>CM072511.1:63152517-63195017 GCA_036898135.1 Oncomelania hupensis | reverse complement strand
CCGTGTGCTATTCAGCGTTTATCTGGCAACAGGACAATTGCACGTGAACGGCGAGTTTTATGCGTCTAATCGCCGGTTTATGGGGCACATCAGAAACGCCGTTTGTTGTCCTCTCACTTCATCGCCGGTTCACATGTTATGCTCAGGACCCTGGTGCTACTCAGATTTTATGGCCAAGCGAAAACATGAGTGAATGACATAAAACATCAAAGCCGTCATTTACTTTCTTTCCTCTTTTTTAAATATTTTTTATTTCTTATTTTTGGCTTCTTTTTTCCTCTGAATATTCGATATCCAGCAGAAAATGACTGAGAAGAACGCACAGATTGGTGGTTGTGTATTTATTTGTTCTCTCTCTCTTTCTCTCTCTCTCTCTCTTACACACACACATACACACACACACACACACATACACACGTTTGGTCAAAATCCATTCAATGTTTCTTGAAATATGGTTTCCCAACGGACCGACAGAAAGGCCGACCGACTGACCGACATTTAACTTGTTCTGATCCCTTCCCTCCTTCTCCTCCCCCCCCCCTAAACTTTTTAAAAGTAATTCCAGATATTTTTGGTAAAAACAATCCAAAAGGTAATGAACCTTGACGGGGAACATCTGTGACAGCTGAAAAGCACACTACATCATTATGAAGAATAAGGAATAACAACGTATTTCCTTTCAGCATAAACCCTCCTAAATCCATTCAACAGATGTGCACCACATCGTAATAAAAGGAAGAAAATGGGATACTGTCAACGTATACTAAGCAGGTAAATAATTTCTGAATGTGAGCCTAGAAACTTCCTACTAAATGCCTAATTAAAAGATCTAATTTTCACACATTTCGGTATTACGGATCATCTTCAAATTCATTGTAAGTGTTGCCCCACTTGAAAAGAAAATAATAAATAAATAAATAAATAAATAAATAAATAAATAAATAAATAAATAAATACCTCTTTTCAAAGTACGTGCTTAAAACATAAATCGATAAATTCGTTCGTTTATTTGTCTGTTAGTGGCAACAAGATTGATTCTACAAATAGCACTAAAGAAAAATGTACAGTTTAGTACAGCACGGCCTATCCTATTCTATTCTATCCTATCCTATCCCGTAACTCGGAGGTCGTAGGGGCACCACAGATAATCGTTTAACCAGCGTACTCCATCTTACTCTGTCCTCAGCAACCCGCATGGCTTCGCTCAGTGTCAGACCAGTCCATTTTCGAATGTTGTCCTCCCACCTCTTCCTCGGTCTCCCTCTTCTTCTACTTCCTTGCACTGTGCCTTGCAGGATGGTCTTTGCAAGGCCTGATTATCTGGTGACGTGGCCATAACATCGGAGTTTCCGTTTCTTCACCATTGTGAGCAGGTCATCGTGCTGTCCAATGGCTTGTGTGATGGTCTGTCGGAATAGAACAGCACGGCACAGCTGTTTATTTACATAGCAAAAGAGGAGAACCCCGTAATTCGAAGCTTAGCTGTCCGTTTGAATAACGAGTGCCTACTGTATCATCTTTTAATGTGACAACAGTGCAGACTCCCATGTAAAAAAAATCATTGTCACCCAGGGTGAAGCACACACACACACACACACAAATCCTGGAAGCCCAGGCACTTTAAAGAACTTCGACTATCGTTTCTTCATCATTCGTCAAGCATCTGGAGCAAGCCATGCATCGACAACCTGAACACACACGTTCTATGGCTTGCTGAAACGCTTTATAACTACAATTAGTTTTGGTTTCGGGCAATGCTGTGTCTTTTTTTAAATGTAAACCCACTGTAACTTTTTAAAAGGTTTTTCGAAACTCTGTGTCTTATTGACATTATTCGGTCTACAGCTTGCCTAAACGCTTTGCGGAGTACAGATTGCTTTATTGTCCCATAAACAAAATACAAAATTCAAGATTTAATCCCATTACTTGCTGCTTTTGGGTGTGGAGGATACAAAAGCATGAACCTAAAACTCATAATTCAGTTTTAACTAGAAACAACAATAACATTACTAACATTCCAACTTTAACATTAAAAAACAAAACAACAATAACATTACTAACATTCCAACTTTAACATTAAAAAACAAAAAGGTACAAGAAGATATGTTTGCAGTGAAACAGATTAAACAATACGCCCTAAAATACTAAAAGCGAAAACAGAACATATACATGCCATACCCCTCTATACAATTTGTCTAATATCACAGAGGGAAATAGATATTACATTAAAGTGGATCTCACCTACATTTTTGAAGCAAACTTAACTGTTATCACGTTAGTGGTACCTGTCAGTGGAAGTATTTTTACGATTATGACGGCCGACAACTGTCTCTAAAATGCCTTTAATGAGACCCGAATATTAAGTATTTGTGATGAAAAGCTCAAAATCTGATGTCAAACGAAAAAGCGGGGTTTTCTGTGTGTGACATAGAGAAGGTAATCATGATGCATCGAATATATGATGTCTCTGGGTGTGGAATTGTATCCAGTCACAAGAAATGGTATTAGCATGCACTGAAATCTACTACAAGAAGCAATGGACCAATTTTATATCAAGACCACGAGTGTCTTTCAGGGTTTGTGACGTGGGAGTTAAAATTCCGGTTTTTCCGTTGCGTTTTCAATGGCACTCGGCAATCTCCGAAACGTTAATTTACTTAAGGTGTGCGCTGGCCCGAGTGCTGTTCTAAAAAAAGGAGATACGCATTTAGACTATAGTCTACATCTGAACCCACAAAAGGTGTTTGTAATGTGTTAAAACTCCTTTAAATAGTTGTGTTTTTTTTAACTCTTTACAAATGCAGTCACCTTCTAATACGCAGTCAATCATTTGGCCTTTCAAAACGCATGACAGCGTTTAAAGCACTCTGCATCTTTTGAAATTATCTATACTATAACTTCCTTAAATGCATTGCAATTATATTTCTCAAGCGCTCTGTCGTGTCTTTATGACTTGCGTACATTCTTTATACATATATTTTTAACGCATGGTAGCTTTGGTAGAATGCTATGCACATTTTATTAAAAAAAATTCACAAATTAACTTTCTAAAAATGCACTATATTTGTCTTGTTTCCCTATAATTATCTGTTGGATTCTCTGTTTTATTCCAATAATTGCTTTCTACTATTTTTACTTTTCCACAGTTCCTCAAACGCTATGTATCTTGTTTAAATGAAATTAAAAAATCGCTTTCCATTTTCTTGAATTTTCGGCATCTTGTTTCAATGCTTTATAGATTGCTTAAGTGGATAAAAGATGGCCTTGTCATGGTTATTTTGTTGTCTGTCGACATGATGATAGCTCCAGTCCATCATTGCCACTATGTATAACCACCCAACCACGCAGAGTAAACTAATAAAGACGGGCATGGATAATAACAATACCGTTACGGTCAATTACATTACGCAAAACAGATTGTAGCATTCTGAAACTAGGGTATCATTCTGTTGTCTTACTTTATTAGTTCGACTACAAACCTACAACCACTATTTCTATTCTTGGTGGTATTATTATTGTTGATACTACTGTTACAGATGCTACATATGTTATTACTGCATTACTGCTATTACTGCTGTTCCTGCTGCAGCTGCGGCTACTACTACTACTACTACTACTACTACTACTACTACTACTACTACTACTACTACTACTACTACTGAGTTGGCTTTTCACTCCTGGAGAAGCCTTTAGCAAAACAGAGAAATAATTTTTAAATCTGGTGTTTATCTCCTTGGGTATTCAACCCTTTTTCTTCTTGTATTGTACACTGGATCTACTACTATTACTACTACTGATGATGTTAATGATGATGCTAATACTGTCGTTCCTATTGTGTGGCCACTACTACTTCTGTTAGTACTACTGCTAAAATACTGCTGCTGCTACTACTTCTACTACTGCAGCAGCTGCTGCTACTATTACTACCATCACTACTATTATGACTACTGTTGCTGCTGTTGTTGTTGTTTTTCCTTCTTCTTTTCCTTCTGTTGTCATCACGGGAGGATGCTGCCGACGCCTTTTGATTTGTATCATCATGTTAATACCCCCACTCTTGTGACTCGACTGCTAATGGTTACGAATACCGATACCACACATAGAAATACCAGTTATTTTATTTTTATTTTATTTATTTTATTTATTTTATTTAATCACATTTTATATAGCGCTTTACCAACTCAAGAGCCGCTCAAAGCGCTGGCCGATACAGGATCTAACTCAAACCGCCCGTGACGCCCACCCGCAGCCTTTGGGCGCATGGTCTGACGCCCGGACAAATGAGCACAATCCTGGGCAGCCAGGGATGGGGGAGAAGGACCAAGTACATGCTGGGTGTGTTCTTGTTACCGGCACTCACCCGTCTAGGACATAAGCGTCATGATCTTTAAAGTCCGTTATGATGGAATTAATGCGACACACAGACTAGACATCGGTTTATACTCTCATCCGAAGGAGTAGGAAACGGGAGTAAAGTGTCTTTCCCAGGTACACAACACAATGGCCCGGCCAGGGCTCGAACCCGGGACCTTCAGATCCGCAAGCCAAAGCTCTACCATTAGACCACCGTGCCTCGCAACCAGTTATTGCCGGGTTACACTTACGGACTAGTATGTCATTATCCTTTCATTATTCTTATATAGCGCTTTCCAGGTTAAGAGCTGCTCAAGGCGCTGGCCGAACCAGGATCTAACATGATATCCGAGGCGCTCGCTTGCTGCCTTAGACGCATCGGCTCCAGCCAACTAAGCACACTCTGGGGAGGGGACCTACTGTTTGCTGGGCGTATTAATGTGGCTGGCTGTCACCCGTCGTGAACGTGAGCGTCAGGATCTTCAAAGACCGTGCGACGGATGCGTGCGTGCACGCACCGATTAGACCTCAGTTTTAACTCTCGTCCAAAGAAGTAAACTATTATACACTGAGGTCTTAATAAAGGAAAGCTTTAAAATTTCAGGTGTTTTTTTTTCGAACTATCTACCGTTTTACTGTGAATCGGGTTAATGGTGGAACACCCACCCACCAACCACACACACACACACACACACACACACACCCACACACACACACACACACACAACCCATACAAACACACACACACACAGAGCGGAAACAGTGTATCCGCAAGTATCCTGAGCTCCCCACGCTCTCACGCCCGTTTAGGTCAAGTGCTTGTCTCTAATACTTGCTGCACCTGCATATAAGCAACATAGCAGTATAAATGATTGATCATGTCGTATTGGTAAAAGTGAGGCACAGACACACGCAGAAATGCACATAAAGGACAGGAAGTAGAAGTGTGTGTATAATATGTTGAGAGCTAATTGGCTCGAGACGTATGCAAATTAGCTGGTAACAGATGTTGCCCCTATTCATATTATATTTCCTATCCTATCATATCTTATCCCGTAACTCGAAAATCGTAGGGGCACCACAGATGATCGTTTATCCAGCGTGCTCCATCTTTCTCTGTCCTCAGCAACCCTCATGATTTCGCTCAGTGTCAAGCCAGTCCATTCTCGAATGTTGTCCTCCCACCACTTTTTCTGTCTCCCTCTTCTTCTACCTCCTTGCACCGTGCCTTGCAGAATGGTCTTTGCAAGGCCTGATGCTCTGGTGATGTGGCCATACAATCGGAGTTTCCGTTTCTTCACCACTGTGAGCATGTCATCGTGTTGTTCAATGGCTTGTGTAATGGTCTGTCGGATTTCGTTGTTGGTGATGTGCTGGATATAGGAAATGCCCAGAAGTCTTTTATAGTACCTCATCTCCATGCTTTGTATTCCTCGTTATTATATTTTCTATGTTATAAAAGTGTAAAGGCGTGTTGACAGGCGCCAAACGAGGCGTCTAAGGGCTCCTCGGGCGTCTTGAGTTAGATTCTGTACCGGCCAGCGCCTTGAGTAGCCATTGAGTTGGAAAAGTGCTATAAACGATTAAATAATTTTTTTAAAGTTAGAGCTAATTGGCTTCGATCACAGAAGTTGCGTCTTCGTGCAGGTGCTCAGAGGTGAGTGGTCCATTTCATTTCCATATTGGGCGAAAAAGGGTTAACGAGACATCTTTTTTTAGGTAATCTTCATCGCTGATACCCGGGCACATTGAGTATCAGAGACTGCTATGCAATACGACAATAGTTCATTGGGAACACCAACAGGTTCAGTTACAAAGGCTTGAGATTACAAGCACGCCACAGATCTCATGCACAGGTATTCATACCCCGTTTGAGAGCGCAAGTATTCAGTGTGTAAGCCTGCACCACAGACACTCGTATCGGGAGGTGAGTGGAGTTTAGTCTACTAATAATACAAGGGGTAGAAGTCCCCTCAGGAAAAAATCGCGGATATTCGCATTTTTAGCTTTGAAGTCTATCTAAACGAATTAGAAGATCTGTCCCAAAAGAAGGCCATTCAACGGATTCAACTATAATTCTTGCAAACATCCAATGTATATGTAATAAATATGCGCAGTCCATTTTTAAACCCGTTATTTTTCTGTAAAATTGTAACAAAATTCACGTGTATCATGATCACTGGACGGATGTAGGAGTGACTAATGACGCAAATATTACAAATGCGTATTCAATTGAACTTACTATTCTTGTTTCATTAAGCACTCTGTATTCACAACTGATGGAAGTGGTGACAGTTCATACTTAAACCGAAACCGGTTATAGCTGGGAATAAGCTATCATTTCACAGAGCCAACGTTGGTCCAGTGATCATTGTAAACATTATTTTTGGTGGGGGGAAAATTTTACAAAAATTAAACTGGTTTGAAAATAGACTGCAAATATTTAATACTTTGAATGTTTGCATGAATCGAGCGTTGTAGCCGAGTGGTCTAAGGCGGCACTAACTTGCCTTGTCCACAGGCTAGAAACCAATGGCGCCTGAAAGGTGTGGGATCGATTATGTTTCTCCGAATATTATTTACTTTCGAATCGGGCAATGTCTCGGGAATTTTGTCCGGGTATTCAAGGTTGCTTCTCCAGCAAAATAAAAAAAACAACAACAACTAATAGGTAGTTTGGGTTTGGGCGCGCCACAGGCTGCGACTACGCCTTCCCCAGGGGAAGCGGCCCAGAATTTCCCGATACAAAGGGACAATAAAGTATCAAAAATCAAAATCAAATCAAATCGATAGACTGTTGGTTTTTTTTTTTCTTTTGGGACAAATCTTTTAGTTTGTTTATATAGATTTTTATAAAATAAATGCGTTGCGATTTTGCTGAGAAGACTTTCACACCTTGTAACATTAGTAGACTCTACTCCGTTCACATCCCGATACGGATATGGGCGCCTGTGGCCTGCATAGTACGCCTACACGCCTGCATAATAGTTTGGATTGTAGATAACAAAGCTGTTATTTTGTGCAGCTGTATCTACTGTATACCCGCAAACCAATATCATTATAGTTGTCTGTTAGGCTAATCGTCTGGCTTGTCGAAAACGTGCTACGCATGGTTCGTTGTAAAGTATAACTAATCCTACGTTTACCGGAAGTTCAAAGTATGCAGCTCTGCTTACACCATCACAATGATTTTTTTTTTTACTTTGGCAGTGACGCTAATGAAGTAAAAAGTAATTAGTTGTTTGTTTGTTTGGTGTTTTTTTTTTTTTTTTTTGGGCGGGGGGTGGGAGGTGGGGGGGGGGGGAAACATACGTCATTAAAATCAAAACGAAGGCCTAGGCAACATGCATTTTCATTTACATTGCTTTATGGCGAAACGGAAACTGCTTCTTTCGTGAGAAACAGTCAAAATGGTGTGTGTACGTGCATGTGTGTGGGTGTGTGGGTGTGGGTGTGGGTGTGTGTGTGTGTGGGTGTGTGTGGGTGGGTGTGGGTGTGTGTGTGTGAGTGTGTCTTTACAATTAAATACTGGAAATTGTATTCTATCGCGGCCTGAATGCTTTCTTTTTCCAATTACCATTTTTCAAGCGAGACAACGCAATCATTTGGTTTTCAAATTCAACCATTTTCAGGCATGATAACGCAAACAGTTTCGTTTATTTTTCAAACGCATTGCCAGCGTACGCCTTTTTGGGCAGCAAGTGCAACCAAAGCATTTGTACTGACAGCTATCATCGTACTATGTTCTACTCTCCTCTCTCTACAAGAATCCAAATAAGGTTTTCGCCCTATTTCATAATTATGAGGCTAGACGCCGCAATGACATACAAATCATCGTCCGGCCTGGTGTGTGTATAGGACACTAAACCTGTCTTCGGTGTCCGAAAAAAAAAAGCAATTGGAACTTCCAGTTCGCGAAATAGGTACTGCTACTGTGCAAGTTATGGAACTAAATGGTGGCAAGACATGTAGATCATGAGTATAGGTAAGGAAACCCGCTGAGCACTAGTTTTCGAACTTTCGAGACTTTTTGGGGGGTTGTGAATTTGTCCCTCTTTGATATAGGCATCGGAAATCGAAAAGTTGTGTACAGGAAAGTAAGGTCTGGATGCAGTAGAAAATAAAATCCCCCGAAGAAATACTGTGCGACCAAACCTCTCGAGATAAAATACTTGTTCTTAATTTAAAACTAGGTTTTTATTATAAAGCGCAGTGAGTGTCACGCCACGCAGTTTGCAGTCGCGCGCCTATGTATATAGTTTAATCATCAGCCTGTACATAGAGGTTAAAAGTTACGGTAGTCAAGGGGAGAGAATCAGAATAAATTAATTAAGTTTATAATTAATAAAAGTAGCGAATGATTTGCGCCCGTGCGGAACGCACTATGTTAGAAAACAGCATAGTTGGCTATTTTGTTATTGAGAAGATTAATTGCTGCCATGCGATATCCTATGTGTGAAATGCGTGCTCTAATCGCGAACGGTGTAGGGAATGAATTATAATTAAAACGAGTATATTCTAGAAGATTCTTAGCTAATCGTATAAAACCCCATGCACTGTATATTTTGATAGGAGCAGTAACATTTTCATATCGCTTTTGTAGCCAGAACCAACAGATCCGAGTTGGGTCAAGGTGCGTTAGTGACTTTGTCTGTGGGTCGTACTGCCCCCACGGGCTCGGCTCCGCGCGCCGGGGGTGGACCCCATGCCTCTCTCTGGCTGGGTGACCAAGTTGCCTACCCCTTTTTCTTCTCTTTTGTCTTGTTTCTGTCTTATTGGTCCTTTCACCTATATTCTCTTCACCCTTAAATTCTCCCAGTATACTATGCAGTTTTGACTCCCTTTCTTCTGCCTTACCGGACTTTCCCTGTCTTCTTTTTCCCCATCATTCCTTCTTTTTCCACCCTTCTTTTTCTCTGTGGCCTTCTCTTGGCCCCCTGCGTTTGCCGTGCAGGGCAACCCGTGTCGGGGGAGAATGGGATCCTGGAGGTTGAGGTCACTGAGGGACTGCGGTCCCTCACACTAACACACCTCTTTGGCCCGGACTTCTCCTAGACGGGAGGCTGGCGTGGCCCGCGTCAGTCAAGCGGCTGGTCGTGTATTGCCCTAGCTCTGCTAGAAGGCTGCGGCTCATGGGTCAAACTTGAACAAAACCGTAGTGGCAGTGCGGGATTGTCTGGGTGTATATCCCCCCTGTAGCCCTGGTGCGCTCCCTTGCTGGATTTTCCGCTTGGACGCATCCCCTTGTTGGACTCCGTGGTGGGTGGGGAGCAGGGGGGATGAATTCATAAATTAATAACATGGCTTCAACTAATAAACGACGACTGCGTGATGACGGACCGGACTCGGACACGGACAGTGACATAGACACGAGACAGAAAGCTTGTGCATCGGGGGTAGAAGGGGCCTGGCCTCGTTTTTTGGTTGTAGAGGGGGCGGATCCGGCTATGCCACTAGGCAAGCTGTCTCCGTTCGCCATACAGAAGGGTTTTCAATCCGTTTGCACAATCGGGTTCAAAGATGTGAAAAAACTTAGATCTGGGGCCTACCTGGTGGAGTGCTCAACCAAAAGGGCATCGGATAGTCTGCTGAAGAGGGATTCGACTGTCTTCGTTGATAGACAAATCAAAGTTTCTGTGCATGGACGGTTGAATTCCTCCAAGGGAGTCATCCGATGTCAGGATTTGATCGACATGTCAGAATTGGAAATCCGTGGTGAGCTCTCCAGCCAGGGGGTCACAGCAGTCCAACGGGTCTTCGTCACCAAGGGATCCCAACGTATCCCCACCAACACACTTTTTGTGACCTTCGCTATGGCCAAATTGCCGGAGTCACTCAAGGTGGGGTACCTTAGGGTGAAGGTGACGCCGTTTGTACCATCACCGTTGCGATGCTACCGGTGCCAAAGATTTGGTCACGGTAGCAAGAACTGTAAAAGCAAGGAAATATGTCGTGATTGTGGTAAAGAGAAACACGAAAACGAATGCAAAAATCCGATTTGCTGTGTGAATTGCGCCGGGAATCATTCGTCCAGCTCCAAAGACTGTCCTCAGTGGCAGTTGGAGCTGGAAATCCAAAAGGTGCGGGCCACTGAGAGTTGCTCCTTTGGCGACGCAAGGAAAAAAGTTCTCCAAAGTAGGCCGGTGCTTAAAGAGAGGTCCTTTGCGGCTGTGGCGGGTTCCACATCTCATGTGGAACCTAGCGCACACCCGACAGTGGACACTGCCATGAGTAAAATAACACAGATTTTGGAAACGTTGTGCAAACGGATGGATGCTTTAGAAAAGATGCTCGTGTTGTTTGCCCAGAAGGGGGTTTCTCCAGCCCCACCGAATCCACTGGAGAACGTGCCGACGGGCACGTCAAAAACCGTCACTCCAAGCGCGCAGACGGCCGCGCCAAAAGCCGTCACTCCTGCCACGAAGGAGGCTAGGCCTCATGCCACCGCACCAGCAACGACCGGTTTTAGCGACCGGGTAGTTGCTGGGGCGACTAAAATCCTAGTTACCCAGCAGAAGAGCATCAGAGGAGGAGAGGGAAAGATTGGCAGGGGTGAAGGGGAGAGGGAAGATATAAAATCTGGTGCTGGGGAGAGGGGGAGGAAGTCCGCTGGCAGCTCGGGTTCCGGGTCTTTGACAAAGAATCAAAGGCCCGGACCCCTTTCTTCCAAGCCCCAGCAGCCTCTCGAAACGGAGAACCGTTTCGGGGGGTTGATGGAACATGAAGAGATGGACGAGGGTCCAAAAGATACAGAGACATAATTGTGCTCTCGGAGATGAAAATTTTAGCATTCTTTTACTTAATTTTTATGTCCATTTTACAATGGAACATCCGAGGGATAAGGGCAAATTATGAGGAGCTATGCTGTCTGCTGACAGAGCATCGACCTGAAGTATTGGCTCTTCAGGAAACTCTCCTGTCAGAAAAACATCCTATAGATATTACTGGTTATTCCTCTCTAGATTGTTTATCTTCTAGAGGCGTTTCACTCTTTATCCATAGAAATGTCCCATTTAATCCAATTTTACTTAATACAAGTTTACCAGCAGTTGCAGCTAGAGTATCTCTTTTTAAATCCCTCACAGTTTGTTCTCTATATTTGACACCATCAATAAATGTAACTAAAAGTGAACTTGAGAATTTGGTCCAACAGTTACCTCCCCCTTTTTTGTTGTTGGGAGATTTTAATGGACGCTCTCCCCTGTGGGGTAGTGATCGTACCGATTCTCAGGGTAAAATAATTGAAGACATTTTAGACTCGTTAAACCTAGTAACTTTGAACGAGGGTGCTCCAACTTTTTCCTGTTCTAGAACTGCTTCTTTGTCCCACATTGATATATCGATCTGTGATCCCTCCTTACTTTTGGATTTTAAATGGACAGTTTTAGAAGATCTCCATGGCAGCGACCATTTCCCGGTTTTATTAAAACATGATTCAGATAACCTTGAGCAAACTCATGGCAGGTGGAAACTGAAACAAGCTAACTGGAGTCTGTTTTCTAACCTGTCTGAGGCCCAGCTACGTGCTAAGAACCAGGAATTTTCAAATGCCTTAGATCCAATACAGCTTTATACTGACATAGTTATTAACAGTGCCAAGGAGTCCATTCCGCAAACTTCGTCAAACCCTCACACACTTAAAAAACCCTGGTTTGACGATGAATGTAGAAAACTTCAGCAAGCTCGTAAAAAAGCTTTAAGAACTATGTTTTTACACCCAAGCACTGAAAATAAACAAAACCACCAACGTTTGCGAGCGCAATGCCGACAGCTCTTCAAACGAAAGAGAAAGGAATCGTGGAGAGGTTTCTGCTCCACGCTTAATTCAAAAGCGAAACTGTCGAAGGTGTGGAAAGTAGTCCGCAAACTCAAAAATAGAAGTAACAAACAGGTGAGCCCATGCCTTACTGTGCAGGGTGACGTAATCGGAGATAAAAAATTAGTAGCTGATCTTTTGGCTTCTTCTTTTGCTGCAAATTCTTCCTCTGAAAATTATTCTGTCCCTTTTCAAACAGTTAAAACCCGTAAAGAAAAACAACAGTTACATTTTACCTCCGATAATTCTGAAGATTACAACATTCCGTTTTCATTAGTCGAACTTGATGATGCAATTAACAAAAGTGCAGATTCAGCAGTTGGACCGGATGATGTACATTATCAATTTCTCAGACATCTAACAAGGTACTCACGGTCTCAACTGCTGGACATCTTCAATCAGCTCTGGATCACTGGCACCTTTCCTCCCTCCTGGAGAAAGGCCATTATTGTACCCATCCCTAAACCTGGCAAAGACCATACTAACCCGACAAACTATAGACCAATAGCCTTAACGTCTTGCTTATGCAAGACACTGGAAAGAATGGTTTATTCTCGTTTACTGTGGTATCTCGAAACCAATAATATCTTATCCAACACTCAGTGTGGCTTTCGAAGTGGTCGAAGTACTGTTGACCACCTGGTGCGACTGGAAACTTTTATCCGTAACGCGTTCGTCCAGGGTGAACATGTCGTTGCCATCATGTTTGATTTGGAAAAGGCTTATGATACCACATGGAAATATGGCATTCTTTCAGATTTACAAGAAATGGGTTTGAAGGGACATTTACCTCTGTTTATATCCAATTTTCTAACAGACAGAATTTTTCAGGTTAAGGTTGGGGGATCTTTGTCAGATACGAGAGAACAGGAGATGGGAGTGCCTCAGGGTAGCATCTTATCTCCCTTGCTGTTTAATATTAAAATAAATAACATTGTTCGTTCCGTTAAACGGGGAATTGACAATTCTTTATTTGTCGACGATTTTGCATTTGTAGCCAAAGGTAAAACTTTGGCATCTGCAGAACGTCAGCTACAGTTATGTGTCAAGGCCGTTGAAGACTGGGTTTTACAAAATGGTTTTAAATTTTCTGAAGCAAAAACTGAATGTATTCACTTTTCCCAGCACCGGGGAATTATTCAAGACCCTACTATTCTCCTCAATAAAACTCCAATAAAGGCGGTCAAACAAGTCAAATTTTTGGGTGTTATTTTTGATCAAAAGCTATCTTTCATTCCTCATCTGAAAATTTTGAAAACTAAATGTCAACAGGCCTGCAATTTGCTCAAGGTTATCAGTGGTACAGACTGGGGTGCTGACAAGAAAACTTTATTGCTGTTATATCGTTCTTTAATTAGATCCAAGTTAGACTATGGTTGCATTGTCTATGGTTCTGCTAGAAAATCTTATCTTAAGATGCTAGATCCAGTTGCCCATCAGGCACTACGCATTGCTTTGGGTGCGTTTCGCACTTCCCCTTGTGAAAGCCTTTACGTGGAAGCTAACGAACCCCCGCTGGAGCTGAGACGTACAAAATTGTCAATGAATTACTATTTAAAATTAAAAACTGATCCTATGAACCCTGCTTATGACTGTGTTTTCAACCCAGATTTTGTTCAGAAATTTGAAGCCAAACCTAACGCAATTCCTCCGTTTGGCATCAGAATGCAAGCTCATCTGGAAAAAGCAGGCATTGATGTTGCTTCCATCAACGACGATGAGCTTCGGACTGAAGCTCCCCCATGGAAATTATGTATCCCAAACATTAATTGGCAGTTGTCCGCTTTCCTTAAAAATAATACATCCGAAACCGTATATAACCAACTTTATTTAGAACAGTGTGCTTTATACCCAGGATATGAACAACTTTTTACAGACGGGTCAAAGAAAGGAGATTCAGTTGCTGCTGCGTCTGTCTCCGGGAGACACTTAGACCAGCCTTTGCAACAGCGTTTACCTGATTTTTGTTCTGTTTATACAGCTGAGCTCAAGGCAATTCATTTAGCTCTGAAACAAGTTTATCAATCCAAAAGAACCTCATTTTTAATCATGTCTGATTCATTGTCAGCACTTCAGGCTCTTTCCACGAGAAAGATATCACACCCTTTTCTGGCAGAGATCCATGACCTCCATACACAACTTATTTCTGAGGGTAAAAAGATAGTTTTTATGTGGGTCCCTGGTCACATGGGCATCCGCGGCAATATTGCAGTAGACAGGGCGGCTAAAGATGCTCTGCATCTCGATTTCCCTCCAGAGATTTTTCAGTTTGTGCCCTACTCTGACCTACGCTGTATGACTGGTTCTTATTGTAAACGACTGTGGCAGACTGACTGGTCTAACCATGTCAACAACAAATTATTTCAAATTCTTCCCGATTTGTCCACTTCTTTGCCTGGCTTTGCGTCCACTCGCAAAGAAGAAACAGTGTTATCTCGCCTTCATATTGGGCATACTTATGTCACCCACAGTTTCCTTTTAAAAGGAGAAGAACCACCATGGTGCTTTGCATGTGATCAATCTTTTTCCGTTCGCCATTTCATGTCTGAATGTGCTGATTTGATTGAGGAAAGGGAAACATATTTTGGTTCCATACCTTTCAAAGAGATTTTTAAAGTATGTAATGGTCAACATCTGTTTCAATTTTTACATGATGTTGGTTTGTTTTATCGCATATAAATTGTATCGACATGTTTTGTTTAGTTTGGATTTTATTGTTAGGACTGAATTTAGTGATTTGATTGAAGAAAGAGAATATATTTTTAATCCATCAGTTTTAAAGAAGTCTCTTAAAGAGGTGTCATGTGAAAGTTTGTTAGTGTATTTAAGAGTAACAGGCTTGCTTTTTAAGACTTGATTCATTTGATAATATTTTAAGTTAACGTCTCTCTGGTCCTGATTTGGCTCGGAAGAGTCCGCTGGACCTAAAGCAATAATCTTGTATTGTATTGTGGGTCGTACTGATCAGACTGTCAACGAAAAAGAGCCTAATTATCGGAAGAGGAGGACTGTTTTGGGAACACTTTGGAAGTGTTTGTTTAACTGGAACTGTTCTAAGCTGTTTAGAATACCTACTGTGTATTCTCGGTGAAATCTGAGTTATCTACGTATAACGTCGGGTGACCTGTGACTCCGTCTAGGACTTCTTCTGCCTGTATATCACCTTGCCTAACCATCTGTGCCTGTGTGTCTGTCCAGTCATTTTGTGTGTCTTTGTCAACAGGCCGGATGATCCACTGGTAGCCGTAAGTTGTTTACCTCAATTTCTCAGTTGGCCATAGCGTTCGGGGGTTTGGGTTATGCATGCAGTGTGAATGGATAGTTAATTATGTTTTCTTAATTCTATTTTATGTTTCATATTGTTTGCTGCATAAATACCTAGCAATAGAGAGAGAGAGAGAATTTTCTAAAATGTATCATAAATTAAATAATTATAAATTGATATAAAAGAATTCGCTGTTATGTAGCGAAGAGATGACAGAAAGGAGGTGATTGTGAATGTATATGCGCGATGACAGGGAGGATGAGTAAGGATGTTGAAAGGGAGACAACCATTCCGATAGCGGGATGCTTGTGCAGTATATTGTAATATGATTATTAATGGTTGCGTATTTTTGTATGTATTGTTGTAGATGTACCAAAACCAAAACCTTAGAGCAGATCATTGATGGTGTGCTGAAACCTTGCTGGTGTGAAGCTGGTGTGCCTCGGCCTATTACGCCGGTGTTTCCGTGGGTCAACCTCGTTTGCGAAGGTTGTGGTATTCGACCAGGGAACCTTATTTCGTTTATAAAGCACACACACGCACACTCCACCATTCACAACAAATAACTATAACCATTGATAAACAGTTGTGAGGAACAATAATCGTTTTACATGTGATAAATTATAAATTACAGCACATTGAAATATATTTAATCTGAATTGATTGATAAACGTTGTTGAGTAATATTACCTACTAGATTAAGTAGCCCTGTGATTGTATAGTTTTGTCTGGGGGAATTATTTCGCCAGATATTAATTAATTAATAATTTAGATTAATTTCTTACAAATTCTATTTTGCATAAAGGATAAATTTTCTTATTCATTTTATATAATATAGAAGACTTGTTGTATCTGTTTGAAGTTTAAGTGGAACAAAGTTTGAACATTTATAAAGATTTAAAGCAGTTGCTTACTGTATATTTACCTTGTTGTCAGTAAGCTGTTCCAGACATCATTATTATAAATCTTTTGTACATTTTGTAGTTAGACATTTTTCATTTTGATTTAATTATCATTATTATTTTGAGCGAATTGTTTGTGTATTAGTTTCGGGTTGTTCTTAGGGGATTGAGGGTTGGAAGGTTGGGAAGGGGAAAAAGGGAGTTAATTTTGAGTGTGAATGTGTGAGTGAAATAAAGAAATTGTCTTGTTACTTCTGGTTTTGTCTTTTAGAGTTTATTTAGGTGTTGGGTTTTTTTTTCTCGTGTGGAAGTTACACATGTCGAACCTCTGTTGAGGCAGTTGGGACGTGACAGTGAGCAAAGCTCGGGAAATCGCGCTATATACATTTACGGTATTATTATTATTATTATTATTATTATTATTATTATTATTATTATTATTATTATTATTATTATTATTATTATTATAAGTGGTAGTAGTAGCAGCAGCAGCAGTAGTAGTGGTAGCAGTAGTGGTATCACAATGCAACAATATTTTTGCTGTTTACCCCGGTTTTACTCGAAGTTAAAGGTAAACCAACTATTGCATTGTGACAAAACCTTGGCAGAAGTGTGTGTGTGTGGGGGTGTGTGTTTGTTTGTGTGGGTGTGTGTGTGTCTGTGTCTGTGTGTTCGTGTTTTTTGTGTCTGTGTGTGAGGTTTACAGTTAAGCAGTAGGTTGGTGTTCTTGTCAAAAAATAGTGCTGTCACTTTCCAAAATTTGGTTAACCAAAATGACGTATATCAATATTGGGACGATCGTGAAATTCGTGTAAGATGTGTGCATACAAAAAGTCATGCAGCGTAGATGAGTCTTTAGACATTGCACAACAGAGGATCTGAGTCTATACTGAGGCCTACCCCGTACATCGTGAGAAGAATGTATGCCTCCGCAGACTTTAATACGCTGGCCGCCATCTATGTAGAACACCTTCTAACAGGCGGAGCATGTGCGGTTTTAGGACGTTGTGTTATTCACTCGTTTTTTCCGTTCTACGCGAAAACTTCATCATTCTTTCGGTAGGGTAGATGCGTACGTGTGCGCGTGACGTCAATCTTTGGTGGTAAAACCAGTAGGACATGCCAGGCGTTGACAGGGAAAAGACGGAACACTCCCCTTCCACTGCTGTACACTAACGACACCCTAGGACAAACCGGCACGCGCTTGCCACGCTCAGCGGAAGTTACGCCATGCGCAGCCGGAAGTGCGCAACAGCGGGTGTGATCGGTCGCATAAGACGAAGACGTGCGCTTTGCACTAAAAAAAAACATGCCTATGTCACTATGTGGAATACTCTCTCTCTCTGAGTCTCTCTCTCTCTCTCTCTCTCTCTCTCTCTCTCTCTCTCTCTCTCTCTCTCTCTCTCTCTCTCTCTTTCTCTTTCTCTCTCTTTTTCTTTCTCTCTCTTTTTCTGTATCTCTCTCTCCTTCTAGTCTTTGAAGATCTAATATTTTCTTATTTTGTTGTTTACATTCTTGCTTCTTGTTGTTGTTGTTGTTGTTGTTGTTGTTGTTGTTGTTGTTGTTGTTGTTCTTCTTCTTCTTCTTCTTCTTCTTCTTCTTCTTCTTCTTCAAATCATTTTATTCTCGTAATTAAATATCGAATCTTCTTCTTCTTTTTATTTTATTGTTTTCAGGTTTACAAAAAAAATCATTTTAAATAGTTCAGTCTCGAAAGTCTTAAGTTGCGGAGATTCCCAATTAATGTTAGGGTGCCTACTGTCATGTCAAATATTGAAGGTTGTTATCAACACTGATCACCTTATTGTTTTGAGTGTGCATGTACAGACTTGTAATCATTACTTGATATGATCAGGGCCCCTGTGTGTACAACGTAGCAAACATATTTATTCCAAATCTATAACCAGTTGGTACATCGAGTGTGCTGAAGAGGATGTCCATCCTAGCAGGTACACTAATCTAAAACTTACTGTCTTCGGATTGCCCTAGTCCCACCTCCAAATCTGTATCCATCACTGTCTGGTACACAATAAACACAGTAAGACAAATTTGGAAAAGGACAACCATTAAAAAAAAACGCTTCTCTCTGTCTCTCTTACCCCGCCCCAGGTCTCCCACCCCTTGCCTATAATAGCCCAGCCACCACCCCTTCTCCCCCCACACTCCACCACCCCACCCACTCCCTTCAAACCAACCAACAAACAAACAAACAAATCCGAAAGTCATAAGAGGAAGAGTGCGCATGTGCAAACTCGTCCTCCACCGTGGAAATCATTATTGCCTCACGCCAACACGCGTAATTAGCGCAACGCCATTCTGTATACTCGGCTGCAATCCACCTCAGTGAAAAACATACCCTGCGGCTTTTCGTACGAGATTTCTTTGTATCTTTTAAATTTGGCAACGGCTGCAGTTTCGGTGCCTTAACTTAGCAAAATGAGAGGACAAAACAACATCAATACGTAAACTTTTTAAAAAATCTAAATGCTTGCAAGTTTCTGTTTTATCCCATCTGATCAGGAACAGCCGAGTAACCCTCTATTCAAATCTCCATCCATTCCATGCAGAGAAAGAAATTTGTAATGCTTTATGTTTGCCTTCCACCATCTTCCAACGTTTTTCTACACACCAAGTTTTTACAAGATGCATCAACGTTGAATCAGTTTGTGCAAACATGCATTCCATCGCAAAGGATTTTAAAGATCCCAAAGATATCCTAGACGGTTAATACCAACATACTAAGGTAAGTAGTACATACTACTACTACTACTACTACTACTACTACTACTACTACTACTACTACTACTAGTACTACTACTACTACTGCTACTGCTACTACTACTACTACTACTACTACTGCTACTGCTACTACTACTACTACTACTACTACTACTAATAATAATAATAATAATAATAATAATTGTGGCGGTGTGGGAGGCGACTAGTTTCGCTTGGGAGAGATTGTCCCCCTTTAGGCTGCCAGAGGGAGTTTGCTCCCTTATGGTTAGTCTGGTCTTGGGTGGCTTCTGCTGTGCGGAATCCTGTGTGTGTGGTTGAACCTTTGGATTATGCAAGACAAGGCGACAGGTGATAATTATGTTCTCCCCGCCTGACCCTTCGTCTTCAGCTTTTGAGGGTGAACAGGGATAAATTGTCCACTGGCATTCTATGCAGGTTTATGGCAGTAACCGACCTATAGAGAGTGTGGTGGCACTAATAGCCGGCAATCCAGTGTACTATCAACACGCTTCTCCTCCTTTGAAGGCAACTATTTTTTTATAAATGAAAAATAACAGTGATGATGAAGTTTATTCTGATTGGTTATTATTATAATTGCGTCACACTGGAATGTTCCGACGTTCTCTGGAGTATAGAGAAACTATATATGTGCCGCACTGTTTCAGAGTAGAGTTGTGAGAGGAAGTGGAAAAAGCGATTGAGCGATTGTATGCAGTTGTTGGTGTACGCTGAATAAAGTTGGAAAACGTCATACGACGACTCCTGACTTGTTGCTGAGTGAAACAGGTTGCGTGGATAAACGAATCCGAGTTACACTTATCAGGATTCAAGCATCGGGGCTGAATCAACTACTGACAAAAACCAACAACGAGTGTAACACATAGGGACATAATTAAATACATAAGGGTCGCAAAAGGTTCAAAACATGCAGGAGCAATAAGCACATTAAATAACAATGGTAATACCAATATGCAAGACAAATATAACACGCCATAAAGAAATAAAACTGCAAGATTGCGGAACTAACTGGTCCCCACGTCATCCAATCCTCGGTGACAAAGAGTGCCTGAGTTGAAGCTTCAGTTAGATCCTGTTTTCGGTTGCCTGGAGTTGTTCTATGAGCTGATTCATCTTCTTGCAAACAGTATTCGCCCATATTAGACGTCAGCAGCAAACCTTTTGTTTTCTTTAGCATTGATCAGCGCAGTCGTGTGAGTGTGTGTGTGTGTGGGTGTGGGTGTGGGTGTGTGTGTGTGTGTGTGCGCGTGTGTGTGTGTAGTGTGTAAGCGCAGACACGAACTGCAATAACATGGTTGGGTGATGTTGTTTTTTAACAGTCACGAGGCCAAAACCTCTCACCCACTCCAATCACTAACCCCATTCCCCGCCCCAACCCACCCGCACTTAAAAATGTTTTTAAAAAATGGAGAGGGACTGATTCAATGAAACAGCAAAGGGTGACGGAGAGGGGAAAGCGTACAGTGAAGATAAGCCGATAAGCTTAAGTTGAGTGTTTGTTAATACGTTTTAAAATTCTCCTCTTGGCGCAGCCTCTCCGTCAAGTCTGCACAGAGTCTCTAAGATGAAGCGAGGAAAGCTTTGACCTTTTGTATACCTCTCTCCCATGAAAACCTTTCCCATGTTGTTGGTTTCCAATTCTCACTTTGCCATCAGACCATCATCAGACCTTCGCCCACAATTGATTTCCACTGTTTGGTCGTTCTACTGACCTTAATGGCTTACAATCTCCTTTCCCCATTCCACAAACACATCTTCACACCCCCTCCCCTCATCCCCGCGCCTTTCTGCACATGCCACCCTACCATCTACGCCACTCCACCCCTCCTCCGACGAGAATCACTCATCTGTATCCCCCCAACCCACCTCTTCCTTTTCTCCTCCCACGCCGCCATACCTTTCCATCTTCCCTCTGTCATCCTTCTTCTTCTTCTTCTTCTTCTTCCTCACTTGCCCTGAACCTTTGTCCTAAAACCCATCGGACAGGTTTTAAATCAAGAAACTCTGCTAAGATCACAATATCTGGTGTCAAACGCTTGACTAACAACAACAACAAAAAAAGACCTCTGTCTCGCGTTACGTTCAGTAACAAGGTTGATTCAACAGCGCGCACTGCTCAAACGAAGAAACGGGTGCGACAAGCGTGTTGCATATTACACAAGGGTTTCTAGTCATCCGACTTTAACATCACGGACTGACGTCGACATAACTTTCGTCACTTCCTCTCGTTATTTCTCTTTACTTCCACTAAGAGCCCAAACTTCGTTTTCTAAAGCGTTTTATGCTGCACGCTGCTCGATCTTTATTTGCAAACCTCGGTCGGCCTCTCTAGGTAGCAGCAGGGTAGCTGGACTAAACGTCTACTCCCGAATCCCTCTCCAATGAATAGTCTAGCTCAGCTACGCTGTGTGTCGCCTATATTCAACTTTTCTTAACCGTTTCTTCTACGCTCAACAGGTTCACGAGCGAGCGTCAATTCTCCATATAAAATCGCCTCCTGGTCGAGTCCAATCTTTAGTAAGATTGCATAATATCACCGACCACAGTATACATTTAGGCTTTAATAATAATAATAATAATAATAATAATAATAATAATAATAATAATAATAATAATAATAATAATAATAATAATAATAATACAGGATGCTATATACGCGCCTTTCCCCAAATCAATCAGGCTCAAAGCGCGGCGATCTATACCAACATACACGCTCACCTGTCTCATCCATCTCACACACACACCGAATACACATCCATCACTCAAACAGGTGGTGTAAAGGCAGGGAGATCGCTATTGGAAGACGGAAAGAAAACCGAATTTTTATTTTTGAAATTTTTATATTGACTGCGTCCTGTATCATTATTGAAGGGAGGGAGGAAACCGGAGTGCCCGGAGAAAACCCTCGGTGACCTTTCAGTTTTCGGTCTGCCTCAAGTTGTTTAATTAAGCATTCCCGTACCTAACTTGACTACAGTAATACCTTCGCTCTTTAAGTCAGATCAAGACAAGTTGTTTGTTTTTTATTACAAGGATGGGAAGGGGGAGGGGAATCACCCTCAAGGGCACAGGGACTTTTAAAACATAACATTATGGACAAATATCAATACATATAAATATACGTATAACGTTTTCAGGAAGAGAAACTATATCCAACTTTTACATTTTCTGTATTCACGCAATTGTATTAAATGAAACATTTTTAAGGGGTACGGGTTGGTGGAGAGAGATTTAAAAAAATTAATAAATAAGCATACATAAGAATGGTGGTAGTGAATTCCTAACACAGCTCCCCCCCCCTCTCCCCTCCCCCCACTCACCAAAAAAAAAGAAAAGAAAAGAAGACAAGAACATTAATAGGAGGAGAAACAATCTTTTCGTTTGGCTACATTCTCAATGACACTTAGCTCTTAATCTGTGTATCTTACTAACTGCATCAGCGGACACGGAGTAAATAGATGGAATTAAGGAATTCTAAATAACTCTCTTTATTTCTTGTCGTTTACCAGTCGTTACAGTCGAAAAAGCTGGATGGGTTGAGGGAGTGGGTAGGTGGGATGCACATGCGCTTGTATCTGGAAACGCGAGCGCCTGTGCCTGTGACGCCTCTCCCTGGTGGCACAGGCGTTTGTATTTTAGATAACCACACGGAGACGCGTCATAGGCATAGGCGCTCGGGTGTCCAGATACATATACGAGCGCCTGTGGTGAAATGGGGTGGGGTGGGGTGGGGTGCTAGGGAAGGGAGTTTGAGGAGGGAATGGGGTGATGGGATTGAAGGTTGCCATGAATTTTTCTCTGTAGATGTACGCAAATGAACCTAACATTGGGTGCAATTCGTCTTTTATTCCATGGTGAAATGTGTGTGTGCATTCGCATGCTTGTGTGTGCGTGGTGTATGTGTGCGTGGCGTATGTGTGCGTGGTGTGTGTGTGAGTGTGTGCGTGCGTGCGTGTTTAGTGTATGTGTGCTTGTTTAGTGTGTGAGCGAGCGCGCTTGTGTGTGTGTGTGTGTGTGTGTGTGTGGGTGTGGGTGTGTGTGTGTGTGTAGATCTTTATGCTTACTGGGGGGGAGGGGAAGGAAGTGCGGGTTGGAGAAGGAAATGAGTTGGGAGTTTAAGAAGGGGTGCGTGTGCGCGTGCGTCTAAGCGTGTATCTGCGCTCTTTCACACCTTTATAAACCTTTAATTTTACCGCTACAGAAAATTTAATTTCAAAAATATGCCTTTCAAATCCAAGTATAAATCACTTTGCCATTGTTGTGATCACCTATGTTGTATGAGCAATACTTTCAGTGCACTTAATAGTCATAATTACGTCAATTATGGTCTGCGCGATCGACTGGATATTTTAGGCGCAATACAATACAATACAACACAATACATTACAATACAATACAATATAAAACAATGCTAGTGTCCAATAAAAACTAGAAATGCCTCCATGCATATGGTAACATTCTTCTTTTCTTTCTTCTTCTTCTTTTTCTCCTCCTCCTCCTTCTTCTTCTTCTTCTTCTTTCTTCTTCTTCTTCTCCTCCTCCTCCTCCTTCTTCTTCTTCTTCTTCTTCTTCTTCTTCTTCTTCTTCTTCTTCTTCTTCTTCTTCTCCTTCTATTTCTCTTCTTCCTCCTTCTTTCTTTTCTTGATTTCAACAAAATGCCAAAGTTGAAGTACAAACATTTAAGGGTGCCGTTGATTTGTGAAAGAGTGATGGAATTTTTTATAAAAATTATATTCACCTCCGAATTGATGATACGGAAAAAAGGGTTAAGGGGTTAAAATACATTTTACGTACTGGCATTTAATATCTTCTCTACAGGAGGGTGAGGGTGAGGGTGGAGGTGTGATGCATATAAAGGGCTCAAAATAGCAATATTCTGAAATAGCTTAAAGTCTTTGATAAGTTTGAAGGGGACATTATATGCGCATTAAATAATATGACTGTAGAATGTTCCATAAAAACAATGAATCATTAACTATCCAACTAACAGACAGATTGCCGCCGCATTATTGGCCATCAATTGAAATTTCAGCATATCCAAAATCATTAAAATTGGTTCAGCTTTTTAAGTTCTAGAATAAAACGTGTTTAGCAAAATATTTACCCAGCGACCTTTGCAGTAGGGCAAATATGATGGCTGCGTGTAAAGTTCCAATGAATTTTGGTCAAAATCCAGTCAGTGGTTTTTAAGATATGGCGTGCAACGAACCGACTGACAGATAGACCGATCGACCGACACAGATCGATCGACTGATTGACATATGGTTCCTTCTGATTGCCGACTAGTTCAAAGTATTTCCAGACATTCCGGAAATACAAAAAGATGAGTCCAGCCTGTATCTTGTTTAAAACAGCGGGGCGTGTGAAGCAGTGTCAAATAAAGGCTATTGAACGACAACAGACAAAAGAGTGCGGAGATGGTCTTAAGGCTGAGAAGACAGTCGCACGCGAAATCGTGACACTAGTTTACCGTTATGTCTCCACTATAGATACTACTACATAGCAAGATCTGTCTCGGCTTCCACCTTGGGGAATAACTAACATTGTCTGTTTCATCTGCAGACGATGAAGAACTTGGGAGAAGAAGAAAAAAGTCACCTACAATGCTATATACCAAGACAAGACCGCCCGGCGCAAGAAACAGAGAAGAAAAGGATTACGAAGAGAAAAAGAGGCTGACTGACTAGAGCCTACATTTCAGGAACTGTCTCAACTACTACCAGATTTTTCCTAGCAAAACCTGACTCTGCTTCTGCCGTGTGGAATAACTACAGCATTTCACTTCGTCCACAGAGAAATAACTTGTTTTATTAATGTATGCAAAGACGTTAATAAACCAACCACCCAGCCAAGAACTTTAAATGAAATAGAAGAATTCCTCCAGGCACTACATATCAATATCAAGATCGGATGCCGCACGATTTGCCTACTCACTGAGGCGTCTCTCCATCACAGGCGCATTGGTTGCGAGAGAAGCCGAATCCTACCCATCCCTCTCGCTTTATAGTTTTGGCTTCTCTCACATCCGTAAACGGGCACCTGTATTTCCTGCACGTTTAGCCAACGCTTGTTTAGCCTACCTTCTTTGTTCTGTGAGATGTTGTCCCTCCTTTTATCAGGTCAGGGATGTGAGGGCGTTTCGCCTACGCTACGCATTCAAGCATGTTTCGCGCCTGTAAGAGGGCGCCCTGGGTTCAAATATCTTAAGCGAGTCGGCGAAATTTATTAACCATTTCGCTGCTAGCTTGATTTGCATGCTGAATGCTAGAGAACATTTGAATTTTCCTCACTACGGTTCTTGTTTTTGCTATAGCTCTTACACTATTTTAAAAAAAACCAATAAAAGTAGTATCAATGAAAAGGAAATTGGATACAGATTTATTTTATTTCTTTTACAGAAAGAGGAGTAAATAAGAAAATCATGATTTGTATGTTTGTAAAAATGTATGAAATTCAATTTTTGCAAAACCCTTTTTTTCAATATTGTTGCTGACTAGCAAAATAAAATAAATTATCACAACCATGTATGTTTAGTTCCTTTACCAACTCCACAATGTTACAATGTTTTAATACACTTTGATAGCTTCATTGGACCTCAAACAAAACAAAACAAAAAGAAAAGAAAGGCACCGACCGTACTACTAATTCTACCAAAAATATCTCTTGGTAAGTGATTGAATCACTGCCGTTGTCACTATATCTAGATGTAGAGTCAGAATTTACAGGTTCAACATCAGGATCATAGTTTCCATCACCATCAAAATCTTCTTCACAACTACTGTAACAGTAAAACTGTCTCGCAATATTTTAACAAGAACATCTTCGAAAGGCGCACCGTGTCGAAAAGCCATGTTAGGTTGGTTTTTTCCAAGAGCACGATTAAACATGGGCTATTGGCAAACATAAAACTCGGTCTGTGTCAATCGGAAACATACGCCTATGCTTTCCGTGCTTTCAGAGAGGAAAGAATTTCAAGGGAAGTAACTAAAATAAGTCTCTTTTCCTTGTTCTTCTGTTGTGCGAACCGAAAGTAACAGGGTTGCAAATGGAAGTGCCTTGTACATCCCATAAGCATTGAAAAACAGTCAGAGAGGACGTCCACAGCGCTACCTAATCGTTTTATATAATTTTTTTCAGCTCAGTAGCGGCCCGAAGCACTGGCCGATACAGGATCTAAATCACACCGCCCGATATATCTATTTGCAGATTTTAGGCACGGCTTACTCTCTGATATTTTTTCTTTATGTTTGAGTTTGTCATGCCTACACCATCTAATTAAAATATTATCATAAATAATGAATTATGAAAGTGAATTTTAAATTATTAGTATTTCGTCAGGAAAAAACTAGTAATTTTGCAATACAGTTTTTCGTCAATAGTATTTTTTTTCTCTTCTCGTTTGCTTGTTTTTTTATTAAGTGAATTTGCACGTGATATAAAATGTGTGTTTGTGTTGCCATCCAGGCTTGTTTCATGTATTGCCTTTTGCTGTATTAGTGGTTAAATCTATGTGTTGTGAACCAAAACGACAAAGTTCCAAAGTTCTCTGACAACTGAGCACAAACCTGGGGGTTCCGTATGACGGCCTACTAGCGCCAAAACCGAGAGTTACCATTATCACGAGATAATTAAAATTATCACGTGTTCTGTGTAATTTACAGAGATATCGGTAATCCGCAGTGTTAATTAATAATTATCAGTATTTGCCATGCTTTCCTAGCGCCGAAACCTGATAATTACAAATATCATGAGATAATTACAATTATCAAGAGATAATTACAAGTATCAAGCGATAATTACAATTATCACTGAAAATTATAAATATCAAGATGAGCATGCGCGGCCCGATACGCGATGCGCATGCGCGGAAGAGGCACTGTTCCCAGCACGCCTGGGGTTTTGGCCCTAGTAAAGCGTGGCCAAAACTGAAAATTAGTAATTAACACTGTGAATTACCGGTATCTCTGTGAATCACACAGAACACGTGTTAATTACAATTATCACTGATACATGTAAGTTTTGCAGGTTTTGACGCTAGTAAGCCGCCTTACCAGAATTAAGCATGATCAGGTGAAAATTATAATTATCAAGTGAAAATTGTAATTATCATGTGATAATTACAATTTTCAGTTTTGGCGCATTTCCAGGCGGATTGATAGAGCCAAAAACTGAAAATTAAACATGATCACACGAACATATTTGTAATTTTCAATGATAATTGTAATTATCTCGTGATAATTGTAATTATCCCATGATATTTGCAATTATCACATGATAATTGTAATTATCAGGTTTTGGCGCTAGTAGGCCGCCATAGTTCCGAGGTCAGCACGACCCGACATATTCATAATTGTTGTCCGCGAGACTTGACAAAGGAACATGCTAGGGTTGAAAATGTGTTGCGTAAAGGACAGCGATACAATATTAGAATCGCGCAAAAGAAGGGGTACTATAGAGATGAAATTATTAGCGCCCTGAAAAGGATAAAAGAAGACATCATCAATGGGCAAAAGACCGCTGGCGATGTTTGATGCCTATTCATATGCAATCCACTTGTAAAATTGTGAAGAGATAAAACAAGAAACACGAAATTTTGTTTTATTGAACCTTTTTTTAAACGATTTTACGATTTTTTTAAAACTTCCTCACTAATTTTTGATTTATTAAATATTTCTTGCTCGTAAAACGGATATGTAACTGTTTTGCGTGTTCCAACCTTAGACTTGTATATTTTTTGGTCTTCTTTCATGACAGTGGTTCTTGAAAACGCTGGTTAAACTAATTTCCTCGAACTGACCTTACATCTTTTTGTAATCTGGGTTTGCATTGAAGTGTCTTTTTGTTAAGAGTAGTAAATTAACAATGGTAATGAAATTTTTTTTTAATTTCCACACTTAACTTTGAAAACACAATCGGGAATCACAACGAGCAAAAATGTCGATCAGTCTATCAGACCGTTAGAAGCCATACATCAATAACCCCTAAACGAATTTTGATCAAACGTCGTAGGAACATTATCTACTGTAGATGAGAGGTCATCATGTTTGCTCTACTGCAAATGTCAAGGTCATTGGAGTCGTTTTGCTGCTAAACACGTTTTGTTCAAAATCTCAAAAAATGGTTGAAGCGATACGAGTATACGGGTATTTCAAATCATGGGCAATCCTTTAGCTAGCTGTTGCTGAAATCATCCGCTAAAGTTTTCATTTCTGTTCTTACAAGGGGTGATTAACTCTCTGTTTAACGGTACGTACTGTACCCCAATACGCTTTACGATCTACTAGATGACATTTTTAGCTCTAGAGAGGTAGCTAGCGGTTGCTCTTAATATGCACAAAACTACGAATTTATTTAATTTAAAACATAATTGTTCTTTTGAATGTTGGTTTTTGTTGTTGTTTTGTTTTTTGTTTGTTTGATTTTTGTTGCAAGCTATCTTTTTTCAAGTGGATCAACATTTACTGCGAATGTTAAACGAGTCTGTCGAGGCGGCACGGTCACAGTGGGTCGCTTTAAACACATTCCACAAATCTCAGTCCTAAGGACTAAGGACTACACCTTACGCATCCATAGTTTAATTTTTTTTTTAAATTAGCTCATGTGTAGCATCCCATAAGTGCTCCTCCATAAAAAGTACTCCACTGGGGACTATTTCTGGGATAACCCACAAGTATTCCCCGGAGAATAAATCCAGATTGACTCCCCTCCTCTCCTTCCTCCCTTTCTCAGAAGTGCTCCCCCTGGGAAAAGGTGCACTTTTATGTTAAAAAAAAGAAACGTTACAAACAAGCACGACATAACAGTTGTGTAAAGAAACGCACAGGGGAGTACTTTTGGGGCATCCCAGTATTACTCCCCCTTTGGTCTAGAAATACTCCTGGGGAATAACTTCTGGGATGGCCTAGGTTTACTCCCTGGAGTTTTTCTGGCTCATCCCAGAAGTAAGCCTACTCTCCACCCAAGTCTAGAGGGGGGGGGGAGAGTACTGCTGGTTCAACCTGGCTGTCCCGGAACTACTCCCCGGGAGAACCCATGGGACATTGGGGGAGTAAGTGCTCCCCACCCAATGTTTTTAATTCTTCTCTAATGGCGTGAGATATCTCAAGGTACTCCCCACGCTAATGTGGCGGGTGGGGGGAGAATACATGTTTATTGCACAGCGGTACAATAAAAACTGTTAAATTAAAAAATAATAATTATAAAATAAAATAAAATAAAATAAAATGTGCATTTAAAGTAAGAACTGACAAACAAACTACATGAGGGTAAGAGAAAACCTCTTGTTTTGCAATTAATGGGGCGTGGCTACGACACGCAGCGAAGTGGTTTCACTCGCCTAGTAGAGAAAACTACGTCACGCCCTCTCCAGTTATATTCAATTTCCTTGGGTTTGCTACAGCGAGTTTTTTTGTGGGTGAATTGGTGGCTTGTGATGAGGTTAAAAAAACATTTTTTTCACTTGTGTCTTTGCGGTAGCATGGCCCCCCCAAATTAGGGTGGATATGTTAAGGTGGATAGGTTAAAGTGGAAAGGTTAAGGCAGATATGTTGGACAACCTGTTTTGGTTGTTTGTGTTGGGTTTCTGCTGTTTGTTTTATTCATATGTGGAGGTGTGATAAGTTTTAGAAAAGTTTAAAACGAAATGAAGACAAATTCTCCCTTAAGCGAGAAGTGGGGAAGGGATATCCCAAAAGTACTGCCCCTTGTGAAAACATGGACCATACATAAATAAACTGGGATATCCAAGAAGTACTCCACCCTCCCTCCCTTAATGGTATTTCTGGAATATCGCAATAGTACTTCCCCGTCCATCGCTTAAGGGAGTGGGGAGTATTTATAGGGCATCCTAGAAGTACTCCCCCTTGTGAAAATACGGAACCATACATAAATAAACATTTAATGGGGGGAGGGGGAGAGTACTTCTGGAAATCGAGAGAGGAGAAATTAGTTCTAGAGTATCCCAAAACTACTACCCGGGGAGTACTTTTAAGGGGGTGAGGGGAGTACTTCTGAAACGCTACGGCGGGTCTCATACCCTGTGATCACCATTATTGTGTCTGGGGACAGGAGACCGTTCAGGAAATCTCTCCATGACAATTCAATGCTTCAGTCTCACTAGAGTGCATCTTTGGTCCTCCAGGGAAGACCGTAATGTGTGTGGAGAAAACCCTTATCTGTATCAGTCTTTGTCCGTCCCACGCAATGAATTAATTCACACTAGCTGTCACAATAGACTATTTAGACACTGCACTACGGCTTCACGCCTTAAATAGTTCAGGTTGCTGTAGCCTTTGTAAATTAAAGTCGCTGCCAAGCAGACGACACAAGTCAGGACTGTGCTAAGCATGTGTGAACTAACCCTCGCTAGGGTAGGCATGGCAGTGACCTCATCCCGCTGACGTATAACCACCCCCGCTAGGAGGCGCTCAGGTCTCACGAGATTTTCGCGGGCTTTAGCTTGACCACTACGTCAGGTAATCATTCTTTTACTGACCCTCACACGAGAAGGACGTACGCTGAAAGATCTCTCTAGCTGAGGACTAAGCAGGTGACGGATGAAATTCATTCATCGCAGTATAGCCACAGCCTGACATTGTCAAAAAGGTAAATGATCGATGTTGAGTTTCATCGCGATTTATTGATACTATTGTTGGATTATGTTTGTGAAGTCTTGCCATGTTTTATCATTGTGAATGTTAGTCAAACTTCGCCTGACCAAGTTCCTGACCCGCGACCGGTTTTCGAAACCATGAGGTAGCCTCTACTGTCCAACTGTTGTTTCTCCTATGTGTATTATTGCAGAACAGTGGCTGTACCAGAGAATGTGTATATTGGTAATTACTTCTCCACGTGTTTAGTTTAGCCATGATGTATGTATATGTATAGGAATTATGTTGGGAATTCCAGTGAACCACGGACTTAGAAGAATGATCGTCCATTGTTTGTATAAGTGGAGCGATCAATGAGGGTTGTTTTTGCCATCAGTGAGACGCTCTGCATACCCGTTTTAAACAAGGCGTTGCAGAAACTCGTCTTATGTTTTGCAGACGAGCAGGAGCAGGCTTGTTGGTCCGATGCAGGAAATAGACCACTAAAGGTTAACCCGGACATTTGGCCTGCAGGGGAACATCGAGTACCGAGCTCCGGTAGTCCAATAGTCAACAACCAAGGAGGAGACACCATCACCACACCCCAACGAATCAGCTAAGCGCAAGAAGAAACGCACGAACACTGATCTAGAAGCACTGTGCGGTAGTCCCCTATCCTGAAAACAAACATTAGGCCAACCAGAACACATAGCCCAATGATGAGACAGTAGCAAAATATCAAGAACAGTAGCAGCATAGACCCATCAAGGAACGAACTATTCGAAGTGAACTTGGACATTTAAGTTAATAGAGTGTTTAAAGAATTATGTATAGAATAGAGGAAATAAATTTGTGATATGATATTTACTGTTAACAAATGGCTGGACTACCTATGTTTCATAGCTGTACGAGAGCTAGTGTGTCAGTGAAGCTTTTACCATTTTCTCCCTAACTCTATAACCCTATCTGCACACAGACCGGCCTAAACATATAAATGTCTTAAGATTAGTCATAGGGTGATTAAACCAGCCGATCCCCGCAGACAAAGGCGAGTGGGTAATAGCATTCCATTGTACAGAGCCCAGTAACAATAGACCCACCGTCACACTAACGTACAGGCTCTTTTTTTCTGTCAATGTAAGTGTTATGCTACTTCAGTATAAATGTGAGCGTGTAGACAAATTCCTTATTACCCTACCGTTAGCGCTCCGGTCCTGATTTGGCTCGGAGGAGTCCGCTGGACCTAAAGCAACAATAAATCAATCAACCGTTAGCGCTAGACTCATTTCATTTCATTGTTAGCGTTAACACCAATTTCATACGGATATAATAAACGTGGACATAGCCTACTAATTTGCTGGAGTGTTGGTAGGCGCATAGAGTGGACTATTTTTGAATAGATAAACGTTCGCATGGAGTGGACTATTTTTGAATAGATAAACGTTCTTATAACTAATTTCCTATAATGCAAGCGCATAGACCGATTTCCAATAAATGTAAACGTTAAACGTGCATACCAATTTCATTGGACTGTAAGCGCTTGAACTAATTCGCTGTAGATAAGGTATATAGACAATAGAGCTACAAAGAAGCGCCCTCCCTCCTAACACTCCACCCCCACCCTCACCTCCACCCCCAAAAAAGGCTAGAGCGTGCGCTGGCTTGTTTTAATTCAATTGTCATCTCGTATGGCTGAACCCCATCCTCTTGTTCTTGCTTCCAATTCTTGCTGGAGTGAAACTGGAGTAGAAAATACACAAGTAGGGACGACGAGTCTCGTTAGAGGTCGGGCCAGTCTAGGTTAACGCAGTCTCAAGATTCTCTAAAACTTGGAGATGATGGTGCTGATGGCGGGAGCGTCTGTGATGGTGCTAATGACAGTTATGATTGAAATGATGTTGATGACAGAGGTGATTGGGGTGGTGTTGACGACAGTAATGCTTGGAATGTTGTTGATGACAATAGCGATTTTGATGGTGCTGATGACAGTAATGATTAAAATGGTATGGACGACAGTGATGATCATGATGATGTTGATGATAGTATTGATTGAGATGGTGTTGATGACAATAATGACAGTAATGATTGAGATGGTGCTGGTGACAAAAATGATTGAGATGGGGTTGACGACAGTGATGATTATAATAGTGTTAACGATGGGGTTGACGACAGTGATGATTATAATAGTGTTAACGACAGATGATGCTGATGACAGTAATGATTGGGATGATGTTGATGACAATAATGATTGAGACGGTGTTGATGACAGCGGTGATGGGGATAAAACTGATAATATAGGTGATGGTGAGCCAGAGCAATAACTGGAAACTAGCTTATTCTGTGGGAAACATTATTGGTTTACCGAACACTGGGAAACAGCGGAAAAAAAGAGAAAGTTTTAGGCTAAGTCAGTGTTTCTTAATCCTGAGTTTCGTTTTAATATTACATCTTACTACTACCACTACTACTACTACTACTACTACTACTACTACTACTACTACTACTACTACTACTACTACTACTAATAATAATAATAATAATAATAATAATAATAATAATAATAATCCGGGATGCTACAGTATGTATGCGCTTCCCCCCAAATCACCAATCATGAGGATAAAAGCGCGGCGATCTGTACCAACATGCACGCTCAAATGTTTCACACACTCTCACATACACAACAGGCACACATCTATCACTTAAACATATGATGGTGCAAAGGCAGGAAGATCGCTATTCAAAGACTGAAATAAACTCGATTTTTTATTTTATTTTAGATTGACCGCATCCATATAGTTCAGATCGCTCTATCTTTGTTCCAACTGTGTATATATCTACCATCACACCATGGGCTCTTGGAATTTAAGACTGGATTTTTGACTGTAGCCTGCAGCATTTATACAGATCTGCGTATTTCCTTCTTGTATTTAGTGTTCTAAACCGTTGTTGAGTCTAGAGAAGGTCTATTCCATACAGGGATTAAAGCTTATCAAGTCTCAGCTATGCTGTATGCTTCAGTCTTAGGGTATATTGAAGTTTCCGATTTAAAGATGCATCTTAATATCTGGAAAGGACCCGAATTAAATGTTATTATGTAGCTTCTGGCTCTCGCCTCCTTTCGGGTAGTAGTAACAACCTTTATTGCTGAACTTTGTGGTAAGTTCGCTGCCGCCAAGCTGTTCTTTCTCTTTCTATTATTCAAGTACTTTTAACACTATATTCAAATTTGGGATACATAACAAAGTGGTGTTATGGTCCTAGTACGCGCTCGCAGTATAAAACGCTCGCCTCACGAACGTCCACCCTTCAAGTCCCCTATACGCATCTGTGTCCGGGGACGGTAATCTACTCAACCGTCCACCCTGTTCCTGTCTGCGAGTTTCCGCCTTGGCCGCGGCCTCCTTCATCCTTGCTTCCAGTCGGTCTTCGACTGCCTATCCTACCCTCGTCGGGACAACTCCAATTGACTGCACCTATACAAGTCCCTTATATGCTAAAGTGTCCAGGGACGTTAATCTAATAAACGAACGAACGAACGATGATGTTGGTTCGAATCTCGAAGTTGAACAGAGTGCGGGGGGAGAGGGAGAGAGAGACTGTTCTCACAGGAATCGACTTTGTGTAACTTTATAGGGTGTTTCAAACCTTCCTCCGTTTTCCCCACCAATCCTCGCCTCTTGTCGCAGCTGCGGCACTTTAACGAAGTCGGTCATTCTGTTAAAAAAAACAGTGGGTGACGGTTTCAAACTAAACGTGCGCTTAGTCTGGGCTTTAAACTGTAAGAAATCACGCAGCAAGTTGGCTTCTTTTGTAGTTGGAATGAGAACCTGCTGTCGGCATGCGCCTTGAGCCGCTCTTTGAGTTGGTAAAGCGCTATATTTTTTAAACCTACAATTAATGCAATTTAGTGTAAAGTGTGCATTCTTCACTGTTCGCAATCTGAAAACAGTCTTCCTCTTTCCGTGTATATGCCTTACAGAAGAACAAGAAGTGTTGGATAGATGGACAGAGTACTGCTCTGACCTTTACAATCACACACCAAACGGAGACACATCAGTTCTAGCATGTCCCCAGAACAGAGAAGAGGAAGAAACCCTCCCAATTCTCCGAGAAGAAGTTGAGGGAGGAGTGCAATCACCGAAGAAGGGGAAGTCATCGGGAGTGGAAAACATACCCGCGGAATTGCTTCAAGTAGGAGGAGAAGCGATGATTGACGCCCTCACCATTATCTGTAACAAGATCTGGCAAAGTGGGGAGAGGCCTACACCATGGGCCCAGTTGCTTGTCATCACTCTTCACAAAAAGGGTAACCTTCAGCAATGTGAAAATTACCGCACCATCAGCCTCTTCAGCCATCCCAGCTAGGTCCTCCTGAAACAATACTCAACAGGTTGAATCCCCAAGCTGAACAAGTTAGAGCTGAAGAACAAGCAGTATTCAGGGCAGGGCGAAATGCCATTGAACAGATTTTCAACCTCAGAATAATCTGCGAGAAATACCAACAGCACTAACAACATCTATATCATGATTGTGTTTGTAGACTTCAAGAAAGAGTTTTTGGCCGTCTAGCATGCATCTCTGTAGGCAACCATGAGAGTGAACAACATCAGCCCTAAAATTATTGGTCATCAAAAGCCTGTATGACAAGGCTACCAGTGCAGTCCTCCACAACAGCGCCATCGGGAACTGGTTCAGAGCAACAATCGGTGTGCCTCAAGGATCCTGCTCTCTCCAACACTCTTCAACATCTTCCTAGAGCACCTCATGTCAGATGCCCTTGCAGATCACGAAGGCACAGTCAGCATTGGGGGTAGTGTAATCTCCAACCTCCGTTTTGCGGATGACATTGATGGATTGGCTGCAGATGAAAAAAGAACTTGAACAGATGGTATAGAAGGTTGACACCACCTCCAGAGCCTAAGGAATGGAAATAACTGCAGAGAAAACTAAAATAATGACCAGTAACACCAATGGCATCAGCATGGACATCAAAGTCCAAGGCCAATCCCTCAACACAGTGCATAGCTTCAAATATTTAGGAGCCATTGTATCGAACAATGAGTCCTGACAGGAAGTCCTCTCTAGGATCGCACAAACAACTGCGGCCCTGCATAAGACTTCTGAGCATGATTGTCCTATATCCAGCACATCACCAACGACGAAGTCCGACAGACCATCACACAAGCCATTTGACAACACCATGACATGCTCGCAGTAGGAAAGAAACGGAAACTCCGATGGCCACGTCACCAGAGCATCAGTTTTTGCAAAGACCATACTGCAAGGCACGATGCAAGGAGGCAGAAGAAGAGGTAGACAGAAATGGATGTGAGAGGACAGGTGAGAATGGACTGGTTTGACACTGAGCGAAGCGATGAGGTTTGCTGAGGACAGAGAAAGATGGAGTATGCTGGTTTAAACGATCATCGGTGATGGTCTTAACGACCTTTGAGTTACGGGATAGGGTAGGACAGGATGGTAGGGAAGCATGCCAGGTTACTAAGGTGACTGTGACTTGAGTCTGGTAGGTGAAAGAAACCTTCATGTCACTACAGCTTATTGTTCTGCATGTAAATTCCACATAGAGAGGGGAAATGTAAAGTCTGGCGCCTTGGGATTAAACCGTCTAAGGTCTAAGATAACCCGAGAAGAATAAGATTAGAGAATTACAGAGAATGTTGCTTTTTTAAAGACAGGGAGTGAAATAAAAGTATTAGCAACATGAATGTTGTTTAGACTACGAGTAACTTCTGAACAAAAGATAATAGTTTACCAGCAACAACAGCAATGTCTGTGTGTGTGGGTGTGGGTGTGTGTGTGTGCGTGTGTGTGTGTGTGTGTGTGCGTGTGTGGGTGTGTGGGTGTGTGTGTGTGTGTACAGTAAACTTGCATGTACAGTACAGAAAGTCTTGAACAATAATGGTAAGAAGTTTGGAAAGAGTGGGATGGTAAAAACTGTGTTGTTGCAGTGAGACAGTGCAGAAAGGTTGACAACAAACCCCTTGTATATGTACCTACAATTCATCTTCGCAAAAGTGACAAACACGATCACACAATTGCCCACCCCTCTAGCCTCATTCATGGTTCCCGCACCATTGGTCAAAGCTAAGCGGGAAAAGGATAAATGTCCCGTTTGCTTTGTTGTGGTCAGACAGTATTATGACCACGCCACCGCCATTATCATCATGCCACCCCTCTCTCAACTCAACAACTGTCCAAAAATCTTTCTATCAAAACCCCATCCAAATCGCAGTATATTGTTGTTATTGTTGTTGTTGTTGTTGATGTTTTTGTTGTTGTTATTCTTGTTGTTGTTGTTCTTGTTGTTGTTGTTGTTGTTCTTCTTCTTCTTCTTCTTCTTCTTCGTCGTCGTCGTCGTCGTCGTTTTCCTCCTCTTCCTCCTTCTCTTGTTATTCTTCTTGTTAATGTTATTGTTCTTCTTCATCTTCTTATTGTTTCTTCTTCTTTCTCTTCCTCGTCGTATTCTCCTCCTCCACCTCCTCCTCCTCCTTATTCTTGTTCTCCTCTCTCTCTCTCTCTCTCTCTCTCTCTCTCTCTCTCTGAATGGGGCATTTACAAGGACGCTTCCGTCCACCGCAAACCAGCAAAACGATCCTGCCTCGACTCCCGTTTTGAGAGAGAATTGCCGGAATGTGCAGCCAGAAAATAAGAGAAATGGACTTTGCTTGTCTCATTCCTGATGAAATGTGCTTAACGACTTGTCCTCTTATATTCTCTATAAATAAAATAGAAAGAAAGAGAGAGAAATGGAGAAAAAAATTTGCACTTTTTGTCCTAAAGACACGGTCGGCCATTCTTTCTTAACCCCTTTGGCTGGAGCTTTCGGTAGAAAATAAAGTGTTGAGATTGTCACAATAGGCTATTTATACCCTGCACTACAGCGTCACGCTTTCATAGTTCAGCCTGCTGTAGCCTTTGTAAATTAAAGTCGCTGTCTAGAGGATGACACAAGTCAGGACTGTGCTAAGCATGTGTAAGCTAGCTCTTCGCTAGGGTAGGCAGTGACCTCATCCTGCTGACGTATAGCCAGCACCCCCCGCTAGGAGGCGTTCAGGTCTCACGAGCTTTTCGCGAGCTTTAGCTTGACCACTACGTCAACCGAGAAGGGCGCACGCTGAAAGATCTCTCTAGCTGAAGACCAAGCAGGTGACGGGTGAAATTCATTCATCGCAGTATAGCCACAGCCTGACATTGTCAAAAAGGGAATTGATCAATCTTTTGTTTCATCGTGATTTATTGATAATATTATTGGATTATGTTTGTGAAGTCTTGCCTTGTTTTATAATTGTTAATTTTTGTATAACTTAGCTTGACCACGTGGCTGATCTGTGACCAGTTTTCACAACCCTGAGGTAGCTCTACTGTCCAACCGTTGTTTCTCCTATGTGTTTTATTGCAGACCAGTGGCTGTACCAGACTATGTGTATATGGTTAATTACTTCTCCATGTGTTTAGTTTAGCCATAATGTATGTATATCTATAAGAATTATGTTGGAGATTCCAGTGGACCACGGATGTAGAAGATTGTTCGTCTATTGTTTGTATAAGTGGACGCGATCACTGAGGGCTGGTTCTGCCATCAGTAAGATGCTCTGCACACCCGTTTTAAACAAGGCGTTGCAGAAACTCGTCTTATGTTTTGCAGACAAGCAGGCTTGTGGGTCCGATGCAGGAAATAGAGCACTAAGAGTCAACCCTGACATTCGGCCTGCAGGGGAACACCGAACACTGAGCTCCGATCGCCAAATAGTCAACACCAAAGGAGGAGACACCATCACCACACCTTAACAAATCAGCAAGTGCAAGAAGAAACGCACTAATACTGATCTAGAAGGCCTGCGCGGTAGTCCACTCTCCTGAAAAAGAACATTAGGCCAACCAGAACAAATAGCCCAATGATGAGACAGTAGCAAATATCAAGAACAGTAGCAGCTTAGACCCATCAAGGAACGAACTATTCGAAGTGAACTTGGACATTTATGTTAATAGAGTGTTTAGAGATTTATGTATGGAGTAGAGGAAATAAATGTGTGATATTTACTGTTAAAAAGTGGCTGAACTACCTATGTTTCATAGCCGTGTGAGAGCTAGTGTGTCAGTGAAACTTTTACCATTTTCTCCCTATCTCTATAACCCTATCCGCACACAGATCTAAACATATAAATGTATTAAGATTAGTCACAGGGTGATTATACTAGCCAATCCCCGCAGGCAAAGACGAGTGGGTAATAGCATTCCATTGTGCAGATCCCAGTAACAATAGACCCACCGTCACAGAGATCTCAAACTCTTTCTATTTTGGTATATTCTCAGGCAATCCACAAAGTGAATAACAGTATATTGAAAAATGCTCTAATATGTAATACGGGGAAAATGTAGACCCTTCTATTACGTTTTGCGCGCGATATCCCACGTCTAAGATACGAATAACATTTATGTATCGATTTCTTCAATTGGGAAAAAAAAGATAAATCGAAATTAGAGTAGAGGAGGAAGACGTATGTGAACGATCACTTTATAAATTGCTTTCCAACAATGTCATCTGAAAACGCAACAAAAAATAGTCCAAAAATCAGAAGATTTCATTCACATTTATTCAGCATGCACACAAACATAAACAAACGCGCGGACCCCTACCCACCCAAGCACCCACCCGCCCACTCACACAGAGAGGAAAGAAAAATGAAAACCAGAACGTGGCACGTGACAGGTTCCTTCAACCAAACTTGACCAGTGAAAAACAATGCCAGTTACATTCATTGATTCGTCTCCGCTTCGTTCAAAATGTAGGCCTAGTCTTCAGTCAGCCCTAGCTTAGGCAGCCAAAGAAAAACAATGCCAATTTCATTTGCTGATTCAGTCGGCCCATTTACTCTTTTGACCCCTCGATCCTTTTTCTTGAGATCATTGTTGCTGTAGTGTTTGTGTAAGCGCGGCTTAGAAAATACAAGACGGTTTGGGTTTTCATTTTTCGCAGAAAAGGCACAGGAGACTGCGATTCGTAAATGAATTAAAGTAGGTCCTATATTTTCTTTCGACTTACATATTTCACAGCTTGCTAGAAACATCGTCGTTTGTGATCGGTCAATTATCATGCAATATCAGCTTTAGTCACACTCTACTTGGTCTATGAAAATATAAGATACTTGTGGAAATCGATACATTATATTATTACCATTTTCTTCAAACATTTTATTTTACACTGGGCATTCAAATAAAATGTAATGCACTGAGAGACCTGTATGACATAATAATATATACATATTGAACATCTACGAGATATTTAGTATTATAGGCGTTAATTTTTAAAGTTATATATTAATTTAGAACGTTACTAAATGTAAACATTTGGTAAATTTATGATTTTTGAGATTGCAAAGTATTACACAAAATTGTGACTACAATGTATTCTTTGCACTCGGGGAAATAAAATGTTACTAGAGACTCAATGTTTATTACATGATGGGGATAGCCTGGGGAAGAAACCTGTTAGAGATTTTACCTCCAAAACATGAAGGATGATGTCGGGAAAGTAGATGCTTATTATAGATAGAGTTACGCTTTGAGGGGCGTTTGTCTTCAGTATTTGACAGATGATCTTTATGAATTGGCTTCCGTTGTGACACAACGGAGAGAGAGAAAGAGAGAGAGAGAGACAGAGACAGAGACAGAGAAGAGACAAACAGACAGAGAGAAAGAGAGAGAGGGTGGGTGGATGAAGGAGAGGGAGGGGGAACCTTGTGGTTGGGACGTTAGGACAGAATATAATAGGCCAGGATCACGGAACTTCAAATAGTCTAAGGCAATAATTCTATTATTTTAATGATTGGTCCTCTTCAAACCTTTGCAGAATATTGCCGCCAATTATCAACGTGGACATGGATTTGGAGACGTTGGAACATACATGTAATTTGTTATTCGTGCGGGTGAAAGTCGGTGGTGCCTTTCAGTAAAAAGCGCGGCAGCCGCACAGCAGCTTCACCCAGGACAAGGGGATGTGGGGGATTTGAGGGAGGGGGGGGGAAGGGGAGGTAGAATAGTACGTAGTGCTTTTCAGGGTCAAGTTTTTGTTGCGTCACTCATCGAAGTACTAACCGAGGTCGGTAATGTTTAACCTTTACTAGCCAAAAATAGTTTGGTTTTTTTTATACTGGTTGTGTTGTTTTCTTATATGAAAAGAAAAAAATGATTACTTGTTTTCTGTTGTGTGATGGCAAAACAATACGACGAATTATTTTTTTTTTATTATTATTATTATTATTATTATTATTATTATTATTATTATTATTATTATTATTATTATTATTATACATATTTTTAGAGAATACGTTGATACGTATCTTCATTGTGAATTGGGAATGTCAGGCGTCTTTAAATGGCGATTTCCTGATATGTAAGTCGTGACAAAGAAAGGCAGCGCAATGAACATGTCTAGTGTGAAGATAATTCCATAAGTCTGGATTATGCAGCCAACGCAAAACGTGTCGGTTCTTAAATAATAATAATAATAATAATAATAATAATAATAATAATAATAATAATAATAATAATACGAGAACTTATAACGTGCACATATCTCACCACAAGGCGACTCAAGGCGCACACAAACACAATCTTTCGCATTAACAATTCAAGCACAGCAATGCGCACTTGCAAATAAATTACATGAAGATGACAAGGTACCAATACAAACAGAGAAACGGCACTAAAAAAAGCATGAGAAAATTTCAAATAATTATTAGTACATGGCCATTTACAACTGCTCTGATTTAGGTTTGCGAGTGATGTGGGTTAGGGGGGGGGGGGAGATGGTGTAGCGGGGCACTGTAGTCTGATGATTATTTAGGGAAAAGAAAAGTCTTGGAGCCAAATTTAAATCCTATTAAAGACTGTTGTTGACGGAGGGGGAAAGGGCCACTGTGTTGTGTCCCTGGGAAAGACACTTTACTCCCGTTTTCCTACTCCTTCGGATGAGAGTATAAACCGAGGTCTAGTCTGTGTGTCGCATACATTCCATCATAACGGACTTTAAAGATCCTGACGCTCATGCCCTAGACGGGTGAGTGCCGGTAACAAGAACACACCCAGCATGCACTTGGTCCTTCTCCCCCATCCCTGGCTGCCCAGGACTGTGCTCAGTTGTCCGGGCGACAGACCATGCGCCCAAAGGCTGCGGGTGGTTGCCTCGGGCGGTTTGAGTTAGATCCTGTATCGGCCAGCGCTTTGAGCATGACTTGGTAAAGCGCTATATAAGAAAAATTATTAAGTTAAATTAAATTAAATTAAATTAAAGGTAGGGAGTTCCAGTTGGAGGGGGAATGAAAAGGAGTGTTGATCTGCAGTTTTAAATTTTGTAAGAGGTATGTTGAGTTTGAAGTTGTCGTTTGAGGAGCCGAGTGGTCGGGAAGGTTGATAAAGTGAGAGGGAATCAGAGAGATAGTTAGGAGCAAGCTTGTTGAGGCATTTGTATGTGAGAGTGATGAGCTTGTATTTGATCCTATGTGAGACGGGTAGGCAGTGGAGTTGTTGCAATAGGAGGGGGCATGTGTGGTCCTTCTTGTGGTCCTTCTTTTTTCTTTTTAAGGACAAGACGGGCAGAGTTGTTTAGGATGCGTTGAAGAAGATAGATAGAAGAAGTGGGAAGTCCAGCAAGAAGGGAGTAACACTAGTCAAGGCGAGAGAGAATGGTAGAAGTGACAAGTTTGGCCGTAGCGTCCGTGGTGATATACTTGCGTATAGTGGCAGTGCGGCGGACTTGAAAGTAGCAGGTGCGAGAGACAGAAGAGATGTGCTGTTTC
>CM072511.1:62667517-63147517 GCA_036898135.1 Oncomelania hupensis | reverse complement strand
CCTTTCTCTTTCCATTCATCGTCCCCTCCTCCTCCTCCCCCTCTTCTTCTTCTTCTTCTTCTTCTTCTTCTTCTTCTTCTCCTTCTTCTTCTTCTTCTTCCTCTCCTCCTTCTTCTTCTTCCACTAATATAATTAACTACAGGGGTGGTTTCTGTGGCTTCTGGTAAATGTGTTTTGCCTGTATGCAGAAGCTGCCTAAGAGATATTTTTAAGAGGCAATGCGTGGGTGTGTAACAAGTCTCTCAGGAATACATTTGTATTTTTAATTTCCAGACTTATCTGGAAAAAAAAAACTTTGTAATTGTCTGGCGGGGATCAGTACGAGTCAAATGTCGGTCTGTGGGTCGGTCCGCTGGGCGCCATATCTTTCAAAAAGAAAATAAAAATAAAACCACTGAACGGATTTTGACTACATTTCAGAGGAACATTACTTAAGTTAGTGACATGCCTCTCGTGCCATCGTATTTGCCCTCCCGCAAAGGTCAAAAGTCACTGGAGTCATAGTATTGCTAATTACGTTTTGTTCAATATCTCATGTATGTCATGTGATATTTTAATCCTCTCCAAACCACCTAGATGTTTGTACACCCGCATTGTATAGAGCAGCTGTAGCGAATCCTTCCCCGTTCGACCTGTTTGACTACACATCATGTGTCTACACATCCATACCTTTTGCATAGTCAATCTTGTCTTTTCTCCTTCCCGTACGCGGTGTCTACACATTTACAGTTTTGCATGTGAAGTTTAGAAATATTCTTTCTTGCACCTCTTGGGTGACATCCGTTTATGGATTTACACATAACAAAGACACGCGAGACAGAGATGAATGCAGAATTACATTACAAAGAAATTTTAACTAACTCGGAATCGTATTTTATTTGTATTTAGTAGAAACAAGGTGTAATACGACTAGAAGCTCAACATTGAAACTTGAAAATCCTGTATACTAGAGGAATCTTGCTCTTAGCAGTTCATCGTTTACAGCCAAGTTGCCTGCTGGATGACCTTATCTTCTGTGATCTTTGAAGAACTGCACTCATGTCAAATCACAGGCTGTGAAGTCCGTAGGCCTTGCCTCAATTACATACTATACATAGAAGGTCCTCCACTCGTTCAACGTCAGGTTTACGACTGACCCCCCAAAAACACCTTTCCTACCTTTTGTGCCCACTTCAAACTCAAACGGAGGGGCCAGACGAATTGCAAACACTCATAGCAACACATTCGTTACACTTTCAACAATGTCGGCTCCAAATTAACTGCGAATTTGGTCAAAAACGCAGTCACAACAAGCTGGTTCGAATTTGGACACCACGCCGCTAGTCGATCCTAATATATAGCAATTGCTTTAAGATATTTCATTGGTCGCCTAAAAATACGCGCTATTAGGCCTAATGAAGGGCAGACCACTCTAGCGATATAAACAAAAGATCGTTGGCGACTTTCGAATTCGTTAAAAGGTTTTAAAGTTTTAGAGTAGTCCGCCCTTCATTAGGCCTAATAGCGCGTATTTTTAGCGACCAATGAAAGGTCGTAAAGGAACTGCTATGTATTGGGATCGACTAGCGGCGTGGTGTCCAAATTCGAACCAGCTTATGTCACTGCGTTTTTGACCAAATTCGCAGTGAATTTGGAGCCGACATCGTTGGAAGTGTAACGAATGTGTTGCTATGAGTGTTTGTGATTCGTCTGGCCCCTCCGTTTGAGTTTGAAGTGGGCACAAAAGGTAGGAAAGTCGTTTTGGGGGGGGTCAGTCGTAAACCGGACGTTGAACGAGTAGAGGACCTTCTATGTTTAGTATGTAATTGAGGCAAGGCCTACGGACTTCACAGCCTGTGGTCAAATGTGCTATGCGTGGTCCTTGCACATCCAGTTGTGACAGGATTCCCAGAACAGTGTCGTTTTTCTGTTTAACTTCAAGTGACAGAAACTACAGCGCCCTTGCCTTGCACGTGGCTATTGCTGATTTGCAGTTCCAGACTTCTTTGCTGTGAATGTGGATTGAGCTGCGCTGTTTTTCTGTTCAGACCGAGTCTCCATGCGCCTGACAAAGATCTCAATCAGTCAAAGCAACCAAAGGTGCTGTGGACGCACTTTAAAATATGGCCTATGCCTACTCAAAAAAAAGAGATTGACAAAGAGGTGTCCAATATTCATGTTTTATAATGCACTTGACCTCAGAGCCATCGTAGGTCAGGTCGTGTGGATGAAGAAGTTTCCAAAAGACACTTTTAGTAAACGGGACTCGAGACAGCAATTCATCATCAGCATTGCATAAAAGCTTTGCCTGGAACAATTGCAAAAACGACTTCTCTTCAAGCCACTGAGAGGACTGACTGAGGTCTTTGTCAGGCACATCAAGACACAGGCTGCTCAGAACCTCAGCGCAGCTGGGAGAGAAAAGAGAACATCAACTACACCCTGAGCTCAATCCACACTCACAGAAAAGAAATGCCACTGCAAATCAGCAAGAGCCACATTCACAATAAGGGCGCTGTGTTTTTCGCCATTGGAAGCTAGATAGAAAAACTACAGGTCCTGCATGTCCGGTCACAACTGGATGTGCAAGGACCATGCCATCAAAGAATATTCAATTGTGAAACTAAACTTTCTTTGGTGAAATGAGTGCAGTTCTACAAAGACCACAAAAGTTGTGGTTGTCCAGCTGGCAGCTCAGCAGTAAGCAATGAACTGCTAAGAGTAAGATTACTCTATTACACAGGACTTTCACGTTGAGCTTTTAGTCGAACCCTGTTTCAAACTGTGATTCTTATTTAATCAGAATGTATTTGTAATTCTGCATCCATCTCTGTCTCGCTCGTCTGTGTGATGTATAAAATCCATGAACGGATTATCACCCAAGAGTTGCAGGAAAGAATATTTGTAAAACTGCACATGCAAAACCATGTATGTGTAGACACTCACAGTGTACGGGAAGGAAAAAATACAAGATTGCCTATGTAAAAGTATGGGTGTGTAGACACCACGTCATACTTGGTGTGTAGTCAAACACGCCGTACGGTGAAGGTAATTAATGTGCTTCTGCTGCCACTGTAATTGCCCAAATTGAGATGAATAAAGATGTGTTGTTCATGCTGTGTTGCGTTGTGATGTGTTGTGTTGTGGTGGGTGTCAGACCTGAACAGTTACAGAAATTGTACTGTAATGTGTTTTTAGTGGACAGAGTATGTATGGGCAGAGACCGTACATTGACAGTCTGGGGTATGGCGGCCTTGTTAGCACCACATGAATCGTGTGTGTGACTGCGTGCGATGTTCTCATAACCGCAAGGTTTTCACATGATGCAAACTTGTTTAAGAAGGAAGTTGAGGGGTGGAAATTGGGAAGAAGGAGCAAGTGAGAATGGTGGGGGGCAGGACAAGGGCCAAGACTTCAAAGTGGGGCGATGGGGGAGGAAGAAGAAGAAGAAGAAGAAGAAGAAGAAGAAGAAGAAGAAGAAGAAGAAGAAGAAGAAGAAGAAGAAGAAGAAGAAGAAGAAGAAGAAGAAGAAGAAGAAGTTGAAGAAGAAGAAGAAGAAGATGAAGAAGAAGAAGAAGAAGAAGAAGAAGAAGAAGAAGAAGAAGAAGAAGAAGAAGAAGAAGAAGAAGAAGAAGAAGAAGAAGAAGAAGAAGAAGAAGAAAAAGAAGGAGAACAAGAAGGAGGAGAAGAAGAAGAAGAAGAAGAAGAAGAAGAAGAAGAAGAAGAAGAAGAAGAAGAAGAAGAAGAAGAAGAAGAAGAAGAAGAAGAAGAAAAAGGAGGAGGAGGAGGAAGAGGAGGAGAAAAAGAAGAAGAAGAAGAAGAAGAAGAAGAAGAAGAAGAAGAAGAAGAAGAAGAAGAAGAAGAAGAAGAAGAAGAAGAAGAAGATAAGAAAGGAAAAAAAGAGAAGAATTTACAGGGTTTTTAATTAAAATATTTATTTCATCACTTTTGATATAGCGCTTTTCTAGCTCATGAGCCGCTCAAGGCGCTGGCTGATACAGAATCTAACTCAATCCGCCCGAGTCGCCCACTTGCAACCTTTGGGCGCATAGTCTGACGCACAGACGACTTGGCACAATCCTGGGCAGCCGTGAATAGTTAGAAGGGTCCCTCGTGGGAGTACTGGGAGATCAGCGTCTAGGAGACCAGTGTCAGGATCTTTAAAGTCCGTGTGATGGAATGTATGCGTGCACAGACTAGACCTCGGTTTATACTCTCATACGAAGAAATAGGAGCGCAGTGTAGAAGGACTTTTTTTTTAAACTTTAGGCCGTTAACTTTTTTTGAAGCACTGCCTGTACAAGTTAAAATGTTATCTCTTAAAATTCGTGTACACTGCGTACATCACTGAGCCAACTGATCAACAAGGAAAATGAAACACTGGAAGAAAAATAACAGCTCAACAGAATTCTTAACTAATTCTTTCTGTAAAACAAGTATACGCGTTAAAAGCAATACATAGAAAAGTACATTATAAAACCTGTCGGCGAATACGAAAATGTCAAAGCATGAAGAAGATATTATACTGGCCTTACTTGGCTTCAGAATCGTCACGATGTCGAAGGCGGTGGCTGCAAGTAAAGCATGTCTTCAGCTAACACGCAATGGATGAAATGCCAGCGCTTTGAGCAGCCCTTTGAACTCATAAGTGCGCTCAGTAAGAACTGCACTACAACACTTTGCTGAGCAAGGATGCAAGGATACAAAGATACAAAGGCTACAAGGACGCAAAACTCTGTATTGCCAAGGGAATGCACAAGGAGTGCACTTCGAACAGTACAGCGCATCTGTATTACCTATAGAAGAAGCGATTTTCGAACTGTTCCATCATGGGGGAAAATAATGTGCTAGCTGTTTCGTAAGTTCTTGGCTGTCCAATATATCATCACTCATATTATTTGTGGGGTCTAAAGACCTGAGAGATCTCCAATAGTATTGTCTCTGTTATGGCTGAGCGCAAGCCGATTGCAATCATCACAACTTTACCACTCGCTTTCAGACAAAAATAGTTCTTGCAATTTTTCTCTGTATGAGAGGGCTAGAAAGTTTCGGGACGTCCACACTAGTCAGCTAACAGCCGATTAATAATGATCCTAATAATGATTAATATGCCGTCTATTCTATAATCTAATATATAAGACAGCAAATCGGTTAATGAAGTAATTAATCAAACATTATATCGATCCGTCAATCACGCTAATGGTGTGGTCAAAGTGACACGACGATATTCAGCGCGTTAGTACACCACGGTCATAAGGAATGGCGGAATGAAAATATTTGGACTGGAGAAGGTGGGGGTATACAGAGAGAGAGAGAGAGAGAGAGAGAGAGAGAGAGAGAGAGAGAGAGAGAGAGAGAGAGAGACAGAGAGAGAGAGAGAAACAGAGAGAGAGAGAGAGAGAAACAGAGAGAGAGAGAAACAGAGAGAGAGAGAGAGAGAGAGAGAGAGAGAGAGAGAGAGAGAGAGAGAGAGAGAGAGAGAGAGAGAGAGAGATAGGGATGGAGAGAAAAAGAGAGGGAGAGAGATCTGCCTTCCTCTCTCCCCACCCACAACACACACACACACACACCGTCCACTTCCTTCTCATGCAGCCACTGTTGTTCACTCCAGATATTGCCGTTCCGTCATCCATTATACAATACAATACAAAGCAACTCAATACAAAACAACACATTTTTATTACTCCAAAAGGAATTACAGCAAGTGCATAAAATACATGTTGAAATCATAGACATTAATAAACATAAACATTAATAAACAAAGACATTAATAATCATAGACATTAATAAACATAACAACATAGACATAATAATCTGCTGTCATCCACATCATCTTATGTTATGACCGCAATGCACTACTCATTTACTGTCTATTATTCACCAAAGCGTTATGTATTTTCTATTATTCACCAAAATGGTATGTATTGTCTATTATTAACCAAAGTGTTGTAATATTGTCTATTGTTCACCAAAGTGATATGTATTGTCTATTATTCACCAAAGTGTTATAATATTTTCTATTGTTCACCAAAGTGATATGTATTGTTTATTATTAACCAAAGTGTTATAATATTGTCTATTGTTCACCAAAGTGATATGCATTGTCTATGATTCACCAAAGCGTTATGTATTGTCTATTATTCACCAAGGTGTTATGTATTGCCTATTGTTCATCAACGTGTCATGTCTTGTCTATTATTCACCCAAGTGTTTTTATTGACTATTATTTGCCGCAATGCACTCTCTCCCTCTCCCTCTCTTTCCCTTCTCCTCTTCTTCTTCCTCCTTCTCCTCCTCGACTTTCATCTTAATAGAGGAGCAGAAACACGACTATACTCAGGCGAGTTAATGCACTACGGACACAAAGAATGACCATTGGTGATTTATCGCTTGAATAAGTACAGTATCATGTCTATGGGAGATTGAAACTGACAGAGGCAGGATAGGGTGGTTCTTCTCTAACATTGAGGAGAAGATCAAACACAATATCTTCGGTTTTATTAGGCTTATCATTATTGTAGTTTAAATCTCTCTCTCTCTCCCTCTCTCTCTCTCTCTCTCTCTCTCTCTCTCTCTCTCTTTCTCTCTCTCTCTCTCGTATGATAGACTGCTACAAACAGGAATGGTTTAGTAAATTGATGGTTCTCAGTGTATGATTCCTTTAAATCATTTTTGCAGTGTGAGAAGTACTTAGCAGATATTACTATAAATAAGTTCAGAAATATCTTTGTAAAGTTACGTTTAGGCATTATAGACTTGAATGGAAATAAAATATTACATTACATTATTATTGCTTTAGATCCAGCGGACTCTCCCGAGCCAAATCAGGACCGGACAACCCCCGATCCGCATAAAAGATCTGCTGAAACAACCCTAGTGGTAAAACCGAAAGCTCTCCACCAGCCAGTCACTTTACAATAAAGACATCCCACGCAGGGGACGCTGAGGCTTCACCCCAACTTATCGAACCCCCGTTTACAAAAACAAAATAGAATACAAACATCATTATAAATTATCAACAAAACACATACATATAAAATGCCTACATTGCTAAATAATAACATCATAGGAAGCCCTAGTGACCACCCGGCAGAAAGCGTCCAATATTCCCAAGCTGATCCAACAGACCTCATACACAAATTGATTGTTTTTGATTGATTGATTGTTGCTTTAGGTCCAGCGGACTCTTCCGAGCCAAATCAGGACCGGACAACCCCCGATCTGCATAAAAGATCTGCTGAAACAACCCTAGTGGGAAAACTGAATGCCCTCCACCGACCAGTCACTTTACAATAAAGACATCCCACGCAGGGGACGGCCGAGGCTTTACACCAACTAATCGAACCCCCGGTTACAAAAACAAAATAGAATACAAACATCATTATAAATTATCAACAAAACACAAACATATAAAATGACTATATTGCTAAATAATAACATCATAGGAAGCCCTAGTGACCACCCGGCAGAAAGCGTCCAATACTCCCAAGCTGATCCAACAGACCTCATACACAAACAAGGAGTCTTGTCCAGGAAGAGTTTTCAAGAAAAAAGGTAGGTCATTGATCTAGCGAAGAAGAAGATAGTATAGCAGAGTGATAGGACAGAGCAGGAATGGGAAAGAGCAAATGAGGAAGACAGCGACAGTGGGAATTTAAAGCATTAAATTTCCAGAAAGTGGGGATACTATTTATACTGAAACCCCCGGCACTCCAACGGGGGTACTGTTGCCGCAGTAAATCGGTCATACCTATAAAGGAAAGACAGGTTTTCAACTGGGGCTTTCACTTTTCCCTTTATAGGTTAGAACAATCTACAGTGGCAAGTTTGCTCATACACAAATAAGGAGTCTTGTCCCGGAAGAGTTTTCAAGAAAAAAGGTAGGAGACTGGTCTAGCGAAGAAGACGATATTATAGCAGATTGATACATTGTTGTTCCAAAGACATGCCCTTTCTGTACATCTGTTGAAAATGAAATGCATTTTTTTACGTATTGTCCAGCGTATCAGGATATTCGTGAAAAGTACATTTTGAGGCACTTCGATGTTGATGTACCACCATTGATGTTTTTCTTATTATAAAGTGATAGTACGATTATTACAAGAGCAGCTGTAGCGATGTTTACGTACTATGCAATGAAAAAACGTGAAGAATTGTTAAAAGTAATTTAAAATATTTTCAATTTTCTTTGAGACACAGTCTGTCAAATGACGCGTGTTTGTCATATATATTTTTTGTAACTTTTCACAATTTGGGGTGATTTTTGTCTTTCTTTTTCTCCGTGTCTGTTGTGTAACTCCCATGCGCATAGACTATTGGCCTCGCATTAAAGTTTCCTGAGTTCCTGAGCTCTCTCTCTCTCTCTCTCTCTCTCTCTCTCTCTCTCTCTCTCTCTCTCTCTCTCTCTCTCTCTCTCTCTCCCTCTCTGACACAACATGTTCAGGATATACAGAGATAAAAGAAGTTGTTTTCGACGGTAACATGCAATAAATAATATCTAAAAGGGCGGAAACGTCAGAACAATGAGGCGCCGTTAAATGGGTACGAGTCCTCTTTTTTCTTCTTCCTTTTTTTTAATGGGACAAAGAAAACACTTACAATGAAACATATGTATTCCTATGGGTGCCTCGATCCATTGCCGTGTCCGCCGTATGGATAGAAACCCTTTAAGATCTGCACTTGAAATGTCACAGTGTTCCAACACAAGGTTAAACCCCTCGTTAGTCTGGCCTGTTCAATCAGACAAAATGCACGAAAAGTGGGAGGGAACATGGCTGCGGTATTTCACGATTATGACTGCTTGCTCGCTTGCCTCATTTCACTCAGCTTTATTACTCCAGCCCCTTTGAGAGCTGTAATAAATCATAAAATAAAGTTTGAACCTAAAACGCAACTAGCGAAGCATGGAGCATCCTGCCATGAAGTAAGCTTAACCTTCATTTCTCGGTGAGCTCAGAAGAACAAGGGGTGGAGTGGGGGATGAGAGTGGGTGGTGGGTGGATTAACGTATCGGAGAGCAACAAAGAATTAAGAACAAAGAGGTTCCGGAGAGAGGTTTTAATTAAAAACAAAAACAACAACAACAACCTACAGGGCTTAAAACTTGGACGGTGGTCAGGTGTGAAGGTTTGGGCTAATGTAACACTACGAGTCAGGCTGAGATACCTTTCCGAATAAAGTTTGAAACTCACTATCCTACCCTATCCTATCTTATATTATCCTATCCTATCCCGTAGCTCAAAGGTCGCTGGGGCACCACAGATGATCGTTTAACCAGCCTACTCCGTTCTCACTAATTGAATTGATTGGAATTGTTCTTTACCAGCTCAAAGAGCTTCTTAAGGAGCTGGCCAAACACCGGATCGTCTACCTAAAGCCGCCCAGCCTGTGGGCTGTTGGGAAGACGTTATAAGGAGGGGGGCTGACGAAGCTTTGCTACTTTGGGCTGACCACAAAGGCCAAGACCAATACCTCAACATTGTTGATAACTTCAAATATTTAGGAGCCATTGTCAGGCAGTGGGTCCCGACAGAAAGTCCTCTCCAGGATCGCACAAACAACTGCTGCCCTGACAAGGATGAAGCCCATTTGAAAAGACAGGATCATCGGTCTACATTCGAAGGTCAGGCTGCTGCGCTCTCTTGTCATCTTCCTATACGCTTGCGAAACATGGACCCTCACAGCCTATCTGTGACACAGGAACTGTCGTCAGATCACTATACTGTGGTTAGTGACCTCAATGTTGCTATCCCCTTGCCCTCTCCCCATTACAGAGATGTTCGCAAGTTGCGAGCTGTAGATCGCGAAGCCTTGAAGCGCGACCTCGGTGAGGTAGTGAGTCCGGCTTTGTGTTCCTCTGTGGAACAGCTGGAGGCCACACTGAGGGACGCACTAGATAGGCATGCCCCTATCTACAGGCGTAAGGTTAGGGTAGGTAAGTCAGAACCATGGTACAGTGCTGTCGAGGATGAGCTCAGTAAAGCCAAGAGGCAGCGTCGTCAGGCTGAGAGGAGATGGTTGAAGAGTGGTCTGACAGTGGGCAAACAAATTTACACTGCTGCCAAGCGACGAGTAACGCAAATTGTCCATAGGGCCAAGTCTGCTTTCTTTAGTGGTCGAGTGGCCAACAGTGAGACTAGCAAGCAACTCTTCTCGGTCTGTGACCGCCTCAGAGGCAAGGAAAAAAAGTAGCGCTCTACCTACCACTCACCCACCTTGTGACTTACCAGATGTTTTTTGTCACTTTTTCACCAAGAAAGTCGCTGATATACGCTATGAACTTGATCACGATGCTCAGACAAATGTAGATGCATTGCCAACTGTTTTGAATTATGTACGGTTTGACCATTTTGAACCAGTTTCTGTTAATGAAGTCAGGGAGGTCATAAAAAAATCTAAACCAACCACTTGTTCTCTTGATCCCATTCCCACTTCTCTCCTCCTTGACTGCCTTGACCCTCTTCTCCCAACAATAACACACATTGTCAATGAGTCTCTGTCCACCGCTACTGTTCCTGCACCTTTCAAGACGGCAGTTGTCAAGCCACTGCTCAAAAAGCCCAACCTAAATCAGAATGAACTAAAAAACTACAGACCAGTATCTAATCTATCATTTTTGTCCAAGGTTACAGAAAAGTTGGTACTGAAGCAGTTACTCTCATACTTGCAAAGCAACTCTCTTCTCAGTCCCCATCAGTCAGCCTATCGCACCTCTCATAGCACCGAGACAGCATTACTCAAAATCACAGGTGACATTCTGCTTGCTCTGGACAAAGGCAACTTATCTCTTCTAACACTTCTTGATCTATCGGCTGCCTTTGACACTGTAGACCACAATATTCTGTTCGAAACTCTCGAGTCGCAGTTTGGAGTTTCAGGGAATGCCTTGGCCTGGTTCAAGTCATACCTCCAAGGTCGTACGCAAACTGTCAGCATTGCTGAGGTGCTCTCAAAGAAGGAAAATTTGACTTATGGTGTGCCGCAGGGGTCAGTTCTTGGACCGATTCTCTTCGTGTTGTACACAAAGCCTTTGCTCGAACTGATTCAAAAACACGATGTAACTGTTGAAGCTTTTGCTGACGATACTCAGCTTTTAAAATCAAGTCTTCCGGTACAAATCAATACCAATGTCCAGACTGTACAGAATTGCATTTCTAATGTCCGATCCTGGATGAAACAAAACAAGTTAAAGCTCAATGATGATAAAACAGAGGTTCTCCTGTTCAAAAAGACCAGAACTGCCTTAGCTTGCACCTTGCCTACCTCTGTAAGTGTAGGAGAGCATGAAATCTCTTTCTCTCAGTCAGCTAGAAATCTAGGCTTTTTTATGTCGAGTGACATGACGCTTGATTTCCATATTGCACAAGTTTGTAAATCAGCATATGCTGCCTTGCGTCAGATCAGCTCCATTCGCTGCTACTTAACCCTTCAAGCAACCATCACCTTAGTCTGTGCTTTAGTCTTGTCTAGGCTAGACTATTGTAATGCCCTACTGGCTTCCTGCCCGAGTCATCTCATAGACAAACTTCAAAAAGTCCAGAATTGTGCTGCTAGGCTAGTCTTTAGGGCAAAAAAGCGCGATCACATCACTCCACTACTCCGTAAGCTTCATTGGCTACCCATAGAGGCCCGCATTAAATACAAACTGTCCGTACTGTGCCACAATTTCTTCTCTGGAACCTGCCCTTCATATCTGTCAGATCTGCTGTCAGTCTATGTCCCTTCTCGCACTCTTCGCTCTTCTTCTGACTCTCGCACACTCTGCATTCAAAAAACTAACACCAAAATGTACGGAGAACGGGCATTCACCTATTGTGCACCCAGACAATGGAACACTCTTCCAGCCAACATCAGACACAAGCAGACCACACCCTCATTCAAGAAAGCTCTAAAATCTCACCTCTTCAAACTCTACTATCCTGACTAAATCCTTCATTCTATAGACCCTAGCCGCAGCTCATATTTGTTCTGCTTTTGGCTATGCTTGTGGATTTGCTGTGATTGTGATGACTTGTTTGCAGAAAGTTAACTTTATGTATTTTGTTTGATTTTGTGTGTTTGGTTTTATTTTTATTTTTATTTTTTTTTCTCATTGTATAATTTCTAATGCAATATTGTAAGTTGTTTCATGTTTGTTTCTTTCCTTTCATGTAAAGCGCTATGCGCTTGTCTATAAAAAGACAAGTAATAGCGCTATATAAATGTCCATTATTATTATTATATTATTATCTACAACGAAAAACACAAAGCATGGAGATGAGGTGCTACAGAAGACTTCTGGGCATTTCCTATACCCAGCACATCACCAACAACATAGTCCGACAGATCATCACACAAGCCATTGGACGACATGATGACATGCTCACAGTGGTGAAGAAACGTAAACTCCGATGGTATGGCCATGTCACCAGAGCATCAGGCCTGACAAAAACAACCCTGCAAGGCACGATGCAAAGAGGCAGAAGAAGAGGGAGTCCTAAAAAGAGGTGGGAGGACAACATTCGAGAATGGACTGGTTTGACACTGAACGAAGCCATGAGGCCACTGAGAACAGAGAAAGCTAGAGTACGCTGTTTAAACGATCATCTGTGGTGCCCCAACGACCTTTGAGTTATGGGATAGGATAGGATAGGATAGGATAGGATAGGCTGCCCACAAAGAATAGTAAAGCGGTAGATTGCGTAATCCCTCTGTCTCTCTCTCTCCGCTTAAATTAAGTTAAAGTTAAAGGTTCTCTACTATGTTAATTTGTTAAGGGACAAATTGGAAGATTAGACTGTATCATTAGTCTAAAATCTGTATCCCTAATAAATAAAAAAATTCAAAGTTTCAAAGTTTCTCTATCTCTCTCATAGGTAGGCATGTACGTTATCTACCGCTTTGCTATTGAGGATCCACGGTCAGCGTGTAACGTCGCCCTTGTGGGTAGCAACATAGAAATAAGAAAATTAATTGAGAATAGATAGTACTGGACATGTTTAACAAGTTTTTTTAAACTACCAAAAATACCACAAACACAAACAAGTTTAGTGAATCCTTTCCAGCGGATGAAAACAGAAAAGTAGGCTTCGTCCAGTCTCAACTACGCTGCATGTCAAGATCTAGTACGGTACCTGTGTGATGTGAAGTTAAGTAGAAGTGATGGTGATGAATAACACTAAACTAAGACGACGCAAAGAGCGCACAATGAAAAGAGGCCATTGATGTGACAAGATAAGATTTGCATCACCCGACCGACCCACACCGACTCAACCAAAGCTTTTAGGTTTTGAAGCTAGTACAGCCAGGCTAGCTATAAATAGCTTTGCCAGTGCTATTCTTTCCTTTCCTTTCACTGAAAGGGAGGGTGTAGGCAAGCTATAAATAGCTCGCAGCCAGCAAAATGTGGGAGAGGGGCCGGGTAGCTCAGTTGGGAAGAGCGTCTTGCTAGTAACCGAAAGGTCGCTGGTTCGAATCCCGGATTGGTCAACGTGTGATCATATTATTTTCCCCTTTACCAACAACTGGCCCGCTGGTGTCAGTATAAATCGGTCCAGTAGTCACCTATATGCGAAAGTGTCGTGTGACTATAATCTACATACAAACAAACAAACAAATGTGGGAGACAGGGGGCCGGGTAGCTCAGTTGGTAAGAGTGTCTTGCTAGTAACCGAAAGGTCGCTGGTTCGAATCCCGGATTGGTCAACGTGTGATCATATTATTTTCCCCTTTACCAACAACTGGCCCGCTGGTGTCAGTATAAATCGGTCCAGTAGTCACCTATATGCGAAAGTGTCGTGTGACTATAATCTACAAACAACAATGTGGGAGAACCTAAGAGTGCTGGTCAAGAGGCATTGAGCTGCTGTGGACCCTTCTCAGTACGTTCCTGTCAAAAACCGACTGACCAACATTGACATGACTAACCTAGGTTTGAAAGGATTGGTTCTGGGCAGCGCTTCAAGTCGCTCCTGGCATCTGACCACTTCCCTGAAAATCGAGTGACCAACATGGGCCTGACTCTAACCAATCCTGAGAATTAAAGATCTATCAGATTCAAACTTTACCTGAAAAATAAAAAGATTGGCATGAATGGCTACACAAATACGTGATAAGTCCTTTTTCCGTCCGCCATTTTATGTCTGAATGTACTGATATGATTGATGAGAGAGAAAGATATTTTGGTTCGATCCCTTTTAATGAGGTTTTTAAGTTCGCAATGGTCAAAACCTGTTTACATTTTTACATGTTGTTAGTTTGTTTTATCGCATATAGGTTAGTTCATCTTGTTTGTCTGCTTCTTTGAATGCCACTAGTTAAGTCAGTTTTATAGAAAAAAATTTTATCCTATTTTAATTTTAGCGGTTTAATCTTATTTTGAATAGTTTTGAGTGGTCCTGATTCGGCTCTTGGCAGTTCGCTGAACTCTATAAACATTGAATATCTACCCAACAAGCACTAGCAATATTGTTAGTTTGTTTTATAGCATATATGATATATGTTATGTCATCCTGTTTGTGTGCTTGTTTGGATGTCATTAGTTAAGACAGTTTTATATACATTTTTTATCCTATTTTAATTTTAGCGGTTTAATCTGATTTGGAATAGTTTTGAATGGTCCTGATTCGGTTTTTGGCAGTCCGCTGGACCCTATAAACATTGAATATATACCATAGACCAGGAATATTTAGACCGCGCAGTGACGCCATTGGTGTGATGACGCGTCAAGAGTTATGCGACTTGATTGTGGCATGTGTGAAAATGGCTGCTTCACAGAGCGAAGATCTGATGGAGAGGGGGGGGGGGGGGGGGGAAGAATCGCAGGAGCAGTTACGGTGACCACAGTGCAGCTTTGAACTGCACAAACGCACGATTAAAGGCTGCATGCAAGGGGAAGAGTTTTTTTCGTTTCCCAAAGGAAGAAGAACGGTAAGTTCTTGAAGAAATTGTAGATCTATTCTGACAGACAAGAATCATGATATGAATGAATTATGATGACCAAGACCGGTCAATTAATGGTTGTCAATGATACAAGACGGATTGGAACTAAGGTGATGTTTCGTGTAAGAAACGGTTTGGATTAGCCCAAGGAATTAATAAAGGTTGTGTGTAGGGTCAATAAAATGTATGCCTACTCACTACTGTCATTGTCAGTGTCAATTAAGCCACAGTATAATTAAAAAGGGGTGCCCTCTGGCCGTTTGCTGTCATGTGTCATCCTCTGTCTAGATCTAGATTTAAAACGATTCTGGTGCACTGCAAAGTCTTGGTATAAACGTGATTGATGTTATGTTTGTTAAGTAACCCAACTTGATTTGCCGCACTAATTAGCTTACTATTGTCATGTTCTCTGCAAACATATATTTAGCAAAGTTTATTTTGAAACTATTTGAGTTGTATTTATACACCGTTTCTGCTGATCTATGTGCACCCAGTATGAGAAAAGTAAAATTTCAGCGGCTTGGTATTTGCTGTCCACCAAACTGTGTCTGTAATTCCTCAACTTCGTATCCTGTTATAATTAAATTAGGTTGTGGCAGAATATTCTAATATAAAATACAGATGCCAACCCTTTATTTTGTAACAAGACTCACTGAATGTATTGTAAATTTGAATGAAATATATAGGGTTGATTGCAGGATGGTTTCATTTGTGATCACAGAAAGTTGCCTTGTTCACCTTTTTTTAAATACGAGAGAGAGAGAGAGAGAGAGAGAGAGAGAGAGAGAGAGAGAGAGAGAGAGAGAAGACTGACTGAGAGAGAGAGTATAATTATTACGTACCCTAATTATTATGTTGAAATCAATCGAAGCATATTTTTGTAAATAAATGAATTTCCGTGTGCACAACTAGATTTACGTTTCGAATTAGTCAATATATTTATTTATATTTCGATCTCCATCTCTTTCTATATCACACACACACGCACACACACACACACACATACATAAATTATACACACTAAAACTGCCAATCAATCCGTATGGTGTGTGACCCCATACGGAACAAAAAATAAATTACACATGTATGACACATATTCTCGACTAGTGTGTTTTTTTAAATATTATTATTATTTTTATTTTAACTCAATTTATCTTACACATACTGTTTATTTCAAGCAACAAAACAATGCAAAAGCCACCTATATCACGGGTTACAGTTTAGGAAGCGCTGATAACACCCTTACGGTCAAGAGGCAGCAAGTCATGAAAAAAATAAACAGATGTGCATAAAAAAAATTCTCCAATTTGGAAAACCTTATTTCAAACATTTTCAACAGCAAAAGGTGAAAATCGCCGTCTAAAACATTTTTTTAATATAATTAAAAAAAACATATTATAGACAAGAGACTAAGAACCGAAAGCAAGCCCATGTCACGTTGAAGGGACATAACTCCTCCACCGTACATCACTTCTCACAGAGGCGATATCGCTAAGTGATTTCTCTCTTCTTCCTTTCTCTCTGATATATACCCAACAAGCAATAAGTCCGTTTCCCCTCATACCCATTGTACTCAATTGTCTGGGCGTCATACGATGCGCCCAGAGGCTGCAAGTGGACGCTTCGAGCGGCTTGAGTTAGATCCTGTATTGCCCAGCACAGCGCCTTGAGCAGCTCTTGAGCTGGAAAAGCGATATATAAGAGCGGTTATTAAAATACAATTCAAGTCAAGAATTACTTTATTCATAAAAAGACAGTGAACATTGTTCTTTATATAAGAAGCTTTACCAGCTCAAAGAGCTGCTCACTGATCTAACTCAAGAACGAACAAGGCGCCAACTTGCTACTTGAAGCGCGCTCTGTTTTGACTCCGAGTTTAACATTAACTATAATTATAACGCTGAGCCGACAGATAAGCACCAACCACACACAGACTTCGCTCTAGCTCTCTGTGACTCACCACAACAAAATACCAACTCAAGACACTTTATTACCCAATTAATCCAAAATACATAGAATTTTGTTTTGGTGGGGCGGTAAAACATTCACTCACTCTGCAACAACAAATATCCTTCCACTGGGCATTAAGAGATTGGATAATCTAATAGGAGGAACAAAACACACACAGAACAACAAAGGAAAAGGCACATATTATGCGATTGTGCTCTGTACTTTGTGCGGCATTGACCCCCCCCCCCTCTCCCCTCCCTTCTCCCCTCCGCCCCTTTCCCTTTCCCCGCCCTCCACGAGCAGATTCACTCAGAGTTAATAACATTAAGAGTAATTAAAATTGATTTGGCTCGGAAGAGTCCACTGGACCTAAAGCAATAATCATGTAATGTAATGTAATGTAATGTAATGTAGTCATTAAACGAGCCTCCATCATCCGCAAATGAAGTATGAGAATGGCAGGATTGGATAGGAGGCTGGATCGTCTAACTTTTTTTCAAAAAATATTTTTTTTATTTACCTTATTGTCCCTTTTTCCATAGGGAAATTCTGGGCCGCCTCCCCTGGGGAAAGCGTAGTCGCAGCCTGTGGCGCACCCAAACCAAACCTACCTAACATTAGTTGTGATTTTGAAATGTTGCTGGGGGAGCAAACCGGAGTACCCGGAGAAAACCTCCGAGACGTTGCCCGAGTCGAAAGTAAATAATATTCGGAGAAACATAACGCCCAGATGCTGGATCGAACCCACACCTGTCAGGCGCCATTGATTTCTGGCCTGTGGACAAGGCAAGTTAGTGACTAGGCAGATGCTAGACAATGGAGACAAAAGATTTAGGTAGTATAAGTTGTCTAACCTAAAGAAGTTGTACTGGAGTTACATTACAGCATATTAGGAAGAAACTATTAAGACTATTAAGATAGCCTTGCATTTTTCTGGCTTTTATTTAATTTTTAAAAATCGTATTGTATGTTTGTATGATTAGGCGTGAAAAAGAAGTGGACTAAAATCACATTACGTGAAAAGACTTTAAAATAAAACATTGAATTGAATTGAGTTGAATTGACAACTGGCTAATTGATATCAGCATAGGCTTCTGTAGTTGGGACTATTCCGCTTCTTCCTGCTATCTATCAAGCCTCCTTTTCAATCAAATCAATCATTTTATGTTCACTCATTAAGTGCGATCTTATATATTGTGCATTATACCGTTGGATAGATCACGAAATGTGTCCTGGCTGCACAATCCTGTCAGTGATGTCACAGAATCGGAAAACAAAAGAAAGTAAAACACAGTAAAGGCCCACTTATTGTCTTTTGTTTGATTGGCGCGAATGTTTTGTTTACATGCACTCGTACTGTTTTTTGCTGGATTTATTTCGAGTGACGTCACACGTAAACAGAGCTATCCTATGTGAGGTCTTTTCCCTCATCATGCTCATGTCAAAATCTAACACTGTTAGTGTTCATCTTCCGATTGCCATTATTTCTAGCATAACCTTTTCGATTTATCCTTCAATGTTCCATCATGATTATGATTACTGTTGAAATTTAGTAATGAAGAATCAAGAAACGTGACAATTGTTGCATCAATTTTTATTCATCAGATTAACATAAGTTGTACTGATGTAACATAAACAATTTACAAAATCTAACATGCGCACATCATAGATATTTTCCAAATGAAGTAATTAATTAATCAAACTATAGAGATCATCATACTACTAACATACACATACACTTTTAACAACATACATTCATTCCCTTGTAACAATTCATTGATTAAGAAACACATAAAGGGGAAAAAAATAATAAAAACTTTCAACTTCACCTGTGAAGAACGAAGTACTTATAAATGTTCTTTTGCGTCTTACAGAAAGTTGAAGTTAGGCCTCCAGGCCCTTATCCCCCTCCCCCTTCCATCCCACCCCCGAACACCCCCTTCCCCCGCACACCCCATAAACAAACTAAAAGAAAAATGATAAAATAATCAATCAAAACTAAAACTAAATTCAAATTAATAAATAATTCCCCCCACCCTCCCTCCCTTCCATCCAAAAATAAATAAATAAAAAAATAGCATATATTTATTGAAACTAATAATGCTTAATTAAATAAATTAGGTACAAAGAATAAACAGACAATTACTAAACTAATTGTTAGAAGATATTTAGAAAAAATTGAATAATTCATGACTTCTAAGTAAATCTATGAGCATTAAGCTCAATGACCAATCAGAATGATCTTCTGGATATACAATACTTGAGATTGACATAGGTAGCTTTAATTTATTTAATCTAAAGAGTAAAGGCTGAAAATGGTTATAATTTTGTTGACATTCAAATATTAAGTGATTTACATTAAAAAATATACCACAATTACAAAGAACTGGAGGATTTATGAAACGAGCACGCCAAGCATTTAGCCTTAGTGACAATAAAAATAATGCATAAAGCGTAGAAGAGCGTTGAAGCAGAAATCCTAGAAGTGTTCTCAAGGCGTTGGTGGAGGATGAAGTAATCGATTGTATCATAGGCAGCCTAGGGATCGGGAAAAGTTTGAAGGGAAACTTTCACAGATTCATTGCCAGCAAGATGTCATTGATAGTAATTAACAACAAGAGTCAGTGGAATGATTAGAACGTTAAGCAGACTCAAATGGGCAAAAGGTTACTGGAAGAGAGATGTTCATTCAACTGTTTAAAATAAAATTGGGAAATAGCAAGGTCACAGTGCCCGTCGCGCAAGATCAGTCGTTCTGCAAGGCAAACCCTTTGCGAGAAACAATAAAGCATTTACCATGGTACTCTGAAGCAGGCTCTGGGGACTCGTTCCTGGCTGTAAAGCTCTGGAGCCAACTGACCTAACCGATCTCATCACACTAATAATATCAGTTTGTCTTCTGCGGTCAAAACCCCTAGCGCGTGACCTGTTAAACCGGACAGTCCACCTCATGACACCCTGAGGAGTCTGCGGCACGTGGCTCACTCTATGAAAACAAATGTCTGGTGTTCATGAAAACGAAAGTCCGGCGCCACTTCTCTCCCTCTCCCCCCACCTCCCCATGGAAACGACAGTCTGGTCTCCATGGACACGGAAATCTGACTCGACTGGTCGCCGTATTCAAAAGTTTGGTCTCCATGGAAACTAAAGTCTGATCTCCATGAAAACCATGGAAAACAGTCCGGTCTTCATGGAAACGACTGGTCTTCGTAGAATCAAAAGTCTGGTCCCCTTGGACACGAAATCTTTTGGACAGTTTTGTCGCCATGGAAACAACAATCTAGAGCGGAGATCATATCACTATAGTGACTTGCCGGGCAATAATGGCGTCATGGTCACTTACGGGTAATTTGTCCCTCGTGTCCAGCATTGCACAGACGGAGACAATAAGAAGTTTGGGATTAAACCTGGGACAGGTGCGTCGCTTACAACGCATTTGCACTAGGATAACTGGCTTTGTCTATGACATTTGTTTTTAGTATCGCACCATGCATCAGCACCTTGGTTTCTACGGAGGCAACGTTTTAAATGTGATCACATGCAGGCCATGATCATCACATAACCATTACATGACTATACTGTACAACTGTCAGTGTGGTGTACTGTCGTCAAACCAGCAAAGGGAACAGAACTCTCAGTTCCCCATCAACACCATAAACGTCTGTCAGTCTATGATGTCTGTTGCGGTTCGCTCTCCCACCCTCCCTCCCCCCATCCCCAACCCTCACCCCCTTTCCTACCCTCTCATTCTCCCCAAGGATCTAGAATTAAACTTTTGCCTTGCAGTGCCTTGCCTTGAGTTGTCTTGTTAGTCGTAAGTGACAGTTTTGTTGTTGTCGTAATTATTATTTTAGTTGTTGATAACAAAATATAAGGTTGATTTCTAGTCATACTTCATAGCAATGTAAATTATGGTATGAAGTCGTTATTTTATAATTATCATAATTCTTACAAGTATTAATGTTTAAATATAGCAAAAATAAAGAAACGTACTGGCACAGTGCTGTTTTCCCTTAATCAATCGCTATTTAAATAATAATAATAATAATAATAATAATAATAATAATAATAATAATAATAATAATAATAATAATAATAATAATAATAATAATAATAATGGATGGTATAACCGTCTTATTCCTAAATCAGACTCAAAGGCGGCGATCTGTAACCAATCTATACTCTCACCCGTTACAGATATCTACTTTACATAAACCAAATGTCAAATTTCTTCGATGAAGAAATTCAGAAACATTAAATATTCACACACAACTGAAGCACGACTTATACCTTACGCACTGCAGATCACCACTAATACTACCACATCACATAAATCATAGAGGCACTGACACACTCCAGTACAACAAATGCTCGGGATATCTACGCATACACACACAAACACATGCCTATCTTATTTTGTGTCGCAAATGGGTTTGTTGAGATCCCCTGACGGCGATGCTGCCGTGTCCCTCAGACAAGCGTTGAAAAACGCAAATGTTCGTCATTTGCTGCATGTATTATCTTTTTCTTCAACTTAAGTTCATATACCAATTCTTTCTGTCTTTTTTAAACCTTTTGAGAGAGCTTTTGAGAGAGAGCAAAATCAACCGTATCATGCCTACCTTCACATTCTACATTCTAATCAGTGCAATAACCTAAAATAATGAATATCGAAATAAATCATTACAGATGTGTGGTAGGCCTTTTCTGCAATGTTGCTAGGACACTGGGACGCTTGTTGTCATTCCTAACCCTGTATTCTATACTCCCGTTCTTTATTATTCTACAGCTAGGAAATAATGGACTCTGTGTATCACTTCTACTGTTTACCTTGACACATTCCTGTATTAAAGAAAGAAACAACACTGTCTTTCAAGATAATTTCCCTGACAATTTTTTAATCTTTTTATGTCTCAGTTCCTATTCCTTCTACAAATTCCTCTTATTACTCAAATCAGGTGACATTGAAACTAACCCGGGCCCAAACACTAACGATTGTGGCAACATCTCCATAGCTCACGTAAACGCATGCAGTCTTCGAAACAAAATTCCTCTCTTTGAAGCAGAATGCAACAAGTTTGATATTATTGCAGTATCAGAAACATGGCTTTCTAACCAACACGACAACAACTCGTTACTTCTCTCGAACTTTCATCCTCCTGTTAGATTAGACAGACCAGGAAGCGCCTATGGTGGCGTAGCTGTCTATGTTAGAAACAATCTTTACTGCAAACCTAGACTTGACCTAGCCATCCCTGACCTAGAAGCCGTGTGGATTGAAACAAAACTAAACAATCATGAAGCCCTGTTAGTTGGTTCCTTCTATCGCCCACCGAGCGCTAACATACAATACTGGAATTTAATTCGTGAGAGCATAAATAAAGCAAACGACGATATGAAGAAATATATTGTATTAGGCGACTTTAATACAGATTGGCTTAACAACCCATCACACCACTACCTTGATATTATAAATCTCTTCCAGCTCCATCAGTTAGTCCAATCACCCACACGTATTACCGCCAACACCAGCTCTTGTATTGATCATATCTTAACACAAAGTCCTAGTCTAATCAAAGCCGTCGATGTTTCTCCTCCTTTCTGTAGTGATCATAGTGTTCCTTACGTTACTATTAACCAAAAATCTATCAAAAACATCAGATTTAAGCGCACTCTTTACAACTATGATAAAATCCTATCCTATCCTATCCTGTCCCGTAACCCGAAGGTCGTAGGGGCACCACAGATGATCGTTTAACCAGCATACTCCATCTTTCTCTGTCCTCAGCAGCCCTCATGGCTTCGCTCAGTGTCAAACCAGTCCATTCTCGAATGTTGTCCTCCCACCTCTTTTTCGGTCTCCCTTTTCTTCTACCTCCTTGCACTGTGCCTTGCAGAATAGTCTTTGCAAGGCCTGATGATCTGGTGACGTGGCCATACCACCGAAGTTTCCGTTTCTTCACCACTGTTAGCAGGTCATCATGTTGTCCAATAGCTTGTGTGATGGTCTGTCGGACTTCGTCGTTGGTGATGTGTTGGGTATAGGAAATGCCCAGAAGTCTTCTGTAGCACCTCATCTCCATGCTTTGTATTCTTCGTTGGAGATCTGCTGTGAGGGTCCATGCTTCGCAAGCATATAGGAAGATGGAGATGACCAGAGAGCGCAGCAGTCTTACTTTGGAATGTAGACTGATTGTTCTGTCTTTCCAAATGGGCTTCAACCTTGTCAGGGCAGCAGTTGTTTGTGCGATCCTGGAGAGGACTTCCTGTCGGGACCCATTGTCTGATACAATGGCTCCTAAATATTTGAAGCTATGCACTGTGTCGAGGGATTGGCCTTGGACTTTGATGTCCGTATTGATGCCATTGGTGTTGTTGGTCATCATTTTGGTCTTCTCTGCACTTATTTCCATTCCATAGGCTTTGGAGGTGGTGTCAAGCCTCTGTACCAGCTGTTCAAGTTCTTGTTCCTCTCCAGCCAATCCATCAATGTCATCTGCAAAACGAAGATTGGAGATTGCTCTACCCCCTATGCTGACTGTGCCTTCATGGTCTGCAAGAGCATCCGACATGATGCGCTCTAGGAAGATGTTGAAGAGTGTTGGAGAGAGTAGGCATCCTTGACGCACACCGATTGTTGTTCTGAACCAATTCCCGATGGCTCTGTTGTGGAGGACTGCACTGGTAGCCTTGTCATACAGGCTTTTGATGACTTCAATAATTTTTGGGCTGATGTTGTACACTTTCATTGTTGCCCATAGAGCTGCATGCCAGACTCGGTCAAACGCCTTCTTGAAGTCTATGAACACATGATATAGATGTTGTTGGTGCTGTAGGTATTTCTCACAGATTATTCTGAGGTTGAAAATCTGCTCAGTGGTACTTCGCCCTGCCCTGAATCCTGCTTGTTCTTCAGCTATGATTTATTCAGCTTGGGGTTTCAACCTGTTGAGTATTATTTTCAGGAGGACCTTGCTGGGATGGCTGATGAGGCTGATGGTGCGGTAATTTTCACACTCCTGAAGGTTACCTTTTTTGGGAAGAGTGATGACAAGCGACTGGGTCCATGGTATAGGCCACTCCCCACTCTGCCAGATCTTGTTACAGATAATGGTGAGGGCATCAATCATCGCTTCTCCTCCTGCTTGTAGCAGTTCCGCGGGTATGTTGTCCACTCCTGCTGACTTCCCTTTCTTTAGCGCTTGCACTGCTGCCTCAACTTCTTCCCGGAGAATTGGGAGGATTTCTTCTTCTTCTCTGTTCTCTGGACATGCTAGAACTGATGGGTCTCCATTTGGTGTATGGTTGTAAAGGTCAGAGCAGTACTCTGTCCATCTATCCAAGACTTCTTGTTCTTCTGTAAGGCATATGCCAGACTTGCTTTGGATAGTGGAGACTTTGGGCTGTTTGACACTTGTCAGTCGCTTCACAGTCTGGTAGGCCTTCTTGCTGTTGTTCTTGTTCAGACTGTTCTCTATTTCCTGGCATTGATCTTCTATCCAGTTCTCCTTTGCTGTGAGCATGCCTTTTCGGATGTCATTGTTGATTTTTCGGTAGACATCAGCTCCCTGTGAGGTGTTCTTTTTCTTTTTCATCTCTCTTCGTTTATCACACAGATCCAAAAGTTCAGGTGTGATCCACAGCTTCTTCTTTGGTCGGTGCTTGCCAAGGATCTCAGTGGCGGCATCTGTCACAGCTGAGTTGAAGGTGGTGGTCATGGTGTTGACATCTACTTCACCAGCCCCCAAAATGAGCAGTGGTGCAAATTTCCCTCCAATTGTGGCCTGAAATAGTTCTGCCACCTCCGGGTCTTGCAGTTTGTCCAGGTCGAACTTCAGTCTAGTGCACTTTGCTGTATTTACTCTCTTCAAGTGGAGCCGGAAAGACATCATCACGAGATCGTGGTCACTTCCGATGTCTGCTCCTGGAAAAGTACGTGTCCTGCCAATGTTGATGCTTGATCTGAAGCGTCTCTTGACCATGATGTAGTCTATTTGGTTGTGATGCTCCCCGCCAGGACTGTGCCATGTCCATCGTCTGGAGTTTTTGTGGAGACCAAGCGTGTTTGCCAGTACCAGATTGTTGTATCTGGCAAACTCCAAGAGTCTCAGACCCCTGTCATTTGTCTCGTTGTTGCAGTGGGGTCCACATGTGTCTCCCCAGTTGCGGTGCGCATCTTGGCCAACCTTGGCATTCCAGTCGCCTTGCACTATGACTATGTCCTTCTTCGGCACTTGGTCAAGGACCGCCTGTAGATTTTCATAAAAATCCTCTACTTCGCTGTCGTCATAGTCTGATGTTGGGGCGTAGGCCTGGATGATGGTGATGTTGAAAGGGGCTGCTCTCAGACGGATGGTAATGAGTCTACTGGAGACTGGGCGGCAACCCATGACAGTCGCTAGAATGTTCTTGTGGACCAAGAATCCAACGCCGTGTTCGTGCCTGTCATCCCTACCGCTGAAATAGAGCTTGTGGCCTTTGTCGGTCGTTGTTTCACCTAGGCCTTTCCATCGCAGTTCGCTGATACCTAGAACGTTCCATCGATAGTGGTCCAACTCGTGGGCCAGTTCTTCTAATTTTCCTTCCGCAGTTAGGGTCCTGACGTTCCAGGTTCCTATGATGATGTTGTTTCTCGTGCGGATCTTGCTAAATTGTCCATCAGTAGCATACTTAACACCTCCGTCCTGGTGGCCAACGGAAGGCGCGGTCCTTGTGCCGGGTGACGGCCCGGGCGACGACCGATCCGGTATGGAATTAGTGGATTGTGTCATCATGTAGTGTGTCTTGGGCAAAAAAGACCTGGCGGTGCCCAATCCTCTCCAGGCTGTTGGCCACAGCCGAAATCCACGAATACAGTGTGGCTCGCCTTGGCCCTGAGCACATGGTCGTTGAACCTGTAGTAACGTGAGGTTCCTCCGCCCTGGCCGGTGACTTCTGTGTAGAAGACTTTCGACCAGTGATGCCGTGCTAACATCACCCCTGTTAGTCGCCTCTTACGACATGCCGGGAAACGTTGGGTCTATTCTATTTAATGCCCGAACCCACAGAGCGAACCCACATGATAAAATAGACACAGACAAATTCCATGCACTACTGAATCAGGAAGATTGGAACAAAATATTTTCAGATTTTACTGTGGACGAAAGTTGCGAAATATTTACTAAAACATTCTTTGAAATAGCCAAACTTTGCATGCCTGTAAAAACTGTCACAATACGCCCACACGACGCGCCATGGTTCAATAATAATATTAAAAATCTCTTGAAGGAACGTAATAAGCTCCATAAGAAATCAAAACGCACAAACAATCCCGATGACTGGTCTAACTTTAGAATCGCAAGAAATAACGTAATCGATAAAATTAGAACACGGAAAACCGAATATCATAACCAGCTAAATGAGGACGTTTCTAATCCAGACAAATTTGGTACTAAACAATGGTGGCAACTAGTAAACTTGTTTATGCAGAAGAAAGGCCTACACTCAGATGATATTCCTCCTATACTGCATAATGGCATCTTGTACGACAAAAACAACCAAAAAGCTGATATCCTAAACGAATATTTTGCTGAACAGTCTACCATTACAGACCCCGACGACCCGCTTCCTCCGCTTTTTCAAAATGAGCAAGAACTGACAGATTTATATATAACACCACAGGATGTATCTAACACTATATTAAATCTAAAGAAAAATAAAGCTACTGGCCCTGATATGATTCACAACAAACTCCTAATATCTGCTGTTCATATTCTTTCGAAACCATTATCCTCTTTTTTCAATAGATGCCTAATAGAAAATACCTTCCCTACTAACTGGAAACTAGCACATGTGATCCCGCTTTACAAGAAAGGAGACCGCGATTCGTGTGCCAATTACCGTCCGATTTCGCTGCTCAGCTGCGTCGGAAAAGTTCTCGAACGATGCATTCACAAGTATATTTACGATTTTCTTAAGTCCAACAACCTTATTTCAGCAGCACAATCTGGCTTCCAAACCGGTGACTCCACAATAAACCAACTGCTTAGTATATACAACAATATGTGCACAAACTTTGACCAGGGCACAACGACGCAATCGGTTTTCTTTGACATATCCAAGGCCTTTGATCGCGTCTGGCATAAAGGCCTAATTCACAAATTGAACGCTATAGGGATCCGAGGAAACCTCCTTACATTCCTTGAAAACTACCTCAGTAACAGACACCAAGTGGTTGTCCTTAAAAATGAAAAGTCGCAGCCCAGACTTGTTACAGCTGGGGTTCCTCAAGGGTCGGTATTAGGACCATTGCTTTTTCTAATTTACATAAATGACATAGTTGAAAATATTACATCTATTATGAAGCTGTTTGCAGACGACACAAGCATGTCGCACAGCGATACAAATCCGAACAGACGAGCCGAGATTTTACAGTCGGACTTAAGAAAAATTGAGAATTGGTCGCTTACTTGGAAAGTTAAATTTAACCAAACAAAAACCGAACTTCTCAAAATCCGACGTGACAAAAACATAATACCCCCTTTATTCTTCGATAACACGTTATTATCAGAATCAGCGCATCACAAACATTTAGGTGTAATGTTACAAAACAACTGTAAATGGGACGAACATATTGCAAACATAGGAAGTAAGGTAAAACTATTACTGAATTGTCTAAAATCATTTAAGTATTCCCTAAATAGAAAATCACTTGAAATTATGTACAAATCATTTATCCTGCCCATTTTTGACTATGCCGACATCTTATATGATAATTGTACACAAGCCCAAGCAAACGTTTTAGAAAATCTGCATCTTGAAGGGTTACGAACAATAACTGGTTTAGTGAGGGGCACTAGCCACGAAACTCTCTATATGGAATCTGGTTTTTGTTCTTTAAAAGCTCGTCGAGAAAGACACAAACTAATAATGTACCACAAAATAGTAAATAATTATGTACCTCAATACTTGCATAATCTTCTTCCACCTCTTGTTGCCAGTACAAATCCGTACCACCGACGTAGACTGCTTGAAAGGAATATCCCTCGTCATAAAACTGAAATTTTCCACACCTCCTTCTTTCCATCAACCACTGTGCTGTGGAATTCTCTACCAGACAGCATACAGCAAACCACATCAATAGGAGCATTTAAACGTTATCTTCACAAAGACGACCCTTGCAATCCTCCGCATTTTTACATTGGAAAAAGGCAAGACCAAATAATACACTGTCGACTTAGAAGGAATATGAGTGATCTCAATCACGATCTGTTCACTCGGCATTTAACTAACAACCCCTCATGCTCATGTGGCTTTCAAAATGAAACTGTCGAACATTTTCTCTTTCACTGTCCCCTCTATACTAACATCAGAATAACTACTATCGCTACCCTCAAGCAAGAACAAGTATCGTTAAATAACTTACTGCACGGAAACCAAACCTTTTCTCTATCTGACAATCAACTTCTTTTCAGTACCACTCAAGAGTTTATCAAACAGTCAAAGCGTTTTCGTTAAGTGAAATTTTCCGCTTCACCGCACAAACGTCCCGGTGTTCAGCTCAAACCATCTCTCTCTCTCACTCTCTCTCTCTCTCTCTCTCTCACACACACAGACACACACAAACACACGTCTCCTTTTTCAATTATTGGTTTAAAAGTGTCAATTTCTTAGTAATATACGCATTTAATTTGTAGCTAATTATTTGATTCATTGTTTTTATTTGTTTCTTTTAGTTATTTATTTATTTATATATGTGTGTGCGTGTGTGTCCGTGTAATTATTTACTAAACCTTATTATCTTTAATTAATTTATTATATTATCTTTTTAAATTGTTGTATTCTTCTTTAATTATATGCAACTATCAGTTGCCTGTCAATTAATTATTATGTAGAATTTTGTCATACAGGGTGGGCTTATATAAGCTTGCTTGTTGCCTATCCTGTAAATCATTGTTTGAAATTATATGTTTTTTTCCTTGAATAAAACTATTTGTTTAAACCATATCTACTTTCCGGCACCTCTCATAAAAACTCGTGGGTATCGCCATTATAAATTAAAACGAGGTTAGAGTGAAACCAAGTTCCGGTCTGGCTTGTTTTGCTTTTATCAAAGCTTGATGCGTGACTTTTAAATATGGCAAATTGCCGAAAACGGCGATTGTTAGAGCCAGAAAACGAGTGGGATAAGTATAAAAACGGTGGAGGAAGTACATGCTCAGTGAAAGGATGCAAAAAACAATCGTAGAGGCCTGTATTTGTGGCGACTTCGGAGGTGCGTCGATCATCGACAGAAAGTGAAACAGGACCTGAAGACTCTTGTAGTTTTCCATAGCTTCGCCGTCGCAACCTTCATAAAACACGAAGTAGTTGACTATAGTTAGGCGAGCGTTGTGGCCAAGTGGGCTAAGGCGGGACTAACTTGCCTTGTCCACAAGCCAGAAACCAATGGCGCCTGACAGGTGTGGGTTCGAGCCAGCATCTGGGCGTTATGTTTCTCCGAATATTATTTACTTTCGACACGGGCAACGTCTCTGGGGTTTTCTCCGGGTACTCCGGTTTGCTCCCCTAGCAAAAATTTCAAAAATTCACAAATAATGTTAGGTAGGTAGGGTTTAGGCGCGCCACTGGCGATAGAAAGGGATAATAAACTGCAGCCAAAAAAAAGTGAGGGTACGATACCGGTGGCCAGTGACACATGTTGTCTTCCCACTGTAAAACTTCCCATTGTACAAATTATGTTAATCTGATGAATAAAAATTGATGCAACAACAACAACAACACTGTCACAACTGGGACTTCAAATCCATCAGGCATTCTCTGCAAAACTTTCTCTTTGTGCTCCCACCAACGCTTTCTCATGTGATTCGACATATTCTTGAATATTTGTGTTGCAGCATGAGAAAACCAGGCTAAAGTGTCAAAATATGAAAAATTACTTATTTATTTATTAACAAAATACTAAAAATAATCTTCAAAATGCAAAAAACAAATTGTTTTATCTTTATTGGTTGATGTTTTATGATTTTTTTTAATATTTTATTTTCTCGGGGGCTAATTTCCAGAAATTGCCTTCAAAGTTTTAAATTGTAAAATGATCATTACTTCACAACCAGAATTTTCCCATGCATGTATTTGGTATCAAAACAATCAGGAAGATGGCAGCAATATGGCAGTGAGTTGAGATAAGATGAGAAAATTCACATTATACACCATCCACACTATACTGAACATAAACAAATTAAAACAGTACGCACAATTTTATTCTGTACCCATCCATAATGCATAGTGTTTTTAAACATATTAGAAATAAAACAAGTGTTTAGCAAGTCTATAATAACTCAAACACATAATAATATATCAAGAACATGGCCTGAATCAATCATTTTTCTAAAATAAACCCTATCATAATGCCACCCCCCCCCCCTCCCCCTCTTAAATCCCTCGTCCGTCAAGTAATCTTTTGTTTAATTGCAAGCAGCTACATCAGCTCAGTTCAAATAGTCAAACAAAGATTACAAACCTAAAACAAAAGTTTCATTAGGTAGTTTTCAGTCCTAATAATCAAGCTTTAAAAATTCCCCGATTCTCCACTCCCTTCCGCACGTCGAATAAATCTGTCGCGTCACAGGTGTAAATCAAAATAACATGTAATTTTGCTCTATAAAGTTTAAATAAACACAAATATCAAAGCAAATACTAATTACTAGTAATTTGGTAAATAGTCCTCATGTTCATTTCCTAAAACAGACAAACCAACAATAATAAATACTGAGAACATAGTCAACTTGTCATGCTAGTAATATTGAATGCAGGACAGACTACTTACCTTTTCAACCCTCCCCACCCCACCCCCACCCAACAAAATATACTACTGAAATATTTTCCACACTCCTACTGTAATTCTTTCACTGATATCGCCTTTTCAACCTTTACCTAAATCTATGCAAGTAGAATGACGGATTATTAAAGACACGCCTATAGCCTACGAAACATGAATCATTGAATGAAAACAAACGGTATCTGGTGTGTGTGGGTGTGTGTGCGTGTGTGTTTGTGTAGGTGTGTGCGGGTGTGTGTGTTTGTGTGTGTGTGTGTGTGTGTGTGTCTTTGTCTTTTGTATCTTTTGCCGACAAATTCGTAGTTACACACCCACGTTCCGGAGACGTGTGTATTTCTGCCGACGTCGGCACAATTAAAGAGGCATTTCTAGCGACTCAGGGGAGTGAATTTCACCCTAGCATGTTAAAAAAACACGTGGTTACAAATTGTCGGCATAAGGCTATACACAGCCTTCCGTGTGTATAATCATGAACATCGCGTGTGTTTCCCGAAAAATTTTGTGGTCTCCACTTTATCAGAATGTGACTACGTTCGCGTCCTTGCGTCACTTCACTTCCGCCCCTCTCTCTCCGCCAGCGCGCGCCGTGGAACAGCTGAGAAAAGAAAGAGATTTCTCTTATAAAGAAAGAGATTTCTCTTATATAGCGCACTTACAAGTTCAGAGAGCTTCTCAAGGCGATGGCCCATAATATCCAGCAATCACAAAATTGTTTGCTGAAGTCAGGATTCGAGCCTATGTCGCCCAATATACTGAAGAATCCATGCTACTGATCTATTCCTGCCGCCATCCTTGGTCACACGAGATTTTACGTAAGCATTATGAATAATTTTATAATTTTACATGACTTCACACATGTTTTATTGATTACTGACTGTTAATTGTACATGTAGTTAGTATGTGCTGCAAAATGTAAGGAGACTGGTAATTTTCTCTGCAGAGGGAATAAATTGCTAATGAAATTAGTTTGGTTTTCCTTTTCTTGTAGATCGAGTTCGTGACTACGTTGCGAAACTGCTCTGCCTATCGACATGGCGACTGCACAGATTGTGTTTGATTTCCTGAAGAAATAGTAAGCATCTTTTTCTTTATCATATCAATTGATTTCATTGTATAAGTATGAATATGAGAAGTTTATTAGAATAAGAAGTGTCCAGGACTGTGATTTACTTGGACTTTCGTCTAAAGTTTCAAAATCTTGCCTCTCAAAATAATGTTAAAAAAATTATATGTTGGTTATTTTTGCTTCTTTTTCATTTCTTTTGTTTAAAATTCATATTTTGCATACAATATAATATCATACAATATCAAACCACTCATCCTGAATGGCTGGAATCCTGGAAATAAACAAAAAAATTTCGAATTCTTTTAGTGGATCTGTCTGTGTACTTTTTAATAAATCTGATTATTCTCTGTTGAAAAACGTTCTGTTTATTGAACATATCTAGCTGTCATGTAAGCAAGCATCAATACCTCATGAGTGACCAACATGCCTTCTGGACCCTAAGCATCCAGCTTTTGGATTGTCACAGATTTTAACCCGGCTTTTCTTGACAATGTGATGGAGGACATTCTATCCTATCCCATAACTCGGAGGTCGTAGGGGCACCACAAATGATCGTTTAACCAACGCACTCCATCTTTCTCTGTCCTCAGCAAAGCTCATGGCCTCGCTCAGTGTCAAACCAGTCCATTCTCGAATGTTGTCCTCCCATCTCTTTTTCGGTCTGCCTCTTCTTCTGCCTCCTTGCACCGTGCCTTGCAGGATGGTCTTTGCAAGGCCTGATGATAGGTTGACGTGGCCATACCATTGGAGTTTCCGTTTCTTCACCACTGTGAGCATGTCATCATGTTGTCCAATGGCTTGTGTGATGGTCTGTCGGACTTCATAGTTGGGGATGTGCTGGGTATAGGAAATGCCCAGAAGTCTTCTGTAGCACCTCATCTCCATGCTTTGTATTCTTCGTTGTAGATCTGCTGTGAGGGTCCATGTTTCACAAGCATATATGAAGATGGAGATAACAAGGGAGCGCAGCAGACTTACCTTGGAATGTAGGCTGATGTTCCTGTCTTTCCAAATGGGCTTCAACCTTGTCAGGGCAGCAGTTGTTTGTGCGATCCTGGAGAGGACTTCCTGTCGGGACCCATCGTCTGATACAATGGCTCCTAAATATTTGAAGCTATGCACTGTGTTGATGGATTGCCAAGGATCTCAGTGGCGGCATCTGTCACTGCTGAGTTGAAGGTGGTGGTCATAATGTTGACACAGTCTGTGAAATTGATTACCTACAAATTTTATCACGTTTTATGGTGGGCTGTTGTATGGTGGACAGCTCCTTCACCACTACCCTCACGACAACCATCTGCTTATGTAATGCACGCTCTCCACGCTGCTGCTGTAGCTATCTCCATTCCCTGTCAACTTCAGAGGCTATCTCGGCCAACTTTGCATGCGCCTAAGGCGCCCCTCGGCACCTACACACGTGAAGACCCACTTAAGGGAAGAACTGGAACTTGTGACAGGAGGCCTTTTGCGCTACACGGAAAGCCTTTGCCCGCAATAAAGGTCTAAATACTCCGGATATCTATGCCAGTATGAAGGCTGCCAAGCTCTTTGCCAAGCGCACCGTCACGGCAGCTATGCGGGATCACTGGCTGAAATCCCAGGTCGCCTAGGATTGTGCTCAGTTGTCTGGGCGTCAGACTACGCGCCCAAATGTTGCAGGTGGGCGCCTCGCGCAGCTCCAGTTAGATCCTATATCGACCAGCGCCTTGAGTCGCCTTGTGGTGAGATATGTGCGCGTTGCAAGTCATCGTATTATTATTATTATTATTATTATTATTATTATTATTATTATTATTATTATTATTATTATTAAATTTCTAGACGGCGATCAAAATGTCGACCATCTAATATCCGTCGTCTGCGGGGAACCTATAGAGCCATGGTGTTCGATCTGTCAGATGGGGTCTTTTCCTTCTCCGCCGGAAATTCTCAGGCAGAGGCTTTTAAAAAAAATTGTTTCTATAGACGATGGGAGTTGGCTTTCTCCCGTGGAGCTCTCGAGGAGGCGCTCGGCTGAGGCATTCTTACCCCCTGACTTAGTGCCAGTAGGCTCATTCCGTCCCTTCATTATGTTCAAGAAGCTCGGCGCCCTCCAGGCTTGACCGGTAAATAAGAGTGTTGGTCCAGATGGGGTCCACTATTTAATGGTCAAACGTGCTCCACTTTCTTTTGAAAGTATTCTTTTAAATTATTTTAATAAATGTTTTGGCCGGCGTCAAGCCATTGTTGTACCCATTTTAAAACAAAACAAACATTGGAAATTCTTCGACAATTATCGCCTAGTTGCATTAACAACTCACACCTGTAAACTCTTGCTTGCATTTTTTATAGTTTCACAAAACACATATTTCAAAACACAAAGTTTAAAAAAAGGGGGGGGCTGCCACTACCTACTGTTAATTTCCAACTGGCTCTTTTTGTATTTTCCTAAGTGATAGGAAAAAAAATCCTTGAGACCCGATCACTGAAACCGTTAATGTGAATCTGTTTATATATATATATATATATATATATATATATATATATATATATATATATATATATATATATATATATATATATATATATATATATATATATATATATATATATATATATATATATATATATATATTTAATTTAATGCTTAATTGTCCCTTTTTTATCGGGAAATTCTGGGCCGCCTCCCCTGTGGAAGGCGTAGTCGCAGCCTGTGGCGCGCCCAAACCCAACCTACCTAACATTAGTTGTGATTTTTGAAATTTAGAAATTCTTTAAATTTTTTGAAATTTTTGGAAAATTTGCTGGGGGAGCAAACCGGAGTACCCGGAGAAAACCCCCGAGACGTTGCCCGAGTCGAAAGTAAATAATATTCGGAGAAACATAACACCCCGATGCAGGATCGAACCCACACCTGTCAGGCGCCATTGGTTTCTGGCCTGTGGACAAGGCAAGTTAGTCCCGCCTTAGCCCACTTGGCCACAACGCTCGCCATCTCTGAGATAGGCAATTCTGTTGTGTGGCTGCAGCAATGTTTGTTTGTTCTTTGTCCAGGAACCGCCATTTGTGCTGTTGGTGGTGACAGTGATTCAGATGAGCAACCATATTTGTCGTCATCTGCATTCCATGGCCTTCCAAAAGTAAGTGACTCTGGCTCTGTAAGGGTTAACCCTCTGTGGCCGGGAGCTGCGATGACCTGATCACTCTGATGGCCCGAAAAGACTTAATGGTTTACTTTATTTTGTTGACTTATTGAGTCCTTTACCTTGAAATGTGCATAGTCATTATTGATTGGAGGGTGACCCTACCTATACCCTGTAAAGTTTCACCCTGTATATCATTTTAGGAACAAAATATTATTTTTTCTGTGTGCAGGAACTGCAGTTTGTGCTGTTGGGGGTGACAGTGTTTCTGATGAGCAACCGTGTTCGTCATCTTCTGCATTCCACGTCATTCAAACTTAGGTTTCCAGATTTAACAATTTATTTGGAAGTTTTTATCAAACGCTTTTGTTAATGCCATGAGGTTTTACTGTGCGAGACGTGTTTTCTTCCAAAGGACAAGATGTTTAGTTTGATTTTTTTCTATTCAAGTAACTTTTTTCCAGTACAACAGTTTTCTCTTTTACGCATGGTCATTTAGTTATACGTGTTAGATTTTGTACAGTGCATAGTTCACACTAGGGATTGTGTGGCGGTTGCAGCCGGTAAGCAACACTTGTTGACGTCACGGCGCAGGAAAGGCCTTTTTGACAAAAGGCAAGTTTCTGTCAAATTCATGCAGTGTAAGCATTGCAGACTAGTAGTGTTGACGTCTACAGTCTCTGGCGCATACACATTTTTTCAATGTACATGTTTGTTTAGTTGTGATAGCTGATTGTTTGTGTGGGTAAGCTTTGGCCGAAAGTATCACCCTACCGTTACACCCCGCGGTTTCTGTATGTTGTTCTACCGTCTCAACAATAATCGGCTACCAAACAGCTATACAAACTTTCTTGAAATGACAAATGAATATATTGCAAAAATACGTGTGCGCCAGAACACTACAAGTCTGCAGTGCTTGTAAGTGTTGACAGTGCATGAAGTTAAAAGAAACTTGACTTTTGTTGAAAAGGCTTTTTTCCCGCCGTGACGTCAACCTGTGTCGCATACCGGCAGCAACCGTGGGGAGAGGAGGGGAAGGGGGAGTCTGGGGTTTCAGTATAAATAGTATCCCACACTTTCTGGAAATTTACTGCTTTAAATTCTCACTGTCGCTGTCGTTCTCCTTTATTCTTTCTCATTCCTATTCTGTTCTACCAATCTACTATACTATCTTCTTCGCTAGACCAAGGGGTTCGATAAATTAGAGTATAGCCTCAGCGTCCCCTGCGTGGGAGGCCTTTATTATAAAGTGACCGGCTGGTAGAGTGCCTTCAGTGTCACTAGGGTTGTTTCGGCAGACCTTTTATACGGATCAGGAGTCCTCTTTCAACCAAGTTGTGGTCCTGATTCGGCTCTTTGCAGTCCGCTTGACGCTGTAAGCAAGGAATAAACAAACAAACAAACAAACCGTCACACAATCCCTTGTGTGCAGATTAGCACGAGCTTTTATTGTCGCATACTCCCACGTGGGGGTAAGGGGGGTTTCAGTATAAATAGTATCCCCAATTCAGAATCAGAATCTTTATTGTCCCCATGAAAACACAAGCAAATTTAGTGCTTTAAATTCCCACTGTCGCTGTCTTTCGCCTTTGTTCTTTCTCATTCCTACTCTGTACTATCAACCTACTATACTATCTTCTTCTTCGCTAGACCAGTCACCTAGTGACCTACCTTTTTCCTTGAAAACTCTTCTGGGACAAAACTCATCATTTGTGAATGATGTCTGTTGGATCAGCTTAGGAATATTAGACGCTTTCTGCCCGGTGGTCACTAGGGCTTCCTATGATGTTATTATTTGGCAATGTAGGCAAGTTATATTTATATGTTTTGTTGATATTTTATAATGATGTTTGTATTCTATTTTGTGTTTGTAAACGGGGGTTCGATATATTAGAGTAAGCCTCATCGTCCCCTGCGTGGGATGTCTTTATTGTAAAGTGATTGGCTGGTGGAGTGCATTCAGTGTTACCACTAGGGTTGTTTCGGCAGATCTTTTTTTCGGATCAGGGATGAGTCCTCTTTCAGCGAAGTTGTGGTCTTGATTTTGTGGTCCTGATTCGGCTCTTTGCATTCCGCTGAACGCTGTAAGCAATAGATAACTAACTAAGCTTGGAAATATTGGACGCTTTCTGCCAGGTGGTCACTGGGGCTTCCTATGATGTTATTATTTGGCAATATATATATATATATATATTTTTAATCGTTCTTATATAGCGCTTTTCCAGCTCAAGAACTGCTCAAGGCGCTGGCCGATACAGGATCTAACTCAAACCGCCCGAGACGCCCACCAGCAGCCTTTGGGCGCATGGTCTGACGCCCGTACAACTGAGCACAATCCTGGGCAGCCAGGGATGGGGGAGAAGGATCTAGGTGCATGCTGGGTGTTTTCTTGTCACCGGCACTCACCCGTCTAGGACATGAGCGTCAGGATCTTTAAAGTCCGTTATGATGGAATGTATGTGACACAGACTAGACCTCGGTTTATACTCTCATCCGAAGGAGTATATATATGTGTTTTGTTGATATTTTATAATGTTTATATTCTATTTTGTTTTATGTAAACGGGGGTCCGATAAATTAGAATATAGCCTCGGCGTCCCCTGCGTGGAATGTCTTTATTGTAAAGTGACCGGCTGGTGGAGTGCCATCAGTGTTACCACTAGGGTTGTTTTGGCAGATCTTTTATGCGGATCAGGGTCGAGTCCTTTTTCCTGCAAAGTTGTGGTCTTGATTTTGTTGTCCTGATTCGGCTCTTTGCAGTCCGCAGGGCTGGCGTGCATGAACGAACTTAAAAGCCGACTTAGACTTAAGTAGCATGTTTAAGTGAAGCGTTAAATCTAAGTCGGCTTTTAAGTTCGTTCATGCACGCCAACCCAGGAATAACTAGCTAATAACTAACTAACTAACTTTTATTGTCGCATTTAGTAAAACGTTGTTAATCTTTGAGAATTTCTTACTATTATGTCATTTCCATTTTGTTTATGTTGGTTGTTGTCAATTTTGATATTCCAAACTAGGCATCAGTTGTGCATATGTACTCATGACATTGCATCATTACCTGTATATACATGTAAATGTGATCTAACACGTCAATTTGATCATTGCGGATGTTGCAGGATTTTCGAATAAATCTGGTCTGTGAGATAAAATGAATGCTTTTTACTTTTCAGTGCTTTGTGTCATGCTGCTGGAAAAGATCTGTATTTGAATTTGAAATGTGTCCGTGTTTTTTTCACAGACTAGATTCAGTTGGAAATCCTGAAACATCCACAGTGATCAAAATGTGTTAGATGACAAATAATAAGTTTAAAATTAATAAAGAAACCTTAGTTTTCAGATTCAACAATGAGTTAATGATGTTCAATTTGACCTTTAAAAAACTTGTAGATTGGTCACAGGATGAAGATTTTGTTATGTATGTTACTTTTTTCCCAGTTACAATAGTTTTGTTCTTGTTTTCATTTGATCATTAGTTGGATGCTTTAGATTGCGTACAGTGCACAGTTTAGCACAAACATTTATTGGCACTGTGGATTCCTTAGAATTTTGTTTTGGATTAAAATTCATCTTTGTGTTACAACATTGTTTTTGTTGTTCTTTATAATTTTAAATCACAGCCATTTGAGGTCTGACCAGAATAGCAGATCGCTTCTCTCGCTCACTTTTACTCTTCAAACTCTTTAGTTTGCTTGCACTACACAGTGTATATAAGCAATCCAATGTGTACTGTACGTAATGTGGCATTCAGACATAAACATTGAAACCACAGGTGATGCACTAACGCACAACAAAATCAATGTTAATAATAATAATAATAATAATAATAATCATAATAATAATAATAATAATAATAATAATAATAATAATAATAATAATAAATAATAATAATAATAATAATAATAATAATAATAATAATAATAATAATAATAATAATAATAATAATAATCAGCTATTAACCTAATAATAATACATAAACTCTTCACTTGGCAACACCTTACATGTTTGCAATGCTGGCTTCTGTTCTGTTTGAATGTAGAAAGTGGTTGGATGGTCAACAGAAATTTAACACATGTGGTCACCACAATTAGTTGTGTGTAAAGTCGGGACAATTTGGGCGGGAACGTGAATGTCAGGAGAAATTTAACACATGTGGTCACCACAATTAGTTGTGTTTAAAGTCGGGACAATTTTGGCGGGAACGCGAATGTCGGCAGAAATTTAACACATGTGGTCACCACAATTAGTTGTGTGTAAAGTCGGGACAATTTGGGCGGGAACGCGAATGTCGGCAGAAATTTAACACATGTGGTCACCACAATTTGTTGTGTGTAAAGTCGGGACAATTTGGGCGGGAAAGTGAATGTCGGCAGAAATTTCGATGTCATGTGTTCGTATGTAAAAAGTTTGTGTGTGGTCACCAGAACGTTTATACACGTGTGGTCTCCACAGAGCATGTAAAGTCTAGTTTTGCTTTTTTTGAGCTATCGAATATTCCACCACAAAATAAGCTTCAGCAAAGGAAAAGAAGTAAAACTGTAGTTTTCTGTACCTCTAACTTCAAAAATGAAGGAGTCGGCACAACGGTGGAAAAAACTACGCGTCAGCAGATCAACCAAAAGACAAAGATGTGTGTGTGTGTGTGTGTGTGTGTAGGTGGGTGTTTTGTGTTAGGGGTTAGAAAGTAGGATGCATGACTTTTATTATTTCATAAGCTACATTCATGTTGTGTACACCTGCTTTTCTGTTCTTTGGGGTGTATTGTTTTAATCCCTGAAGTCTTTTGTGTTTTATTGCTTTTGTGCCGTTGTTTTGATGAAGTGTACGCCGCACACACATTTCCTTGTGTTTTCATGGGGACAATAAAGATTCTGATTCTGATTCTGATTCTGATTCTTAATAACGGGATCAAGCTTCTGCTCGTCAGAATCATAATCCTCATCACAGTTCCCACCGGCACCATCATAAAAATAGTCCGAAAGCAGGTCTTGGAGCTCTTCAGAAGCAAAACCGGGTCGATTCAAGGTCCTAGCTACTCTAGCAGACGACACATCTACTGACGCTGGAGACGAAGCCATCACTTCCGGTTTCCAAAAAGAATCGGTCACTTACTTTGACAAATTGTTTCTAACAAATGCAACATAAAAAATTGCAAGAAAACACTTGAAATAGATGTAAGATGAGTTTATCTACATTAAAAAATTCTATTTGAACTAAAAATCGTCGAAAATCTATAGGAAACACTTCCGTTTTTCACGACCCGGCAAGAGACGCATTCAAACACAACTTGTGTCACAAGCAAGCTTCAGAACAAGGAATTTCATGAAAAATTCATATGCCACACACTTTTATGTACCAAAAAGTAGTACCAATAGGGACTTTTTACTCCCCAGACGTTATATATCAATCCACATTGGGGATTTCCCTTCATAGTCGGACAAGAAAAGTTGGGGTATCGGAGGTCAATTAGTGCCATTGTTTTAGCAAGGTGTGATCAACACCCTTATCAAAATCAACAAAATAAACAATGTTTTAGTAATTTTTGAACAAAATCCTTTTGGGATATTAAAGAAAAGTCTTAAATAAAGACAAAGAGGCAACAATCTTAAAATTGATGGGGTAGCCTATTTTTAGTGTTATACGGCTGTAGCAGCGAATCAATCCTGGCGTCTTTAGCCGGGTTTTGTAATGCGGCGACACATTTGGAAATAACTCACTAAAACACTCGGATCAACACAACGGTAAACAATACAGGGTACAAAAACCACTAGTTCCTACATAAATAACAAACCCACATTCATCACTCTAACATGCCTTGTAGGCAAGTTGCTATTACAAGCTGTACAGACATCAAATTTCACTTGCGCAGTTTAAATAGACTGCATCTAATACCAATATTGAATGGAGGGAGGGAACAGAAATACCCGGAGAAAACCCTCGGTGACCTCATACGTCTCGTACCTAAGTCAAATAAGTTCGTTCCCTGCGAGATCCGAACCCACGTCCTTCGGCGTATTACTAGCGACTAACCGACTGCGCCATATTAATTTATGACAATGTAGAAACAAACGAATCTACAGTATACGTTAGTTTAGATGCAATCGAGTTGCATATTAAAGAATGGAATGATTAATTGCCTTGGAGGTAAAAAGATCATAATCATTACCATAAGTGACAAAGGACTGCAACAATAGGAAAATATTATGTACTGTATAAAGAAACACAAAGACAGTATAGCACTTCTTTTTTTTCTTTTTTTTAAACGTAGAACTGTTATTGCCTGTTGTTAACTCTATTCAATCGCTACTTCACATTAAAAGAAGAAAAAGAAGAAGACGATGATGATGATGATGATGATGATGATGATGATGATGATGATGATGATGATGATGATGATGATGATGATGATGATGATGATGATGATGATGATGACGATGACGATGACGACGATGATGATGATGATGATGATGATGATGATGATGATGATGATGATGATGATGATGATGATGATGATGATGATGATGAAAAGGAGGGTGTGGGCACACTACAACTTCAACTAGAACGTGTATGTCCCAAATCATCTTTTAGTGCTGTTGAAGAGTTGTACGTACGTGGGATGTAAAAATGGGGTGAAACATAGAATGGGCACGGAAGTCAACAAGTCATTTCACGGTACTTGGGAAAATAACTGTGGCTTTCCAATACAAATACCCTTAGGAAAACTATTTGTGTAGACGTCTTAATGGTCGTGTGTGTAAGTGTATATGTGTGTGCGTGCGTGTGTGTGAGTGTGGGGGGGAGGGAATGGCATCTAATAACTATTTTCGTGCCCTTGTCATAATGTGCGCGTTTTGATGTGTTTATAGGTGGGAATGAGGATTACGAGGGAGAGAGAGAGAGAGAGAGAGAGAGAGAGAGAGAGAGAGAGAGAGAGAGAGAGAGAGAGAGAGAGAGAGAGAGTAAGAGAGAGAGAGAGAGAGAGAGGAGGAAAGAAATAGGAAGACAGGTGCGCACAGACAGGCAAGCAGAGAGACAGACCCACAGACAGACAATCTAAAAAATGTTGATCTCAGAAATATTGAACATAGACATATTTTGTTGTCGTTGTTGTTGTTGTAATTGTTGTTATAGACTTATGTGTTTGTTCTTGCGATGGGGTTCTAGGATCAATTATACGCACAAAAAAAAATATGTAGCGCAGTGGATGATACAAAAACATAAGAATAACAATCATAATGCGGTTGTAAAAAAATAACAGCAACATAACTAACATTCCAACTTTAATATTCAGAACAATAACACTTTACTAATACTGTTAATATTATTATATTATTATTATTATTTTACAAATTTACTCAATTTTAGTAACACCTGTTTTCTTTCCCGAAACAAATGACACAAGATAAACATTGACTGGCACGATAAACATTTCCTAGAAATAAACATTTGTCGCAGATGCTTGTGTTTAGGACACTCAAAAATAAAGTGGAATTATGGACTCATATTACAGTTCCTACAGAATCTTTCTTTGCTTGTTAAATCATCCCGCCTCCTAATTCTATTTGTAACGTATGATCTGAACAACTAAATTTGTATCAAAGTATGAACATAAATATCAGGTAATGTTGATTTGGGTCCCTATCCCATCTTCCTTGGGATTGTTATTCTGTCCGCCATATCGCCAATGATGGGCGTAGACGTTAAACTTCAATGTTCCATCATTCATTCAATCCAGCACTCCAATTCTATTCCGTCTACCTTCCATTTGTTTAATTAAATTACTGATAAATTAAAATATGTTTCTACTAGTTAGCCATAATAGGTTCTATCCTATCCTACCCTATCTCGTAACTCTAAAGTCGTGGGGGCACCACAGATGATCGTTTTACCAGCCTACTCCATCTTTCGCTGTCCTCCTAATGGTTGAAGTTTATTAAGAGCGAGTTTATTGTGCCGCTAGCCTTTTATGTACATTCAATGACTTGTTGGTTTTTTTAAATCTGGTTTGGGATAATATTGCTCACCAGTATGGGAGAAATTCGGGTTGCCTTCTCGATCTCAGCGAAAACGAGAACGCCGCAAGAACAGCGCCACCCAGGACGAGAGGCAAAAGGATGTAGTAGATATTCATGCAATGTGTGTTCTTGAATCTGGCATTCATTCGCCTGTCTGGGACATGACCGTCAGGGTCCTTGATGTGCGTGCAATGGAACGGGTCATACTTTGCGGGGAATGTCAAAATGAAAACATTTCTTAACAAGTACTTTAAAAGTGAACCTAATCAAATTTTAGTTCTGGCATTCCGTCCATCCGTAATTTCTGTTTAACATCTAAAATGTATACAAGTGTTCTCGTAAAAATGTCTGAAGTAGGAGAAACAGAATGTGGAAAGTCGCCAAAAAAAGAAAGAAATATAATTTGTGAATACATAAACACCCGAGGTTAGTGCTGGTATAATCAAGAAAGAATGTTGATTGTGGTCTCTCAAAACAAGCAATTACAACGATTACAAAAACACACAAACAACTACATGTAAATATACTGACAATGACGCGCGCGCGAACACACACACACACACACACACACAGGTCAACACAAGGAGATAGAGAAAAAGAGAGAGAATGAAAGATGGAGAGAGAGAGAGAGAGAGAGAGAGAGAGAGAGAGAGAGAGACAAAGACGGACAAAGAGAGACAGGCACAGAGACAGAGAAAGAGAGACAAAAACATAAAGTCAGAAACAGAGACACAAAACAAATCCATCTCTAAACCAACCACCACTACCCCTCCTCCAACCCACTCACCCACAGGCTTTTCATTTCCTCATCTTTCCCCACATGCTTTTCTCCCCCTCCTCCAAACAAACAAAGAAACAAACCAACCACACACACAAACACACACACACACACGTACGTGTATAAGCCTATCAATCGGAAATATTACCAAAACAGGGTACAATTGGGGAATGGTCTTTTTCTCAGTAATATTTACAAATCAAATGTTTTATTTTTATCTGCATTTAAACTTGATTTTGTTCGTCTTTTTTGCAGCTTACTATACAGGTGTGCATAATTTACACCCTTGTCTACCCCATTTTGCGACAAATTGGGAAGATGCGACTTCTCAATATTTACGGTTGTGCTATACTCTTTTGGAGTGGAAAACATGTTTTTAAAAATAGCGAAGATTTTTGCTTCCCTTTTTTTTTTCAACTACCCCATTTGTTAGTTACCACGTTAATATTAAAACAATCCCCAGTTGTGCGGTTATACAAGTACACACACACTCACACACAAACACACATTCACCCACACACACCCACACACCCACACACACATACACACATTAGATTACCTAGACCATCAAGAACTGTCCGAAGTCTGCAAGAGCTTAGTGATTCTTTCAGTGATTATTTCAATTGAATTCCTTCCAGTTAACGTCTTCGCCTATTAACTCCCCTGTCCCTTCTATTTAGCACTTCTTACGCTGACAGACGCAAGGCTCCTAAAAAAATCCGCAAGACAATTATCAAATGGCTTTTTAAAGGAGCTAGCCAAAGTACTGAACTGGTTCTTGCCAAAGTACTAAACGGGTTCTTGCCAAAGATGTGGGGTTTTTAAAAATGCGATGTACACAAACATTATTGTGAATTTTGGAAATCGACAAATATTGTGGAAATAGAAATACCCCCTTTTAGTCATCTTTTAAAGTCAAGCTGCCGCCTTGAACGTTTTTCTTGTCATCCTATTTTTTAATGAACATTCCGTCTGGAAGAACAAAAAAGAAAAGAAACAAGTACTTAGAGGCGGACGGATACGTAGAAGAAGGGATAAATAATGTGTGTGGGGGGAGGGTGAGGGGTAAGGGGATGTTGGGGCAATGTCTTGAAGAAGGGAGTGAGGAAGAGATAGAGAGGGCTCACATTCCAAGCTGGAGGAGTTCAGATGATCGTGGCTAAGGCTACAACTGTACAGGTCCTGGAGATGATGGTTTGGGAAGGAATGGTGTGGGGCTGGGTTAAGATCTAATATAAAGACACGGCTAGCGTAGCTTCTGAGTAGGGCCGCCGTCTGTTGACTGAAGAGCTCACAAACCGGCACTGGCGACCGAGCTGAGCTGGCGAGATGGGACAGCATTAAATCGCGCTATCCAATCTAGTTACCGGAGCGCCCAGAATTTTGCAGTCCGGATGTGGTGTTTAAGACGCTAAATCTGCTATCTTCAAACGGGGTCTTCCAGATATGAAGACCAAGGTTACGGTTAATGGTAAAATCAATTGATAATATTATCAGAATATGTTGCTTCAAACGCAATCCTTTGTTGTGTTGGCAAAGAATGTCTTTGTATATTTTCTTTGTTTCTTTCTTTCTTTGTTTTTTTCTTTCTTTCTAATTCTAATTACCATCGAAATGGCAAGACCCAAAACAACTCTCCTAACATTTCAATCATTTCCACAATCTCCATTTTTTTTAAAGAAAAAAATCTGTCTAACCGGCAAACAAGCAAGATAACATTTAAGCTTCACTGGAATTATGGTTCTTTGGTTGGCAAAGAGAAGACTCCATAACTTTATCCCTTTTAGACACGGAAACAAATACCAGATACCAGATGGTAAGACCCAAAACAACTCTCCTAATATTTGAATCATTAAATTTCCACAATCTCCTTTTTTTTTAAATAAAAAAATCTGTCCAACCGGCAAATAAGCAAGATAACATTTAAGCTTCACTAGAATTATGGTTCTTTGGTTGGCAAAGAGAAGACTCCATAGCTTTATCCTTTTTAGACACGGAAACAAAGACCAGATATTGCTTTGAAATTCAAAATATGTAACCCGACATTCAAAACATCATTGTAAAAGGAATAATTCATATTTCTAGCTGGCGGTGTTGCCACAGAAAATGCCATTATTCTTCCTCAAGGCACGAACAAGACAAGATGTTTTAAATTTTATTTCGATGCGTTCTTCTTCTTCTTTCTCTCCTTCCTCCTTCTCTCTTCTTCTCCTTGTCCTCCTCCTTCTTCTTCTCCTCCACCCCTCTTTCTCTCTCTCCCTCCCTCCCTCTTTCTCTCAAGCAAAGCAACCAACACGGACATATCAAGTTACTTGTTAATACACATCATAATCAGTGTATCTACAGCAACAACATATGTCAAAGAGTAAAAGATAATCCAGTTTCTGGCGGATACTGCTTAATCCCTGTTGAAACTAGTTGAGGTAAAAGGCGTAAGCTTAAACCGGATGAATTTTGTATGGTAAATAATGAACGATGCTTCTTCAGAATAGAAATATTATAAGGGAATGTGTCATTTAAACGTAATTTTAAAGGATTAATGTCTGTTTCGAATGTAAGCATTATGAAAATTCTAGTATGTGTGATATATAGAATGTTCGTTCCTTTAGAAAGAATTACTTTATAGCATGTAGTTTTATTATGAATGCAGTTAGTTTAGTTAGTCCATGTAATAGTGCGTAGACGGAACTTCAAACTGCTGTAAGGTGGTAAACAAATTTGTTCTTCTTCTTCTTTAAAATCAAAAGTGTCATTGCTTATTCTTCTGATGATGATGATGATGATGATTATGATGATGATGATGATGATGATGATGATGATGATGATGATGATGATGATGATGATGATGATGATGATGATGATGATGATGATGATGATGATGATGATGATGGCTTTAAAAAAGTAAACAACTTGTGTATTGGGGAGTGCGTGTGGGAGTATGTGCGTTTTATGTGTTTGTGTGCGCGCCTGTGCGTATGCGTTGTGTCTGTGTGTTTGTGCATGCGCATGAGAGAAATATAAAGAAAGCTCGTGTGCTTTGTGTGTGTGAGAGAGTGAGGAAAATACAGAGAGTGTGTGTATGTGTGTGTGCGTGTGTGTGTACGTAGGCGTTGTGTCTGTTTGTGTACGTATAAGAGAGATACAGATATAAAGAAAACTGTTTGTGTGTGTGTCTGTGTGTTGTGTTGTGTGTGTTTGTTTGTAATATGTGTTGGGTGGTGTACATGTACATGTATGTATGTGCGCGAGCGCGTGTATGTGTGTGTGTATGTATGTGTGTGTTCAGTGCACATAGGGCGTCAAGATTCGGACGAAAATGCAAATTAAAGAAAACTTTTGGACAGTCTGACAATCTGCAGCTGACGCTGTTATTTAACTTCCCGTTCTAGAGAATCTTAACAGCAGATTTTTTTTAAAGCTTTAGGGTCAGCAAATTTCTGCAAAACATCTATCTCTAACTTCCGCGAACAAAATAAATTACCCCACAAATCTACATTGGACGTTTTAGACAAGTTCATTCGGCAGACGATCTGCAAATACCGCATTTGGACAACCACCCAGCAAAAGATCTGTGTGTAACGTTTTGGATAATTTCATTACGCAATAAATCTTCGTACGTCGCAATAGATAGAAGTAATTTAATTACCTGATCTCTACCAATAATTTAATTACGTAACAGAGCTCTCTATCTCGCGATAGATAAATGTAATTTAATTACGCAATAGATCTCTTTATCTCACAATAGATAGTTGTCATTTAATTAAATAATAATATCTCTCTATCTCACAATAGTTAGATGTAATGTTAGTTTGTTTGCTTGGTTTTTTTGCCGGAAATAAAAATGCAAGATATGGCCTAGCTATTTTTGATGTAATCGTTCTTATACGTTAATTGTGTTTATATAGCGCTGTTCCAGCTCATGAACTGCTCAAGGCGATGGCCGATACAAGATCTAAGCCAAACCGCACGAGACGCCCACTTGCAGTTTATTAGAACGAGAGATGTTCTGTAACATAAACAAAAGAATGGGACAAAGCGCACATAATTAAATCTGATTCCATGGTAATTGCAATATTTTATGAAAACTATAACATAATTTTCTTTCACGTACCCTATGGTTCTATAGCACAGATTATAACATACTCGGTAATAATTTTACGACTTATCACTACACACGCCACTAAACAAAACAAAACAAAAATCATCAGAGATTAAAAACTTTACTTGACTTGAATAACGCAACCGCTGAAGCCTTAGTCTATGTTATCTTAAATGATGAACGATTGGTATCCTATCCTATCCTATCCTGTCCCATAACCCGAAGGTCGTAGGGGCACCACAGATGATCGTTTAACCAGCATACTCCATCTTTCTCTGTCCTCAGCAGCCCTCATGGCTTCGCTCAGTGTCAAACCAGTCCATTCTCGAATGTTGTCCTCCCACCTCTTTTTCGGTCTCCCCCTTCTTCTACCTCCTTGCACTGTGCCTTGCAGAATGGTCTTTGCAAGGCCTGATGATCTGGTGACATGGCCATACCATCGGAGTTTCCGTTTCTTCACCACTGTGAGCAGGTCATCGTGTTGTCCAATGGCTTGTGTGATGGTCTGTCGGACTTCGTCGTTGGTGATGTGTTGGGTATAGGAAATGCACAGAAGTCTTCTGTAGCACCTCATCTCCATGCTTTGTATTCTTCGTTGTAGATCTGCTGTGAGGGTCCATGCTTCGCAAGCATATAGGAAGATGGAGATGACCACATTGGTATACAATGTTCAAAATAATAATATCGCCTGTGCTTCTTTAACACATATTATAAAATGCTTCGTAATACTTGTACACTTTACCGCTAGAAAACATCACAAGATAATGACTTGACTTGACTTGAGTTGCATTTGGCCAACCGCTAAAGCCATTGTCTATAAATATACAGCTCAATAGATGATTAGCATTCTGCATAAACAATATCATCCAAATTATCACGTATCTTCTTTTTTTTTGGGGGGGTAGTGGTGGGAGAGGGGGGGGGGGGGGGGGGGGGGGCAGGGGAAAGGGCATTGTGCTCTATCAGCAAACACACCTACGTCTTAATATGTGATATAACACGTCGATGGCATACAATGATCACATACTCAGCAGCTATAAACAGCAAAGCCCTCTATATTAATTAGTGTAATAGTAATTAGTCTTTAGTAGCTTACTCCTATATTCAATAGCTTTTGCTGTAGGCATTGCCATGAGAGTAGACTAATACGTGTATCTTAAAGTGAGTCTGAAGTCACAAAGAAAACAACAAAACCAACCACAATCTAACATCAAGAACAACAAATAATTTCAAAATTTCTAAAACAAATTATAAAATTTATATTTCTCGCAAAGTGAAGAGTATTTTGAGAGAGAGAGAGAGAGAGAGAGAGAGAGAGAGAGAGAGAGAGAGAGAGAGTGAGAGAGAGAGTACATTAATACATGTGTGTGTGGTTTTAATATATGCACAATTCGATTCTTATACACGTCATTTCCAGGCGCTCACAATGTCGTCAGCAAAGAGCAGTAAATGGTTTATCTCTAGTTTGCCATTTTCTTCAATATAGACCTATTGCAAAAGATAAAGCTTGTTCATTTTGTCAGACAGTCGATGAAACTGAGGTTCACGTTTTATTAGTATGTCCACTGTACACATTAGAAATAATTTTATTTCTGAAAATATTATAATCATTAATTTTTTGTTAAGGTTTCGTCTTTTGCCAGTTTCAATTTCAACTGTTGTCAATAAACATTCTGTATTTGTAGGCTTATATAAAGCATTTTGTTTGCGAAAACGAATTATGAATCAAAATGGTTGAGTGTAACAGTGCTTGTAATGTTATGCATCATGTATGTCTTCTTATTTTTATTTTTTTTATTTATTTTGGCCCACTGATTATAACGGGTCAGTGGTCTATACAATAAATCATGCTGACTTCTGACTGACTGACCGACTGACTTACTTCCTTTGAAAATACATGCACAAGCGCACACAAACAAACGCAGCGGTGCGTGACCAACAAACCGCAATGCGTTGCAGCGGATTAGCAATGCAAAACAATTCCGGGCCTGTTGTCTGAAGTGACGCTCAATGACCGCCTTAAAGGCCCCTCTGCTAGCGATGGAAACAGGTAACCCCACGGAGAGCGTTCACCTCAGTACTGTGGATTAGCGAACTTTTTCTATGATCATAATACCTGTGGTAAAGTATAAAAATTACCTCATACTCACTTTCATTTGGGGATTGGAGTGTGTGTGCGTGTGTGTGTGTTTGTTTGTGTGTATGTGAGAGAGAGTGTGTGTGATTGTGCGTGCGTTTGTACGTACATGTGTGCGTGTGCGGTCCGTGCGTGTTTTCAATCTTGGTCAAATTGGAGCAGTGGGAGTTGAGAGGCATTATAAATTAATTTAGTGTTATTCACAAAGTCAAATTTAACCTCTTAAAAAATTATCTTGTCGTTTCTTCTCATTTCAAGTTTTATTTCTCGTTTCTATTTTGTAACTGTTGTTATTTTGTGTTATTTATTCATTTATTCCTTATGTATTTATTATTTCTTAATTCAGACATTTTTGTTTAATTTTAAAATTATATCATTAATCTATCCTAGGTTTGATTCATTCATTCAAATTCATCAATTACGGTTCTCATATTTATACTAAAGCATATAACTTATGTTATCATAGAACCAGAAATACAACCAATAGTCCCTCCCGTGAGTTTTAAATTAATCCTCTGCCGCAGCAGCTGCTTTAAATGAGGCCTCGGAGAACCGGGCAGTAGTCTATCACCTGAAAACACTAATTACCGTAATTAACAGACAGCGAGTACAAATACAACAAATACAAATATATATATTTTATATATTTCTATATAATAATCTATATGAGTTTTATATATTTCTATATAATAATATATATGAGTTCAGGACGCAAATCCTAATGAAAAGCCATTTGATCCTGACTGTCCACCTAACTGTCCTCCTGAGAGCGATGAGTTTGGCAAAGGTGTGATCTTCTACAAACGCAACAATCAAGTTGTGGGCATTTTGTTGTGGAACACATTCAACAAGATGCCCGTAGCCAGGAAGGTCAGTTGGTGCCAGAATTTGGCTTTGTGTTTATTTTAGAATTTTAAGTTTGATTGACAAACATGAGCCAGCGTTTGAATCCAACCATGTCCTCTTGCTTCACATTGTAGTAGAATGATGACAAAGTGAAACATATATATTATATATTTTTCTGGCCGTAAATAACACTGCGTAACTGAATCATGGAAAGTTATGTCAAATAAATATATTATATTATATTATATTATATTATATTATATTATATTATATTATATTATATTATATTATATTATGTTATGTTATGTTATGTTATGTTATGTTATGTTGTGTTGTGTTGTGTTGTGTTGTGTTGTGTTGTGTTGTGTTATGTTGTGTTATGTTATGTTGTGTTATGTTATGTTATGTTATGTTATGTTATGTTATGTTATATTATATTATATTATATTATATTATATTATATTATATTATATTATATTATATTATATTATATTATATTATATTATATTATATTTATTATATTATATTATATTGAGCTACAGATCTTTTATACCTTTCCCTTAATTTCCCAGTAAGACAACATCTAATGAGAATTATATCGAAGATGCTCTTATTTGACCCTTGATCCGCTTCTTTAGCCATGACAGTTACTATCTAAACCTAATTTACATTTTGTTCCAAAGCCCAGCATTAAAAAACATTGCGCGTATAAATAATAAACATGTCTGCAGTTTTTAAAGTTTAAAGTAAAAATGTTTTTTGTGATGATAGTTTAACTTTAAATTGTTAAACATGTGAACAGGCGTTAACATAAATTATTGAATAGAATTATTGATGTCAACTTCACAGCTGACACAAAAAATGCAGTGCGATTCAACTAAAATATCCCAATCAAGGTTAACGTTTAATAGCAAATCTGAGTCTAGACATTCCTAACGTCTAGGAAAGTAGAAAGTTTAAAAAAAATCGTATTCAATATTAATATTACGTGAAAGACTATTGTGTTTACTTACCATAAAAATTACGATGCGTTGTGAAGAAAATCATCCAGATGTTTCTTTGGTTGAGTTGTTCTTATCTGTCTTGTTCAGTATTGCTTTCACATTCTCTTTTTTCACCACAATGTCCAGTCACGACAACAACAGAAAGCTATTTTGACTCAAAAACCTTCACAAATTCCGTCATGAAATAGCTTACTAATAATATGTATTTCATTAGTAGCACTGATGAACAAATTAGTAAAGTGTTTTGGTTTACGGTATTTCGATGCCATTGTGTTATAAATTGTAATATTGATATTGTTTGTGTATATAAAAAAAATTTTTTTTTTTTTTTGGGGGGGTGCTTTTTGAGTGCGTGTGTTTGTTTTTAATAATTTTTGTTGTTGTGATAATTTTTGTGTATGGGGCGGGGCGTAAAATAATATAAATCTAGATATATAAATAACATTCGTAGAAAAAAAGCATAGTTAAATGTATAATAATAATAATAATAATAATAATAATAATAATAATAATAATAATAATAATAATAATAATAATAATAACAATAACAATAATAATAATAATAATAATAATAATAATAATAATAATAATAATAATAATAATAATAAAAGAACAGAGAAGATAAACTACAGCCTTAAATCACAGCAACAGTAAGTTATTAGAAAAGACACACAAAAACACACACACACACACACACACACACAATGTTTAGCGTACACAACACGTTTTTAGTTAGTAAAATATTACTTAGTTCTCAGAATGACACACCAGCAATATTGCACAAAACCGCAGACCTACTTTACATTCTGGCACAACTAACCAGTCCAAACAAGTTTGCAGGATAGTTTTCAAATCTGTTACTCTTGCAGTTCCAGGCACCTTTGTGCTTTTTTTTTTTTTTAACAAACAAAAAATATATGTAATAAATCCGTATGTGAAGAAAAGCGAGGGACGCGTTTGATAATTCCTAAACTTCAGACTAGAAGAAACTGCAGCATCCTCGCTCCCTCTTTTTTTCTCTCTCTCAGCGCGCGACCTGACGTCACGCGCTGGCACAGAAGTCCGTCAATTCAGCTGCGATGCCCACTCAGTGGGTGACTTCATGAATCGGATTAATTAAAAGGTTCAGAAATGTCTGTTGTTGTTGTTGTTGTTGTTGTTGTTGTTGTTGTTGTTATTTTTTTTTTAATTCGGAGACAGTAACTAAAATGTCCCTTATACACATTTTGAAAACTGAAGAGCAGGAAATGAAAAATTAAAGCTCCTTTATTAAAGATAACATTCTCACATTGGGATCGCCTGGAATGTGTGCTTCATTAAAAATGTCTCGCGTGGGAGTGTTGTGCAGTGATTTTTTTCGTTTTTGACAATGAATATCGTACTATAAATATAGCCACGCCTTTCACAACAGCACTTTTACAGACAAATTAATAATGTTAGAGCTGTTATGAAATGTAGGTAAAAAAAACGAAGCTGGATCTGCTTGGCTTTCACGTTGAAAGTCAAAAGTCGCATTATATTTAATTAGAGAGCGATAGATGAGGAATTGCACTGTGGCACAGTAGCATCGTTGTTTGGGCACACCATATGAATGGTTAGGCAACGTCAATCCAGGTTAGTAGTACTTGGATGGGTAATAACAACTAAACGACACAATGAATGAAACAGCGCACTATGGACCCCAGTGCACTCAGCTTGGAAAGGTAAGTTAGTGATGAGAGAGAAGACGGGCACCAACCTCATGAAGCTGAACCAGAGAAAACGGAAGCCATAAACGCCTCTCTCCAATGACAAAGTTTACGGGCACAAATTTTGTTCCTACCTCCACCATAGAGGAAGGAGAAGAAGAAGAAGAAGAAGAAGAAGAAGAAGAAGAAGAAGAAGAAGAAGAAGAAGAAGAAGAAGAAGAAGAAGAGAAGGAGAAGAAGAAGAAGAAGAAGAAGAAGAAGAAGAAGAAGAAGAAGAAGAAGAAGAAGAAGAAGAAGAAGAAGAAGAAGAAGACATTACGAAATATTTGCAAACGCAGGCATAGATCCCTTTGGGTTACTTGAAAATGTCGAAAAGTCACACATTTGAAAAAGAAATGTAAAAAGGAAAATGATACAAGATGCCAGATGATTTGTTGTCCTCATTTACAAAGGAAATTTGAGAAGAAGAAGAAGAAAAAGAAAAAGAAGAAGAAGAAGAAGATGATGATGATGATGATGATGATGATGATGATGATGATGATGATGAGGATGAGGTTGATGATGATGATGATGATGATGATGATGATGATGATGATGATGATGATGATGATGATGATGATGATGATGATGATGATGATGATGATGATGATGATGATGATGCATTACCGAATGTTACTTATGACATTATACAGGTATTCATATTCTTTTGCGGTTACCAACCTTTCTAATGAAGTTAAGTCAACTGTTGGGAATAAATACTTCGTTGTGATAGTTTTGTTCCATATGTATGTCCCTCTGTTTCTCAGCCTGTCTTCCTGCCCGTCAGACTGTCTCTGCTCTGTCTCTGTTTTTCTTCTCTCTGTTTTTCTGTCTGTCTCTCTCTGTCTGTCTGTCTCTGGTTCTGTCTGCGTCTGTCTGCATGTCTGTCTCTCTGTCTGTCTGTCTCTCTCTGTCTGTCTGTCTGTCTCTGTCTCTGGTTCTGTCTGCATCTCTCTCTCTCTCTCTCTCTCTCTCTCTCTCTCTCTCTCTCTCTCTCTCTCTCTCTCTCTCTCTCTCTCTCTGGTACTATGAGCCCTATTACAAAATAATGCAAGATCGAAGGAATTAGCATTACAAACAATCTTTGAACGGATTACAACTCAAACTATAACTATACGAAAACAAACTGGAAGCAGTAGCGTAGCTAGAGGAGGGGGAGGGGGGGTCCAAATTCGAAAGTCCCCCGGGCCCCCACTTGAGGGGGGCTCCCAAAGAATTGAGCGAAAAAAATTTTTTTTACACTAAATATTAAATATTACGCCACCGCCATGTAATCTTGGTATGCACGTTGTTATATAAGTTAGTGAATTTAGACTTCTATATTTATTAAGTACATTATCTCATGTAATGATGTCGAATGTCAAAATGCAGAGGCCCCCAAAGAGGCCAAGCCCCCCCGGGCCCCCAAATCCCTAGCTACGGCACTGACTGGAAGTACGATTAGATGTGTACCCGTGACATTACAGCGACGCTGAATATGAGGGTGTTTCATAATAATACTGGATGCTATATTCGCGCTTTTTGTAAAATCACCAATTAGACTTTAAGCGCGGCGATTTATATACAACACTCTCACATGTAACAGACACCCCTATAAACACAACAAAGGCACATTCATCACTTCAACGTGCGGTATAAACCCGAGTCGCTATTATATATCATCCTTAATAGTAGTACTATTATATCTGTTCGCATAAATGTTTACAATACTGTATCCTACTCCTCTTGACGTCAGCTGGAACAGGTTGCAATACGTTGAAGAAGAAGAGACCAATAAAGAAGAGGAGGAAGATGGTCGTGGTGCATCCGATACGGAAAGAATTATTTTCCTTTCGGCTTCCATCTTCAATAGTAAGGAAGCGTTGTAAATCTATCTTTGCAGTCCGGGAGTAAGGCTACGTTCATGCTAAGCCCGGCAAGTTGCCGTCAGCTAGTTGCCGTCACCAGTGTTCACGGTAGAGCCCGAAGTTGCTGTCCGGCGAATTGCTGCCACACTTTACTTTGTATACAAAGATGGCGCTTTGACCAGCCAGCCGTTTTTTTTGTGACATGCGACAAAGCATTTTGCTGGTTGACGGCAACTGGCTGCAGCATGAACGTGCATCGCCGATTTTCATGGTGGGAAAGAAGAAAAGGGCATAACCACAGATTCCAACCAGTGGCCGGCGGCAGCCGACGTCAAATTGCCGGGTTTAGCATGAACGTACCCTAACATGTACTGGAGATCATGACGCCGAAGAATGGTTTCTACGACGAACGCTTAAACGGCACTCCTTCCACCCTATCCCTCCAACCCCTTATCCTTATCCCTTTTGTTGTTTTGGCCATGTGTCATATTTAACCCCCACTGCCAACCGCTGCCCCCACAGGGGCGCGTAATTGACAACACAAAGGCAGGCAACTGTCACAGCAAAAGGGGCACAATCGCTGCTCGTGTCAGCGCCGGCCGAGGGTCGCCATTTTCGTGACGCAGTCCTCCTCTTACGCCATAACCAAAGCGTCTTTCCCCATTTCCCTACTGTCTTTCCCAATCAGTTTTCGGCCCTTCCCATGGGCAATCAACATTCTGTGTGGCTCCGTCAAGCTGCATTCTAAGTTCCGCCTGTTCCCCGGAACTTTGCAGTAAATTACGTTTTCCAGTTTGGGTTTGCAGAGGTCCTTTTGTAGCTACCGACAGTTTCTATGTCCCATTGTTTTCTGGACCCAGGAGAGCGGTGATAGGTTAGATAATTCTCTCCTCGCACTTTCACACTTTTGAAATTTTTTTACAAGATGATCGGTATGTTTACGTTTCTTTCTCTCAACGATTGGCTTGTTTACTACATTTACTGCCTGAAAGAAAAACAAATGTAGTTCAGATATGTGTTGTAAGATAAACAAAATACGTTACTGTGCATGTTTCACCAGGAATGCCTTTAATTTGGAAATAGTACTGGCAGACTCAACTCCTTTAAGCTTTAAGTTGTAAACTTTCAAGATTGTTATTCTCTTCTTCACAAACGACAAACAACGTCGGTTAAACAGAAAATATATATACACACACACAGCTTAAAAGTGTTCAAAGCAACCTACCATTTGTAGAATTCATATTTGGGGGATATGTAATCAGGAAGTGTTGGCGAGAACTTGTTAATTAAAGGTCTAACAGTAATTAAGAAAACGAGAGTGGTTGAGATTTAATGTCCCTTACTTTTTCGAGGGAAATAAAGGGAAGATTTGGAGTAAACATTTTAGAATTTGGTGGATAGCAGCAAATGAATCAACGTAGGCTTACTGATTGTAGCTGCTCAACCCAAGAAGAAGAAGAAGAAGAAGAAGAAGAAGAAGAAGAAGAAGAAGAAGAAGAAGAAGAAGAAGAAGAAGAAGAGGTTGTATGTAGATGGTTTGGTTTTGGTTTTTTTATATTATGTTCAACGGATAGGCGAACACGCTAGGTAGACTATGCGCATACAAATGACAGACGACGAAAACGAAGAAGGAGAAGAAGAAGAAAAAAAAGAATTAAATGAATGAATGAATGAATGAATGAATAAATGAATGAATGAATGAACCTTGAAGTTTAACGTATATATGCACCATTGGCGATATGGCATACGGGGATAACCAACCCAAGGAAGAGGGGGTAGGGACCTAAATGAACACTGAACCACCAGAGCAATAATACTGATAAGACAGACAGTGAAAATGGCCACCACTATCTTGCCCACCACGGGATTCGAACATGGGTCATCGGTGTGATGATGATGATGATGATGATGATGATGATGATGATGATGATGATGATGATGACGACGATGATGATGATGATGATGATGATGATGATGATGATGATGATGATGATGATGATGATGATGATGATGACGATGACGACGACGATGATGATGATGATGATGATGATGACGATGATGATGATGATGATGATGATGATGATGATGATGATGATGATGATGATGATGATGATGATGATGATGATGATGATGACGACGACGATGATGATGATGATGATGATGATGATGATGATGATGATGATGATGATGATGACGACGACGACGATGATGATGATGATGATGATGATGATGATGATGATGATGATGATGATGATGATGATGATGATGATGATGGTGGTGGTGGTGGAAGTGGCGGTGATGGTGGTGGTCACTATCTCACGCTTTGTGTTGAAATTGAGTTCATCTCGTCTTTGATGTGGCTGAAGTTTCGTTAAGCCACTGGAGAACTAAGGAACGGAACCACCCCAGTCGGTTCCTACTTTTCTATTGGTAGTAAGCCAGTGAATGTGTGGCCCTAGTCTCCGTACTGTTATCCGCCACGTTGTAAATGAAACTTCTGGAATTCAGTGCGGACCGGTCCGATCCCTGGAGAAAGAAGAGTACAGGGCAAGGAGCGTGCCCCTTCCTTGGTGGGGTTAACACTGCAGCTCTTTCTTTGTCAGCTTTGATGCAGTCTTTCTGCTCAGTGCATAACGGTGTATGTGTCACTGGAACTGGTATTACCATCCCAAATCATAGTAGACCTAATATACCAGAAATTGCAGCCAAGGGAGGATTGGAAATGGAATAAAAACAGAGGACTGCTGGCTTTCAAAATTTACAATAATGAGAAACAAATGTGTACATAAGCCAAAAGAACGCTCATTTGCACAAAAACAATACAAAACAACACGGGAGTTACAACCATTTTCCAGGCAAAAACGTCAATGAAAAGGGTTGCCATTCCTATGAAGAATCCATTATTTTTATGAATGTTAACCACATGATGTTCTGAGCCTTCCAATCGGTGTGTATTGGTGCTGCTGAGCTTTTAACTATACAGCGAGAAAAATCTCACAATGCCGAAGACGAGATAATACTTCATTGGCATATTTCGTCACACTATTGTATAACGAGATAGGTCATTACCAAACCCAGGCCTATTACATAGGATAATTAAGAAAGTTCTCTGTCAGTTTTGATGCAGCTGTTCCCGCTCAGTGTACGTTGAATGCAGAGATATATTCAAATCCATCATCAAGAAAACAAGAGCCTTGCAGAAAGTCATCGACAACTAGAAAGCGAGGAATACAGCTATTCTGCAAAAAATAATATTAGTGTCACTGGTATTACTCAAGAACTATTATTTGTATTACGCAGTAGAAGTTGACGGTGAATCTGGAAAACATGCAACGTGTCATATGTTTAATTTTATACCTAAACTCACTTCTAACTCTACAGTTCTACTGTTTTCCTGCCTAGAGAATTGCTTTTCAATCAAAACATACTAGTATGCCACATAATGCTGCAATTTAAAGCCATTAAAACTGTGTAAAGCAGGCTCTGTGGGTTCGGGCAAATAGAATAGACCCAACGTTTCCCGGCGTGTCGTAAGAGGCGACTAACAGGGGTGATGTTAGCACGGCATCACTGGGCGAAAGTCTTCTACACAGAAGTCACCGGCCAGGGCGGAGGAACCTCACGTTACTACAGGTTCAACGACCACGTGCTCAGGGCCAAGGCGAGCCACACTGTATTCGTGGATTTCGGCTGTGGCCAACAGCCTGGAGAGGATTGGGCCCTGCCAGGTCTTTTTTTGCCCAAGACACAACACATGATGAGGCTATCCACTAATTCCATGCCGGATCGGTCGTCGCCCGGCTACACAAGGACCGCGCCTTCCGTTGGCCACCAGGACGGAGGTGAAAAGTATGCTACTGATGGACAAATTAGCAAGATCCGCACGAGAAACAACATCGTCATAGGAACCTGGAATGTCAGGACCCTAACTGCGGAAGGAAAATTAGAAGAACTGGCCCACGAGCTGGACCACTATCGATGGAACGTTCTAGGTATCAGCGAACTGCGCTGGAAAGGCCTAGGTGAAACAACGACTGACAAAGGCCACAAGCTCTATTTCAGCGGTAGAGATGACAGGCACGAACACGGCGTTGGATTCTTGGTCCACAAGAACATTCTAGCCACTGTCATGGGTTGCCGCCCAGTCTCCAGTAGACTCATTACCATCCGTCTGAGAGCAACCCCTTTCAACATTACCATCATCCAGGCCTATGCCCCAACATCAGACTATGAAGACAGCGAAGTGGAGGATTTTTATGAAAATATACAGGCGGTCCTTGACCAAGTGCCGAAGAAGGACATAGTCATAGTGCAAGGCGACTGGAATGCCAAGGTTGGCCAAGATGCGCACCACAACTGGGGAGACACATGCGGACCCCACTGCAACAACGAGACAAATGACAGGGGTCTGAGGCTATTGGAGTTTGCCAGATACAACAATCTGGTACTGGCAAACACGCTTGGTCTCCACAAAAAATCCAGACGATGGACATGGCACAGTCCCGGCGGGGAACATCACAACCAGATCGACTACATCATGGTCAAGAAACGCTTCAGATCAAGCATCAACATTGGCAGGACACGCACTTTTCCAGGAGCAGACATTGGAAGTGACCACGATCTCGTGATGATGTCTTTCCGGCTCCATTTGAAGAGAGTAAATACAGCAAAGTGCACTAGGCTGAAGTTCGACCTGGACAAACTGCAAGACCCGGAGGTGGCAACAATATTTCAGGCCACAATTGGAGGGAAATTTGCACCACTGCTTATTTTGGGGGCAGGCGAAGTAGATGTCAACACCATGACCAATACCTTCAACTCAGCTGTAACAGATGCCGCCACTGAGATCCTTGGCAAGCACCGACCAAAGAAGAAGCCGTGGATCACACCTGAACTTTTGGATCTGTGTGATAAACGAAGAGAGTTAAAAAAGAAAAAGAACACCTCACAGGGAGCTGATGTCTACCGAAAAATCAACAATGACATCCGAAAAGGCATGCGCACAGCAAAGGAGAACTGGATAGAAGATCAATGCCAGGAAATAGAGAACAATCTGAACAAGAACAATAGCAAGAAGGCCTACCAGACTGTGAAGCGGCTGACAAGTGTTAAACAGCCCAAAGTCTCCACTATCCAAAGCAAGTCTGGCATTTGCCTTACAGAAGAACAAGAAGTCTTGGACAGATGGACAGAGTACTGCTCTGACCTTTACAACCATACACCAAATGGAGACCCATCAGTTCTAGCATGTCCCGAGAGCAGAGAAGAAGAAGAAATCCTCCCAATTCTCCGGGAAGAAGTTGAGGCAGCAGTGCAATCGCTGAAGAAAGGGAAGTCAGCGGGAGTGGACAACATACCAGCGGAACTGCTACAAGCAGGAGGAGAAGCGATGACTGATGCTCTCACCATTATCTGTAACAAGATCTGGCAGAGTGGGGAATGGCCTACACCATGGACCCAGTCGCTTGTCATCACTCTTCCCAAAAAAGGTAACCTTCAGGAGTGTGAAAATTACCGCACCATCAGCCTCATCAGCCATCCCAGCAAGGTCCTCCTGAAAATAATACTCAACAGGTTGAAACCACAAGCTGAACAAATCATAGCTGAAGAACAAGCAGGATTCATGGCAGGGCGAAGTACCACTGAACAGATTTTCAACCTCAGAATAATCTGTGAGAAATACCTACAGCACCAACAACATCTATATCATGTGTTCATAGACTTCAAGAAGGCATTTGACCGAGTCTGGCATGCAGCTCTATGGGCAACCATGAAAGTGTACAACATCAGCCCTAAAATTATAGAAGTCATCAAAAGCCTGTATGACAAGGCTACCAGTGCAGTCCTCCATAACAGCGTCATCGGGAACTGGTTCAGAACAACAATCGGTGTGCGTCAAGGATGCCTACTCTCTCCAACACTCTTCAACATCTTCCTAGAGCGCATCATGTCAGATGCTCTTGCAGATCACGAAGGCACAGTCAGCATAGGGGGCAGAGCAATCTCCAATCTTCGTTTTGCGGATGATATTGATGGATTGGCTGGAGAGGAACAAGAACTTGAACAGCTTGTACAGAGGCTTGACACCACCTCCAGAGCTTATGGAATGGAAATAAGTGCAGAGAAGACCAAAATGATGACCAACAACACCAATGGCATCAACACGGACATCAAAGTACAAGGCCAATCCCTCAACACAGTGCACAGCTTCAAATATTTAGGAGCCATTGTGTCAGACAATGGGTCTCGACAGGAAGTCCTCTCCAGGATCGCACAAACAACTGCTGCCCTGACAAGGTTGAAGCCCATTTGGAAAGACAGAACCATCAGTCTACATTCCAAAGTAAGACTGCTGCGCTCTCTGGTCATCTCCATCTTCCTATATGCTTGCGAAGCATGGACCCTCACAGCAGATCTCCAACGAAGAATACAAAGCATGGAGATGAGGTGCTACAGAAGACTTCTGTGCATTTCCTATACCCAACACATCACCAACGTTGAAGTCCGACAGACCATCACACAAGCCATTGGACAACACGATGACCTGCTCACAGTGGTGAAGAAACGGAAACTCCGATGGTATGGCCACGTCACCAGATCATCAGGCCTTGCAAAGACCATTCTGCAAGGCACAGTGCAAGGAGGTAGAAGAAGGGGGAGACCGAAAAAGAGGTGGGAGGACAACATTCGAGAATGGACTGGTTTGACACTGAGCGAAGCCATGAGGGCTGCTGAGGACAGAGAAAGATGGAGTATGCTGGTTAAGCGATCATCTGTGGTGCCCCTACGACCTTCGGGTTATGGGACAGGATAGGATAGGATAGGAAAGCAGGGCTGTAAAATATAGAAAACCCCTTTCCTAAATACTATGACCTTCTTATATTTATTATAAAAGTAGTAAAAGCTGATCCGTTATCTGAATAAACTAACACTGACCCATCAGTTAAAAAAATGGATATGATTTTATTAATTACTTTTAAATGTTGTTTTATCTCAATAACTAATAAATCAGGATTATAATCTGTTTTAGCTTGGCTATTGTCAATATTAAATTTGCACATCTGTGCTCTCATGGTGATATTAATGTCAGTGGAAGAACTGAAATTTATGTGATATCATTGTTACGCTTATCAAAAAGATCTTTAAAAAATATATCATCTTGCGCCCAATTTGGAACAGCTGTTTTTCATCACCACCATATTCTGCACAATGTTCCTTCTTTATTTAGTATTGGCACAAGGTTCCCCATGGGGTGACACAAGCTACCACGGGGTGGGGAAGGTTGTGTTACTTTTACCTACGTTCTTACTTCTGCAATAGCTTGATGAGTATGCTTTGAAATGATGTTTTGATTGTTTCTATTTGTAGCTGGATGATTATTCTTTTATTTGGTGCTTCTTTGGATGATGTCTGTCAAAAAATATTTGTAAAAAGAAAGAAAAAGAATGAATTAGAGAAGAAGGTAATTTTTCTGGCACAAGGTGCCCCGCCCTCCTAAAGATAATTAAAACATATGACATTGTCAGCCCTTCACTGGACGTATGGTCTTTAGTGAGCTTTGCAACTCGCGAGAAGCGAAGAAGAAGAAGAAGAAGGAGAAGGATACGAGGAGAAAAACAAGGAAAAGGAGAAGCAGCAAGGAGGAGGAGAGGAATAAGAAGTAAAAGATGAAAAGGAGGAGGAAGAGGAGAAGAAAAAGGAGGAGGAGGAAATGAAGAAGAAGAAGAAGAAGTAGTAGAAGAAGACTTTAGGGCTGAGAGACACCTTTCAAAGCTCAGGCGAGGATCAACCGTAAACAGCGTCTTTAACGTTGGCATGTAAAACCTGTACGTAAATAAATAAACGTCTTTTCCCCATCTTTCACAATTACGAAGGGACTGTTCTCCGTTGTTCATCGTTTCATAACCGTTGAAATGCTATCAATGCCCAATCGTTGATACATGTGCTAACGCCATTATTAGCACAGTCTTCGTGAAAACTGCGGTGTTGGGTAAATCTTCGCTTTAAGCACGGTCGCTGGGCAGTGGCGCTGTTTGTTTAGGGTAAACGCAGGTACACACAGACAAACGCACTTGGACCCGAATCACGTTCGCGCACACATGACTGGTCAATGAAACGGTCCCATCCCAAGATTGATCTCTCTACCAGTCCATCCGCAAACTGTCCCTCAGAGTGGACCAAGACGAAGTCGACTAGAGAAGTCTATATCCCACAGATCTTATATTGGAACTCTCACGTCGTTGCTTTTTTGGTTCTATCTTTGAGCGAGTTCACAAGTGGCTACCCTTGCTGAGATTTGTCTAAAAATTATGTTAAAATATATTTGATTCACCTATTATCAAATTGGCATTAAAAGTAGCCAAATAAACGATAGTTCATAATTTCCACAACGAGATTGACCCCTAGAGATCAAACCCAGTTATCTCGAAAATAACATCTTTGTTCATCCCTCTCACGGACATTGGGCATTTAAACTCTTGAATCATTCTTACACAACGCTTTTCCACCTCAAGAGCTGCTCAAGGTGCTGGTCGATACAGGATCTAACTCTAGCCGCCCGAGGCGCCCACCCGCAGCCTTTTTGGCTTTGAGGCAGAATCGGAGTTGGGGAAAATGCGTTTGAAGAAGAAAACCAAAGTGTGTTGTGTCCCATCATGCCCTGTTCTCGTGGTCTTGGTCAGCATCGATGACGTGAACAATGTTAGTTTCGGTGAGCCCATTCTACGAAAGCTAGACTACGTGCTTGTAAACTGAAGGCTAACAATGTGTTTTATAACCCGAAAAACCCACAGAACCTATTGTTGAGCAACACGAATACAAGTGCTCATGAACTACGAAAACGATTTTGGAGGAGAAAAATTATTATTTCGACAACTCCTAAACTCCCGCCCCCATCTTGCTCCCATCACTAAAACATTAGACCCAGATTCCAACCTACACTGTTTTATTTTCATGTTTCGACGTGCAAAAGTATTTTCTGGTATTTCTCTTTCTAATTCCAAACGATACTGCCGTGTTTTACTATTTTCGTATAATGTGAAATGGAACTGCTGTATAGAATTTCCGATGTGCTGTTTCGTCCAATAGCTTGAAATAATACGCACTATGAGATTATATAGTTTCCTATAAGATTTGGATACGCTTACTAAAAACGGACTATTGAATAACTTTAACTTTCAACCCTTCTTCTTCTTCTTCTTCTTCTTTTTCTTCTTCTTCTTCTTCTTCTTCTTCTTCTTCTTCTTCTTCTTCTTCTTCTTCATCATCATCATCCTCTTCTTCTTCTTCTTTTTCTTCTTCTTCCTCTTTTTCTTCTTCTTCTTCTTTTTTTTCTTCTTTTTCCTTTTCTTCTTCTTCTTCTTCTTCTTCTTCTTCTTCTTCTTCTTCTTCTTCTTCTTCTTCTTCTTCTTTCGTTCATTCTTTCTTTTTTTTTCCTTTTTTGTTTTGTTTTGTTTTTTCCTCTTCTTCTTCTTCCTCGTCCTACTCCTCTCTCTCTTTCTCTCTCTCTCTCTCTCTCTCTCTCTCTCAAACACGTGTACAGAGCTAGAGCTAATTGTTTTATACCTACAGAATGATTTGTGTTACCGGGAAGGTTTGTGGCTGTGTGGTTTGTTATGTTTGCGGATGTTCTCTGTTTTCTGGCTTGTCCCCAGGAAGCTGCCTTTGTTTCCTGTCAAAGCGGAAGACATTGATCGCGTACGTGTTAGCTTTACATCAGAATCAGATTGGCTGGGGTTGCGGGGGAGTAGCTGACAATGTGTAGACATCATGTGTCCTTGTGGAGCTACATACTTTGTTTTAAGTCCGAAATACAAGAAGCAACGATCTAGAAATGAAAGTCTGTCGACTGAGTTACTATGGGATGTTGAGCCACGAAGGCCAGTCATTTATAAATAATAATAATCTCTTCTAATAATAACAATAACAATATGTTGAGATTAATACTGAATTACTTCCCTTTGACCACTGAGTGTTTGTGAAGAGTCTTTTGGTTTAGAGATTAAAAACAGGCTTCCGCTGCATCATGACATCCGAATGACATGCTTGTGTGAATGCTGCTCTCAAATGCGTGAGCCCATAAACATAGCCAACCTGATAAACACTAAAATACTAAAGCATGGTGTAAGAGGAAAAACTGATCCGCACGAGCGACATAAATTGTCTTATGAACCTGGAATGTCCGGACCATAACTGCGGAGGGAAAATTAGAAGAACTGGACCACTATCGATGGGACATTTTAGATATCAGCGAACTGCGCTGGAAAGGCCTAGGTTGAAATAAAGACCGACAAAGGCCACAAGCTTTATTTCAGCGGGAGAGATGACAGGCACGAACACGCTGTTGGATTCTTGGTCCACAAAGACATTATAGCCACAGTCATGTGTTGCCACCCATTCTCCAGTAGATTCATTACCATCCGTCTGAGAGCAGCCACTTTCAACATCACCATCATCCAGTCCTAACATCAGACTATGACGACAGCGAAGTGGAGGATTTCTATTAACATCTGCAGGCTGTCCTTGACCAAGTGCCGAAAAAGGACATAGTCATAGTGCAAGGCGACTGGAATGCCAAGGTTGGCCAAGACGCGTACCACAACTGGGGAGACACATGTGGACCCCACTGCAACATTTTTACAATTCATTATTAATGAATTATGAAAGATTTTCCCTTTGCTAGACTCGCGAGGGGAGTTATCGAGGGACCACATTAATCTTTTTAAAACTGCGTACAATCTTATTTAGTAATTCGCCCAGTGCAGAGAGAGACAATCGTAATGATATGTCTTTATTGGAAGATTCGTGGAGGTTCACGAACCTTTTTTTTTTCCTCGAGACTCTCAGATCCCGAACCTAGGTTAGAGGAATAAAACTTGAAAAGGCTATGATGGGGTCAAAACGGCTTTGATGATAGAAGATAAAACCTGACCATCGGAGAAAACTGGGCTAAGACGTTTACAGGTAACCGGTTTACAGGCGAATGTCCAAGAGGTTCAGGAACCTAGGTTCGGGATCTGAGAACCTCGGGGGAAAAAAGGTTTTCTTGAATTCCACGAACCTTCTAGGCCATTTTAAGCTTCGGCGGGTTTTTTCAGCTACGCATTGTGAGATTTGTCATCGCATGGCAATGTTAAGTAATGTTTAGCCGTCATACAGTGAACCACAGACAACGAACAAGCGAAGCGTTACGTCCTATAAAATATTTGTTAAGGACAGTAGAAACAAGGGCCACTAGACCCTATAATGAGCGTTGCAAAAAAAAAACAGACCAGGTCTGATCTCTCCCGTGTCTGGACGAAGGAGGTAAAATCGGCGAAGTCGAATCTAAAAACCGTTAAAAAGGAGAGATAAGTCACGGCACGCGGTACCGGTAGCGCGAAAGAAAAAAAAACACACAAAAAACACCAAAGACCATTAAAAAAAAAAAAGTAGCTAAAAGCCAGTTCAAATTCTATCTTACCAAATATTTTGGGATCTTAATAAAACCCTGAGTCAACCAAACTCTTACAAAATGAGGAATGATGACAAAAGTGGGGAAACATTTACAAGTAAAACATTATACAGTTTCTAGGAAAGTTTGATATTTCCCCTCTACAGACAAGGACCATTGTGCATGGATTTATAGGGCATGGGCGCATTAACCAAGAAGAAGGGATCCTCGGAAAGAAGGTTGAGTTGAATTCTTCTTGGTTAATGCGCCTGTGCCAAGGGTAAGTATCTTGGGATGAGTGGAGGGAGGGGGAGGAGACGTTGGAGGCGAGAGTGGAGAGTGCATGGGTGGTACCAAGAGAGCAAGTTGAAGGATATCTAAAGAGCAATAGCCATTGAACAGCGGGACCTAACACTGGACACCTGATTTCTTTGTGTTTCATTCTGGGTTCGGGGTAGGGTTGGGAGGGAGAAGGGTAGGAGGGTTGGTGCGGAGAGGTCTAAGGGTAGCTAATTGACTCTTTCCCCTGAAGCAACAATCAGGAGAGTAGGGAAACGCCTTGCGTCTCTCTCTGTCGCTGTATATGACTGACTGACTGACTCTCTCTTTCTTTGTATAAGACTGACTCTCTCTCACTGACTCTCTCTCTATGACTGACTCTCTCTCTCTGTCTGTCTCTCTGTCTATCTGTCTGCCTCTCTCTCTTTCTCTCTGTTTCTATCTCTCTCTTATATGGTAATTTGTTTCTCCCCGAAATTGGTTAAAGTTCCTACATTCCATCCCCATTTACGATGCCGCATTCTGGTGTTTCCAACCAAAGTTAAACTGAATGGGTATGTTGTTTGTGGCTTTGTTACACTATATTCTGATAGAGCCTAATATAAGTCTGAACTAATGGAATAAGTAAGTTTACCACAGTATTTTGCGTTGACTTATAATTGTGAACATCTGAGATTCAACCCAGCGCTACTGACCATTGACCTTTGGCGTGCGGACGGGTGGTTAAGCTGCAGTGTCCAGACAATGACCATAGTATTCGCGTCAGTCGCTGGACACTAGTCATCTTCCACAACCAGATACGCTATAGCCTCCAGTCGCTGGACGGGGGTCAACCTTTGTAGCCGACCTTTTGTAAAACTAATAACTGTCTTTTTCAATTCATTATTCATGAATTATGAAAGATTTTCCCTTTGCTAGACTCGCGAGGGGACGTTATCGAGGGACCACATTAATTTTTTTTTAACTGCGTACAATCTTATTTGAGAGCTTTAATCTCCGTCCCCTCGCGTAGCTCAGTAGTAGAGCGTTGGCCTGGCACATCGATCAACCAGGTTCGAATCCCATGGGGGGCAAAATGAAATTGGTTCTTTTTTCACTGTTCTAATTAGCAGTTTAATTTCTCTGGTGGTTCAGTGTTAATATGGGTCCTTACCCTTTCTTCCCTGCGATGGATATCCCGTCTCCAGATCCCCAATGATGGATGCGGACACAAAACTTCAGAGTTCGTTCAGTTAATTTTCTAACAGCTTTCACCTTAATAATGTGGATTAATAAATTCTTCTGCGATCATACTTTCTAGTAGAAAAGTTTGAATTTTAAAAAAGAAAGACCTCAGGTTTACTTTAAGACTTATTTGACACCTAAGTGCATGCGTAATTCGGTTCGATTCTGACTTCAGCAAACAATTGTGTGCATGCTGGACCTCAGTGGAAGCGCCTTGACTATAGTCGCTGTAGCTGGCGCACGTGCTATTTAAGAGCTATTCCTTTTTTCTGCTTACGCGTGACACGGGCTGTCTAAAACGATCTGGTTGGTTTTCCCTTCGTGGTGGGGATCTTCCCTTTTCCTCAAATTGTTTCGACCACAAAAAGGTGGTAATTCATCCTCATTTCGGCGTGTTCGCAAAATTGCCTGCACGAGCTGGGAAACACGAAACGAAAGTCGGAAATAATGGTAGAGATGATGATGGTGTGGGCTGCGAACTGGGGTGGACGGCTGCAGACCAAATTGGTTGTCTAGAGAAATTAAAAGTTATGTTTAACGATAATTTTTTGTTTTAAGTTTGTGTCTTTCCTGCGTGTATAATTAATTTGTAGAAGATGATGACGATGATGATAATGTTGAGGAGGAGAAGGAGGAGGAGGAGGAGAAGCAGGAGCAGGAGGAGGATTAACCCGACGAAGAAGAAAAATAACTAGAACAATAAGAAGAAGACGACGACGACGAGTAGGAGGAGGATACTGAAGATGATGAGGAGGAGCAGGAGGAGGAGGAGAAGAAGAAGAAGAAGAAGAAGAAGAAGAAGAAGAAGAAGAAGAAGAAGAAGAAGAAGAAGAAGAAGAAGAAGAAGAAGAAGAAGAAGACATCAACAACAACAATGACAATAACAACAACACGTGGTTTGTGGACAAGGTTTACGAAAGAGGGACCAGAGAGATGGAACAAGGAGGTAGAAAAGAGGATAGAAAAGGATGGAAGAACAGAGAAAAAGAAAGAAAATGATGAAAGAACAGAGAAAAAGAAAGAAAAGGATGGAAGAACAGAAAAAAAGATTTTAAAAAAAGGATGGAAGAACAGAGAAAAAGAAAGAAAAGGATGTAAGAACAGAGAAAAAAAGAAAAGGATGGAAGAACAGAGAAAAAGAAAGGAAAGCATGGAAGAATAAAGAAAAAGAAAGGAAAGGATGGAAGAACAGAGAAAAAAAGGAGAGATCGGGAGAAAAGGATATGGAGACGTTCTGATATTCCTAGAAGACACACAGCGTTGGTGGAGACGTTCTGATATTCCTAGAAGACACACAGCGTTGGTGGAGACGTTCTGATATTCCTAGAAGACATACAGCGTTGATGGAGACGTTCTGATATTCCTAGAAGACATACAGCGTTGATGGAGACGTTCTGATATTCCTAGAAGACAAACAGCGTTGGTGGAGACGTTCTGATATTCCTAGAAGATATACAGCGTTAATGGAGACGTTCTGATTTTCCTAGAAGACATACAGCGTTGGTGGAGACGTTCTGATATTCCTAGAAGACATACAGCGTTGGTGGAGACGTTCTGATATTCCTAGAAGATATACAGCGTTGGTGGAGACGTTCTGATATTCCTAGAAGACATACAGCGTTGATGGAGACGTTCTGATATTCCTAGAAGACAAACAGCGTTGGTGGAGACGTTCTGATATTCCTAGAAGACAAACAGCGTTGATGGAGACGTTCTGATTTTCCTAGAAGACATACAGCGTAGCCGGTTGAGTTTTTGAAGTCTGCTGGCTCTCTTTAGAGAGCTGAATGTCCAGGAGCTTGGCCACTGCGTATATCCAGTAGCATTTAATCGGCGTCTGACTGTGCCTGCTTACCTCTGCAGTGTCAAGTTCCTATAGATGTATACTTAATGCTTACACAGTGTCCAGTTCTAATGCTGGTTTGTATATAGAACCATTTACCTACTCGTCTTCGTGGCCAATCTTCTAATCTTCGCGAGAGACATTTTCCAGCCTTGTTCTAAGCCGAATATGTTTTCCTAATCCGAAATGTAGTGATCTGCCCAATTTTGGACAAACCATTCATGCACTATTACACATGATACTATTATTGTATTTTGCTCAATATAGATCAGCTGGGTTGTGCTTTCCTCGGGTACCAGGGTCAACAACCAAGGGATTCTTTTCGTCTTTCTTTCTTTCTTTTTTCTTTGTTTCTTTCTTCTCTTTCTTTCTTTTTTTCTTTCTTTCTTTTTCTTTTTCTTTCATTCAGACATTTATTAATTCTTAATATTTCGTTCTTTCTTTCGTCGTTTTTTTTTTTTCCTCTTATAGTGTAAATAGGCGCAAGACCAGAAAGTCGACGCAAGGCAAGTTAAAGTTAAAGGATCCCACTTTGACCACGTCTCTTCGACAGATCCTTTTAACATTTACAGTGAGTGTTGCCTCACTGAAAAAAACCAAGCTTACTACAGAAAATAACTCTTTCGAAGGTATAGTTATTTTTTATGCAATGCATTCCGTAATTTGTGTGCCTATTAAGAAAAATAGCAACCGCTATTCCCACCTCCACCCCCCTCCTCTTGAGCAAAATCTAGCATCTACCAAAGCCGTTAAGAGGCAGAACCCATTCAAAAAGGTGACTCGGTACGGTTTTTAATTTTTAGGTTGGTACAATAGACCCTACCCTACCCTAGACCCCAAAGACGCATTCTTGAAGCCTCGTGGTTCGTTCAGAAATAAGATCAAAGGTCCCACAGCGATGGTATTAATATGACTTTAAAATGGGAAAAAAATCAGTCACTCCATATCAAAACAGAAATAAAAAAATTCAAACCTTAGCAGTTGGTTTGAGAAACAAAAGCCCACTTTATCGCTACTTTATTACCGTTTAATGTAAGAACAATGCAGATTTTAGGATTGCCCGTGATGTGATGAACCCGTATACCAAAACTCAACAAAAATCCCTTCAGCCGTTTTTTATCATGTTGAGCAAAACGTGTGTACCAACGAAAGGACTCCAGTGACTTTGACCTTAGCGGTAGAATACGTATGTTGGCCCGGGGGGGCAGGCCACTAAGCTAGGTAATGTTCCTATGACGTTTGGTCAAAATCAGTGGGGGTGTCGGATAGTGCAGTGGTTGGAGCACTCGCTACTGTGTCGCAAGTTAAGCCCCGTCCAGTGCGGTAAAGCAGCGAGGGAGAGAGATGGGCATCACCCTCATTATACGCTGGCCCAAGATAAGTGTGATCTCCAACATCACGCTGTCCTGCGGTTAGCACTTGGATGGGTGACCGCAAAACGTGAAGCGACAAATAACAACGCCACCAGTTGACTCAACTGTGACTGAGGACCTACTCTCTTAAGGGTGGGGAAGGTAAAGCAGCGAGGGAGAGAGATGGGCATCACCCTCATTACGCTGGCCCAAGATAAGTGTGATCACCAACATCACGCTGCCCTGCGGTTAGCACTTGGATGGGTGACCGCAAAACGTGAAGCGACAAATAACAACGCCACCAGTTGACTCAACTGTGACTGAGTACCTACTCCCTTAAGGGTGGGGAAGGTAAAGCAGCGAGGGAGAGAGATGGGCATCACCCTCATTATACGCTGGCCCAAGATAAGTGTGATCTCCAACATCACGCTACCCTACGGCCACAAGGCTATGGGACTACCTTTACCTTACCTTTACCAGTTCAGTTGTTCTTGAGATATGGCGTCTAACGGACAGGGCTGTCATTTAGCTCTTTCTTACCCCCATCCCACCCAACTATTTTAAAATAATAAGATAAGTCTGGTGGTAAAACAACAACAAAATATAAATAAAAATATAGACAAAGAATAGAAAAAAAGAAATGAATTCACTCGAAAGAGACAGACAAACAAGCAGATACATGGAAGAAGAAAAAAAAGCGAAGGAGATAGCCCAAATAAGGACTAGAAGAGAAACCCAACAAAATGTCGGTGAGATAATGATGCTATCAAAACAAACAAAACGAAAGGGAAACAAACATAATAATCAAACAACGAGCCTTCAAGACGAACATCAGCCTGTCAAGAGTGCAAAGAATGAAGATGAAAGAGAACAACAAGCGATACTGAAAGCGACAGAAGAAAGTATATATGTAGAAGAAGCAAGATATGGGAGGAAAGAGACATATATTTGCAATAGTTACACAATAATTATTCGATTAAGACTTTTTTAAAACAGCTGTTTACATTCGGGCTAGCTAAAAACATATTGCAGGTTTGCAACTTAGACACGTGTACACATTTAATAAAAAGAACTTTAGTCCAACTTGGTGGCTTAGTGATGTTATTGGTTAGTCGACGGTTACATTACGCCGAAGGTCGCGGGTTTGATTCCCGCAAAGGGGCGAACTTATGTGACTCAGGTACGAGACTAATAAGGGTTTTCCCCGGGTACTCTGGTTTCCTACCTACCTTTAATAATGGTCTTGGATGCAGTCAACCTAAAATTTTCAAATTAAATTAAAAGGCCTGTTTTCTTTCCGGCTTGTATTAGCCGTCTCCCTGCCTTTACATAACACCACGAGAGCAGCGCAGCCCATACTGGCCCATCGCCTAACGTTGCATGAGCGAGTTCAGCTATCATAAGGCATAAGACCAACAGTCAGGTAACAGGCCATTATGAAATCAAGAAATCAGCACTTGAATGCTAACACCGTACTGATCACAATGCATATTATTTCCTCTTTACAAGCCTTACGAGCAATTACTTTTCAATCAATCAATCAATCAATAATTTTATTTAACGTCTATTCACAGTTTGTGATATTAGACCATACACGCAAGCATACACACAATCACACGCAAAATACAAAGAGCACATCCAAGGATCAGGCATAATAATCACAAAAATTTGCTCACTGGAGACTGGCTAATAATTTGTGCTATGGTAATAATTGTTGGATACTGCAGCAGTTCAACAGTGGAATGTTCACTTGTTTTAATATTTTGTTTAAATATTGTGAAGTTAATATGGGGCAAGTTTTTAACAGATGTTCAACGGAAATTGGTTGAGAACATGGACACATAGCATTAGCTAACAATTTAGTATTCCATGAGTTGACTCTTAGCTTATTGATTATTATACATAAGTTTCTAGAACATGAGTAATGATCTATTCCCGTACTTTGTGATAAGGTGGAGTACACTGATCTTTCTACCAACGAAATGAGTTACGATGCAGATGTTCTAACAATGGGGTTGTTACTTACTGAGACTGACCCTTCCTTTGCTAAAATACTTCCTTTGCTAAAGTACTTTGCTAAGTTACTTTTCAACCAATCTATAGAAGTCAGTATCTGCGAAGTTCGATGGGAAGACTTCTTTGTTAGCATGGAGCTAAGAGCTCAATTTCAACGTTATAATTGGTTCTGATTTGGCACGGAAGAGTCCGCTGGAATTAAAGCAATAATCATGTAATGTAATGTAACATTATAATAATGTTTCGTACTTGTGCGTATAAGCGTACCCTATACGCAATGTGTCCCGGGAAGTTAATCTACATAACATACATAACGCGTATAAGCGATCACACCCAACTGCTGTTGGACGTTGTTCTATCTGCATTTGACAACTGTCCACGACGCCACTGTAAAAGAAGCTCGTGGGGTATATAATAAGCATCATCTAACGACAAACAAATTTGAAAATATCGCGCATTTTGTCGGACTATGTTTCAACCGCCTTTCCTCAAGCGCAAGGAGATAAAGAAGAAAATAAAGATAGAGCCACAAACGAATAGAATTGAAAAAAGTTCTGCATCTCACGATCTACAATTTCTCAAGCAGAAGGAAACAAAGAAAGAAAGAAAGGAAACGCTACGGACAAAGGAGTAGGAAACAACAAATATAACTCAAATAATATAAATTATGCCTCTCTTGGTCTACATTTTCTTTAGCAGAAGGAACGAAAGAAAGAAAGAAAGATGTACTACAGAGAAAAGAGTAGCGAACAAAAAAATAAAACTGGAGCAAAAATTTTGCAGCTCTCGATCTGCATTTTCCTCAAACTGAAGGAAGAAAAGAAAGAAAAACAGACAGTCTGAAACAACAAAACAAAGACTGACGGAAAACAGACGGTCTGAAAGACAGACAGAAAGAAAGAAATGAAAAACAAAGAAAGAGCTATAGTGCTAGAAAACAAAAAAAGAGCATGGGATAGATGACAGTGCTATTTACAGAGCTACACTAAAAACATTTGTAAAAAAAAGAAAACCAAAGCTAACAACCAGGAGCACCCATTGAGATCTTTCAAAAGGTTGTAATTTGCTTTATTACATCTCTCATTTTCATTGATCGATATTGTTTGTTCTTACGCTCTCAGTCATTGCAAAAACGTTTATTGAGAGCTCTTACTTCATTCTGGTAATTGCTTGTTCATGTCCAAGATGACGTGTCACTGTTAAATAATCATAATTATAATGAAACAACACAAAACGATGATTTTTTTTAACAATACATGAATAGGCCTTTTGTGATACAGGAGGATCGCAGTATAATGTTTGAGTTGGAGGTTATTTTCTCATTACCACAGAGCCAGCCTATTATTCTTCAGCTAATCTGCTTATATCGGTGCGTTGCAGCCTTCGGGTATTTCCTCGGCGATTTCCCTCAAACTTCGGCTACGGCTAAACAAAAAGCTGCAAACTTGTTTTTATAATACACATGGGTTTTATGGGAACAATAATGGTTTCTGAATTTTTATTTTAATTCTGATTCTGATTGTGATTCTGATTCTGATTCTGATTCTGAACTAATAAACTCTATGATCTTACACATTCGTGTTAAAGTTTTTGGGGGAAAAAAATGAAAAAAATAACTCAGGCTTACTTTAAAAGCTCATGATGGTTCATGGTGACCTTAATTCAAACTTTTCGACGAATCTTCAATCCAATGTAGACTTTAAAGAGACTGTTAAAAGACGTACGCATGAATCAGTATAACTCAGCATCGGTATCTCTGGAACTCGGTCTCGAATTTCCAGTTTTCTGTCTTATAGAAGTCAGCCTTGCCTTACAGCAGCTTCTTTGTAGCTGTGGTTTCTTAACTTCCCATCCTGAAACCTATACCCAGCTATTTCCCGTCTACTCTACGCCCTTAAAAGGGTTTTTTTCAATGCCCTGAGCTTATCTCTTCTCTTTCGCTTCCTGTCCTATAACCCCAACCCTGGAATTTCCATCCTAGTACCATCGCACCTTTTTCGCCTTTAAGAAGGTCTTTCCCCTTCACTATAGATCGGGGGGGGGGGGGTATCCTTCCACCACCACTCCCCCACCCAACACTCTCTCTCTCTCTCTCTCTCTCTCTCTCTCTCTCTCTCTCACTCTCTTTCTCAGCGTTTTGTCGTTTGGGTTGAACTTAATGTCTTTGATACATGTAGGCTACGCTCCCTTTTCTTGTTGCTCTACAACCTGACACACTTACTCTAGCCCAACGCCGTAGCTCAGTTGTAGAGCGCTAAAGGCCCCGCCACACATACCGGTTTCAAGGCCGATTCTAGATCGGGTTTCGGTTCCGTTTGCGATCTGGCCGGACTCCAAAACCGATAGCACTGCCACACGTTTCCGATCAGGTCGACCCGAAACTTCCACACAATGTGCATTGTTTATATTCACTTTCACTAGTGTCAGTGTACACGATCCCCAACCCCATCCAACAGTTTACCATCCCCATCCAACAGCTCACCATCTTGTATGAAACCACAGCAGAAATAATGTCTCTACATGCTACAAAAACTATTTAAAAATAAAAACGTAATGGAAAACCAAATCAAAACCATACAAAACATCGCGGGTTACATCACAAGCTCTGAAGTCTGTATTAACTTCGTCTTTGTAAACTCGTGGGCCTCCTACATAGGTACGTAGTATAGTATATTATAGTATGTAATTGAGGCCTACGAAAGACGAGACTTCCCAGCCTGTCACCTGTCATCAGCTTCGTTTGTGCCGCCAAGTTGACAATGAACACGGGACGCATTCTGATTGGTTGGAAGTTTACAATCGGGGCCGATTTTGCACAACAGAATAGAACAGGCTCTAATCGCACGATACCGAGCCGATTGTCATCGGACCGCAGGGCAAGTAGTAGTTCTGACGTCATCGCGTAGCAACCGGATTGGATCGCAAACAAAATCGTTGCACAATCGGCATGTGTGGTGGGGCCTTAACCTAGAACACCCACGACTCAGGTTCGATTCCCGTAGTGGACATGATAAAAGCGATTATTTTTTGCTGTCTATCTTAGCAATATGATTGGTCTGTTGGTTTAGTGTTGATTTAGGTCCCTTATCCCTTCTTCTCTGTGATGTTTATCCCGGTCTACCGTATCGCTAACGGGGTGGACGTTAAACTTCAAAGTAAATTGATTTTAGCCATGTTCATTTTTAATTTGTCATATATGCGTACTAGAACTATCTTTTCCTTCTTCTTTTTATAGTTTTACTTTTATTTTTTTTTCTTTCGACTACTTTCATAACCAATTCAAAACCGAATCGTAAATCCTTTTATCATCATCATCATCAGCAGCAGCAGCAGCAGCAGCATCAACAGCAGCTTCTTAATTATCATCACTAGCAGCAGCAGCTTCATCATCATCATCATCATCATCTACATCATCTACATCATCAACATCATCATTATCATCATCATCACTATCATCATCATCATCATCATCATCATCGTTATAATCAGCATTATCACCAGCAGCAGCAGAAGCAGCATATTCTTTCTCCTCTTTTCTTCCCCTTTTTCTTCTTCTTCTTCTTTTCTGCCAGAGGATTTAAATGTTAAATTAGAGGTCTGTGAGGTGGGACAAGACAGGCAGATTTAAAGAATATCTGTCTGTCTGTCTGTCTGTCTGTCTGTCTGACTTTATGTCTCTCTCTCCCTTTCTCCCTCTCTCTCTTTCTCTCTCTCTCTTTCTCTCTCTCTCTCTTTCTCTCTCTCTCTTTCTCTCTCTCTTTCTCTCTCTCTCTTTCTCTCTCCGTCCTTCCCTCCTTTCTTTAGTCTTTACCCTCTCTCTTTTTCTCTTTCTTTCCCAAGTTGGTCTACCTCTCATATGTCGATTATCAGCATGTCAGTCAGCACTTCATCTTTCATGCAGATTCACGTTTATGTAACGCCGTTTCATCTTCTTATTTTCATAGTCGATATCATCTTGGTATTTTTTCTCACGGTTATTACAGCATATTCATTATTTTCCACGGCACCTTGATCGTCACCGTCGTCATCATCAAAATCATCATCAACATCATGATCATAATCATCATCATCATCATCAACATGGCCTTCATCATAATCATCGTCGTCATCATCATCATCATCATCAACATCGCCACCATGATCATCATCTCCATCATCATCATCATCACCATCATCATCATCAGATTAACGGGAGCAGTGCGTGACGAACATGCTCCAAGGTGTTGTTGTCAATTAACCCAGCGGTATAATTGTGTAAGGCTGCTGCGCTCCCTTGTCATTTCCATATTCCAGAAACATCGACTCTCACATCAGATCTACAACGAGGAATTTGTGCATTTCCTGCTTTGTGAATGGAAATGAGGTGCTACAGAAGACTTCTGGACATTTCTTATATCCAACACATCACCAACGACGAAGTCCGATAGATCATTACACAAGCCATTGGGCAACACGATGACATGCTCACAGTGGTGAAGAAACTGAAACTCCGATGGTATGGCCACGTTACCAGAGCATCAGGTTTTTCCAAAGACAATCCTGCAAGGCATGGTGCAAGGAGGCAGAATGAGAGAGAGGCAGGAAAAGAGGTGGGAGGATAACATTGGAGAATGGACTGGCTTGACACTGAGTGAAGCCGTGCGGGTTGGTGAGGACAGAAAAAGATGGAGTACATTGGTTAAATTATTATCTGTGGTGCCCCAACAACTTTCGAGTTACGGGATAAGATAGGATTATTGTGTGCGTGGGGTGTTGAGTGACGCTTATATTATTAAGGAGCTCTTAAAACTGCTTTACCCGTAACGTGACGTTATCGAGGAGCCCTAATGTGTTTTTAAGCTTTTTACACGCTTATTTGACACTTTTACCTCGATGTATTTATTATGGATTAACAAAATCTTAAAAACTCATACTATCCAGTGTAAAAGTTTGAAAAGTTTACCTCAAACGCACTTTGAACATGCAAATGCTGGCTAAATTAAGAATTGCACAGGCGTCTTCTGCAGTTCTGTCATAGACTTGGACATACTGAGCATCCTGAACCTCCGGAGTCCTATAACGAACGAGAGAGTCTGATAGATCTCTTATATTCAGTATGCGACAGCGAATGTGCACAACCTTCAACCGTCATTAGCTCCAACTTTCTTCTTTGCTTGCCACTCACTCGCTCACTCATTCTCCCACTCTTCTGCCGCTCTATTTTCTTCTTTCGTTTCACAGGCATGCAGCCCTTCCTCTTTTAGCACAACACTCCCTTTCAGTGTAATGATAATTTAAACCTTTGAAAATTGTCTTACATTTTAAAATGTCGGTCATTCTTTTATTTTTGTTTACTCTTCCTCATTATCCTATCCTATCCTATCCTTTCCTATCCTATCCTATCCCATTTCGTACCTCGAAAGTCGTTGGGTCACCAAAGATGATCGTTTAACCAGCGTACTCCATCTTTCTCTGTTCTCAGCAATCCTCATGGCTTCGCTCAGTGTCAAGCCAGTCCATTTGTTAACGTTGTCCTCCCACTCATTTTTCTGTCTCCCTCTTCTTCTGCCTCCTTGCACTGGACCTTGCAGGATTGTCTTTGCAAGACCTGATGCTCTGGTGAAGTGGCCATACCACCGGAGTTTCCGTTTTTTCAGCACTGTGAGCATGCCATCGTGTTGCTCAATGGCTTGTGTGATGGTCTATTGGACTTCGTTGTTGGTGATGTGCTGCGTATAGGAAATGCCCAGAAGTCTTCTGTAGCACCTCGTCTCCATGCTTTGTATTCTTCTTTGGAGATCTGCTGTGAGGGTCCATGTTTCGCAAGCGTATAGGAAGATGGAGATGACAAGGGAGCGCAGCAGCCTTACCTTGGAATGTAGACTGATGGTCCTGTCTTTTCAAATGGGCTTCAACCTTGCCAGGGCAGTCGTTGTTTGTGCGATCCTGGAGAGGACTTTCTGTCGGGACCCATTGTCTGATACAACTGCTTCTAAATATTTGAAGCTATAAATGCACTTTGTTGAGGGATTGGCCTTGGACTTTGATGTCCATGCTGATGGCATTGTTGTTGTTGGTCATCATTTTGGTCTTCTCTGCATTTATTTCCATACCTTAGGCCCTGAAGGTGGTGTCAAGCCTCTGTAACAGCTGCTCAAGTTCTTGAACTCTTCCTCACATCAGTGTCGAAAATTGTCATTCTTCCTCTTATAGCATATGCATAAATATGCTTTTTTTTTTTTTTTTTTTGGGGGGGGGGTGTATGAGACTACTTTGAATACTTTGAAATAGTCAGGAATCACAACGAGCCCAATGTCGGTCAGTCTGTCTGTCGGCGTGTCCGTCGGTCGCTTGCTCGCCATATCTCAAGAACCACTGAAGAGCTTTTAACCAGATTTCATTGGAATATTGCCTAGGTTAGTGGCCAGCTTGCCATCATATTTCAACACCACTTACCGCTACTACCGGCACCACTCTCCACTCCCCAAAACACTCATCCCACCTCACCTCCATCTCGGGTTTGATTTCTTAAACTTCAAAAATGATTGATCCACATCACTCTTTCTTTCCTTCACTCTTCACATAGTTATCCTTCCTCTTCATTTCACAGTTTTCGACTTATTTTTTTATTTTAAAAAAAATGGTTCGCCCGGGTATTTTTTTTTCTTGTACGTCCTGACAGTTCGTTTTACAAGCCGGATGCGCGCTGCACTGGAGTCGTGATGCTGACAAATCGTGGGACCTCCGTCTATAATCGATCCCAACATACACACGGACACACCAACAGCCCATGAACAGAGCAGGGGCCATCAAAAGATGAAGAAAGCGAGAGCGTGCATCATAGATCACATAAAGAGCATGTCTGACCATCTTTTACCTAGAAGAAGGGAATAGGGTTTGGGGGTTGGGTTGGGTTGGGTTGGGAAAAAACAGGAATGGGTTAAATGAGGATTAGTTGGGGTATAGAGTGACGTAACGCGGTGAGGGGTGGAATTAGTTACCTTAGATTGGGGAAAAAATGGGGAGGGATGAGAAGGAGGTGAGAAACATTCCTGCTCTCTCTCCCGTCCGCACCCCCGCCGCTCCCTGTCCATCCATTCCAACGCCATTGACCATTCGGATAGGGGAAGGGGAAAAATTAGCGGATGAGAGATAAGAGTGGTAATGGATAGCTAAGATGCGAGAAAAGATGATAATATCCCCCCTCCCCCACCACCCCTACACCCACGCTCTCCCCTACCCCACACCCCACCCCACAGTTAGTTGTTTTTTTAAATTGTGCATGGCCGGAAGTAACTTGTCCAATGTATTTTGTGTGTGTGTGTGTTTGGAGGATGGGGGTGAGGGAGAAATAAAACTTTTTCATGTCTTACATCCTATGTCAACCTCTCCACTCCCTCGCGCCCCTTCTCGCTTCCCACCTCCTTCTCCTTCCCTCTTCCTTCGGATGTGCATGTGCCGCATTTTCGTCGTGCGATATAGTGGAGCCTGTCCCATGTCAACGTTTTGACGACGTGTTGCACGACAGTTGTTTAGGTGATCACTTGTTATTCCTGATCATTATCATCGTCGTCCTCATCATTACATTTGTCTTTGTCGCTGTCATCATCATCATCATCATCATCATCGTCCTCGTCATCATCATCATTATCATCATCATCCTCTTCCTCATCATAATCACCACCCTTTGTTCACTATCATCATCATCATCATCACCATCATAACCATTAGTAGTAGTAGTAGTAGTAGTAGTAGTAGTAGTAGTAGTAGTAGTAGTAGTAGTAGTAGTAGTAGTAGTAGTAGTAGTAGTAGTATTTTTATTATCTTGAACACAGATTAGTACTGAATGTATCTAGAGCAGCAATTGAAGATTTGCTCATCTCAATCACAATAAACAGCCATCACGCCAACCAAGAGTCTAACTTCCATATTCTGGGATCATATGAAAGGTCGATTAGTATTGTACATAAGTAAAAAAAAGACAATTGAGGATGTGCTCTATACCGCCATCTGTATCATTTGGACTAACATTAACTTCTTTTCTCTATCCAATCTCTATAATCACGAAGAATAAAGAATAGCATTAATTGTAATGAAACGACAATGGTGGGAGGGGGGGGGGGGGGCGTTGGGTAATTGGTAGGCCTAGTGTAACACTACTATCAAACTACCCTAACATCAGCACTCAAATGTCACTAAACCTTTCCGGAATCTGAGATCACATGGATCTAAAAGATTAGTAGTGGTACAATATGTAAGGGAGCTGGCATTGCTTGATCCTGAGGCAGCAGACGTGCGCTGTGATTTCATGGTCGGGCGACATGAGAGAGGGGACTGGGACGTAATGATACACAAGGCCAGATGGAATGACACATAGGAGACCAGCACGATACGGAGTGTAAGAAACCACCGTAGTTTAGCAAACTCTCAAATTGCCGTTCTCTTCCCTTCGTTTTTTTTTAACACGACCCTGGAAGTCTGCTGCTTCGCTGGTCCAAGAACCCGGAAGCGTAGTGATGAGTTATTGGGGAGACGATCCACCTCCATCTTCGAGATGGTCACTATTAAGGTCATCGAGGGTTTTCTCTGGATATCCTGGTGGTTGGTTTCTTCCCTTCCTTTAATCATGGTATTAGATGCAGTCTTCTAATAGCGACCTCCACGCCCTTACACTGCAGCAGGTTTAAGTGATCGATGTGTGTTTGTTGTGTGTTCTTGTGAAAGAGTGTAACATGTAAGAGTGTATGTTGTTACAGATCGCCGCGTTTTGAACCTGATTAGTGTTGTGGGAAAAAGCGAATGTATAGCATCTGTTATTATTATTATTATTATTATAATTATTATTATTATTATTATTATTATTATTATTATTATTATTATTATTATTATTATTATTATTATTATTATTATTATTATTTTAGTATTATTAGTTTTATTATTATGGAAAACGCGACTGGAAACAGATTGGGTGAGTGGCAGATGAGAAGTCGTGAGGAAGAAAGGGATGGTGGTATGGGAAGTCCAATTGAATGTTCGTCATTAGTTGAGTTACAAGATCAGTTGTACATTTACATGCACATAAAAGAAAACGACCCCTGAAAGTTCTTTTGCGTTAAGGATGTAAGATAGCAGTGCACGGTCAACTAAACCTGATGGAATTATTTCCAAAAACGGAGAAGCTCGTGTGATGCCAGCCGGCATTTTTAGAGCCAAAAGATCTGCTTTCCTCTGACTCGCGACATCAACGTATTTAGGCAAGCCTACCTTCCAAATCACCGAAACTACCACCTCTAGCGCGATCAGTCGATGCTATCGCCACTAAAGTAATCAAAACGAAGCGATCCACTCCCTGGTGACCAATTCAAACATCTGCAATGAAACGCGGTAGTATTAATATGGCTAATCAAACAGTCGTAATAAAAGGCCAGCATACTTTGCTTCACAGCATACTGTAAAGGACAGAAGACTGGAAAGTACGATCGTAAGCGAACGTGAAAAAGAGACATAGATAGAAGAAAATGAAGAAGGAAACCTTTTTGAAACGGTCTCGAGACTGTCATGGATGGCTAAAGCTAAGCCACAAAGACGTAATCCATGCCAAGAACTCTCCCTCCCTCCCCCCCCCCCCCCCCTCTCTCTCTCTCTCTCTCTCTCTCTCTCTCTCTCTCTCTCTGTGCCTCTGTCTGTCTCTCTCTGCCTCTCTATCTGCCTCTGTCTGTCTGTCCCTCTCTGTCTCTATCTTTCTATCTTTCTCTCTCTCTCTCTCTCCGAGCCGAGTCTCCCACTCTCTTCGTCCTCCACCATCTGATGCATGCACTGATATTTCATTCTTTCTTATTATGTTAAATGTACGATTTTTCTTTTCCTTGTCCTATTCCGGTATTCAGAGTCGAGGTTTTTTTGAGGGTTGGTGGATGGGGTAGGTGTTGGGAGGAGAAGGTAAGTGGGGGTGCAATTTGCCAGGCCGTCGTCGCAATGACAAATGTGTAGCCGTAGTTCCCTTCTCACCCTTCACCCTATTCCATCCCTACTTCCTCATTGCATGCAGGGCATGGGTCCAGCACGCTCCACTCTCTCTATTTCCCATCAGGCATCATGCCCGGAATGTCCTGCCCATGCCCAGTGTACACACAGCCACTTCCGGTCTGGCGCAAAACCCGAGGCTGTCAAAAATGGATTAATCGAATCCAAAAAATGGATGGGACTTGTATTCTACCATGATTTCTTCTTCTTCTTCTTCTTCTTCTTCTCTTTCTTCTACTTCTTCTTCTTCCAGTCGTCTTTTCTAGCCTTTAATTTAACCCTTGCTGAAAGCTCATTCAATAGATTACAAGGATCATTTTTGACACACTTTGTAATATCGTCATTTATTCTTTCAAATCCTTTTCCATAAACTGGACTTCAATTGACGTTAGTTTCCGTTGTCGAAAGTTTTTGAGCAGCGTCCGATGAACTTTAATCTAAAGATTCAAGTATTTTGTTGTAGCCGTGGACGGAGAAGTCAAGAGTAATGCAAAGGATGATGACGATGATGACAACGATGGCGTTGTTGACTTGTAAAGAACGCTATTTTCATGAAGGCAAGCAAACAGGGTATGTGTGTGTGTGTGTGCTTGTGTGTGTGTGTGTGAAAGAGCGTGTGTGTGAGTATGTGTGCGTGTGTGAGAGTGTGTGTGTATATGTGGGTGGTTTTTTGTTGTTTGTACTTTTGTTGGTGTGCGTGTGTGTGTGCGTGTGCGTGTGTTAGCGTGTGTGCCTGTGTGTGTGTATTTGTATATGGTTTTGGGTTGTTTGTGCTTTTGTTGGTGTGCTTTGGGATGATGGTAGGGTGGGTTATAATGTAATACAAACTTTCATGGACATGTTGTTTTAATAGCTCAGAATACTACAATCCACGAACATGAAATCTCAAGGCTATTTTGTTTAATGTCGTTGATTTTATTTATTATTAAGTAAGTAAAATCTTCTCTTAAAGGTAAAACTTAAAGTCATTGTAGATTATACAATGGCGTAAAATCTAGAATCAAAACTCTCCAAGAGCTGATCAGTCAAATCAAGTTATTAGTCACAAAAAATACAATGAAACATTTTGTGTTTCGCTTATAATGTACCAATAATCACATACTCACAACCCCACACGCACCTACACACAACGGGCAAGCTCAGGTGCTAAACAAAGAACACACGTGCAAGAGCAGTGAAAACACCTTTCGGCATAGAGCATATACACTTTTAAATTCACAAAAACAAGACTTGAAATTTGCGTATGAGACAACAACAACAACAACAACAACAACGAGTCAAATCAAGTCAAGTCAGTCAGCAAGTAATGAAGTTATTTATGAAGACTGTCGAAATAACCCCAAATAAGAACTATCCCAAAGTGAAGTATAGCTATATTCGGATGTTCAAATCGTCACTCCAGATGGCAAGCAAGGAAACGGCAGAAAGAGCGATAGGCATAAGGTGATGTGATATGCAAGATCTGTCAGTTGGGCGGCTACATTTTTCGATCTGGCTCAATGAGTCGCTTCCAACGGCTTCCAACGGCTTCCGCACTCAATGAGTCTCCACCTCTGTGGCTTCCTCTGAATTCTTCGATCAGCCATCACTAATCAAAGCACTGACAAGCCGCCACGCGCAAATGACACGCGCTCATTTGCATGCCAACCAGGAATGCACAAAAAGCGCAGCATTTGCATTTGACCCGAGAACTCCTAGACTTCCCGCCATCAATCCCGGGGGGTCGGTGGTGATTGTGCCCCGACAAGCGCAGAATGCATGTACAAGAAGGTGTGATGGATGATTGCGCACCCACATTGCAAAGACATGTACAGTAGTGTATGTATGAATGAATGAATGTATGATATATGTGTCTGGTATCTCTTCTCACTTCGGTCTGGTTTTATGTAAATAGTTTATATTATTGTTTTACTGTTATTAAAAAAATTAACATTGTTTTTCTGATTGCGAGATAAGTGTTTGTTTGTTAGTTTGTTTTTTGTTGTTTGTTTGTTTATTTGGGTGGGATTTTTTGGGGGGTGGGGTGGGGGTGGGGGTCTCGCGCCATGTAAAAACTTTTAATTATTATTTTTTTCTTATAACACGTTTAAATATCCCCTCATCTACAAGGAATCTATGGGCACAAAATTGAATAGAGTAAAATATCAGAAGAACACGAACGAGAAGAACGATAACTTATTTATTTCTTAAAATGACCCTATTCGAAGGCTTTGTTTACTTTTGGCGAAAACAGGTTTACCCTACAATTCGCATTGTTATTGCATTAAGCAATGTTAAAATGTGCTTTCGTTGTTCAAATTAACCGCTAAAGTATGAGTTTTCAATTTCGGTTCTGTCAGGGAGTTATTTCCCCTGTTTTTAACGGTACATCGATACTATAGCTGTGTGACCTTTGACCCTGTTTCTGAGTGAACCACGCGGCTTAAAGAATGCGTCTTTGGTGTGTGGGGTAGGGTAATGGTCTATTTTATCAACCTAAAACGAAAACCTTACGAGCAATTTGTGTTGACGGGTTTTGTCTCTTACCGCCTTTGGTAGCTGCTAGTTTCAGCTCTAGAATGTTGACTGGCTAACCCACGGCTGTTATTATTAAAAGGCACAAAAACTACGGAATGAATTCATTTTTTTATATAACTATACTTTCAAAAGAGTTATTTTTTGTTGTAAGCTATTTTTTTCAGTGGGGCAACACTCACTGTGAATGTTAATAGGATCTTTCAAAGGGGCAGGGTCAAAGTACTAAGGCTAAGCAAAGGCCAAATTATGCAGTTATATTACGATTTGCTCCAAAGTTTAGCGAACTCTTAATTTTAACATAGTTGTAAAACACTTTTTATGTTAACTTTTTTGTTCGTTCAATGCTGATTCTATGTATGCTGATACTTGTGTGTTCATTGATCGTTTTGTTGACAACTGAAAAAGAAAGAACAAGAAATCACATAGTGAGCTTCTGTGGTATATGATGATGATGATGACGATGATGATGATGACGATGATGAGGAGGAGGAAGAGGATGATGATGATGATGATGATGATGATGATGATGATGATGATGATGATGATGATGATGATGATGATGATGATGATGATGATGATGATGATTGTGGTCTTGGTTTGAACGTTGTCCATGGTTAAGCTGGTGGTTACTGTGAGTGTGCTAATCTCTGACTGTGCTAATCAGGCCTACACCATTGGCCTTTGACCTGCTGACAGTTTGTCTATACTGGCTGCTGGAGCAACGCTAATTTTATTAATTAACCGTTCGTCATATGCTGCATGCCTAATATAAGATCCTTAACCACGACCTTCTTCTCCCCACCCAGCCTCTAGGTGGCACAATGCAGCCAGAGAATCTTGTACATTTACAGAGTGTCTGGATCAACGAAGCGTTGGGATTGCTAATGATGGCAATGGGGTTGAATGGGTCGATCGGTCATTGATATTCTGTTTGGTTTTGGTGGTTTATCAAGAGTGCAACATTCAAATATGGTTGTTCAACTGTTCTTCTCCTTCTCTTTCTTTCCCTTATTTTCTTTCTGTCTGTCTTTCTTTCTTTTTCTTTCTTTCTTCTTCTTCTTCTTCATCATCTTCTTCATCATCTTCTTCTTCGTCTTCTTCTTCTCTTCTTTTCTCTTCTCTTCCTCCTCCTTCTGTACTTCTTCTTCTTCGGCTTTCTTGTTCTTGTTCTTCTTGTTCTTGTTCTTCTTCTTACCCTGCTCATTCCTTTTTCATTTTTTTTTTTTTAATATTAATAACAATCTGTAACTTCGAAGATCTGCGCAACCAAAAGTCGTCGTTTTGCAAGCTAAAGACTTGAAGTTATCTTTTTCACACTGTTGCACAGGCGCCCGTTGTACAATGTAAGCGTACTGTATACCACTGTGTATTATTAATAGTAGTGTAGAGTCCGCTAATATTCCGATACGGCGCCTGTGCACTGTTGTGTGTCCTGCCTAGAGGGTTTGGCAAAAATGCGTTTCAATAACGAAAGTGAATGAAGCGTGTTACTCCTTGCCCTCAAGAGTACTCTAAATCCTGACAGGATATTGAGCAGACGAACAAACAAACAAACATCCCCCCCCCCCCCCAAACAGCCCAACACCTCCGCTACCTTTAAAAAAAATCTTCATCCTTTCACACAAACACACAAAACCCAAAAGCATTTTGCGTAATCACTGCTCTGAGGCCATATAAGGCATTTGGCCTAATGATAGGGCTGGGAGTGATAGGGCTACATGCTTTCACAACAACTGGACAGTGCCAGACAACTCTGGTAGACCTCGTTTCCTCCCACCCTCCGGGGGAAGGGATCCTTGCAATTTAAACCCCTTCCTCTGGGTACGCTTTGGACAGTTGCAAGTTTATTTGTAGACATTTTCTCTTGTCCTCTTTTCTCCGGGGCGAAAAACCGCTCTCCTTTCTAAAAACACTCTGGTAGTCCAGGGGTCAATTTGGGTACAAATTCTTTACCCCAAATTCTTCACGTTTCGTTCCGTTTCCGTTCCCACCTTTCACTATACTGTCGCGCGTTTCTGTCTAACTTCCTGTGGCGCCACAGGTTCCGAACGGAAGCAGAAAAAGTGTGGTCTTCCATTCCTCGTCTGTCTGTTTCCTACCACTTACAAACTTTGCAGTTGATGTTGTGCACTTGTATAATGCTGGTTCACTTAGGATTGATAGCACGCTCAGCACTACTTGTTACTTATACCTTCGGGATAAGGGAATAAACCAAAGTTAAGTCTAGTCTATGCACGCATGCATTCCCTGGCATGACTTTAAAGATCCTGACTAATGATGCCCTAGACATGTGAGTGCCACTACACAAATAACGCCCACCAAGCATAAGATCGCTTCTACCCCATCCTTCATCTGCGGTCGCCAAGGATTGTGCTCAGTTTTCTGTGCGTCAGACGATACAAGATATAAGATATAGACTTTTTTTGGTCCAAATGCAGGTCGATTAGAAAAAAAGAAGTTCTCAAAAAAGAAACGCTACCACACAACATAATACATATTCCATTCGTTAAAATGGTCCCATTGACCCAACTAGCGGGCGCCTCGGGCGGCTTGCATTTAGATCCTTTATCAGCCAGCGCCTTGAGCAGCTCTTTGGCCATAAAAGCGCTATATAAGAACTATTCAATAACAAACTAAATATTAGTAGTGTGGATGTGATACCACTAATAAGTGCAGCTACCTATTGGCGAATGAGAGCATCTGCCGAGAATTTTTAATGATGTATGATCATAATTCTGCTGGGTTTCAAGGTTTCCATAGTTTAATTCGCCCTTAACGCGTATACAGAAGGGAGCTAAACCTTGATCTTTGAGGAATGACAAGTGCCAAAATGTCACACGTGTCGTTACTCATTAAACGGTTGTTAAGTCCAACATAATTTAAAGGTGTGTTGAAGTACGAAGTAATAATAATAATAATAATAATAATAATAATAATAATTATTATTATTATTATTATTATTATTATTATTATTATTATTATTATTATTATTATTATTATTATTATTATTATTATTTATTTATTTATTTATTTACTTATTTGTTTATTTATTATTATTATAAATATTATGAATTGTGTATCTAAAGCGCACGTAACTCAATGTATGTTATTAAATTCATAGCGAGGATTAACGAAACACTTTACCATTGGTTGACATCCTAACAGTACAGCCGAGGAGAGTTAATTATGAAATAATAATCGGAACAACGAATAAGCGTGTATTGACAGTCTAAACATTAAACACTACACATTTTGATACACAGGCTCAAGAAGAGTTTCAGAGAACGGAGAACAACATGCACTCTTGTGATTAAACAGAGAGAGACAGAATTTCTTTTTTTTCACACGTTATTATTTGTCAAAGCACTGCTAAAAATCAACAACCTGTTCACAACCTCTTGCCCCTGTTTTGATTATGCCTCGATGGCAAGGGTTCGGCTGTAATGGAGTTCAGTCAGATGCTCTTGGCATTATTCAGAGTCTTTGAGCCGAAAGGGGGTATATTCCTTGTTCAATAGCCGCGACTGGCGGGATGGGATGTGTTGTGTTTAGGGTTGAGTCAACAAGCTATAGAGACACAGTCAACAATTCTCTGTCATCTTCCGTGAGCCTGCTTCTCCTGATAAGGCCTCTAAAGGTTCAGCCCGAAGTCACAGCATCTCTCTCTCTCTCTCTCTCTCTCTCTCTCTCTCTCTCTCTCTCTCTCTCTCTCTCTCTCTCTCTCTCTTGATGTTGATAACCTGTGTGTGTGTTTGTGTGTGTAATAAGGTTTCAATTTAATGTTAAAGTGTATGCATTGTGTTAATTTGTTAAGGGATAGATTGGAGATTGGAAGATTAGACTTTCTAATTAATCTCTCTCTCTGTCTCTCTGTCTCTCTGTCTCTCTCTCTCTTTCTCTCTCTCTCTCTCTCTCTCACTCACTCTCTCTCTCTCTCTGGTAAAGCGTTCGCAAGGCATACCGATGACCCAGGTTCGATTCCCGTGGTGGTCAAGATGAAGAAAGTGGCCATAGTTCGCTGTCCATCTTAACGGTGTGATTGCTCTGGTGTTTCAGTGTTGACGTAGTCCCTAACCCCTTCTTCCCTGCGATGGATATTATCGTCTGCCGCGTCGGCAGTGGTGAGTTTGGAGGTTAAACTTCAATGGACTCAAACAGGAACTGCTAGCATTCTTTACAATAACAAAAAACAAATGTGTACATAAACTATCCTATGCTATCCCGTAACTCGGAGGTCGTAGGGGCACCACAGATGGTCGTTTAACCAGCGTACTCCATCTTTTCCTGTCTTCAGAAACCCTGATTTTTCGTTCAGTGTCAAACCAGTCCATTCTCGAATGTTGTCCTCCCACCCCTTTTTCGGTCTCCCTCTTTTTCTACCTCCTTGCACTGTGCCTTGCAGGATGGTCTTTGCAAGACCTGATGATCTGGTGACGTTGCCAAACCATCGGAGCTTCAGCTTTTTAACCACAGTGAGCAGGTCATCGTGTTGTCCAATGGCTTGTGTGATGGTCTGTCGGACTTCGTCGTTGGTGATGTGCTGTGTTTAGGAAATGCCCAGAAGTCTTCTGTAGCACCTCATCTCAATGCTTTGTATTCTTCGCTGTAGATCTGCTGTGAGGGTCCATGTTTCGCAAGCGTATAGGAAGGTGGAGATGACAAGAGAGCGCAGCAGTCTTACCTTGGAATGTAGACTGATGGTCTTGTCTTTCCAAATTGGCTTCAACATCGCCAGGGCAGCAGTTATTTGTGCGATCCTGGAGAAGACTTCCTGTCGGGACCCATTGTCTGATACAATGGCTCATAAATATTTGAAGCTATGCGCTGTGTTGAGGGATTGGCCTTGGACTTTGATGTCCGTGTTGATGCCATTGGTGTTGTTGGTCATCATTTTGGTCGTGTCTGCACTTATTTCCATTCCATAGGCTCTGGAGGTGGTGTCAAGCCTCTGTACCAGCAGTGCTGTTCAAGTTCTTGTTCTTCTCCAGCCAATCCATCAATGTCATCCGCAAAACGGAGGTTGGAGATTGCTCTACCCCCTATGCTGACTGTGCCTTCGTGGTCAATAGAAGCGGCATTTACAATGACCTCAGTGGACATTTCTAAGTGTAGCATGTGGGCTTATAGAAATTATTATGAAATGTTAAGCTATGCACATTCTCTTTCTTAGTTGCGTTTTGGCATACGTGTACTTCAAACCATGGACCATCCTTGAGAATCAGTCCGGTTGACGGTCAATTGGTCGGTCGGTTGTTCAAAACACACATTTTCACTTATCTTAAAAAAAAATAACTGAACCGAAGTTCATCATTTTTACTTTGCGGAGACTTTCACTGATTCTAAGCATGTTAGATCATTCGTATATTTGCAAGTTCTCAAAGGTCAAGGTCTTTGTGCTTCACCATTTTATAAACATGTTTTGCGCTGTAACTAAACAATTGGCTGATCCTATTTCAATACGTTTTACGTGCAGTTAATAATAATAATAATAATAATAATAATAATAATAATAATAATAATAATAATAATAATAATAATAATAATTATTATTATTATTATTATTATTATTATTATAATAATCATAATAATAATAATAATAATAATAATAATAATAATAATAATACATTATTATTATTATTATTATTATTATTATTATTATTATTATTATTATTATTATTATTATTATTATTATTATTATTATTATTATTATTATCTGTTCATGTCAAATGTAGGATGATTCGATTTTGGACAGGTATTATTCAACCAACTTCTACTGCTAAATTTTCATGCCGAATGTATAAAAATATACATCAGTTGTGTTCAGCGTCTAAGTTTTCCTCACAATGGTTAAATTATATTAAGATTATTCTGGAGGAGACTGGTTATGACTGTGTGTGGAAGACGCAACATTTCCAGAGTTCATATTTGTTATGCAAAAATGTAGCCATCTCTTTAAAGAATAACTTTATACAGACATGGAAACAGTCTCTTGACGAAAGCAGCAAATGTTTTTTCTACAAAAGTGTTAAATTACAGTTTGGTCGTGAAAAGTATATATCTCAATTACCTGATATTTATATTCATACTTTGATAAAATTTCGTTGTTCAGATCATAGGTTACAAATAGAATTAGGAAGGCGGGAAGGTGTAACAAGGAAAGAAAGATTTTGTAAGGACTGCAAAATTGGTTCAATTGGGGATGAATTTCACTTTATTTTTGAGTGTCCAAAACACAAGCATATTCGACAAATGTTTATATGTAGTAAATATTTATCGTGCAAGTCAATGTTTAACTTGTGTCATTTGTTTCGGGAAAGAAAACATGTGTTACTAAAATTGAGTAAATTTATAAAATTAGGAAAGGGCGTATACTAATAATATTAACAATATTAGCAAAATGTTATTGTTGTAAATGTTAAAGTGGAATGTTAGTAATGTTGCTGTTATTTTTATTTTTTTTAACCGCTTTATGATTGTTATGCTTATGTTTTTGTATCCTCCACACCCCAAAAGGGGCGAGTAATGGGATTAAATCTTGAATCTTGAATCTTTATTATTAGTATTATTATTATTATCATTATAATAATAATAATAATAATAATAATAATAATAATAATAATAATAATAATAATAATAATAATAATAATAATAATAATAATAATGGATGCTATATCCGAACTCTTTCCCCAAATCACCAATCAGGCTCAAAGCGCGGCGATCTGTACCAACATACACGCTTACATGTTTTATCTACTCTCAAACACACAGCAAACACACATCTATCGCTCAAACATGTGGTGTAAAGGCAGGGAGATCGCAATTAGAAGACAGAAAGGAAATCAAATGTTGGTTCATATAGTGGCCTATCATACGAAGTTTTCCTTTTCCTTTCTTTGTGTTCCTTTAGCTTCGTTACGATAAAGCCTAGCCGAGTCACAACACCTCCAAAACAATTAACTTTTTTTTATGTTTTTTTTCTCGGGGTGGGGTGGGTGGATAAAAGGGCATTGTGTGAGGATGACTGGAAATACATTTGAATGGCTTGCCATCTTGTTTTTATCTCGTTTTATCTCCCGGGAGATCTACAAAAGCAGGGCTTCTGTACTAACGAGACTCATCACGTTGCATCAACAAACTGGTTGCCGCTGCTCGTGCCGCGTCCGTCATCGGGTCAACGGTGACATCATTGGTCGTGCCTTGGGTGGCGTAAGGGTTAACTATGACATAGACCTCATCAGGCGATTGACTAGCCATGGTCAAGCCGACGGTTGCCGGTCATGGCCATTTGTTTTCTTCTTACATTACGTCTTGCCCCCTTGGACCCATTCAGCACGAAGACTGGCTTCCTGTCATGAAGTCTCTAGGTCAGTACCGAGGACTTCTTCTTCTTCTTCGTTGAACATGCTACAGCCAACTAGACCGGTTGTTTCCCCTGTTCCGCTATTCTTCAACTGGGTCAGTGACACGCACCTTCCGATGCTTAAAGACCGAGTCACACATGTAATGATTGGGTATTAAAAGCATTTCAATGGGTATGAAATGCGATAAACAACGAAGACTAACCAAAGAGGGGCCGGGTAGCTCAGTTGGTAGAGCGTCTTACTAGTAACCGAAAGGTACCTGGTTCGAATCCCGGATTGGCCAATGTGTGACCATATTATTTTCCCCTTACCATCAACTGGTTCGCTGGTGTCAGAATAATGTGACCAGTAGTCGCCTATACGCTTCGGTGTCGTGTGTCTATAATCTACAGTTAACCCCTTAGTTAGACTAACGAGGGACTCGCGTTCAGCGTTGCGGAAGAGTGTTACATGAAAATAGAACGCTGAATGTTCTTGCGTTCAGCTTTACGCGTGTAAACGATGAGGTGGTTGTTCACCGCTGATCCTCCTAAAAAGCTTTGAATTCCACCATAAGCTGATTCACGTTTGTGCAACCATGCAAGTCATTTATATGCTTTTCGCTTTTTAAAAAAATATCGATGGAGAGACGGGAGAAGAGGAAAGAAGACTTTGGTTCGAACTAAGAATTTCCTCTTTTTATTTTATTTTATCTTTTACCGAAGTTAAGCAATAAAAAGTACTATGGTCAAAGTTTGTTATCTTTTTCCCCATGGCCACACTACGTGCAGAACAACAAAAACTAAATGTTGTAAATGTTGTAAATGCTGTACCTGCGATAATATGAATGCAGGAATGTGCTATTGTCTTCTTGTTTTCTCTCTCTCTCTCTCTCTCACTCTCTCTCTCTCTCTCTCTTTCTCTCTCTCTATCTCTGTTTATCTGTCTATGTCTCTGTCTCTCTCTCCCTCTCTCCCTCTCCCTCTCTCTCTCTCTCTCTCTCTCTCTCTTTCTCTCTCTCTCTCTCTTGCAAAGTTTGGTTAACACTGTGACGCACTAAAATTCCCCTCGTTTTGTGGAATAAAGGTTTCTTGACTTTACTTGACTTGCAGTTGAAAGTTGACGCTAATGGCTGTCTGGCCGCAAGTCTTTCTTTGGAGACTCCTGGCCTCTTCTTGTGCTGAGATGCCTTTTTGCACTGCCTGATTACTACTTCTGAACCAGCCTGTAGTTGCATCCATTATAGATATGGTACTTGGAAAACCCAGAAATTAGTCTACTTATTAGTAAATTAGTGGCCCTGAGTACAAATACGCTGACTGTGCCGCTATATCATTGTTACTGAGCAAAGCATACTTTTAATCTATTTATTAGTAACCAGAATTACGATCGTGAGTACAAATATACAGACTTCTGTTATGACAGTGTCACTGACCACACATGGATGGCCTCATCCATAAACTTACTGTGGTTAGTTTACGTGACACTAATGAAAGACTAACACACAGTGACCGCTAGCTGCTTGCACTGCGAAGTGACGAATACGGCCAATATTCGGTGGGACGGTGGAGTTTTGAGGTGGTGGTGGTTATGTGGTAGTGGTGGTGGAGGTGGCGGTGATGATGATGATGATGATGATGATGATGATGATGATGATGATGATGATGATGATGATGATGATGATGATGATGATGATGACGACGACGACACCTGGTGGATGACGACGACGACGATGATTTTGTTTTATCAATTTTTATTCATCAAATTAACATAAGTTGCACTGATGTAACATAAACAATTTTACAAAATCTATCATGCATTGATTAATTAATTAATTAAACCATGTAACAATTCGTTCACATTAAGAAACAAACAAACAAAAATAATCACAAAGTAAATAACAAAAATAACAACAACAAAAAAACTTTCGACTTCACCTGTGAAGAACGAATATTTATCAATGTCATTTTGCGTCTTACAGAATTTGAAGTTGGGTCTTCAGGCCCCTACGACCTCCACCCTTCCCCAATCCCCATACAAAATTAAAAGAAAAATTATTGGATAATCAATCAAAATTAAAACAAGTTATTAAATAATTCTCCCCTCTCCCCCGGACCTTCCCCTACCCCACTCTCCCATCTCTCCAAAAAAGAATTAAATAAGAAATATTTATTGAAACTAATAAAACTTAATAAAATAAAATATTTGCAAATAATAAACAAAATGCTAGACTAATTGTTAGAAGTGTTGTTGTTTTGGGGTTTTTTTTTTGTAATTCAAGAAATTGAATGATTTATATCTTTTAATTTAATCTATGAGCATTAAGCTCAATGACCAATCAGAATGTTCTTCTGGATATACAATACTTGAGATTGACATAGGTAGCATTAATAATTTATTTAATCTAATGAGTAAAGGCTGGAAATTTTGCTGATATTCAAATACTAAGTGATTTCCATTTAAAATGCAGCCACAATTTCAAAGTACTGGAGGATTTATTAAACGATCATGCCAAGCATTTAGCCTGATTCTGTGAAATAAACTTTTAATACAAAAATATTTTGAAATAGATATAACATTTTTTGATATTGTGAATTATCCAAATAATGTGTTTTAATGTGTTTGTATTTCTCATTCTACTGATTCCAAGCACATCGTTTTATTTGATTATTAATTTCATTATTTTGTTTGCAAGTTCAAAAATAATTTCATTTGATTCGTCGGAAGATGCAGCACTCTTTGCTATGTGGTTAACTATTACATTTTCTAATATATTTAAATGACTAGGTATCCAAATTAATTAAATATCCGATCCTCTGGTAATGATTTGATGACATAACATCTTTATTTCTGTTAGCAGTGCCTGTCTCTCTTTACTAACCTAAGATGACAAACCGATAATGCTGATGCTGATGTTGAATCAGAGAAGATTGTTATTTTTAAAGGAATGCTAGCCAAATCAGTCATGAAAGATAGACTCATTAATATTGCAATTAGTTCAGCTGTAAAAATAGTACTACCTTTCTGTTAAAAAAGTATATTGTCAAGATATTTTAAAATCGGGAATATAAAATGCTGCTCCAATATTTCCTTTTTCTAAAACTGATCCATCAGTATATAAGCAAGGAGTCAGAAGAAGAGGGAGACAGAAAAAGAGGTAGGAGGACAACATTCGAGAATGGACTGGCTTGACACTGAGCGAGGCCATGAGGGTTGCTGAGGACAGAAAAAGATGTAGTATCTTTCTTTGTCCTCAGCAACCCTCATGGTTTCGCTCAGTGGCAAGCCAGTCCATTCTCGAATGTTGTCCTCCCACCTCTTTTTCTGTTTCCATCTTCTTCTGACTCCTTGCACCTTGCCATTCAGGATGGTCTTTGCAAGGCCTGATGCTCTGGTGATGTGGCCATACCATCGGAGTTTCCGTTTCTTCACCACTGTGGGCAAGTCATCGTGTTGTCCAATGGTTTGTGTGATGGTCTGTCGGATTTCGTTGTTTGTGATGTGCTGGGTAAAGGAAATGCCCAGAAGTCTTATGTAGCACCTCATCTCCATGCTTTGTATTCTTCGTTGTAGGTCTGCTGTGAGGGTCCATGTTTCGCAAGCGTATAAGAAGATGGAGATGACAAGGGAGCGCAGCAGCTTTACCTTGGAATGTCGACTGATAATCCTGTCTTTCCAAATGGGCTTCAACCTTGCCAGGGCAGCAGTTGTTGTGCGATCTTGGAGAGAATTTCCTGTCGGGACCCATTGTCTGATACAATGGCTCATAAATATTTGAAGCTATGCACTGTGTTGACGAATTGGCCTTGGACTTTGATGTCCATATTGATGCAATTGGTGTTGTTGGTTATCATTTTGGTCTTCTCTGCACCAAATTCCATTCCACAGGCTCTGGAGGTGGTGTCAAGCCTCTGTACCAGCTGTTCAAGTTCTTGTTCCTCTCCAGCCAATCCATCAATGTCATCCGCAAAACGGAGGTTGGAGATTGCTCTACCCCCTATGCTGACTGTGCCTTCGTGATCTACAAGGGCATCTGACATTTGTCTGAAGCATCTAAAATCGTACTTCTTAACAAGTTATATGACAGTTCGATATCCATTTGCCGAATACGCGAGCTTCTGATTTACTATTCGATTTGGTTTCCAAAAACAATACTTTTGGACAACTTGAGATGCATTTTGCTTTGCGTTATTTGGAGTGTTTTCATTTTATTTTATTTTATAGCTTTGCTGTACGTTTTTGGTAAAGGTGGCTCTGAAGGAATGATAAGGTCTTTAACCCAAAAGTCTCCAGGGAATCTCTTGTTTTACTGAGCTGTTAATTACTGTGAAGTCTTTTTTATTGTTTATTTTGTTGACCCCAAACTCGTGGCATTTTGACCATGTTGCATTGTGATCGCCCCCAAATTGATACAAGCAAGGGGTTTGTTACACTCCGCTCGTGAGTGATGATCTACACATCTCGAGCGAAAAAACAACTTGATCTGCAGTGTTTCATGGTATGACCAAAGCGTTGACATTTGGTGCATCTCAGAACAGACCAGACAAAATGTTTAACAGACAAGATCACTTCGCCAAGTTTAACCGTTTTTGGTAAGACAGTTGTCATGAAGGTGACCTTGATTGATGTTGATAATTCACCTTTTCGTTTTTTTTAATCTTTCAGCCTCAACTGCTCCAGCTTTTTGTAGCCTTGTGACAATTTTTTTGCAAGCAACTGTCATCACCCAAAGGGATCGGAATGATAACACCAACCAAGGTTGCTTTAGGAATAGCCCCCTTAATTGGCACACCACATTGATGTTCGCTGTTCAACACGTTTTTGACGAAGACACGCAAGAAACACGCCAGCGACTGTCACCTACGTTCTTCACCGTAATCGGTTTTCCTACTCCCATCTTCTCAAATGAGCATGTGACCTAAGTTTCAAACCAGAGCCATGGTCTGTAACGATGACCGGAAAATTATGTTTTCGACTGTCATCTCCACTAACTTAGGACAGATTTTCATCCCGAAAGGTTAAACACCTTCTCTCTCCATGCTTCCTTGATATATGGTAGCGACCATCTAAAACAATCCCACTCCCCACTTCTTTCCCCTTCCACACATTCACTTTCTTACATTTTGTCTCGTCTCTCACTTCTCATTTACCTCTCACTCTTCATGATCTTCATGTAGGTATTTAGAAGTCAGAGATGCGCACATATACATACACACACGCCCACACCAACACCCACACACAATCTCATCTACATAAATACACAAATATGATAATCCTAAATAGAATAGTTCAACATAAGCACAAGCTATTATTTCTATTCATAAGAACCCAGTACATTTATAATAAAAACTCTCAAAATGGCTAGCACCGTACAGAAACCATTAAGGAGCAAGGAATAAAACAAGCCAAGGAATGCAAGTTACGTTAAACATCAAAAAAATTAATTATTCTGCTCTCCACGCTGAGCAAAACCATCAGGGTTGCTGAGGACAGGGAAAGATGGAGTACGCTGGTTAAACGATCATCTGTGGTGCCCCTGCGACCTCCGAGTTACGGGATAGGATAGGCTCTCCAAAGTGGACAAAAAGTGCCAAAGTGAACTTCTCAACGGATGTCTTTGTGACTACCCATGCAGTACACGTAGACTGCACTCAGTGTAGTCTAAGCATTCAAGGCCAAACCTCCTCTGATAAGATCTTTAGTAAAGATCGAAACGCGTCCGGAGAACCAGCCTTTATGAATGCAATTGTACTGCTTTTGAGCTCTTGTAGCTCACGCAGAAGCACATGGAATTGAAAGCCACTATGTCGCTATATTATATATATATATATATATATATATATATATATATAGACATGAATTGTTCTTATGTGGGGCATTTTCCGTATTTTTGAGTTTATTGTGGGGCATGAAAAAATTGTGGGGCTTGTAAAACGCCCCACAATTTTAACCTGTTTACAATATTGCCGCGGGTTTGCTGATTACTGTCCTGTATAGATCTCACAACAACGTTTTATATAAAATTGTACCCAAAAAATAATTGGATTGCCTCCCTTGCTTCAAAACTTTTCAATCTGTCCGCCATGGTGACTTTGCCATGGTGATTTTAATCTTCAATGTGAAATGAGAGTTACCGTTCTTGATTGCAACGAGAATGGCCTCGCGAAGATTCAGCGAGCCTGTGCTTAAACCGGTGAGTGGAAATTTGTTATACTAGTACAACACTAAGTTTGAACAAAATTGGTCGATGTAGTTGTTTATCTTTCAAAGCAAATTGTGTTTTTAACATGTCGGCGAAGGTTGCTCAGTGAAGCACCGGTGCGGTGGGTCGCTATTTTTCATTGAACTTATTTTACTAAGTCTAAGGGGTTTGGTCTAGGTGCATGAGTAAACGCGTGTTCAACTACGCATTGCATAATGTTACAGTCTTCTTCTTCTTCTTCTTCTTCTTCTTGGATTGTAGCACTACAATAACATTTTGATGACAAAGAAGACACCTTCGCCGATGTTTTCAACGCAACAAAAATCGTGATTTGTTTTGGGAAAGTGACATTTTTGCTACTACAGTACTAGACTACACGCAAAAAGCCGAGGCACTTTTTCGGTATATCTCTAAAACTCTAACAAGGTCTACGCCACAGTTCATACTTAAACGCCATTTAGATTATGTCTACTGCATTTCATTTTAACTCAAAAGGGCACAGTCGCTAAAGGCTCGTACATGTTTTGTAGGCCTACGTTTTGCTTGTCAATCGTGGCAGCCATTTTCGATGGTCAACTTTCAAACAATCATTTACACTCAATTTTCCACAGAAAATGTTTATTAGGGAATCCGATGACAGATGAATTATTCATTTCTGCTTTTATGCGGGTATCGTTTGGAATATTACTACATTTAATGTAAATCAAGCTGTTTTTCACTACCCTACCTAACAGGAAAATCGGCACACCGATTGGCTGAATGGCTTTTCCTAGCAGAAGTCTTGTTTGCGCTTTTTCACTATCGTACGCTTTATGATTAATCACAGAATTCTAAGTTTTTCTTTCAAAAGTTGATAATTGAATGGTGTTTAAAGATAAACTAGGCGTACAGTTTGTTAAATCTACAGAAATAAACCAAAAAGCTGTATCAGAACAGTAGATAATAGTGATATTTATTTAAAATTCCTTTTAATATAGGCCTACTCCCTACTGTACTGCGTTGCTAACATTGTTGTGTAAATAGACTATTAAAAAAAGTTTTTCTTTGCCTTTGGTTTATTGGTTTATTACAATGCTGTGACAAAAGGCTTTTTTAACTTACTTCTTTGGATTATTTTTATTTGATTAGGCTAATTATTTCATTTATTTATGTAATTTTTTATTTCATTTTATTTATTTTATTTTATTTTATTTATTTTCTTTTTTTTTTGGGGGGGGGGGGGGGGGTGGGAGGTAGGAGGAGGGGGGTGTTGAATTTGTATCTTTTTTTTTCAGAAATCTAATAACTATATTAAATCAAAAAGTGAAAGAAGAAATAGTTTCCAATGGTAAAAAGCCGAAGTTGCTGTGCATAATTTATTCTCGTTTGTCACTACCCTACGGTAAAAAAATGTATGTACTCTCCTCCCTCCCCCCTCCCTCCCGTCGCAAATTTGGAATACCCCCCCATCCCCCCTCTGAAGGCCTTGATCCGGCCCTGGCTCATCAGAGAGAGAGAGAGAGGAGAAAGAGAGAGAGAGAGAGAGAGAGAGAGAGAGAGAGAGAGAGAGAGAGAGAGAGAGAGAGAGAGAGAGAGAGAGAGAGAGAGAGAGGATAGGGGGCCTAGTATAATGCAAAACGAACCACATCCTTGAGAGTAGATAATGATCTAGGCTTTGGAGACAGAGGAGATAGCACGCAAGAAGTAAAGTAAAAATGTTAGTCCCCTGTACTTCTTACTAAAAGGGTAACACTGTATATATATAATATAGGCCTAAATATAAAATTTCTTTTTTTTTTACTTTGTTTACACAGTGGATCGTACATGCAAAGTTCAGCAGTGGTTGAAGGGCAATCCAGCACAGACCTGTGATGAAACATCTATGGAATCGTTGGTAAGAAACATGTTGTCTAGGCTACTGTTGTCTGTTAAGTTACTTTCTTCTTCTTCTTCTTCTTCTTCTTCTTCTTCTTCTTCTTCTTCTTCTTCTTCTTCTTCTTCTTCTTCTTCTTCTTCTTCTTCTATCACCATCGTCAGCAGCAGAAGCAGCACCAGCAGCTTTATCTTCCTCCTCCTTCTTCTCCTTTTCCTCCTCCTCCTTATCATCATCAGCATCAACAACAACATTATAATCATCATCTTTTTCTTCTTCTTCTTCTTCTATCATCATCGTCAGCAGCAGGAGCTTTCTCTTCCCCCTCCTCCTCCTACTCCACCTCCTCATCATCATAATCATCACCATCTTCTTCTTCTTCTTCTTCTTCTTCTTCTTCTTCTTCTTCTGAATCAGAAACTTTCAGATAACCGTTTTTTACTAATCTATCAATATGGATACATTGTCCTTGCTAAGAAAGCAATTACCAGCAAATCGATGCATGTATCTCCAAGAAAGAAAAAAAATTGTTCACGGCAATGACATTTAAATTTACATTGGCTTACTCTTGTGAAGGAAAACTACTTGCTACATGCCAAATTTTCTCCTGTTTTAACGCCCAGCAGACAAAAATTAGAGCTACTCTTTATTGTCTAACTTTAATGTGCATGTTTATACTTTATTTTTATTTTATTATTATTAATATTATTATTATTAATATTATTATTATTAATATTATTATTATTATTATTATTATTATTATTATTATTATTATTATTATTTTATTATTTTTTTTAATTCAGCCTCCTGATTGCTCAGACGATGAAAGGCTTGACTTGACTTTGAGTTCGACCCAGAATCAGAGTCGGAGGTAGAGTCGGTGATGGAGTTGGTGATGGCACATGACGGTAATTTTGTTAATATTCCTGAGAAATAATATTTTGGTAATTTTCCTGAAAGACTGTAAACAGTGGAATCTGCTGGACACACTTTAAGGGTTTTGTGTTTATTCAGTTGTGGTTTGTCTGGTTTGTTTCCACTAGATCATTAAGGCCATAGAAGTAAACTGGTCTAACTTGACTTTTTCTTGTTCAGAAAAACTACCTCCAAAGGTTTTGGAAAACGTATGTCGGGACACATTTTACATCATTTACTTCACTTACTTTAAAATGTGTCTGTGTGTGAATTGTAGACACTGACATGTATTTGGATAAATTATGATGTCATGCTATTGTTTTTCATATGTATGCTTCAGTTCATCGGTATGGTTATATTCCAAAAACTTGTACTATTAGTATTACCTTGGGTTGTTTTTTTAATGTGAATGAATGCTTCAGTTCCTTTGTATGTTTATGTCCTGAAAACTTTTCGTGTACTGTAAATTGTTCATGTATCCCTTTATAAATGGGGCAAGGGCTAGATGTAAAGAAGCACCCCTGCTTACTCTTCACCCTGAGAATAAAAAGATTTTCTCTCTCTCTCTCTCTCTCTCTCTCTCTCTCTCTCTCTTCTATTTTCTTTCCATTTTTCCATTTTTCCTTCCTAAATTTGGGTGGTTTGCATCCAAGTGCAATACTAATTTTCTTATTTTTAAATTTTGTGTGTGTGTGTTTACAGGCGCTGCGGATTGGACGAGGAGAACTAACAGTGGTCAGGCGCCCAAGTTCTGTAGAAGATGCTAAACGTGAAAACTATCTTCCTTGTGTTCAATGTAAAGGGTGGATTTTTGAAAACAATTTATCGCTACATTCAATCAATCATTTTATTGTCCGGTTTACCCTATACCCTGTACAGAGGCTTGACACCACCTCCAGAGCTTATGGAATGGAATGGAAATAAGTGCAGAGAAGACCAAAATGATGACCAACAACACCAATGGCATCAACACGGACATCAAAGTACAAGGCCAATCCCTCAACACAGTGCACAGCTTCAAATATTTAGGAGCCATTGTGTCAGACAATGGGTCTCGACAGGAAGTCCTCTCCAGGATCGCACAAACAACTGCTGCCCTGACAAGGTTGAAGCCCATTTGGAAAGACAGAACCATCAGTCTACATTCCAAAGTAAGACTGCTGCGCTCTCTGGTCATCTCCATCTTCCTATATGCTTGCGAAGCATGGACCCTCACAGCAGATCTCCAACGAAGAATACAAAGCATGGAGATGAGGTGCTACAGAAGACTTCTGTGCATTTCCTATACCCAACACATCACCAACGTTGAAGGTCCGACAGACCATCACACAAGCCATTGGACAACACGATGACCTGCTCACAGTGGTGAAGAAACGGAAACTCCGATGGTATGGCCACGTCACCAGATCATCGGCCTTGCAAAGACCATTCTGCAAGGCACAGTGCAAGGAGGTAGAAGAAGGGGGAGACCGAAAAAGAGGTGGGAGGACAACATTCGAGAATGGACTGGTTTGACACTGAGCGATGCCATGAGGGCTGCTGAGGACAGAGAAAGATGGAGTATGCTGGTTAAGCGATCATCTGTGGTGCCCCTACGACCTTCGGGTTATGGGACAGGATAGGATAGGATAGGATTACCCTATAACCAATGTTTTATCTCATCTTATTCAATAATCTGTAGATATTTAGCAATCGTTACATATATAAAATTAAAACTTACAACAAACGAGGGGAAAATGATTTGGTAAAATGTGAATTTTTTGTTGCATTTTACCATGCCATATTTTGATATATTTTTTACTTTACAAGAATGCAAGTTTTTGTGTGCATGAAAATCGTTTCTTTTGTTTTACTTGAGTGGTAAGGGAGAATGGTGTATAGGGAAGATGCACTTAAACAAAATACATAAAAATGTACATTGAAAGTACCCTTTTCAATACCTAAGGTGCTAGTAATTTTGTGCCTAAAATGCCTTAGATGTCACAGATTTTAACCTTTATTTTAAAAAAAATTTAACCCATGTAAATGCCAATTACCTAAAAAGAATATTTGGCATATTATTTGTTTTGCATAATGATCTGCTGTAATAAAGTTTAAAGTGAAAATAAACATTCAGTAAAAGTTTTATTTTAAAAAATCTCTCTCTCTCTCTCTCTCTCTCTCTTTCTCCCCCTCTCTCCCCCCCCTCTCTCTCTCTGTCCTTCTTCTTCTCCTTTCTTCTTTTTCTTCTTCTTCTTCTTTTCAAGTTTTCTTTACCTTAGTTATTGAAAAAAAATCGGATTACTCATTTCATGTTTAGTTCGTTGCCAAATTTTCAGCCGATTCGGGTCAACATAATAATAAATGAAAAACAAACCGGGTTGGTGGGGGACATTTAAGGAAGAGAATAAGTATTCATAAGAAGACACTAAGAGAAAGTAAAAAGAAAATAAATAAATAAACTCAGCCTTAATCCATACATTAATGATGGGGTTTAGAATGATTTCATTATGCATTCATTCACTTCTTCATTGATTTATGCAATCCTGCTTCGTTCATTCATTCTTTAATAGTTTACATTGTATCGAGAGCAGAGACATACACACATTAATTTGAATAAAAATGTAGCAGATGAAATATTTAATTTCCAATGATCAAAAAATGCATGAAACATTTATTCACACTGCAATTACACAACAATAAATTACTTTCTTCCTTTTCCCATTCACATAATAATAATTAATAATAATTTATTTCATTTAAACATTCTACGCCTTTCCCTCAGGAGAAGCTCAAAGCGCAGTTACAGCCAGCCTTAACTAAATAATCAAGGAACATAAAAGAATAAAAGCATCAAACACAATACCAAACACCACAGTATTAAAATATAGTCAAACACACCCACTCACTCTATGTCTCCCACGCATACACACCACACATACATACACACATACACACAACCACAACCACACACACAATAAAATACAAAAGCACAATAAAATTGTCTATCTCTATCACCACAGTATTAAAACATAGTCAAACACACCCACTCACACACCCAAAGACATACACACAATAAAATACAAAGCACAATAAAAAATTGTCTATCTCTATCACCACAGTATTAAAACATAGTCAAACACACCCACTCTCTCAATGTCTCCCACGCAGACACACACACACACACAATAAAATACAAAGCACAATAAAATTGTCTATCTCTATCAGTATACGTGCATTTCACACAGAAACAGAAACGAGCAATTTGCTTAAAAACGCCATGGAACAACTACTATGATCAGCACAAAAAGACACCACAACACAACACCTGCACAGACACTCAAGCAGCCAAACACACCTGGGCCACAACGACGACGAAGATGAGGAAAACAGCGACGATGACGACGACACTGAGAAAGAAGATAAGATGACAACGGTGACGATGATATGATGAGGCTGATGACGACAATGATGATGATGACGACCATGATGACGACGATGATGAAGGTACGATGACCACAAAAGAGGTTGAGGACGGCTGGTGGGCAGGAATTTATTTCAAGAGGTGTTCATGGAAAAGATGTGTTTTAAGTCCAGATTTGAATGCAGATAGAGTAGGAGTGTCACGGAGAGGCTGAGGCAAGGAATTCCAAAGTGTAGGAGCAGCAAAAGAGAAAGAACGACGACCATACGTCTCCAGCTTGATGCGTGGCACAGAAAGGTGACCAGCGTCAGCGGAACGGAGAGATATATGGCCCACAACATGTAACATATAATGGCCCACAACTAGCAACAGTAGGCCTATATATATGCCTCATAAACAATTCTATTATAAAAAGCCCCACAATGCTCTACATTTTGAAATACATATATATATAATGCCCCTCAAACCAACACCAGACAGAAAACCCCACAATAGGTTTATACATATAATGCCCCACAACTAGCAACAATATACATCTGCCTCATAAACAATTCTAATATAAAAAGCCCCACAAAGGTCTAATATAAAAAGCCCCACAAAGGTCAACATTTTTTATATATATATATATACATAAAGCCCCATAAAAAAATGCCCCACAAACCAACACCAGACAGAAAACCCCACAAAAGGTGAGGTTCATGTATATATATATATATATATATATATATATATATATATATATATATATATATATATATATATATATATATATATATATATATAATTTATATCTTCTTCGGCAGAACCTCCATTAACACATGTATATTCAGAATTAATAGTGTGACAAGGCGTGCAATCGCACCTCTGAGCCTGGCTGCAAGGATCCCACCCGCACGCTCAGCCAGCCATCATTTCTCCTTAACCAGCCATCTCTAGCAGGCCCGCTCGCCCAGTCGCTTAAGCCCCGCCCCCCGGGACATCTCCTTAAAGCCTGGCACAAACCTTGACATAGTGTCAGACCCAGCATTCCTGCCTCGAAGTCACAACCTGTCCGAAAACACGTCTCCATCACCGAGTGACCTCTGAGTTTCGACAGTACCCTTGTGCTTCCACCCGTCTTAAGTCAAGGTAAGAGAGGGAACTTACTCTTTGTCATATAGCAGACCCATCACCCGTCGTTCGCCCATCATGTTCATGCGTCCTGTCAATATGTATGTTCATGTTTATAATTTTGCCTTGATGTGTTGCTGTGACTTGTATTTATCCCTTGCACATATTTCTACCTTGTGTATGACCCATGACATGCTTGGATTTATGCTTGTATGCTCCGTTTGCCCCATGTGTAAATACCCCATGCCATGCCGTCCCTCCATATAGATTAAAGTCCCCAGTACAGCCCATACCTACAACCCCTTTGCCCTGTACCCCTCCATTTGCTTTCCCCCTTGCTCCCGATGTATAAATATTTGCCCTGTTGCCAACCCCATCCTAATGCGCCGAATGTATCTTATACTAGCGGCTGCCAATAAACTCCACTTTGGCCCAGTAAAGCTAGTTGCATTGTTTGACTGTTGGTATATGCACTGGCTCAACCCATGACCGGTCGCACCAATTTGAATTCTGAGAAGGGCTATTGTACCACAGGCCCTGAACCCACACTATCCCTATCCCCCGCTGATACAGCGTCTGTACACATTGCAGACGGGTTCCTGTACCGGGCGTATCACCCCGGCCTTGTATCAACTCCCAGTCGCTGACCCGCTGCAGGCCCCTGTCAACCCAGGAGGTCAATGAGACGCGAGACTTGGGACTTCGCCATTTTCCAGACGGCTAGCCACGAAAGCCGATTTCTATGCCTGTACTCCATCACAAGACAAGCACTCGTGATCCATGCGTCATCGCGTGACCACTGACCTGCATCTTAGCACCCACGCTACTGCCCACGCTAACAAGCCAACCAGAGTATCCTGGACCCATCGCCGCACTGCAGTACAGAGCTAAGTGCCTAAGCCTACGAGAATCCCCACTCGCCAGATTATCAGAGAGACTCTGGAAGTCATACAGATACACTCTCGCCCTGTGATGAGATCAGTCTACATTCGCTCTAGTAACCCAAATATTGACTACCCAGAATATCACCAGACTACTCCTTACTAAAAGACGCTTTGCCTATGACTCACGTTAGAAGTAGTCGACCTACAGTCCCCATTTCAAATTAAATAAAGTAAATAGTTATAGAAACCGCAATTACCCTGACTGGCCTTTGAATGTGAATTTCTTAACTAGTGTAGCCTTACTCTCCATCTCGTCTTTACCCTGTCTGTCTATTAAGTTGGCCCAGCATTAATCTCTTGAATGTCATCGCACCATTAGCCTAATCAAAGGAGGTAATAACGCGCTAGAGATTAATAGCTTACCCCCATCCCCCAACCCCTCTCTTCGTGACATTAACTTTGGCGACCCCGACGAGACTAAAAGACTTAGGTTTCCCCTCCCAACCCGACGGGAGTAAAGACTTAGGTTCCCCCTCCAACCCAACGAGACAAAAGACTTAGGTTCCCATCCCAACCTGACGAGACTTAGGACTTAGCGTAATTTCCACCCCAGCCCAGTATAGATAGGACCCAGCCCTCTAAGCCTAGTAGTAGATAGCATAGCCCCATAGGTCCCTTACTGGCTTTCCCGAGTGGTGGTATCTCAAAAGGCTTTTTCTTGCATTCATTTTTGTATTTTTGATTGATTGCATTTTGTCTTTGTGGTTGTGTTGTATTCGCCCCTTTGCAGGTTCATTGTAGCTCATCCAGCCCACCCCCTTGTTTTCCGTCAGTGTACCCCTTGTGTGCGCCCCTCATTCCGGTTAGGACCTTTTTCAGGGTAAGTTACCTCCCTTACCATGGCCGACCGGGGAGAGCTTGCGCTTAAGTACAAGAGTATTGGCGAGAGCTTAGGGCTCGCCGGCACCGAACTCAAGGACTACGTCCTGGCTAACGTAGATGCGGACGTGGCAGAGGAAAAGTTGAAGAGGGAGGAGAGGGCCAAAGAGCGAGAGGCGAAGAAAGAGGAGGAGAAGGAGCGCCTCGCCGCGGAAGAACGGGCCGCCGCCCGGAGGAAAGAGGAGGAGAAAGAGCGCATCGCCGCGGAGGAACGGGCCGCCGCCCGGAAGCTTGCAGAGGAGGAGAAAGCCGCCGAGCGGAGAAGAGAGGAGGCGAAGGAGAGGATAGCAGAGGAGGAGAGAGCCGCCGAGCGGAGAAGGGAGGAGGCGAAGGAGAGGATAGCAGAGGAGGAGAGAGCCGCCGCAAGGAGGAAGGAGGAGGACGAGAGGGTCGCGGCACTTGAAGAGAAGAGAAAGGACAAGGAGCTCGAACGGCGCCAAGCACTCCTTCAGCTTGAGCGCGACCGCCGCGATTTAGGTATCGCATCGCCCGCTAGCGAAGACTATTCGCTCATCGCCCCCAGTTTCGCCGCCAGCACCGGAATACCCGCACCCCCCCCCCCCCCCCCCGCCGATTCCGGGGATGAACTTTCCCCTGGACCCATTCGTCGAACGAGACGAATCGATTGAAGTCTATCTCGCCCGATTCGAACGAGTCGCGAGAGAAAACGGTCTTGACCCCCAGTACTGGTATCGCAAGCTCAGTCATGGCCTTAAGGGGAAGACCTATGAGATTCTGGCCAAGACACCGACTTCCGAGGAGGGAGACTACCCCGCCCTCAAGAGAGCCCTGCTGCATGGTTTTGAGCTCTCAGGTGAGCACTACCGCAAGAATTTCCGGAACTCCCGGAGAGAGAAAGGGGAGAAGTTCACGCAGTTTGCCGACCGTCTAGCTACGCTACGGGACAAATGGATAGAGCAAACTGACGAACCAAGGACATATGACGGATTGCTGGAGTTGATGCTAGCCGAGCAACTCCGAGGGACAATGCCAGCGGAACTTCGGACTTTCGCCGCCGAACAGGGCGCCGCTCGCCTTGAAGATCTGATCATCGTCGCGGACCGATACCTCACCGCCCATCCCGACGACAGACAGCCTCGCCGTGATCCCCCCGCACCCTCGTCGCCAGATACCCGCCACCAGCCTCGCCGGCCAGTCCCGCCAGCGAACCACCGTCCACTACCGCCCAAAGGACGCCCGAACCCCGGAGCAGAGCCAGGGAAGCGGAGCACAGAGCTCTACTGCGGCTACTGCCAGCGCCGAGGACACACCCGGGAGAAATGTTTTCGCCGCATCAGCGACCAGCGTCGCAAACAAGGTACCGTACTAGCCCTACGCCAAGTTACCCCCGACGGGAAACCGGTAACCCCCGTCGTCACTCCCGCCGATCGACCGGCCGTCACCGAGCAAGTGGCTGTCAACAATCGCCCAGCCCACTGTCTATACGACACTGGACTCACCTTCGACGCCGTCGTCCGCCGCTCGCTCATCAGGGAACAAGACCTGACCGGCGAGACTATCACCCTGAAGTTGGCCGACGCGTCACAACCCAGCACCACGCTCCCGATAGCCCGGATCCAAGTCACCAGCCGATACGTAACGGGGACCATCCAAGCTGCCGTGATGGACCAGCCCCTGTACGACCTGATTTTAGGATGCCGATACGTGTTCTTGGGGATGCCGCCCCAGCCTGTGGAGTCGATGGCCGCCGTCCAGACGCGCGCCCAGGCGAAAACAGCCGCGACACCACCCTCGATACCCAACCAGATGCCGGAACAGATCCGGAAGGCCCAAGAAAGCGACGTCACCCTCCGCAAGTGCTACGGAAAGCTTCCCGCCGCACGCACTCCACCCAAGTCCGGGGACTTTTTCGTCGAAGACGGACTCCTCTTCCGTCAGAAGGACGACCATTCCCAACTCGTCGTGCCTGCGACACTTCGCCCCCAAGTCCTGGAACTTGGCCATAGCATGCCCCTAAGCGGACATATGGGCATAGGAGCGACCACTCTACGCATCAGCGCTCAGTACCACTGGCCCGGGATGACCGAAGACGTGAAGCGCTACGTCAAGTCCTGTAGCCAGTGCCAACGATACTCGCCCCGCCATCACACCGTCCCGGTCACTATCAGCCCCACAGTCGTTGTCGGAACACCCTTCCAGCGAGTGGCTGTCGACATAGTAGGACCCCTCCCGCGGACCAAGAAGCGGAACCAGTACCTACTAACCCTTGTCGACGCTTGCTCGATGTGGTGTGAGGCCGTTCCTCTACCGAAGATCGACGCCGCCCGAGTCGCCGACGCGCTCGTCACCATATTCACACGAGTCGGATTCCCGGACAACATCTTGACCGACAACGGGTCCCAGTTCACCGGGAAACTCATGCAAGAAGTTTTTCAACTACTCCGCATTCGCCATATCCGGACTCCACCCTACCACCCCGCTAGCAACGGACAGGTCGAGCGCCTAAACGGGACTCTCATCTCGATTATCCGCAAGATCGCCGACGAACAGCCGGAAGCGTGGGACACATACGTCGCGTCAGCGCTCTTCGCGTATCGAGAGACCCAGCACACCTCCACCGGATACACGCCTTCCACGCTGCTTTTTGGAAGACCCCTTTCCGGACCTCTAGCCGCCTTACGACGTAGCTGGACCGACGCCAAACTGGACGAGGCACCGGTCGACGCCACGAAATACGTCACGAAGCTCCAAGAAACCCTCAAGGCTACATGGAAAGCCGCCTCCGCCAACCTGAAGAAGGCGAGAGAAAGGCAAGCCCGCTACCACAACCGCCGCGCCCGGGACCGAGAACTACAGGTAGGAGACCAAGCCCTACTGCTTCTCCCCAGCGGCACAAACAAGCTAGACATAGCTTGGCAGGGACCTTACCCGGTGCTTGAGAAGCTCTCACGTACCACATATCGCATCGAGGTAGGCGGAAAGCCCAGGACCCACCACATCAATCTGCTCAAGCGGTACCTGGAGCAACCGGCACCCGCCCCCGACTCGCACTCGCTACTCACGGTCGCGCTGGCCGTCGAAGTGGATGGCACAGAGACCGGCGCCGCCGAATTTCCGCTAAAAGGGAAGGAATCCTTCCGGGACGTCTCTCTGGACCCCTCACTCCCCGCCGGCCAGCAACGCCAACTACGCGCCATCGTAGCAGAATACAGGGAAGTCCTCACCGACATTCCTGGGAGGACGGACCTGGAAGAAGTTCGACTAACCCTGACGGACCCCACTCCCGTCCGCCAGAAACCTTACCCCGTCCCACTTTCCCAGCAGCAAGTAGTAAGAACGGAAGTAGAGGCTCTGCTACAAGCCGGAGTCATCGCTCCCTCCCGTTCCCCCTACAGCGCAGGAATAGTTCTATCACGGAAGCCCAGCGGAGAACATCGCCTCTGTATCGACTTCCGGCAGTTGAACCTTGTAACCCAGTTCGTGCCCGGACCCCTATCCGACCCAACAGACTTGTTTGCAAAGCTACAATCCGCCCGATACTTCTCCCGAGTGGATCTGAGCAAAGGCTTTTACCAGATTCCCGTGCACCCTTCATCCCGCCAGTACCTGGCCTTCAGCACGATGGACGGCCACTATGAGTTTAACGTTCTGCCGTTTGGCCTGCACAATGCCCCAAGTATTTTCAGCACGATGATGCGGAAGCTGTTGGACCCCCTCCACTGTCCGTTCGTACACTCTTTCATGGACGACATACTCGTCGCAACGGAGACATGGGAGGAGCACCTGCGAGTGGTGCGCCAACTCTTACGCCACCTCAGAGAAGCTGGCCTCACTGCCCGGCCGACCAAATGCCAGTTCGGCTATCAGGAGCTGGAATTCCTTGGCCACACCATCAGCCATGGACAGCTCCGGCCTCTGGAAAAGACCGTCCAGCGCCTTCGAGACGCGCCCCGCCCCAAGACCAAGAAAGATGTTCAGTCCTTCCTGGGACTGAGTGGCTTCTATCAGAAGTTTGTACCCGGCTACAACGGGATCGCCGCGCCACTATCCAGCCTAACCCGGAAAACCGCACCGGACCGAGTCCTCTGGACCCCGCAATGTGAAGCTGCCTTCCAGGAGCTCAAGGACAAGCTGACGTCACAGCCAGTCCTGCGACTCCCCAACCACGGACAGCCCTTCGTCCTGCGCACAGACGCCAGCGACGTAGGCCTCGGAGCCGTTCTACTTCAACGGGACTCCGCGGACGCCCCGACGCTCTTCCCCGTCGCGTACGCCAGCCGGAAACTCAAACCGGCCGAACAGAATTACGCCACGTCGGAGAAGGAGTGTCTCGCCCTCGTCTGGGCAGTCCAGAAGTTCCAACTGTATCTCTACGGCTCGCACTTTACCGTCCAAGTGGATCATCAGCCGCTTTCCTTCTTGGCGACCTCAAAATCGCTCAACGCCCGGCTGATGAGGTGGGCTCTGCTGCTCCAAGCATACTCTTTCCAGCTGGAGCACATCCCAGGGAAAGACAACCACGGCGCAGACTTCCTCAGCCGTCACCCCGCAACCGACTCCAGCGAGTCGCCCCTGAGGGCCGACGCCCCAGCCTTCATTCCCGCCGCCGCCCACTAACCGTAGCCGAAACCCGGCAGCTCCGCGGACCCCAGCCTTGGGCATCCGCCATCGACTACCCGGAACCCAGCATCGCCCCGCTTCACCCGGATCATCGCAAACCATCGTCTCACCCGGCAGCCGACCTCAGAGCTGATTGGCCGCGTCTTAGTCGAGGCCTACGACCTCGCCTTTTTCCTTGGGGGGGCCTCTGTGACAAGGCGTGCAATCGCACCTCTGAGCCTGGCTGCAAGGATCCCACCCGCACGCTCAGCCAGCCATCATTTCTCCTTAACCAGCCATCTCTAGCAGGCCCGCTCGCCCAGTCGCTTAAGCCCCGCCCCCCGGGACATCTCCTTAAAGCCTGGCACAAACCTTGACATAGTGTCAGACCCAGCATTCCTGCCTCGAAGTCACAACCTGTCCGAAAACACGTCTCCATCACCGAGTGACCTCTGAGTTTCGACAGTACCCTTGTGCTTCCACCCGTCTTAAGTCAAGGTAAGAGAGGGAACTTACTCTTTGTCATATAGCAGACCCATCACCCGTCGTTCGCCCATCATGTTCATGCGTCCTGTCAATATGTATGTTCATGTTTATAATTTTGCCTTGATGTGTTGCTGTGACTTGTATTTATCCCTTGCACATATTTCTACCTTGTATATGACCCATGACATGCTTGGATTTATGCTTGTATGCTCCGTTTGCCCCATGTGTAAATACCCCATGCCATGCCGTCCCTCCATATAGATTAAAGTCCCCAGTACAGCCCATACCTACAACCCCTTTGCCCTGTACCCCTCCATTTGCTTTCCCCCTTGCTCCCGATGTATAAATATTTGCCCTGTTGCCAACCCCATCCTAATGCGCCGAATGTATCTTATACTAGCGGCTGCCAATAAACTCCACTTTGGCCCAGTAAAGCTAGTTGCATTGTTTGACTGTTGGTATATGCACTGGCTCAACCCATGACCGGTCGCACCAATTTGAATTCTGAGAAGGGCTATTGTACCACAGGCCCTGAACCCACACTATCCCTATCCCCCGCTGATACAGCGTCTGTACACATTGCAGACGGGTTCCTGTACCGGGCGTATCACCCCGGCCTTGTATCAACTCCCAGTCGCTGACCCGCTGCAGGCCCCTGTCAACCCAGGAGGTCAATGAGACGCGAGACTTGGGACTTCGCCATTTTCCAGACGGCTAGCCACGAAAGCCGATTTCTATGCCTGTACTCCATCACAAGACAAGCACTCGTGATCCATGCGTCATCGCGTGACCACTGACCTGCATCTTAGCACCCACGCTACTGCCCACGCTAACAAGCCAACCAGAGTATCCTGGACCCATCGCCGCACTGCAGTACAGAGCTAAGTGCCTAAGCCTACGAGAATCCCCACTCGCCAGATTATCAGAGAGACTCTGGAAGTCATACAGATACACTCTCGCCCTGTGATGAGATCAGTCTACATTCGCTCTAGTAACCCAAATATTGACTACCCAGAATATCACCAGACTACTCCTTACTAAAAGACGCTTTGCCTATGACTCACGTTAGAAGTAGTCGACCTACAGTCCCCATTTCAAATTAAATAAAGTAAATAGTTATAGAAACCGCAATTACCCTGACTGGCCTTTGAATGTGAATTTCTTAACTAGTGTAGCCTTACTCTCCATCTCGTCTTTACCCTGTCTGTCTATTAAGTTGGCCCAGCATTAATCTCTTGAATGTCATCGCACCATTAGCCTAATCAAAGGAGGTAATAACGCGCTAGAGATTAATAGCTTACCCCCATCCCCCAACCCCTCTCTTCGTGACAAATAGTCACACTGTCAAAGATGGTGTTTTAAAAATTCACGTGCACGCATTCATATATTCCCAACGAAGCTAAGTGATAAAACTTTATTTTGTATATTCATTCTTTCTATACACACACAAACATTGACAACAATGACTTTTCAGAAAATACAATAATTATTATTTTAAAGGTTATAGTTCTGTATAATCAAAATCTATCGGATTATCACACACTGGTCAGGCGTTTATCGTCGAAAGAAAATTGTTAGTTGAATAGAAGATTACTGGAAACAATGTCTTCAAATTCTTGTAGAACAGGCTAATTAAAAACAGCAGCCGTCGGTCAGTAAAAATCAGCTAATAAGTGCAAACGGTTCCCTCTTTCAATCCAGATCCAAATAGATAAAATCAATCCTCCAATCACTGTAGATTTACATAGATGACAAACAATTCTCCGATCTTTATAGATTAGGATAAATGAAAATAGTGTCTGTCCATCACTCAGATGATTTGCCCAATGCATCATCCGAGGTGTTATGTTTGATTGAAGTCATGAAGGTCAATGATGTGTCGATGAAACCAGAGAAAATGCACTGTCATATATTTTGAATTTATGTAGAATATGATCACAGTTTGGTTATCAGAACTCCGCAGAAAAATTATGGAGAACCAATCTGTTTATCCAATTTTGCAAACTACAATATAACACCAACGATTGAGGGTAGGACAAACAAACACACAACTCGCTCACTGCCAACAAATGAACGAACTAAAAAATCAAACACTTTACCTTACGCATGACGAAACTTAAAAACCTGACGTCCAAATAACACTAAAACTACAAGTGCATGCATTATAAATAACAATTATAACTTCTTAATTTGAAATCGTTACTTTGTGACATCTACCCCTTTCCTTAAGAATAAAACATAGTTTTATGTTAAAACCAAAACAAATAACAATGCTACTTTAATAAGTGCTACTATTATAAGTTGTCTCATAAGTTTTAGTATATACTTCTACTTGCATTATAGCTATACTTATTCTCTGAACCACCACTAGGTTTGATTCACCTGCGATGGGTAAAGTGGTGTATTCTTGCAATGCTAACGCCCATCGCAGTAATCTTCCATTTGTTGTCTTACTTTTGTGTAAATATGTGAGAGGTCGATGATCCGTTTGCAAAGTAAACTCTTGGCCAAAGAAGTATCTGCTGAATTTGTCCGGCCCAAACGATAGTCAAACACTCCATCTCAATAGTAGAATATCGAGTTTCCCGATCCAGAAGTTTGCGACTCGTATAAAGAACAGTATGAAGTTCGCCATCACTTCCTTGTTGAAAGAGTGCCGCGCCAAGGCCTTTGCTCGAAGCATCTGTTCTCAGAAGAAAAGATTTGGAAAATTCCGGAAGGATGACAATGGGTTCTGAGAACAATATTTTCTTGATGAGATCGAGCGCACTTTGACACTCTTCCGACCACTCTACCTTGTTCGGTTGATTCTTCTTCGTTAGTTCAGTCAGTGGCGCGACAATGTGAGCAAATCCTGGGATGTACCGACGGTAATAACTCGCCAAACCTACCAAAGCTCGCACCTGTCTCTTTGTCTTCGGTATCCCAATCTCCAATACCTGAGTGACTTTGGCCTGGACGGGTTTCATAATACCATTACCAACAACATGACCCCAAAACTCCAATTCCTGGAACCCTAACTCAAATTTTGAGGGTCTCACTGTCAAACCGTGCATTTCCAGTTTGCTCAAAACTTGATCAATATTAATCAAATGTTTTTCCCATGTCTATGAGGCTACCAAAATGTCATCAAAGAAACTCATAGCCTCATTTTCCTGTAACTGAAATCTCCTCATCTTTCTTGCCCACTAAAACTACTGGTGGACAAAAAGGTGAAGAAGAGGCTTCAATAACTCCCAAATCCAACTTTTTTTTCACTTCTTTTTCTGCACTCTTTTGTGCATGAAAAGACATTGGATAAGGTTTCAGGTGAACTACTTTGTTTTCAGTCAAAGGAATGAGATTTTCTTCTAACTTTGTGGACCCAGGCAAATCGGTTAAATGACTTTGATGTTTTTACATATCGCGATAGCTTCTGCTTTTTCTGTTATGGTTTGCTCGGGATTGATGTTAACATCTTTGTATGATTCTGTTTGCTTTGTTAGAATTATCTTGATTTCTACATCCTGGATGTCATAATCTGAAAGACAACTCTCTCCTGTGATCACAGCAACACCAGCAGAAACAAACACTGAAGAAGCCACTGGAACGGATGTTTCATCGGTTCTCGCGAACTCCATTTTTTTCCCGCACATATTCTTTGAGTAGGTTGACATAAAACAGTTTTTCTTTTCCTCTCATGTTCACGGCATAGTCACACGTTTTCATCTGTTTGATGACTTTGAAAAGCCATTGCCATTTCAGCAAGTTTGTTTTTATCAGATGGTAATAAAACCAAAACTTCAGTTCCAGAAAAAAACTTGCGAAGTTTTCATTTCCGATCATGAAACTTTGTAGCGCTTATTTGCTGTCTGTACAGCTTCCTGCGCCATTTTGCAAGTTTCCTCCAGAGCATTCCGCAACTCAAAAACATACAATTCTTCCTGCTTCTTTTCTCCGGTCCTAGCATTATGCAGCAATTGTGAAGGACCCTTTGGCTTTCGTCCAAACAGCAACTCGAATGGTGAAAATCCAGTACTGGTATGCGGGATCTTCCTGTATGCAAAGAGAGCTGGAGCTAAATACTTATCCCAGTCGACAGGTTTGTCCGCCATAAGGCCTTGCAACATAGATTTCAAAGTTTCTTTAAACCTTTCCATGATCCCGTTTGTTTGAGGATGGTAAGGACTGCTGTGGACCTGTGACACAGACAGTAACTTCATCACTTCCTTCATAAGGTCTGATGTAAACTGCGTCCTCCACCCCCCACCTCCCCTCCTATCAGACAAAATTTCATCAGGTAAACCAAGTCGTGAAAAAATGGAAACCAATGCTTCCGCTACTGTTTCTGAATCCACGCTTTTGAGAGGAACTGCGTCTGGATATCGTGTGGCAAAATCTATATATGTTAGTATGTACCGATGACCTCGCCCTGAACATGGTATAATGGGACTAATGATGTCAATACCTGTGACAAGGCGTGCAATCACCCTCTGACGTAGGCTAGCCACAGTCATTCCACTCACTCAGCCAACAACGATTTCCCCTTAACCAGCCAACTCTAGCAGGCTCGCTCGCCCAGTCGCTTAAGCCCCGCCCCCCGGGGCATCGCCTTAAAGCCTGGCACAGAACCTGAATTAGTGTCAGACCCAAGCCTTCCTGCCTTGAAGTCACAACCTGTCCGAAGACACGTCCCCATCACCGAGTGACCTCTGAGCTTCGACAGTACCCGTGTGCTTCCACCCGTCTTAAGTCAAGGTAAGAGAGGGAACTTACTCTTTGTCATATAGCAAACCCATCACCCGTCGTTCGCCCATCATGTTCATGCGTCCTGTCGATATGTATGCTCATGTTTATGGTTTTTGCCTTGATGTGTTGCTGTGACTTGTATTTATCCCTTGCACATATTTTCTACCTTGTATATGACCCATGACATGTTTGGATTTATGCTTGTATGCTCCGTTAGCCCCATGTGTAAATACCCCATGCCATGCTGTCCCTCCACATAGATTAAAGTCCCCACTACAACCCCTTTGCCCTGTACCCTTACATTTGCTTTCCACCCTGCTCCCCATGTATAAATATTCGCCCCTGTTGCCAACCCCATCCTAATGCGCCGAAGGTATCACCTACTAGCGGCTGCCAATAAACTCCACTTTGGCCCAGTAAATCTAGTTGCACTGTTTGACTGTTGGTATGTGCACCGGCTCAACCCTCGACCGGTCAACCAATTTGAATTCTGAGATGGGCGACTGTACCACAGGCCCTGAATCCACACTATCCCTATCCCCCGCTGATACAGAGTCTGTATTACATTACAGACGGTTCCTGTACCGGGCTAATCACCCCGGCCTTGAATCATCTCCCAGTCGCTGACCCGCGGCAGGCCCCTGACATCCCAGGAGGTCAATGAGAAGCGTGACTCGGGACTTCGCCATTTTCTAGACGGCTAGCTACGAAAGCCGAATTCTAGGCCTGTACCATCACAAGACTATCACTCGTGATCGATGCGTCACCGCGTGACCAACTGACCGGCATCATCACCACCCACGCCACGCGAACCCAGATAAACAAGCCACCCAGAGTATCCAGGACCAGTCGCCGCTCTGCAGTACCGAGCTAAGTGATTGGCCTACGAGAATCCCCCCTCGCCAGATTATCAGAGAGACCCCTGAAACCATACAGATACACTCTCGCCCTGTGATGAAATCAGTCTACAGTAGCTCTAGTACCCCCAATATTGACTACCCAGAATATCACCGAACTACTCCTTACTGAAAGACGCTTTGCCAATGACTCACGTTAGAATAATTTGACCCAGACCCCCCATTTCAAATTAATAAAAGTAAATAGTTAAGACTTGCATTTATTCTGACTGGCCTTTGAATTTGAATTTCTTAACTAGTGTAAGCCTACCCTCCATCTCGTCTAATCTCTGTCTGTCCCTCACTTAGTTAGTTGGCCTAGCATTAATCTCTTGAATGTCATCGCACCATTAACCTATCAAAGGAGGTAATACAGCGCGAGAGATTAAGAGCTTACCCCCATCCCCCAACCCCTCTCTTCGTGACAATACCTACCCTTTGAACTGGAATGTCAATGACTGGTGTTTGTTGCAAAGGAGCAGTTTGAATTTTCCCTTTCGGAAATGTCTTTTGGCACAAGTTGCATGACTTGCAGTAAATTTGTACATCTTGGCGATACCCAGGCCAGAAAAAGAAAGGGTAAATACGTTTTAAAGTACTTGCAACACCCATGTGTCCACTGTAGATGCTGTCGTGAGCGGCAATCAGAACAGCTTTCCGAAGAACTGTTGGAACAACTAGCTGTAGTGTCGTTTGTTGTTTCTCTTGGTTGAAAACGCTCCTGTACATCAGATTATCAGTGATGACAAATGTTATAACATTGTGATTATCAACACACTCTTTCCCAGTTTGAGCTTTTGAAAATACGCTTGCTAGACTTATATCTTCCTTTTGCATGCTTGCAATCTCCTTTGGTCCTACATCCAATGTAGGTGTTTGGGCTGTGAGAAGAGGTTGAAAAGGTTTGTTTCCTACTTTACTTTGATGTCTTGTTTGGGCTACAGATGCATTTTCTAAATCATCAACTATTTTGTCAGCTTTCCCAACATCAACTGTTACGCAACTAACATCACTTCCACAGATTGATCAACAACATCAGCTTCCACAAGCTGATCAAAAACATCAGCTTCCACAGGCTGATCGACAACATAAGCTTCCACAGGCTGATCGACAATATCAGCTTTCACAGGCTGATCGACAACATCAGCTTTCACAGGGTGATCAACAACATCAGTTTCCACTGGCTGATCGATAACATCTGCTTCCATAGGCTGATCGACAACATCTGCTTTCACAGGCTGATCAACAACATCAGTTTCCACAGGCTGATCATAACATCTGCTTCCATATGCTGCTCAACAACATCAGCTTCCACAAGCTGAACGACAATATCATCGTCCGCAGACTGATCAACAATATCAGCTTCCACAGGTTGGTCGACAACATCAGCTTTCACAAACTGATCAACAACATCATCTTCTCGATGCACAATATTTGCATTTGCTGTACCTTGAATCTCATCACAATCTGCAATGTCAAACTTCGATCCCGGTATGCGATTCAGTACGACATCCGATATTGGGTCATCGACAACACATGCTCTTACCTCCCCTGTAAAACTTGGACATTGCAAATGAATCACTGCTACAGGGAAAGTGAATACATGACCTGAGAAAAGATTGCAATGTATCACTTTGCCCATGTATGCTTCAAAATTAACCAGCGACCTCCTAACGCCAAGGGTTGTGCATCCGGAATCCGACCTAACTTGGACATATTTCCCATCCAGTTTGCCTTCAACACCAAATTCTTATTAATCGAATTTCCATTGTTCTCCAGAAATGCACCAGCATCATCAAAAGTATGTCCGCAAGGCTTAGCAATAGTAAAGGGTATGTCACACATAGAACATCGGGACATTGCTTGACAAGTATTTGACGTTTCGAAAACATGCAACTCAGGACACGTTCTACGTGTGTGACCATCTTTCCTGCAGTAGTAACAAACAATTTCACCACGATCGCGTATATTGCTTTGAATAGCACTTTCATTTGTTTGACTGAATGCCCCCTTTAGTTCAACATTAGTACTGCCCCGGCCATTGTACTGACGCCCCCCTCAGAATGCTCCGCGAATTCCACTTCTCTTTACTTGACCCTTAGATTGATCACTATTGACCCCTGTAAATGCTACATTTGCAGACTCAGGATTCACCTTTGCTGCAATAGACTGGCCCGGGTGTGCTTCCCTGTAACGCTCAACTGCATCTATCATTTCTTTTGCAGTTTTGCATGTTCGCTCTCGCAAAAATGTACCCAGACTGGGACTGCAAACTTTCAAAATCTGTTCTCTCAATACTAGATCCAACAATCCGTCGAATGGTTTTTCTATTTCAGCCAGATCAACTCACCTTTCCAAGTAATGTCGAACTCTGCCTAAGAAATTCGACATAGGTACGTTTTTTTCAGGTTGAGCCGACCGAAATAACTTCCAGAATCTTTCCTCTGTGCACTTAAATCTTTTCAGTAACTGTTGCTTCAGTTCTGCATAATAACGGACCCCGTCGGCCCAACTCGTGGTACGCCATCAGAACTCTTCTGTGTGCCGACTTATCAGGTATATGAGCCATTCATTTTTTGGGCCATTTCACCGCAATTGCATGCTGTTCAAAGCGATATAAATAATTGTCCAAATCGTTCGTATTCTCAACAAATGGCGGAAGTTCTGGCATGTTTCTGCTACGAAGTACCGCTTTGTGTAACGCCGAGTTCTGCTCGGAGTCGTTCCAATTCCAGTGCATGACCATGTTTTAATCGCAAAGCTTCAAACTCAGATTTTTTTCTCGTCCGCGATTCGCTGTGTTTCTGCCGCTAATTTATCTTTTTCAATTTTAAATTTCTTCAGCTTATCGCGTTCTTCCGCTTCCAACCGGCGCACTTCTTTTGCCTGTTCTGCTTCCCACAGGCGATCTTCCTTTGACCTTTCTTGGCAATATTTCCCAATCTTTCTTGTCCACTAGTCCTTACGATTTCGCCTCAAGCTTGAACTGTGCGAACGGATGAACATCGGAATCAGCCATGCTGCACGTATGAGATGTAAACAATTATGTATGTTACGTTGAAACGTGAACGAAAGTATGTCGGAAGCGCGCACGATAGATCTAATCGTTTCGTTTTGCAAAGTATTCAATAATGCAGTTTATTTACCTTTGATTTGAGTTTGCATTGTTGTTAGGAGAGGCTTTGTATAACGTTGATAATTTGCGTTGGTCGATATTATTTGAGAATCTTCTGGATCTGCGTGTTTACTCTTGATAGAAATTTCCGGATGGATATCGAAGGTCGTGAATGTTCCCGGAAGTAGAGAAAATGTGAATGACGTAAGTCAGTGATGACGATCTTTAGTTCGATTGGTGGCAGTGCGTCATTTCTACCACGTACCAAATCGTTCCAGAAAAGAGAGAGGTTATTTAATCGTGAGCCGAGTCGCTGTTGAGATAGTAAAGTTGTTGATAGTGATTTGGAAAGTTGCTGTGAAAGTTGTTGAGTTGAATTGAGAATTGTATGCAGTTGTTGATGTGTGCTGAATAAAAGTGGAAAACTTCATACGTCGACTTTGTGAATTGTATGCTGTTTGGACGGGCTGTGTGAATAAACGAATCTGAGTTACACAACTATCAGGAATTCAAGCATCGGGGCTGAATCAGATACTGATAGAAAACACCAACATCAAACTGAGTGTAACATTTTGGGGGTCAAGCCGCGATTCACGCCATAGCCAAGGGTTCAACTGCTACAACAAGCGAGTCAACGTTACGAGAAGCAGTCATCGAGGGTAGCCGCCAACGAGTTGCGTCGAGAGGGGCCAACATACTGGGACTACATCACCGATAGGTTCGGGTTGACTGCAAGGGCGTGTAGTCGCTGAAGAGTTGCTTCGTGAGCGAACAACAGATCGGGACTACGTAGCTGCCGTAAGACTACGTCGAGGGACAGTCTCGGAGCTACATCGCCAGTGTTACAGAGAGCGGCGAGCGGACGTCGCGTCTACTTCAGCACAGGAGCGTATACATCAACACCAGCGTGGTGCAGCGTCGCATACGACGAGGACAGCGGGGCCTGCGTCAACGAAGGCGACTAGTGACAAGCATCAGCGCTACTGCAGAAAGCGTGCTGTTCTAGAACAGTCTAGAAAGGTACAGCACAGTCAAGAACTTTCCAGAAAAAAAAAGAACTCTACAGTCAAGAACTTTCTAGAAAAAGAACTTTCCAGAAAAGAACTTTCCAGAAGCATCAAGATGGCTGACTTCTGGCAGAGAGGGATTGAATTGAATCTAAAAGGCAAGCAGCTGACGGAGTACGTCAAATCCCAGGAGAGAATACAAGAACGAGAATTAGAAGAACAACGTCGCCGAGAAGAAAGAGAATTAGAAGAGCGGCGCCAAGAAAGAGAAGAACAGCGACGGCGTGAAGAAAGAGAAATTGAACAGCAGCGGCAAGAAAAAAAAGAGCAACGACGTCGTGAAGAAAGAGAGATGGAAGAGAGACGATTAGAGGCTGAGCGTCAATTCCAGTTAGAGATGGCGCGCATCCAACAACAGCAGCACGCGCCACAAGTTATCAGTGACAACACGGCTCCAAAATTGCCAGCTTTCGTCGACGGGAAGGACCAGATTGACAGTTATCTGGCGAGATTCGAAAGGTTCGCTGAAAGCTCTAACTGGCAACCTCAAGACTGGGCAATTCGACTGAGTGCACTTCTGACGGGGCAAGCTCTCGAAGTTTACACCAGACTGTCGAACGATGACGCCAAAAACTACGACGTCTTGAAAGAGGCCCTGTTGCAGTGCTACAACTTTACAGAGAAGGGCTACCGTAAACGCTTCCGTGAATGCCGGCCTAAGTCAGACGAGACGCCAAAGCAGTTTGTGGAGCGCCTGTCGTCATATCTACACAAGTGGGTGGAGTTATCAGGCGAAATGAAGTCTTACGACAGTCTCCATGACCTGATTGTGAAAGAACAATTTCTCAATGCCTGTCACAAGGACCTAGCGACCCACTTAGAAGAACAAAAGCTGCAGACGCTTAAAGATGTGACTGAGGCTGCTGAAAGATATCTTATCGCTCATGGGAAAACCCTGGGGCCACCCAGCGCGACGAAACATTTTCAGAAGACTGCAAACCATGGGAACCAGATCCAAGGAAGCCAGACGAGCCAGAGACAGACAGACTCCACGCCTCCTCCCAGGGAAGGGCATTCAAGGGGCTGTTTCACCTGCAACGCTACAGACCACAGAGCTTCTAACTGTCCTCAAAACAAAAGTAGCGGACAGCGGAGCAGTACGGACAACGCAGCGGCGGGCAACCGGCAGAGACGTTTCTCCAATCAACGGCAAACCAGTAGATCTGACCATCAAGTGTGCGGCGGGAGCGTCATTCTTCCGAGTGAGACCAAGCGCACAGCTACTCCTGCGGATGTGCAAGAGTGCATGACCGATGGCCAACTTCTCCTTGCCAACGGAAAATCCATCCCCGTCGTCGCCAGCGCAGCTGTGACCGTCCAGAACATGCCTGTTTCAAAGGGACGCGTCGGAAATCATGAAGTGACTGTCTTAAGAGACTCTGGCTGCAGTGGGGTCATCGTCAGAGAAGACCTAATCGCTAAAGAACAGTTCACTGGCGATTCAAAATGGACACTTATGGCCGACAGCAAATGTGTGAGAGCGCCAGTTGCGAAGATTCATGTCAACACCCCTTTCTACATAGGCGAAGTCGAAGCGGTTTGCCTGAAGAAGCCGCTGTACGATTTGATGATCGGGAACATCGACGGCGCGAGACGACCCGACGACCCCGATCCAGAGTGGAGTCCTGCCTCAACTCAACACGTCGAAGTTGTGGAGGAGGATCCATTGCCGTTTCCCGATGGAGACCTTACAGAGCTGCTACGGGACAATGTGGTTACTCCGGCTCAGCCCTGCCGACCAGAGATCGTCGGTGCTGTTACTACCAGGGCCCAGGCCAAGAGAGACAAGACATCTACGCCACTGAAAGTCGCCGACAACTCCAAAGCTGCCATCGTGGACAGAGATAAGCTGATCCAGCTCCAGGAAGCTGATAGCACTTTAAACAAGTACAGGAACCGCCAAGACCACGTGACCAAAGGCAGTGGTACGGTCTACTTTGAGGTGAAGGCCAAGATCTTGTACCGAATCTTCCAGCACCCGAGGGTCAATGGAGGGAAACCACTACGTCAAGTATTGGTACCGTTACCCCTAAGGCGCCAAGTGATGGAAGTAGCTCATGACTCTATCATGGGAGGTCACCTAGGCATCAGAAAGACATCAGACAGAATCCAGGCGGTGTTCTACTGGCCAGGACTTCATGCGGACGTCAGCCGTTTCTGCCGATCATGTGACATTTGCCAGAAGACCATACCTCGAGGAAGGGTCCCTAAAGTGCCTATGCAGAGGATGCCTCTGATCGACCGACCTTTCAAGAGGGTGGCCTTAGACTTAATCGGCGAAATAAGACCTCCGAGTGAAGAAGGTCATCTGTGGGTACTGACTTTAGTGGACTATGCGACTCGGTACCCAGAAGCAGTGCCACTGAAGAAGATTGACACTGAAACTGTAGCAGAGGCACTGGTGGACATGTTCAGTAGACTTGGAGTGCCTGAAGAAATTCTGACAGACCTTGGGACGCAGTTCGTCTCTGACTGCATGAAGGAGGTCAACAGACTGCTGAGCATCCGGCATTTGACTACGACACCCTACCATCCGATGTGCAACGGGCTTGTCGAGAAGTTCAATGCTACGCTGAAGTCTACCCTGAAGAAACTGTGCAGCGAGCAGCCCAGACAATGTCATCGCTACATCAACGCCCTACTTTTCGCCTACAGAGAAGTACCGCAGGAGTCCACCGGCTTTTCTCCGTTCGAGCTGCTGTACGGAAGAACCATCCGAGGGCCGATGCACATCCTAAAAGAACTGTGGACGAAAGAAGTAGACACCCCAGAGGTGAAGAACAGCTACCAGTACGTGTTTGAGCTACGGGAGAAGCTGGAGCAGACTCTCGAGATAGCCAGAGAAAACCTGAAGAAGTCCCAGGACTGTGGAAAGCACTACTATGACCGTAGGGCTGTGAACAGGAAGTTCAAACCTGGCAACAAAGTGCTGGTGCTGCTACCTACTGATCACAATAAGTTGCTGATGCAGTGGAAAGGCCCGTACGAAGTGGAGACCGTGGTGGGAATCAACGACTACAAGGTGAAGGTCGGCCAGCATTCCAAGATATACCACGCCAACCTCCTTAAGCTGTACGTGGAAAGGCCATCACAGACTGTGCACGCAGCAACAGCAGCTGTGATAGACGACAGCTTTGACAGCGAGGAACTGTTGGAACTGGGGGACTTCCACAGCAAAGAAGGCATCAATGACGTTAAGCTAGGACCAAGCTTGACGGAAGGTCAAAAGATGGAGCTCAAGGACCTTATGGGCGAATTTCCCCATAGCTTCAGTGATGTCCCAGGCTCTACGACTTTGGTCGAACATGAAATCCACACCAAGACCTGGAAGGAGCATCTGCAGACCTTGAGGGAGCTGTTCCACCGTCCCGCAGAAGCCAACCTGACCGTGAGACCCAGCGAATGCATTATGGGAGCTGACAACGTCGACTGCGTCGGACATCCGATGGAAGAAGGAGACAACGGAGGACGCACTGATTCCAGGGAAGCCCACGAGATCACTGTCTTTGACCCTGGGCCGATGACGACCGCAACTGACGAGGGCGTCGTTTCCTTGCGGTTGAAAGAACATTGACTGTGTGGATGAACTGTGAACATTGACAATATCCAGATAGACTTGAAGATGAAAACCATTGACTCTGTGTAGATAAGCTGAGCGCAATTACAGTATTCAGAAAGTCTTAAATTAGTTTCAATTGAGGATTTTGTTTGTGCATTACGTTTCAACGTTGTTGAAAGAAATTGGGTAAATTTCTTCTTGAGTGGGGGGTTATGTTACGTTGAAACGTGAACGAAAGTATGTCGGAAGCGCGCACGATAGATCTAATCGTTTCGTTTTGCAAAGTATTCAATAATGGAGTTTATTTACCTTTGATTTGAGTTTGCATTGTTGTTAGGAGAGGCTTTGTATAACGTTGATAATTTGCGTTGGTCGATATTATTTGAGAATCTTCTGGATCTGCGTGTTTACTCTTGATAGAAATTTCCGGATGGATATCGAAGGTCGTGAATGTTCCCGGAAGTAGAGAAAATGTGAATGACGTAAGTCAGTGATGACGATCTTTAGTTCGATTGGTGGCAGTGCGTCATTTCTACCACGTACCAAATCGTTCCAGAAAAGAGAGAGGTTATTTAATCGTGAGCCGAGTCGCTGTTGAGATAGTAAAGTTGTTGATAGTGATTTGGAAAGTTGCTGTGAAAGTTGTTGAGTTGAATTGAGAATTGTATGCAGTTGTTGATGTGTGCTGAATAAAAGTGGAAAACTTCATACGTCGACTTTGTGAATTGTATGCTGTTTGGACGGGCTGTGTGAATAAACGAATCTGAGTTACACAACTATCAGGAATTCAAGCATCGGGGCTGAATCAGATACTGATAGAAAACACCAACATCAAACTGAGTGTAACAATGTATATGATTTTAAAACTTCAAAACATTCTACAGCAAATTCTTTCAGATAAATTAAGCTTTACAATTATTCTTTCTCTGATCAAAATTCAGTCATTCACTAGCTTTATCAACATATCCCCAACTTACAACAATCTTCCAAACACACATTTTACTTTTTGGGGGGTTTGTTTATGCAGGCTCGCCAATGTCAAAGATGGCGTTCACATGCACGCATTCTAAATAATTGCCAACGAAACAAAGTGATAAAACGTTAGTTTGCATATTCATTCTTTCTATACACACACAAACATTGACAACAATGACTTTTCAGAAAATAATTGCCAACGAAACTAAGTGATAAAACGTTAGTTTGTATATTCATTCTTTCTATACACACACAAACATTGACAACAATGACTTTTCAGAAAATACAATAATTATTATTTTAAAAGTTAGTACTATAGTTCTTTCTATCACACACTGGTCAGGCGTCTATCGTCGAAAGGAAATTGTTAGTAAAACAGATTACTGTAAACAATGTCTTCAAATTCTTGTAGAGCAGGTTAATTAAAAACAGCATCCCTCGGTCAGTAAAAAAAATCCTCTAATTGCTGTGGATTAACACAGATGGCAAACAATTCTCCTATCATTATAGATTAGGATAAATGAAAATAGTATCTGTCCATCACCCAGATGATTTGTCCAGTGGATCGTCTGAGGTGTTATGTTTGATTGAAGTCACGAAGGTCAGTGACGAGTCGATGAAACCAGAAAAAATGCACTGTCATATATTTTGAGTTTATGTAGGATATGATCACAGTTTGGTTATCAGAACTCCGCAGAAAAATTATTGAGAACCAATTACTCAAGTCAAGAATCTTCCTGTTTATCCAATTTTGCGAGCTACAACACCAATGAGGACGAAGTTGAAGGTGATGATGATGATGATGATGATGATGATGATGATGATGATGATGATGATGATGATGATGATGATGATGATGATGATGATGATGATGATGATGAGGTGATCGAGAGTGGGGGGGGGGACTGGTGAAAGGGGTGTTGGTGTTTGGGCTGAGGCGACGCACAGAGCCTGGTAAAGTAGTAGCTACTACAGCAGCGTGGACGAAAGAGTTGAACGATAGAATGAAATAGCCACATTTAAGTGGCCACTCAATTATCGACCAGTTTCTTCGATCAAAATAATTTGCATAGCGTTTGCATTCAACATCACGCTGACTGAGACTCAACCTATACAGAGGAATGGGCCGGACAACATGCCGGGAAGGAATGTTGATGTCCACTTTGCGCTAAAGAGGTCAGCGGATGAGGCTATCCAGTTGAATGGACAGAGATCTGACCAGTCACGTGCAAGTAAGCTTACTTCACCGCGTCCAAATTAAATGCGTACATCAATTAGCAACAACTGAATTCTAGGTCTTCCATTCAGTTTGATGAGGAATTCTGAAGAGAGAGTGAAGTCGAAGTCAAAGTCGAAACCTTTAATAGGATTATAGCATTAGGTCCTATGGACCTGTCTTACAGCTAGTCCTTAATAAAATTGTAAAATAAAAATTAAAAAAATAATTAAAAAATAAAAATTCTGAACAAACATAATAATTAACATAAAATTGATTTTAAACTAACACAAACCTTAACAAGAATGAAAAAAAAATTACTAAGAAAATTAATGCACCGAAATACACATACTCCTTCCCCCCACCTCCCTCCAATACCCATTTCCTACTCCCACTCTCCCCACCCCCTCCACCACAACCGCACACATACACAAGCTAATTCACACATGAACAAACTGTCGCAAGATAGGAAAGAACAAAATGTATACAATCATCTTAAATATTAGGAACAAGGGAAAATAGAAATGTGTGGAGTCTAATTTTAAACAATAATAATGATTTACTTTCCTTGATCTCTTGTGGGAGAGAATTCCATATACTTGGACCAGAATATGACAGAGGTGTTTTAAATATGTGTAAGGGGGGCTGTGGCAAGGTTAAATTATGTCTGAAAAGTGAATAACGAGATGAAGGTTTGCTAAAAAGTACTTTTAAGTAATCAGGAGTTCTATTGTTTAGTATTTTGTACATTAAAACGGCTTTATTGTAATTAAGGTGTAGGTTAAGGGGAAGCATACCACCTAGTTTTAATTTTGAATCAGTTTTGATGGAAGTGTTGGAGATAAGTAATTTTGCAGCTCTGCGGAGAGAGAGAGAAAGAAAGAGAGAGAGAGAGAGAGAGAGAGAGAGAGAGAGAGAGAGAGAGGTGGGTGTGGGGGGATGGCGGAGACCATATACGCAGACTGAGGGAAAAGAGATAGTCTGTGCCTAAACAAGCGCGCGCGAATATAAGCGCGCGCGCGCCTGTATGTGTTTGTGTGTGTGTGTGTGTGTGTGTGTGTGTGTGAGAGAGAGAGAGAGAGAGAGGCTTCCTATCATATCCTATCCTATCCTGTCCCGTAACCCGAAGGTCGTAGGGGCACCACAGATGATCGTTTAACCAGCATACTCCATCTTTCTCTGTCCTCAGCAGCCCTGATGGCTTCGCTCAGTGTCAAACCAGTCCATTCTCGAATGTTGTCCTCCCACCTCTTTTTCGGTCTCCCTCTTCTTCTACCTCCTTGCACTGTGCCTTGCAGAATAGTCTTTGCAAGGCCTGATGATCTGGTGACGTGGCCATACCATCGGAGTTTCCGTTTCTTCACCACTGTTAGCAGGTCATCGTGTTGTCCAATGGCTTGTGTGATGGTCTGTCGGACTTCGCCGTTGGTGATGTGTTGGGTATAGGAAATGCCCAGAAGTCTTCTGTAGCACCTCATCTCCATGCTTTGTATTCTTCGTTGGAGATCTGCTGTGAGGGTCCATGCTTCGCAAGCATATAGGAAGATGGAGATGACAAGGGAGCGCAGCAGTCTTACTTTGGAATGTAGACTGATGGTCCTGTCTTTCCAACTGGGCTTCAACCTTGTCAGGGCAGCAGTTGTTTGTGCGATCCTGGAGAGGACTTCCTGTCGGGACCCATTGTCTGATACAATGGCTCCTAAATATTTGAAGCTATGCACTGTGTTGAGGGACTGGCCTTGGACTTTGATGTCCGTATTGATGCCATTGGTGTTGTTGGTCATCATTTTGGTCTTCTCTGCACTTATTTCCATTCCATAGGCTCTGGAGGTGGTGTCAAGCCTCTGTACCAGCTGTTCAAGTTCTTGTTCCTCTCCAGCCAATCCATCAATGTCATCTGCAAAACGAAGATTGGAGATTGCTCTACCTCCTATGCTGACTGTGCCTTCATGGTCTGCAAGAGCATCTGACATGATGCGCTCTAGGAAGATGTTGAAGAGTGTTGGAGAGAGTAGGCATCCTTGACGCACACCGATTGTTGTTCTGAACCAGTTCCCGATGGCGCTGTTGTGGAGGACTGCACTGGTAGCCTTGTCATACAGGCTTTTGATGACTTCAATAATTTTAGGGCTGATGTTGTACACTTTCATTGTTGTCCATAGAGCTGCATGCCAGACTCGGTCAAACGCCTTCTTGAAGTCTATGAACACATGATATAGATGTTGTTGGTGCTGTAGGTATTTCTCACAGATTATTCTGAGAGAGGCTTCAAGACATCAAATTGTACAGTATTTGTACAAGTAACCCACTGTCCTCGGTACAATGTACAAACACACCCTCATTTCAGCTCTCTTCCATACTTATCCCAAAACTCAGATATTCACAATGTATTGTAAAGACAATGTGTAACAAGGGGAAAAAAGCAACTTCAGCAATCCTTCATTTGAATTTTAAGAATGTATGTATAAAAAACAAAAAAGTGTTTAACAACACAGAGAGAAGGGAAAATAAAGGGAATAAAATTACATTTTTAAAAAGTCAACCACTTTTTTCCCCTTATTAAGTCAACCTTTTTATGAAAGCAAACTGTTTAAGAACAAAGATAATAGCCACTTTAGCACAAACAAAATGTTATTCTCCCTCATTCTTGGGGGAAAAAAACATCAGACAGTACGGATCTATGCAACAGCCTTCCACAAACTGCCGCCCTTTGTGAAATTGCATGAAAAATAAATTTAGAAACATTTATAGTTATATTTATATCTGTACCTGCTAGTAAAACTTGTAACGGCTTGCTGGCGAACTTTAAATAGTTTCTCTCTAATATCTCAATAAAACAAGCACTTATTTCTTTTAAAAAATAAAATAAAAATAAATATAAACCAACATACTTTTCGTCTTTAATTGTAATTTTACAGCAAACTGGGACATTATAACGACCCAAATTGGCATTAATTGGTAAATTAATCATTTCGTCCTTGCTTGTGGTAAAGGCTACTGTAAATCAATATAAATCAAGATTTTAAAAATATTTCACAGTTAGGCAAGCATTTCAAGGTGCTTTACATGGAAAATATATCTTTATATCTTAATGAGGCAAACCAGTCCTGTCTATGCATGTCAGTCAATCTTAACTATTTAAATGTTTTAAGAAAAACTGATACATTGCCTAATCCTTAATTTTAACCATACAAAACCAAACCCGGACTGAAATAACATTTCTCTACTACAAGGAGCTCAATATTCAACTTCATTATCATCTAAAGTATTTAACATTTGATAAGCTTGAAATTGTAATCTATTATGATCTAAGTGTAATAATCTAAAGCAATATGTATTAGTTACACCTAACGTATGCAGTAATGTAAAGTGAGTATATACCGAGTCCACCATACAGGCTATAATTTTGTTAAGAGTTTCAACTGGTACATTCAACACTTTCTTACATCATGCATACATTTGTATTCGTTCAATAGTCAAGCTTCCGCACCACCATCCCTACTCCCTTTCCTCAAACCTCTGAGTTTGTACTGGAATGAACAGTCGGACAAACTTGCCAAAACTGGAGCTAAAAATACACATTCCATATCAAATTGTAGTATTACATTATCTAGGCATGAATTGGTTTCATTAGTAGAAAGACATTTTCAAAAATCAGTAAACAATCATAACATTTTATCATGTAATAGAAATATTTCAAAAATCATATATAAAATGCGTTTGAATTCATGGAGCACAAAATACATTACTGATATTCATTGTATATGCCATGGCCAGCAACCAATGTCTGTACAACATTTATTATTTGAATGTACAACATTATTACCATTATACGAGGCAAATAATGTCTCGATCAATGAAACCGATAATATGACAGATATTTTATATAATCATACACTTATTGAAAAAATCGCTTACATTATCTTACATACTGACATTTAAAAAAAACTTTTTTGATTAAGTACATAAATATGTGTTTATGTTTATGCATGTGTGTTTGTGTGTATGTCTATGCATATATACCCCCGTTGGGATGCCGGGGATTTCAGTATAAATAGTATCCCCACTTTCTGGAAATTTAGTGCTTTAAATTCCCACTGTCGCTGTCTTTCTCATTTGCTCTTTCTCATTCCTGCTCTGTTCTATCAATCTGCTATACTATTTTCTTCTTCGCTAGACCAGTCACCTATCTTTTTTCTTGAAAACTCTTCCGGGACAAGACTCCTTATTTGTGTATGAGGTCTGTTGGATCAGCTTGGGAATATTGGACGCTTTCTGCCAGGTGGTCACTATGGCTTCCTATGATGTTAGTATTTAGCAATGTAGGCATTTTATATGTATGTGTTTTGTTGATAATTTATAATGATGTTTGTATTCTATTTTGTTTTTGTAAACGGGGGTTCGATAAATGAGAGTACAGCCTCAGCCTCCCCTGCGTGGGATGTCTTTATTGTAAAGTGATTGGCTGGTGGAGAGCTTTCAGTTTTACCACTAGGGTTGTTTCGGCATATCTTTTAAGCGGATCAGGGGTTGTCCGGTCCTGATTTGGCTCGGAAGAGTCCGCTGGACCTAAAGCAATAATCATGTAATGTAATGTAATGTAATGTAATGTAATGCATATATATGTTTGTGAAAGTCTAATATAATTTTATCAATGAAAAGACTTTAAATAAAAAATCTGAATCTGAATCTGAATCAAACCTCTGAAGTAGATATAGAAGAACGGACACACGCTTTTGCATTTAAAAATGTTTAAGGAAAATTTCTTTGAACATTGAAAGGGTGAGAGAGAGAGAGAGAGAGAGAGAGAGAGAGAGAGAGAGAGAGAGAGAGAGAGAGAGAGAGAGATTATCTGCTTGTCCGTAAGCTTGGTTTGTCTGTCTTCGTTGTTTGCACATCTGATCGTCTTCCGATCCGTTTTCTCTCAGACCATTATTATTCGAATTTCTCATGTGGTAGTAAACATGTCCTGGAAAGGAGTTTTGGATACGCACTGAACATCGTAAACATGCCAAGTTTGCGTTGCATTGCGCTTCAACAAATATCTCGCTCTATCTTTCAAGCATGTGCGCGCCCACCCACACATACACGAAGAGCGAAAAGAGAGAGAGAGAGAGAGAGAGAGAGAGAGAGAGAGAGAGAGAGAGAGAGAGAGAGAGAGAGAGAGAGAGAGAGACTCCCGCTCAGTCTTTCTTTCTTCAATACAATTATAAATACAGACTAGACACGTGGATGTATAATCACATGCGTGTACAAATATATATATATTTTTTAAAATATATATGTAATATATACGCACACACACACAAAGACACACACACACACACACAACACACCCTCGCCATCTCTACTGGATCGTGCCGACAAGAGGATGAATTGATGTTCATGTAAATTTGTTTAAAACTCAGTTAATCGTCTCTCGAGCTAGAGAGAGAGAGAGAGAGAGAGAGAGAGAGAGAGAGAGAGAGAGAGAGAGAGAGAGAGACAGAGAGAGAGGCAATGGGGGTCTACAGACAATCAATATCACTTATAGCCAATCACGTGTCGATAAATGGTCATGATGTAATTATAAATAATCGTTTTGTAAGGAGACGGGGAAGATGGCATTTCACAAGGTAAACAACAGCTCTGCTTTTCATAGCAGCCAGACGACGGAGAAGAGTATTCAGAGCAAAATAGGAGCGAGGGATGTCATACATCATTTGACACTCTATCAACACCCTACTGAGGTCTACTACCTAAGCGGATACATTGTGGGCGCCTCGGGCGGCTTGAGTTAGATTCTCTCGGCCAGCGCCTCGAGCATCTCTTGAGCCGGAAAAGTACTATTATAAGAACGATTAAATAAAATAAACAAAATACACATTCTTGTGTTCAAAATGAATTGTTCTTGTATACAGCGCGTTATCAGCTCAAAGAGCTGCTCTAGGTTAGGAGCTGGCTGTAAACAGGATCTAATTCAAGCAGCCATGAAAGCCAACTTGCCACTTGGGGCGCAGCGTCTAATGCCCCATGCTTGTTGGGATGTGCCCACATTTAAACAGTATTAAAGGATGATCAGTCCTGATTCAGCGTGCTCTGATACCAAGCCTGACATAATACACTGATCTACGATCTCCAAACACCGCTAGGAGGCGCTCGCCGTCCTTTTACACCCTCTTACAAAGGGAGCATTATTTAGCTCTAGTGGTAAAGTGAATGACTCGGTTTTAAATTTGATTTAAATTCGATCATTATAACTGTTCATATATTAAAAGTGAGTACTATGAACCCTGCAAACCGTTGAAGGAGTTTTCTGCGAAGACCAGGTTTTATCTTCACTCTTCAAGCCGATGAACCTCATGACGGCCTTTGCAAAGTAATAGTTGTATTATTTTAAATGAAGGCGGTTCAAAACTTAGAACATTGGATGCGGGTTTTTTTTCTATTTCTGCGGGCTAAGCCGCCACGTGATCGGGTCCTGTCCATAATGAAGTGCGAAGCTGGTCATCACAATGGACAACGTGTCCTCTCTACGAAAAGGTTTAAAAACAAACAAACAAGCAACCAAAAAAAACAACTCAGACAGCTGCTGATTGGTTGGTCGCCACATCATTGCCTGCTTTGATCCGAACAGGTTAGCTCTGTCCATTCGGCCTAGCCCGATTCATCGTCCGGGTCATCGCTCGATTTCACTTGATTCGTTGTGCATCGATCGGGCTAGTCCGGGCCATATCGCGAAGATATTACAAGTGCGTTGATAAACATGCTGGATATTCTGGATAATGTTTTCGGTAGGTCATCACGTGAAATGTTCAGTTTTACAATAGGGGTGGTGTATTTATTACAGCAGCGCTAATGTACCTGTTTCATTCCGCTGCAGGCCGCTTTCCAAAAGTAAGTTTCCTGAATTCACTGAAGCCACATTTAGGTAGTTCAAATTCACTGAGCTCAATCTTTCTCGAGATTTAGGTAGTTCAGATTCATCGAGCATCATCTTCCTCGAGAGTAAGGTAGTTTAAATTCATTGAGCTCCATCTTTCTCGGAAGTCAGGTAGTTCAAATTCATTGAACTTCATCTTTCTCGAGAGTTAGGTAGTTCAAATTTATTGAGCTCTATCTTCCTCGAGAGTTGGGTAGTTCAAATCCATTGAGCTTCGTCTTTAGGTAGTTCAAATTCATTGAGCATCATCTTTAGATTGTTCAATTTCATTGAGAACTACCTTCCTCGAGAGTTAGATAGTTTTAAAAAAAATTCATCGAGCGCCATCTTTCTCGAGAGTTATGTAGTTCACATTCATTGAGCTCCATCTTTCTCGAGGGTTAGGTATAGTTCAAATTCAGTGAGCACCATCTTTAAGTAGTTACAATTCATAGAGCACCATTTTCTCGAGAATTATATAGTTCAAACTCATTGAGTAACATCTTCCTCGATGCTTTTATATACTCTATCAATTCAACAAGACAGTTCTTCAACTTAGAAGGAGGCTTATATGCGTTGGATGAAGGTTTAGACTCTCTCGTAAATTTACAATAGTATGGGGAGGCAGGTGTTAGGGACTTCTCTTTATCTCTGGTCCAGCTTCATGAGGGCAGTCAGTGCCGATCTCTCTCTCACACACACACATACACACACACACACACACACACACACACACGTGCGCGCGCGCGTACATCAGAAACAGTTACCAAGAGATTCCTTCTTTCCGATCTGGTGATTCACTTTAACAAATGTCTGTCGCTGGTTTTCATTGAGGCATTATTGTGGAGAACCTGGTGTAACCGATTGGCTAAAAGATGATTTTGGCGGTCGGGGCGTTGGTTTTATGGTGGTGGTGGTGGTGGAGGTGGAGGTGATGATGATGGTGATGATGATGATGATGATGATGATGATGATGATGATGATGATGATGATGATGATGATGATGATGATGATGATGATGATGCGTGTATGTGTTACCTGTGTGTGTGTGGTTTTATGGTAGTGATGTTGAATGTGTTGAGTATGTGGGTGGATTGTTTAATAATTGCCAAGGCGGTCCGGTTGATCAGCAGACTACACACGCTACTATCAACAGTCGGCATCGGCCGGGCAGACGACAGCCTCAGACTGGAAGAGGGAGCATTCATTATTCTCACCCGGAAATTGCTGATTGAAGCAGTGGAGATCGTGACAGGCCCCAAGCGTTTTTCTGTTGCTTCAATGACTTCTCCCTTTCCAGAGCGCATCAGTACCATCCACTAAAGTTGCCACTACAGTGGAAATCACTGAATACCGAAATCTTTTTAAGCGTCCTTTTAGTGAACGATGAAAGAAATTGTAGTCGAGAAAGTGGGCTCGCTTGATGTCAGTCAGATTGCTACCATTTTAGGGCATTCTAGGCTATACTATCAAGAACTAGGTCGTTGGTAGGTTACACTGAAGGATTTTTGTTGTGTGGACATACAAGGTCACCAATTAGCCTATTCAGAGAGCATCATTTTAAGTGTTTGAGACCATTTTTACAAAGTAGAGTACATATTTAACTCTCTCTCTCTCTCTCTCTCTCTCTCTCTCTCTCTCTCTCTCTCTCTCTCTCTCTTATAGATAAACTTCTGTTGTTCACCAAAACTGATTGTACAGTCAAACCTTAGTTAGGAAGCAACAAATGTTCTTCAATGGGAATTACTCTTGCTTAGAATGATAGTGTCACAACCGGTGTACCCCATGCAAGGATATGTCCTAGGTCCTTACTATTTAGCCTATTTATAAATTGCATGCCCCTTCTCACATCTGCAAGTTCTGTATTTTGTGCTATCTTTGTTGATGATAGCTCTGTCTACACTTTCTTTTCATGAGCTAATCAGAATTTAGTCAGATTTTCAGGAAAACTATAGTGCAAAAAGAATAAAATGTTGCTACATCCACAAAAGACTAAGAGCGTGGTAATAACTTGCAGACAGAAATACCAAAGAACGCCACTCTGCCTTGACTTCGTCCTTAGGACTGATGTTGTTGAAAAAGTAGAAACTCATTGTGTGCTTGGAATTATTATTGATAATAAATTTAGATGACATAAACAAGTAGATTACAAAAATGTATTTCTTGGATAAAATTAAAATGTTTTGTTGGTCCTGATGCGAGAAGAATATTTGTCAAGTCCAATTGCCTTTCTCATCTCAATTATTCGTCATTTGTATGGAGTGAGGCAGGAGAAGTTTATAATTTAAAAAAAATTAAAGCCTTGGCACCGTAGAGCGGGGAAGATTATCATTGATGATATCAATCTTTCGTCATTAGGGTAAGCAGCTATGGCGTACGAACAGGGTCAAACGCGCGATGAAAAGTAGCGATGCTTTGCTTCGATACTATTCTCATAAGGATCCATCCGTTTAGGAAAGTATCGCTACTTTTCTCAAAATGATCGCTCATTTTCTCAAATGGAAAGCCAATTGCGAAAGTATCGATGCTTTCTGAAAAGTATCGATATTTTGCATCGATACTTTTTAAAAAGTATCGATACTTTGCATCGATACTTTAGCTCGAGCAGTTTCATCGCGCAGTTCCGAAGTTTACCGAGGCGAAACGCTCTGTTTCTGCAAAACTGAAATCGGTCAAGCTAATGAAATAATAGACATGTATTATGTAACATTCCGCAGTTCCAATTGTCCTTTGAAGAGCAAATTAATTAATAAATTTAATTTTTCCAAATAGCTAAATATAAGAATTAATATTAGTTAATAAATAATATCTACATCCATCTTCCCGCCTCAAGTAACGCAAAACGAAAGAAAAGCAAGCAGATTCGCGCGATTGCCTGTTTTGTGTTCCGCTTTAGTTCCGATCAAACTTTTGGAAAATTTGCATACTGTGTATTCGGAAGAACTCGGAAACGCGCGATGAAAAGGATCGATCCTTTCGTAACGGAGCGATGCAAAGTAGCGATACTTTTCAAAAAGGATCGATGCAAAGCATCGCTATTTTTTATCGCGCGTTTGACCCTGTTCGTACGCCATAAGCAGCAGACCTTTTACCTTATACCATCAGTTTTCTTTGAACATTGGGATCTTCTTGTTTAAAGTGCAATATGACCTGGCACCATCTTATTTAGGCAATCTACTTACTGCTAACTGCGTTCGAACGTTATGAGTCCAACAAATGCATCCTGACTGGAACAAGAATTGACCTGTTTAAGAATAGTTTTGCATTCTCGGGGCCTTCAATCTGGAACTCTCTTCCTTCGAACGTTAGATGGTGTAATACTCTTCCTTCATTCAAACGCACATTAAGGCATTCCCTTAATATGACTTAACCACTGATTTTGTCAACTTTTTTTCCCTGATTTGCTACTTGACTATTTTCATCTACATTTGACGGTACTTTAAATGTATGTGTACTTGTAACACCTGATTATTTGATATGCATTCTTATGTATTGTGTAATTGTAACACCAATATTGAATGTCATAGATCTTATTTGTGTACGTTGCATGGTATTTATTGTTATAGTTATTTGTTTTGTGGTTGGCATGTGTATGACTGAATACCGGAGAATGTGAGTGTAAATGATACGAGGAACGATCGTATAATTAGACTCCCGCCTAAAATTGGTTATCCTTGTTGTTAATAAAATTTCTCTCTCTCTCTCTCTCTCTCTCTCTCTCTCTCTCTCTCTCTCTCTCTCTCTCTCTCTCTCTCTCTCTCTCTCTCTCTCCCCCCTCTCAATTTAGTCAACAATCGTTCTTCATGTAACACACCCTAAAGATTTAGTAAATCTATGTGATTAACGTATTGTTTGTAGTGAACTGGGAACACGGCCTGTAACTATCAACAGCAAACTTATTACTGGTTCTATTGACTACAATTGCAAACCAAATTCATCGCCAAATTCACATTGTTGGCGACTATACCGAAAATGTTTACCAACTTCAACAAATTCCTAATGGAAAAAAAGACAGAAAGAAACAGACGATGAAATAAGGACATACAGAAATAAAGAAAGAAAACAGAAATTATGGCTGTGAACAGTTAATGCAGCGGTCAAATATTTCTTGGTTTGGCAATTTGAATATAAACTTCTAGTGCTATCGAGAATACCCTCTTCTTCTTCTTTTTTTTTTTAACATTAAATAAATGTTTCATACAAATAAAAGAAAAAAAATTAAAAAATTGTATTAATGTGAATGCGGTTTCTTGTTATTGTCTGTTTATTTATTTATTTACGTATTTATTTATTTGCGGATCGGTTAACAAGTTCACAGATCGTTAACTCCCCACTTCTGCCGCTTCTGTTCAAGGGAGGTAGTAACTCCACAATGCGCCTTCCTCTGAAATATACAAGGTTGCGTCCCCTCAATCACTCGTTAGTTATTCAGAATACTATCGTCATTCTGATTACCTGACGTTGAGCCTGAATCCCGAAGTCATTCTGATTACCTGACGTTGAGCCTGAATTCCGAAGTCATTCTGATTACCTGACGTTGAGCCTGAATTCCGAAGTCATTCTGATTACCTGACGTTGAGCCTGAATTCCGAAGTCATTCTGATTACCTGACGTTGAGCCTGAATTCCGAAGTCATTCTGATTACCTGACGTTGAGCCTGAATTCCGAAGTCATTCTGATTACCTGACGTTGAGCCTGAATTTCGAAGGACTCCCTGACACCCTTCTCCTTCACCTTCACATACACACACTTTCACACACACGCGCACTCATGCACACACACACAACACAATACAAAAACAACAAACACATCACGAAAACACACACACACACACACACACACACAACACAATACACAAACAACAAACACATCACAAAAACACACGCACACACACACACCACAACACTCACACAGAGTCACACAACCACAACACACACACACACACACACACACACAAACGCGCGCGCGCGCGCGTACGTGTATATGGTGGCAAACGGGGACCTTGACAAGGCACCTACATTTTGGCGACACAGGGAAGGAACTTGAAAAAAAGGTACATCATGAGGACTTGATTTAGGTCTTCATTTCGAACTTTCATACACACCAAGTCCTCATTTCAAACTTTCATACACGTCAAGTCCTCATTTCAAACTTTCATAAACACCAACACACACACACACACACACACACACACTCACACACACACGCACACGCACACACAGAGCTACATTCTTCGTTGCGGCTTTACCTATTGACAATCTCATAGTCGTATTCTACACATACACAAAGACATTTCTCTAGAAATCGAATGTGTGAGTTATTGTATGGTTGCATTGATGCAATTTGTCACAGCCCTTTATTGCATTACGATCATTTAACAGAACGTATCGACGGCTCTCATTCATGGTAAATATTTTATTGCTTTTGACATTACAGTCATATTATATTCCCCTGAATTTGTCCATAGTGAAACTTCTAATATATCTTCCTTCACTATTATTTGACTCCGTTGAAGCTGTTTCATTGATTGTGAATGATTTTCTGGCCACTTAAGTAGACTGAGGCGATACTATAGTGTGTCTAAGGTCGAGATCGAAACGAAGCAAAACTATATCAAATGTCTTAATCACTTTTAAGAAACGAATATTTTCTTATATATTCATATATTTTGTATGTCTAATATTTGCGCACATTGAATCTAAACTTCGGGTCCGACCAGCCAAAAGGTAGTCTGAGTGACTTAATGCCCTTACAATAAATATCCAGGCGCCGAAACCTGGAGTTATGGGTGCGGGGAAAACGAACTGATCTGATACTCCTTCGGATGAGAGTATAAACCGAGGTCTAGTCTGTGTCGCATACATTCCATCATAACGGACTTTAAAGATCCTGACGCTCATGTCCTAGACGGGTGAGTGCCGGTGACAAGAACACACCCAGCATGCACCTAGGTCCTTCTCCCCTATCCCTGGCTGCCCAGGATTGTGCTCAGTTGTCCGGGCGTCAGACCATGCGCCCAAAGGCTGCGGGTGGGCGTCTCGGGCGGCTTGAGTTAGATCCTGTATCAACCAGCGCCTTGAGCAGCTCTTGAGCTGGAAAAGCGCTATATAAGAACGATTAAATAATAAAAATTTTGATATAAAATATCTCATACATTGTATACGAACTAGAGGTTTTAGAATTGATTTTGATTGGGTTCCTTCCCATTTAGGTATATATCATAATGGCAATGAAGTACCGGACAAATTAGCCAAAAAAGGGGGACTACAAAGAACGAATATTCAGTATTTAAAAAAAAAAACTTTAAAAAACTATAATTTGAAATTGGCTAAATTTGAATACTATTCGCTTTTGGAAAGAAACATACTTTTTTCTGTAAATAAAGTATGCATTGTTAATCGCTCAAGAACTTTTGCGAAATACAATTTATATATTACGGTTAAATTCGTAGGAACACAAATAATTTTTTTTAAACGTCAGCTCTATTTGCTCACAAAATATTTCAGTTCATCACATACCTTTCGATTTTATAATTTTAACAGCAGTGTAAAAAGATAAAATAATTATTATATTAGAAGATGATGATTTTAAAAACAAACATTTTTATAATCTTGCTAAAGTATTATTATGGAAACCAGGTTGTCAAAATGGTATGATTTGTATTTTAATTTTTTAAACATTATTTTGTTTCATTTGTTTAAGTTTTTAGTTGTCTAATATCACTTTGTAGTGAACAGACGACAAATTAACAAATTTAATTGAATTGTGAGGGGAATCAACCCAAGTTATCAGAGGCTATCCTATGCGACTTGATTCTCAGTTTGCTGTATCGTTTGACTAGTAATAAATATAGTATAACTCGCAAGGTGATGATGTTATAATAGGGGCAGATTTCCTATTTTAAGCCGCGTACACGCTTATTTGAGAGTCTCAATAATGTGGTGTTATAAACTCGTCTATGACCATGCTAGTTTTGTGTTAATGTGTCAATAAAATGATCTCCCACTCGCTTTAACACCCCCGTTGGGGTGCCGGGGGTTTCAGTATAAATAGTATCCCCACTTTCTGGAAATTTAGTGCTTTAAATTCCCACTGTCGCTGTCTTTCTCATTTGCTCTTTTTCAGTCCTGCTCTGTTCTATCAATCTGCTATACTATCTTCTTCTTCACTAGACCAGTCACCTACCTTTTTTCTTGAAAACTCTTCCGGGACAAGACTCTTTGTTTGTGTATGAGGTCTGTTGGATCAGCTTGGGAATATTGGACGCTTTCTGCCAGGTGGTCACTAGGGCCTCCTATGATGTTATTATTTAGCAATGTAGGCATTTTATATGTATATGTTTTGTTGATAATTTATAACGATGTTTGTATTCTATTTTGTTTTTGTAAACGGGGGTTCGATAAATTAGAGTGCAGCCTCAGCGTCCCCTGCGTGGGATGTCTTTGTTGTAAAGTGACTGGCTGGTGGGGGGCATTCAGTTTTCCCACTAGGGTTGTTTCGGCAGATCTGTTATGCGGATCGGGGGTTGTCCGGTCCTGATTTGGCTCGGAAGAGTCCGCTGGACCTAAAGCAACAATTATGTAATGTAATGTAACTCGCTTTAACATAGTAACTGTACTATCCCAGAGACAATTACATAAAATGAAGAACAAATCTCAAAGACTTAGGGGAAGCATGGGTAGGGTTGGGAAGGGTAGTCGGTATGACTGTGCGTGTGCGTCTGTTTGTGTGTATGTGTGTGTGTGCGTATAGGCTGTGTATGTGTGTGTGTGTGTGTGTGAGTGTGTGTGTGTGTGTGTGTTTAAGTAAGTGAACGCGCGTGATTCCTTTTTTTTTGCCTAACACAATGTCATGCAACATCATTTTGGTCTGTTTCAATTTTAAAGAACGAAAACTGTCCAAAGCGGATTTGCAGATTGCATGCAATGAAATTAATTCAGCCACGTGCAGTGCTTGCGTCATGTCCTGGATCATATGGATTATTCAAACACCTATGGAGAGAGACAGACAGACAGACAGACAGACAGACAGAGACCGAGACAGAGACAGAGAACAACAACAAATTGAGAGAGAGAGAGAGAGAGAGAGACAGAGAGAGAAAGACAGAGAGACAAACAGAGAGACATAGCGAGGGAGAGAAAATCAGAGAGAGAGAGGAATGGAGAGAGAGAGAGAGAGAGAGAGAGAGAGAGAGAGAGAGAGAGAGAGAGAGAGAGAGAGAGAGAGAGAGAGAGCGGATTGCTCTGAGAGAACAGTTTAATTTACAAATGGAGAAATTAATGTCAGCGTAACCTATATGCTGAATACCAAAATCAATACGAACCACGAATTTCAATAGTTGAATGGTAAGGATAACTTTTAACTTTTATTTTAAAAATAAGTCAGCGCCTTTTAGGGGAAAAAATACATAAGAAAAATCATAACAGTTTAATTTAGAACGAAGTTAATGTCAGTGGGTAGGTACCATATTCAAAGTCGAAAATTAAAGTGGAATGTCTAAATGGAAAAGAGGTAATTCATTGTAAATTTCGAAAAGAAATCAATCTCTTTGACAACAAAAAACACTTTGTAGCGATGCGATTTAAATGTATAAAGAAGAACAAATAAACGCCAGTGTGTTTATTTATGTATTATTTTTATTCTTATATAGCGCTTTTTCAGCTCAAGAGCTGCTCAAGTCGCTGGCTGATACAGGATCTACCTCAAGCCGCCCGAGACGCTCATCTGCTGGCGTGTGCACATCGTATGATGTCCAGACAACTGATGACAACGCTGGAGGACCGAGTAGTGGCAGGGGGAGTGCTTGCTGGGCTTACTTCCGTAGCCGGGACTCACCCATCTAGGACATGAGCGTCAGGATCTTTAAAGTCCGTGCGATGGAATGCCTGTGTGCAAAGACTAGACCTCGGGATTATATTCTCATAATGCTGAATACCCAAATCGATCCTAACAATAGCCTGGAAATTGTTGAATGAAAATGGAGCTGGCTACGTTTAAAGGTACTGTAAATGTATAATCGACTAATTTATTGATGGCAGGGTGAAAGAAAGAAAAAAAAGACAGAAAGAAAGAATAAACAAAGAAGGAAGAAAGAAAGAAAGAAAGAAAGAAAGAAAGAAAGAAAGAAAGAAAGAAAGAAAGAAAGAAAGAAAGAAAGAAAGAAAACAAAACTAATATAAACGAAGAAAGATCAATGCAATTTTATGTGTAGTGAAGACACAGGTTTTTGGCACCGTGCTACGATCACAATGGCTTTAAAAGGACTTTTTATGCTACATTGCTACATTAAACATCAACATATTATTGCCCATTTGTGAGCACAAGAGAGGTACTAGTCCTGTAATATATTTATAAACTAGCAATTTGAAACAAGGTGTCAACAAGGCAAGTGCACAGGCCAAGAAAAACCATCAAAGAGGAAAAGTAACTGACAATAAATATGCAAGTGCTTAAGTCACGATGTTGGCCTGTGGAGGTTGGATTGAACTAACAAAAAGTCTTTTTGTATTTCCATACTTATCTAAAATACTTAGAAACAGTCGGGGTAAATCTGAACGAGCAAAATGTCGGGCTGTGGGAAAGTCCGTCTGTCAGTCCGTTGGACACCATATCCCAAGAAACACTGAACAGATTTTGACCACACTTTATAGTAACATTATTTAGCTTAGTCCGAAAAATCAACAATGACATCCGAAAAGGCCTGTGAACAGTAAAGGAGAACTGGATATAAGAGCAATGCCAGAAATAAGAACAGTCTGAACAAGAACAACAGCAAGGCCTACCAGACAGTGAAGCGACTGACAAGTGTTAAACAGTCCATGGTCTCTACGATCCAAGCAAGTCTGGCATATGCCTTACAGAAGAACAAGAAGTCTTGGATAGATGGGCGGAGTACTGCTCTGACCTTTACAACCACACACCAAATGGAGACCCATCAGTTCTAGCATGTCCCGAGAACAGAGAAGAGGAAGAAATCCTCCCAATTCTCCGAGAAGAATTTAAGGCAGTAGTGCAATGAAGAAGGGTAAGTCAGAGGGAGTGGACAACATACCAGCGGAATTGCTTCAAGCAGGAGAAGAAGCGACGATTGACGCCCTCACCATTATTTGTAACAAGATCTGGCAGAGTGGGGAATGGCCTACACAATGAACCCAGTCGCTTTTCATCACTCTTCCCAAAAAGGGTAACCTTCAGGAGTATGAAAATTACCGCACCATCAGTCTCATCAGACATCCCAGCAAAGTCCTCCTGAAAATAATATTCAACAGGTTGAAACCCCAAGCTGAACAAATCATAGCTGAAGAACAAGCAGGATTCATGGCAGGGCGAAATACTACTGAACAGATTTTCAACCTCAGAATAATCTGCGATAAATACCTACAGCATCAACAACATCTATATTATGTGTTTGTAGACTTCAAGAAAGAGTTTGACCGAGTCTGGTATGCAGCTCTGTGGGCAACCATTAGAGTGTACAACATCAGCCCTACTATTATTGAAGTCATCAAAAACCTGTATTACAAGGCTACCAGTGCAGTCCTCCACAACAGCGCCATCGAGAACTGGTTTAGAACAACAATCGGTGTGCATCAAGTATGCCAACTCTCTCCAACACCCTTCTACATCTTCCTAGAGCGCATCGTGTCCGATGCCCTTGCCGATCACGAAGGCGCCGTCAGCATAGGTAGTAGAGCAATCTCCAACCTTCGTTTTGCGGACGACATTGATGGATTGGCTGGAAAGGAACAAGAACTTGAACAGCTGTAACAGAGGCTTGACACCCTCTCTATAACTTATGGAATGGAAATAAGTGCAGAGAAGACCCAGATTAAGACCAACAACACCAATGTCATCAACATGGACATCAAAGTCCAACGCCAAACCCTCAACACAGTGAATAGCTTCAAATATTTAGGAGCCATTGTATCAAACAATTGGTTCCGACAGGAAGTCCTCTCCAGGACCGCACAAACAACTGCTGCCCTGACAAGGCTGAAGCCCATATGGAAAGACAAGACCATTCTAATGTAAGGCTGCTGCGCTCCCTTGTCATCTCCATCTTCCTATACGCTTGCAAAACATGGACCCTCACAGCAGATCTACAGCGAAGAATACAAAGCATGGAGATGAGGTGCTACAGAAGACTTCTGGGCATTTACTATACCCAGCACATTACCAACAACGAAATCCAACAGACCATCACACAAGCCATTGGAAAACACGATGACCTCCTCGCTCACAGTGGTGAAGAAACGGAAACTCCGATTATATGGCCACGTCACCAGACCATCAGTCCTTGCAAAGACCATCCTGCAAGGCACAGTGCAAGGAAGCAGAAGAAGAGGGAGACAAAGAAAGAGGTGGGAGGACAACATTCGAGAATGGACTGGCTTGGCACTGAGCGAAGCCATGAGGTTTGCTGAGAACAGAGAAAGATAGAGTAGGCTGGTTAAACGATCATCTGTGGTGCCCCAACGACCTTGGAGTTACGGGATAGGATAGGATCTAGGTTAGTGGCCTGCCTCCAGTGACATCATATTTGCTCTACCGCAAAGTCAAGGTCATTGGAGTCATTTTGTTGCTAAATACATTTTGATCAATATCTCAAAAAGGGCTAAAGCGATGTTGTTGAGTTTTAGTATACAGGCACTTCAAATAATGAGCCGTTCTTCAGTAGCAGTCCGGTTGTCGATCAGTCCGTCAGTCTTTCGGTCCATCGACCCGAATTTCTTCTTCTTTTTAAAAAAAAACAACATTCCTTGCAATATCTCATGAATTATAACTGAACCGAAATTGATCATTTTTACTTGCGGATCTTGTAACTAACTACATGTACTGCTAAGCATGTTAGATCATTCGTATTTGTACTTTGTAAAAGGTTAAGATCATTGGACTTCACCATTTTCTAAACACTGTTTGCACTGTATCTAAAACAAGGCTTATCCATTGTTGATAATTATAATTTTAGCATTTTCTAAACACTGTTTGCACTGTATCTAAAACAAGGCTTATCCATTGTTGATAATTATAATTTTAGTTCATTCCATGCTTTCCCTTTGCTTTGTCAGGATAAAGCCGAGCCACAACACGGCCAAGAAAATAAACACCTTTGAAAATGCTTATTTTGTAGACTATGTGTGTGTGTGTCTGGAAGTACACATGAATGGCTTGCCATCATATTATTTTACTTGAACGTAGCGGGGTGTAGGATGGGGGAGGGGGATGGGGAGCTAGTTACATGTTTGAGACTAGTAAAGCCTATACGTGTGGCCTAAAACAGGCAAGAAAGCCAAACTCCGTTCGGAGTACATGTACACAAGTCAATGAACTTTTATTATTCAACCTTTTGTAGGTATCGATCCGAAGTAGGGTGGCAAAAAGTCAACGTCACCAAAACCCATTAATGGCGACTACAATTGGGCAATGAACGTTGATATATGTTTGAAATGAAAGTTGTGCGCTATTGAAGCGAATATTTGACTGGACTGGATTGAAAGACAAGGCAACAAAATATTCATGAGACCACGTTGCACGTTGATAGGGACAAGAAATAAACAACAGGTTTTTAAAAAAAAACTTCGGTGGTAAAAAAAAGGTCCCTTTTGCAAACATGTGTAATGTCCCGTCGTTCGGGCTTTAACTTTAGAGTAGGCTATTAATACAACATCTACCTAATGACAAGTTTGAGGATTGTATTGTCTGGTTTGGTAAACTTAGAAGACTGCATCTGATAATCGGGTTTGAGGAACTGTACTGTATGACGAAATTGTAGAAAACTGCATTGTGTGACCGGACCGTGTGTATATACAATGAAGGACAACTTTGTATGATTTTTTTTTTAATTCTATATTTTCCAGCTGTGTTGGGTGTTGAAAAATGTGGAGAGGTTGAATAAGGTGGTTCCATTCTTTTAAAGGATGTTTTGTGTAGGCCAACGTTTTGAATACTGCATTGTGTGTCTAGACGTTTTTAAGACTGCATAATGTGGCCAGTGTCGGATCAGCCAATCAATAAAGGCGCTGAACTGCTCCTGGGCGGCCATCGATCACATAAACATGCTCCATTTCTTCATTGACTTTTTGTCCTTCCTTCCTTCCTTCTTTCCTTCATTGGTGCAGTGACTTTACTCCAAAAGGAAAGACCTTGCTAATTTAAGACACGCAGTGCGGGAACTGTGTAACAATCAATGGTAGCAGAATTTTTATTAAAAAAATGTTACCCAACGGAACCAAAATAACTATCACTGTTATGTATTTTTGCACTGGGAAAAGTATACAACCGTTGTCGAACGCCCACAAAATGTGGGAACTGATCAGAATTTGGTCAGACGTTCGCTGCCAGAATCCAAGGGGTCAAAGTAGACCGCTTTCCTCCCACCCCCATCATCATCATCACCCACACATGCACCCCACCCTACCCTTTGGTGTTAAATGTTTTGCCTTTTACGCTTGTTCTTCCCTGTTTGGGTTCGTTTTCTAAAGTAAGCTGGACATGTTTAATTTGGTGTTTCTTAAGTAGGCTTATTATCATGTAATGTGATAGAAGAAAATTGTGATTCTATCATATCCTATCCCGTAACTCGAAGGTCGTTGTGATTCTAATGATGAAAAAAGATCGGTCAGACCAACAGTCCATGTTGAGTTTTCTGTATTAAAACAAATAAACAAGCAAACAAACAAAATTGCTTGCTCTGTTAGGTTCCCAAGCAATTGCTGGAGAGCTGTTGTGTTTGGCTCTGTACGTCCGTCCCTCAGCACTTTTCTCTGCAACTAAATGGAAGGATTTTTTGAAAATCATTATTTTATTTGGGGTGTGCTGGTAGTGGTATAAGTAAGTGGTAGAAATCATTCTAGTCTACGGGTGTGCTGGCTATTTGGTTTGTTGAAGAAGAGGAACTTAGATCAAGAACAGGAAGAAAGAAGAAGACGACGACGACGACTACTATAATAATAATAATAATAATAATAATAATAATAATAATAATAATAATAATAATAATAATAATAATAATAATAATAATAATAATAATAGGCAATTTATACAGCGCTTTCCAAAATCACAAAGCGCTTTACACAAACAAAATAATGTAAACACAACATGCGTACATTGGTCAATAACACGCAAACACATACACATCCCAACACCCAAAAACACTCACTCGGGGCGCCTAAGGAAAGGCCTCTCTAAAAAGATGCGTCTTCAAGTTGATTTTAAAAGACGCCAGTGAAGGACTGTGAAGGACGGACCGAGGTAGCGATTTCCAGGTCTGAACGGAGAATAAACTGAAGGCTTGACCACCGTGTCTCACCCTGTGGTATTCTGGTAGGCCTACACGGAACATCATTTCATCTGCAGACGAGCGGAGAGAGCGAGAAGGAACATAGACAGTCAAAAGTTCGGAAAGATAGCTAGGAGCAGTTCCAAAGATGATGTGGTAGCAAAGACATGAGGTTTTATATTACATTCGTTGTTCAACTGGGAGCCAGTGTAGTTCTTGAAAGAGAGGCGTGCAATGCTGTGATTTCCATGCTTTGAAGATGAGTTTAGCTGCAGAGTTTTGGAGGTGCTGAAGACGTATAAGGACTTTCTGTGTGCAACCCACGAGGAGTGAATTACGACGAAGAAAAAGAACAAGAACAAGAACAAGAAGCACGAGAATAACAAGAACAATGAGAATAAGAACAAGAAAATAAGAACAGGAAAAACAAAAAGAACAAGAACAAGAAGAATGAAAAAAGAATTAGAACAAACAAAAAGAATTAAAAATGAAGGAAATAAACAAACTTAGAAAAGAACTAGAAGAATAAAGAAGAAGGAAACGACGACGACGACGACGACGACGACGACGACGACGAAGAAGAAGAAGAAGAAGAAGAAGAAGAAGAAGAAGAAGAAGAAGAAGAAGAAGAAGAAGAAGAAGAAGAAGAAGAAGACAGCAACAACAACAACAACAACAACAACAACAACGAAGAAGAACAAAAAAAAAAAAAAAGAACGAGAACAAGAAGAAGAAAAAAACCACCAGAACAAGAAATGAAGAAATAAACATAGGTTTGGTGCTGTCTATGTTTATAACGAAAGTGTTTCCCTTTTTGTAGGTTATCTAAGATTGTAGCCTATGTTTTGATGCCGATCTGTATCTATATTTTTCATTCTTTATTCACAGTTTAAAATTCATCTGCATTTCATTCTTGTATTATAAGACAGTGGACGCATATCGTTCATACAGGTCTGTTTATTTTGTACTCCGTGAGTACACTGTAACTAACTATATTACTTTGACGTGGACCAGTAAAAAATATTCATGCCCCAATCCAGTACGTGTTACGGGTTTTCAATGCCGTGTGTATTTAAGAGAGAGGACCTTTTAACGATCTTCTCGTTGCTAAGTGTTAGGCCAATAAATAAGGCGACATTATGGAGGGAGCGGCCAATGTGTGTAGAAATAATGAAAAGAAGAAAGAAAGAAAGAAAGAAAGAAAGAAAGAAAGAAAGAAAGAAAGAAAGAAAGAAAGAAAGAAAGAAAGAAAGAAGAAAGAAAGAAAGAAAGAAAGAAAGAAGGAAAGAAAGAAAGATGACGACGACGACGACGACGAAGAAGAAGAAGAAGAAGAAGAAGAAGAAGAAGAAGAAGAAGAAGAAGAAGAAGAAGAAGAAGAAGAAGAAGAAGAAGAAGAAGAAGAAGAGCTCATTTAGCTTTTTTCCAGCTCAAGAGCTACTCAAGGTTCTGGCCGATACAGAATATAACTCAAGAAAAAGAAGGAGAAGAAGAAGAAGAAAGGAAGGAAGGAAGGAAGGAAGGAAGAAGAGATAGAGGGAGAGAGAGACAGAAAGATAGACAGACAATAAACCGGTAGACAGTGGGAAAAAAAGACAGACTAACACACAGAAAGACGGACTCAAATAGGTCCTATAGTTGAGAGAGGCAGAATTTAGAATGTGGGGTTTTGATCGACATATACATTTTCTAAAGAGTAGTTTTAAAATAGCGCAAATGTTTATGTTTCCCTGCATAATTAAGCTTATCTGAATACCTACAGTGTGGTTTTGGCAGAGCAACACAGATATTTACGTGTCATTATTTTAGAGAGAGAGAGACAGAGACAGACAGAGAGAGCGAGAGGGAGAGAGAGAGAGAGAGAGAGAGAGAGAGAGAGAGAGAGAGAGAGAGAGAGAGAGAGAGAGAGAGAGAGAGAGAGAGAGAGAGAGATTGACTTTCTTGCTCTGCAAAAAACGGTTTTATTAAAATGTAAAAGGTTCTCAAATACAAGATGACTGTTCAACGCCCTTCTTTTGACCCTGATAATGATGTTGGCAGTTTTCTTTTATGATAGTGATTCTAGCTGAAAAACTATTTTACTTTCGAGAAAAAGAGTTTTCATGCATTCAATGTAGTTCCGTACGGCAGATTAGGATATTTTTAACCTGTGGATTTTGGAACTCATGTCTCATCCATGCGGGTGAAAATCGGACTGCTTTCTCAGCGACAGCCGCAGAATTGTCACCCAGGACGAGGGGGAGGGGTGGGAGAGTTGAATAGGACGCAATGCTTGCATGGGGTGTTTTGTTTCTGGAACTCACCTGTTTAGGACATGAGCGTCAAGATCTTTAAAATCCGTGCTTTGGAATGCAATTGTGAACCATCGCTGTTTTTCTTCTGTACATAAATTTTATATTCTCATCCGAGAATTTACCGAGAATAGTCTACACTTATCGGCGGTGACGGCGCCGTCACATTTTGCACCGCAAAAAGAAAAGGGGGCGACACACAGTCAAAGAGTATCGCATGAAAAATCGAGAGTGATCTAGTGTTGAGTAAACTGCCACTCTTGGGCCGGAATAGGGATCCAAAACATCAACAAGAGTCTTGAGTAGCGACAAGGGAAGGACTTCCCGTGAGTCTGAAAGACGATAACTCTGAGACTGAAAGAGAAAGAGACTGTTCGAGAAACCTTCTCTTTGTGACTGCATGTGAGTGGGCTTATGACCATGTCGCACGAATGTGCGATTACGTAGAAGAGTGATCCATCGCTGTTTTTCTTATGTACTTTTGGGATTTTATATTTTTTTTCTTTGTAGGGTTCGTACGCTGTAAATAGTTCTTTGTTGCGTACAGTTACTTTCGCTTTTTTACTGTCCTATTCTTTGTTATTGAGTATATTTCTCTCTCTTACTATCTGAAGGTTATAGATTGTTCTTTGCTGGACATGCCTATAGTTGTCTTTGACTGTCCGAACGCTATACACAGTGGTTTTGTTATGTACATTCGTCTTTTACTTTAGAGTCCGAATCGTGAAAATATTTCCGTTTGTTCTAGTTTAATAGGCGAAGTGTTGACTAAACTATCTTTTCCTCTTTTTTTCGTACAGGAAAAATGCGGTTTGGATTGTCCATTGTACTTCACCAGACTGACCAACACGGTTGACCAAGATCGTTATGCTGTTGTCTCGAACAAAATTGGGATTTATATCTACCTACCGACCTTTTTAGTGGTCAGCGTTGACACAAACTAAGCAAAAACGTTACCATTTAAACATTCAATGTCGCTGTTGTTTTCAGTGTTAAAGACAATTCCGGTTGTGTCTTCGGTAATGTGTGTCTAGTGAGAACACTTGAATAGCCAAAGTGGTCTGGCATTAAGAAGAAGAAAAAAAAGACTTTAGTATGTGCCTCTAGGATCCAACGGTCTCGCCTCATGAATAACAAATGCATCGGGGACTTCATTGTTATTAAATACCTTATTGCATGGAGGATATGAGTTTATTGTGTTGGAAAACGATAGTTGACATTAACACGTTTTAAAAAGATGTTTTAAAATGCTTCTTGTATTACCGTCTTGTTGTGGTGACTTTTTCTTTTTACTGACATTCTAAACGCTTTGAAAGTCAAGAGAAAAACAAAACTCTTGCAATTTCGTGTTATTGGTAGAGAACTAAAACGACAGCATCGCGACTTAACGATTCATGTAGCAAGAATCGCTGGACACTTTAAGCAAGGATTAACTAAATGAACTTTTGCAAGGAGATGGTAACAACAACAAAAGATATTAGTGAACTGGCCTAATTTGACCTGGTTAAACAATGAGCAAATTTATCCTCAAAAAACATATTTTTCAATAAAATCCAGATTCTAATAAAAACCTACTCAAATAGGATGATGAACAAATGAGAGAAAATAGAATCTATACTGATAACGGAAACTTAAGAAAACGGAGTCTACTACTGCCAAAAGCAGAAGCAACAGAAGTAACAAAAGCAGCATCAACAACATCACCTGGTGAAAGTGGCGAAAGAGAAGATTTAAGAGAAGTCAACGACCTTCCTCATCAACACCAGCAATAAAATCCGTAGTAGTAGCAACAACAACGACAACAGCAGCAGTAGCAGCAACAACAACTACAACAGCAGCAGTAGCAGCAACAACAACAACCGCCAAGATGTCGGACGCAGCTCTAGAAAGAACGAGAACTAACAGTACGATCATCGACGACGCAGACAACGCTTTTAGGTATGTGGATTTATCATGTAACATTATCAATTCGTCCTCATAAAGCTAACCCTGACAAAAGGTGAGGGAAGATCTTGACGCCTCTTATCAAAATTTAAAGTTCTGTCTTCTGTCTCCGTACCTCTATTTATCTATTTGGCCTGCTCCCTCCTTCCCTCCCTAAACTCTCTCTCTCTCTCTCTCTCTCTCTCTTTCTCTCTCTTTCTTTCTTTCTTTCTTTCTTTTTCAAATAATTATATTTTAAAGCATCAAGAAAAGGTGCAAAGAAAGAAAAAAATGAAATAAAGTTAAACATTAAATTAATTACATAAATTAAATGTAATTAATCTTAAATAAATGAAATATTTTTTTTTTAAATTTGATTATATTACATTATTCACAAAGCCAGTGTAAATTCAATCAAATTTTTTAAATTGGTGCAAGGAAGACAAAGAAAACGTCAAGCATTCCAATAAAGGTCTATTCAATATTTTATTGTGAATAATTTTTAAACATCAATATAACATAACAGCAAAAGAACTCCAACAGAACATTCTCCTAAAGGATGTGACAGCAATGCGAGATAGATAACTAAATCCCATCAGATTTGTTTTATAACGGAAGTTCTCTGCAAGAGTTGTTGACAAACCTTGACACAAGAATCACAGTTGATCGCGTCAGTGCAAAGATCGCGTCAGTGCAAAGATCGCGTCCTCTTAAGGCCTAATTTCTGTTGACCAACCGCCTTAAGAGATCAGACAGAGCACCCATCTGCTCGATGTTGCCGCTTCACCCCCTATGGCATATCTGTAAAAATACCTATATCTGTTTGGTATTTACTGACGTCATAGGGGTAGTTCAACAAAATTTTCGAGTTTAAAATCCAGGACTCGTGCACTGTTAATCTACGAAAAACCTGATTATAGTTATTGTTCCAAGAGATCAGATTTAAAATTCCTTCTGCAGAGATCTGACCTGTGGAATAGTTATTAAAGTACATTAAGCCTGATTTTTCAACTCCTGGTTGTGGCATTTGCTGACGTCATAACAAGAAAACAAATTAACCTGGGGGTGGGGGAGGGAAGATAGAGGTGGAGGTGGGAGTGGGTGGTTCTGAAAATGTTAGTGTGGGTAAAGCACTTTAGGAAGTATCAGTCACTAATATTACGAATAACTTGATTATTATTGTAAAAGATCAGATAGAGATTCCTCTGCTGGTCATTGAAGCTTTATACCCTTTGTGGTTTAGGCACAGCTATTAAAATACATATACCCAATAGTTCAGCTTTTCTGGTTTGTAATCTGCAAGCGTCACAGTTGATTTGTTATTTTATATATTTTTTATTTTTTTTATTTTTTTATTTTTTTATTTTATTTTTGCATATTTTTTTGGGTGGGTGGGTGAGGAGTGGGGGTGAGGGGAAGAAGAAGTGTAGAGAGAAACTCTAGAGATTATTACTATTCCCAGCAGTATAGAATACATTCCTGATACTTCCTATTATTTTGTTTATTTTCTGAAGGATAGCTCTAGCCTCGATTGAGACATGCAAATGAAGCAGCCCAGAGCTGCATGCAAGAACGATTGATTAGAGGGAGATAGTAGGAGGGGATGCTTATCTGACTGATTGATTTAGGAGGTAATGGGTTGATTTTACGATTGATTATTGGTACGATAGTACGGTGGCGATGGGTAAGGTCATAGGGATTAGGTTAAATGACCAACGTATATGTGGGAAAGACTGAAAGAAAGAAGATTTAATCGGATAGGATTGGGCTGTGCTGGTAGAAAAGGGTGGGTGACGGAGGGAATAGATTTCACTTTACTTACATGTAGGGCCATGGATGGAAAGGGTGTGCATAGAGGGAAGGATAAAAAGAAGCGAAAAAAAGAAATGGCCCGCTACACCTGGTGTTACGAGGAAAAAAAAACACAGATGAATCTTGTAGCCTTGGTGTCGCGAGAACAAAAATTGTGTATTAAAACATGTCACAGATTCTCACCAGAAAATCTCCCCTTAGTATTTGAAATTTGTTAAGGTCAGTGGTTAAGGTTAGGCTTCTTTAGCATAAGAATGGGGGCGTTACATCTAAAGCTGTCAGTTTGATGAGATAGTGATTGAACCACGGACAAAAGAGCTAAATCCTTAACATAAGGTAAGCCTTGGGACCTATATAGCTCGCCACTGTAGGGCCTCTGGGTTCCAAAGCTCCTTGCCTCTGTGCATTTCGCAGTTCTAATCCCTTTTCACACAATCGCTGCAGTGACATTATGCTCAAAGACCATGAATGTACGCTCAAACGATCTTCAGAAGCCAGATCAGAGTACTGTACAGCGAAGACCTGATGTGTTCCAATCCGCTTCTGGCCACATAATGTTTATGTTAAACTTGGCCAAGGTCTCGCTTTGTTGCAAAACAAAACTCGGCTATACTCAAACAGCGGATCATTCAAAGTAATCCTAGGACTGTACCAAGCTGACGGTGTAGGTCCTACATTCAATCTTGAATTTAGGCTACTTAAAAACACCCTACTACATAGTTAATCCTCTTCACACATTTCGTGCAGCAACAATCAAACTCTTTTATGGGATTCTGCAAATAAAACAATAAAGTAAGCACCGCTGCTCGTATTTCCTAAATGACAGCATGCATAGCGTACCGATAACGTAATCATAATGCATACGCAGCGCAGTGCACCTACTCCTTTTTTAAGGCGAAAGGGGTGGGTGCGAAGAGACGGAAATACGGAGGAAGACTAAGGGGATGAGGGAAAGACCATGTGTTAGTCTCAAACACTCTACTACGAATATGCTAACATATATTTTTAGACACACCGAACGCTATGAATTCAGACTTAGACCATATTATCAGCAGATGAAGCAGTATTCAATTTTGTTTATATAGTAAGTATTGAAAATGAACGGATCTGAAAAAATAACTGGCCTTCCTTAGTGCAAGGGAAGGTAAAGCAGCGAGGGAGATGAGATTGGCAACCCTCTAAGAAAGCTGGTCCTAAAAAAAAGAAATATCACCGGCGCCACATTAAACTAAAAAGCCTTTTGCCCCTACGAACGAAGGTTACGGTAAAACCTTTGCACCTTAAAGAGATAAACTTTGCTTCAATAGCTTTGGATGCCCAGCATGATCTGTCGCAATCGTAGATCATCGTTAACTCTTGAGCAAGCGGGGTTGATGATAACGTGACGTTTGCATGGTGGATTAATTGCGAAGTGTCAACTTCCTATCTTTTGACCCAAATGTATTGGAATTTAATTGCAGGTTTATCAGTTGTCCAGGCGAGCGTAACAGAGCGACAAACTCGAGGTCTGTGTACCGATGACTCGCCTTATGACGTGACTTCTGACTTTTCTCACGTCTATTTGACTTTTCTGACGTGATTGTAATTAAAATCTGGAAATACTTTGAAATAGTTGGGAGCTGAACTGGGGGGAGAGAGCGAGGGGAGGGTAATAATAATAATAATAATAATAATAATTACTGTATTTATAATGCGCTTATCTTATAATAATTATAACTCTAAGCGCTCACTCACAACTCACGCACGCATGTGCACGCTTTAGACAATGACACATGTAACAATTACGCAAAAAATACATTCACTCAAATATACTCATACCACAAACAGACCAGACACTGTATGCAAGAGACAGCTGGCGATGGGGTGCGTAGTGAGGTCATAGTGTTAGAACTGCTTGAAAAGGTAAGTTTTGAGGGCAGACTGGAAGGAGGTGGGAGAGGGGAGGGTGGGGGAGGGGAGGGTGGGGGAGGGGCGTAATGAGAACATTAGCTAGGTTAGTGGCCTGCCTCCCATTAGAAAAGTTTCGGTATGCAGATACTTCAAATCATGAGCTGCCCTTCAATAGCAGTCCGGCTGTCGGACAGTCCGTCAGTCGGTCGGTTCGTTGCTCCGAATTTCACTTTATTGGTTTAAAACACATTTCAGACACTGGCCTATTATTTCTTTTTTTTTCCCTTTAGCCTCTTTATGAGAAAGCTGAGTTCCAACACCGCCCAAAAATTGAACACTTGGGAAAATGTTTATTTTTCGGCCATGTGTGTGAGCGTCTGGAAGTGCATTCGAATGGAATGCCATCTTTTTTTCTTTTTTTTTTTTAATTTGTCATGCAGCTAGATGTGAAATTTCATTGTCATCGCGTTCTTTCCAGATAAGATTACAAATTCAATGAAAGAGTGTATCAAGATAGAAGTGTATTGGAATGATAAGCGCAATTTTGTATTGTGTTTTATTGTATTTTGTTACAATTTTTTTCCTTTTTTTTTTTTGCAAGTATATATTTACCGTTTGACAATATTAAGAAATTGTGTTTTATTTGATAACCTGCCTTTATTGGCTGCGTTGTAGTTTCTTGAATATCAAATAATATTGAGGTTCTGTTTACAATGGACAATACGATGTCGTGAACATGTATTTCTGGTCGTAGTTTCATTCGTTTGTTCATATGGGGCTAAACGAAACTCCAGAAGTAACGCAGTCAGCGTAACACGAATCCTTTTACTCTTCATAAGCCACGAACAATACGGCATTGTATTGGCGTCCCGGGCAGGAGGAAAAAATCAAAACACAATAGGAGGTAGTGGCCAAGGATTTTTCATCATGGCAACACACAACTGACTTTGCAACTTGACCTTACACTTGATACTTCTTTTATGTTTGCTGGATTAGTGCATGCAAAAGTAATTATTATGTTACTAATAATATTTTTAGCCACTATTCCGGGCGGGGCTTGTCTCATTCAGCAACCAATAATCAATCAATCAGCATATTCATGTAATATGCATTACTATTTTCATTCTATATCTCGGTCATGAATCATGCATCCCTTTAGTAATCATTCCAACTTCAGTCACTCTTTCACAATATTAAATTGATTTACGCATGCAATTCTTTATTTCTTCCTTGTTTTCGGATGTTGGGGAGAAGGGACCTAGTGCTTGCTGGGTGTATTTTTGTAACCGGCACTCACCCGCCTAGGACATGAGCGTCAGGATCCTTAAAGTCCGTGTGATGGAATGCGTGGGTTCACAGACTAGGACTCGGTTTATACGTCTTTCGAAGGAGTAGTCTATTAGGATTTCATTTAAAATCGGTGAAGAAAATTACCATGATCCAATATTAATAACTATTAGTGTGTGGGTTGGGGGCATGAGCTTTTTATTTGTGTGGGTGAGTGTTTGTGTGTGTGTGTGTGTGTGAGTGAGTGAGAGCAAATGAGTGTGTGTGTGTATTCTATAAAGAGAGAGAGAGAGAGAGAGTGTGTGTGTGTGTGTGTGGGTGTGTGGGTGTGTGTGTGTGTGGGTGTGTGGGTGAATGTGTGGGAGAGAGAAAGAGAGAGAGTGGGTGTATGTGCGTATGTGAGTGCGTGTGTGTGTTATTTCACATAGAACCCTATACTATAGCAGTTTGAAAAGCTTATAAATCTATGTCGAAAATCAATGGTTTCTAAATCGCCATGTTTCGGCAATAAACTTTTTTTTAAAATCTAATGCTTGATCATAATGGGGATAGGATAGGCCTAGGAGGGCGGTGGTCGTGGGTATGGAGGAATACTATAAACTGTATGACGCATTAACTTGTTTGTGTGTTTTATTTGTCCACACGTCAATTTAAAATCTTCTGTGAATTGAATATATAGTTTAAGGTTCCATAAATAAGTCTGGTGAAAAAGACTGCTTTGCAATTCCTTTGTTTTGCAATAGAATGGCCTATCATTTAGAAGGTGGTAGGCATTATTTTTCTGTCCTGGCCTCGTACTGTTATTAGGTGTATTTATCGTTTGAATTGCCATAACGAGAAAGTGGTTTGTACTGGTTTTCTTTCCTGCTCTTATAAGCAAGCGCGCGCGCGTGTGTGTGTGGGTGTGTGGTGTGTGTGCATGTGTGTGTGTGTGTGTGTGTACGGCATCCTTTGAGGGAAAAATATCACCAGATTTTCTATTTTTTCCAATATTTTATCTCGAACTTTTACAATGCAGTACATCTCTACGCCTGTACAATCTATACATTTGTACAAGGGATTTACAAAGCACAAGAAGGCTCATTCAGTGCTATAGTATACTCGAGATAATGAAAAATAAAAACAGCGAGTCTCTTAAAAATCACGTCAAGACAAGTAAAAAAAAGTCAATGAATAAACTAGAAGAAAGACTAAACGCAAGTCTTTTTTTTTTCTTCTTTTTTTTTTTAAATAAAAAAATGAACAGCTTATTGTTAGTTCCCGAGCTGTAAAGTTCGGAAACAACTACTTTTGGCTTTGGACGTCCGACGTCCGGCGTCCGTCATTCCGTTCCACATCCGTTCGTCCGGCGTTCGGAGGTGACATGTGCATACTTTTCACTGAAGCTAATGGACCGACTTCTTTGAAACTTGGTATTTAATTAGGAAGTAGGAAACCCTACGAGACAACCAAAAAAGTATTCATGTTGGGTGACTTCATCATGGTGATGTCATAATTTGTTTTGTTTTGTTTTCTTCTAATCATATTTTCTCCCAAACTACTGGAGGGATTTACTTGCACTTAGATTTTACCTGTGCCTCCAAAATAAAAACAAACTTATGCAGATCGAGTGACGTAATCATCGAGACGTTTTTTTTTTGTTTTTTTTTTCGTATGTAATTACAGTATTTACATGCTTAGATCCTTAAACGAGACTATGGTGTATTGAGTGACGTCATCGTATGTTGTCATCATGGTGACCTCCTACTTTTCTTTTTCTAATCTTGTTTTCTCACAAACTACAGGAGGAATTTGGTTCAAAGTTGGTACATACCTGTATTCTTTGGTTTATGTACATACTTAGACTTTATCTATGCCTCCAATGTAAAACCAAATTTATACAAATCGAGTTACGTAATCAAAATGACCTTTTAGTGTTGTTGTTTTTTTTAATAATTTCTTTAAACTTTGTATGTAATGAAAGTGTACAGATGAGTTGAGCCTTATTCAAAACTTACGTATATTGAGTGACGTCATCGTGGTGATATATATTTTCTTTTCATTTATTTATTTATTTTGCGCACTTTTCTCTGAAACTAATGGAGGAACATCTTTGTAACATGGTATTTAGAGCGCGCACGAGCGTTTGTGTGTGTGTTTGTGTGTGTGTCAGAAAAAAGAGAGAGAGAGAGAGAGAGAGAGAGAGAAAGAGAGAGAGAGAGAGAGAGAGAGAGTGTGTGTGACAAGCGGACGATGCACCCCTGAGGCTGACATTGTCCAGTCATCACTCCCAGGCTGGCCGGCTCAGCCGACTAAGCCGATTAAGCCCCGCCCCTCGGGGGATCTCTCTAGAAAAGCCCTGACACACAAACTCTCGGTGTCAGACGCATGCCTTCAGCCCTCGAGCACCCTTCACCCTGCCTCGGGCACGTCCCATCACCCGGTGACCACTGAGCCTCGGCAGTACTCTTGGGATTCGACCCGTCTTAGTCAAGGTAGGAGAGGAAACTTACTTTATGTCATTTAGCCTTCCCATCACCCGTCGATCGCCCAACATGTTCGTATGTCCTGTAGATATGTACGTTCGTGTTTGTGGTTTTGTCTTGGTGTGTTGCTGTGACATGTATTTATTCCTTGTATATATTATCTGCCTTGTTTATGAAACATGCCATGTTTGAATTTATACTTGTATGCTCCCTGTTAGCCCCATGTATAAATCTCCCTTGCCATGCTGTCCCTCCACATAGATTAAAGTCCCCCAGTACAGCCCCTTGCCTACAACCCCCATTGTCCTGTATTTACCCCATTTGCTTCTCCCATGTTCCCACTGTATAAATATCTGCCCCTGTTGTCCGCCACCCCATCTTAAGGCGCCGAAGTTATCATATATTAGCGGCTGCCGGTAAACTCCACAATAGCCCCTTAGCCATGGTTGCAATTGTTGGACTGTTGGTACGAACCGGTCAACCCCTGGCCGGTCCGACCAAGTTTGAAAATCTGATGGGCACGCGCGCAAACAGACGCTGCACCCTGGATATATGTACATAGCTGATTTGGAGTCTGTACTACTTTACAGACGGGCTCCTATTCGGGCGAATATACCGGCCCTGCCAGCTGTAAGACGCCAGACCCGCTGCGGGCGACCCTGACAACCCAGGGCGTCAATGTGAAGCGTATCTCCCAAGTTTCGTCAGCCAGCCAGCCACGTAGGCTGAAAAACCGCACCCTATATCGCCAGCAGAAGTTGCACAACCAAGCCATTATCCAAGAAAGTGACCTACTGCCCCGCATTGGGCCCCAAGCTGACCACGAGAATTCTTTGATCCGCCGACCATCCAGAATCCTGGACCAACCACCGCCCTTCGCAAAACGAAGCTAAGTTACTATCCAACGAGCACCACAATTCGAAGAAACTCTGGCTAAGCCACTTAGAACAATCCAGATATCCTCCTGCTCAGTGATGAAATCAGTCCTCCATCGCCCTAGCATTCCCAAAGGCGCCCACCCAGAATATCTCCAAGATACTCCCAATTATTATTGACAATATTCAGTGACTCATCCTTAGATTATCCAACCCAGACGACCTAATTCTATTTAATAAAATTGACTAGTTAGAAACTGTATCACCTGGACTCCCCCTTGTTTGAATTCTTACTAGTTAGCCTACCTTCTCCTCGTCTGGCCTTTTGACTGTCTCTCATTCTTTAGTGGCCCCAGCCTTAGTCCCTTGAATGTCATCGCAACGTTGGCCTAAACAAGGGAGGCAACACAGTGCGAGGGATTAAGTGCTTATCCTCATCCCCCCAACCCCTTTCTTTGTGACATTAACTTTGGCGACCCCGACGAGACTAAAGACTTAGGTTTCCCACCCCAACTCGACGAGACAAAAGACTTAGCTTTCCACCCCAGCCCAGTATAGATAGGACCTAGCCCCCTAAGCCTAGTAGTGTATAGCATAACCCCATAGGTCCCTTACTGGCACTCCAGAATTGTGGTGTTTCGCGAAGGATTTTTCTTGCATTCATTTTTTTCATGCTTTGATTGATTGCATTTTGTCTCTGTGTCAGTGTTGTGTTGTACTCGCCCCTGTGCAATTTCATCGTAGTTCATTTCAGCCCGCCCCCTTGTTTTCCGTCAGTGTACCCCCTTGTGTGCGCCCCTCATCACGGTTAGGACCTTTTAAGGTAAGTCTCTTCCCTTACCATGGCCGACCGGGGAGAGCTTGCTCTCAAGTATAAGAGTATTGGCGAGAGCTTAGGGCTCGCCGGCACTGAACTCAAGGATTACGTCCTGGCCAACGTAGATGCGGACGTTGCCGAGGAGAAGTTGAGGAGGGAGGAGAGGGCGAAGGAACGAGAGGCGAAGAAAGAGGAGGAGAAAGAGCGTATCGCCGCGGAGGAACGAGCCGCCGCCCGGAAGAAAGAGGAGGAGAAGGAGCGCATCGCAGCGGAGGAAAGAGCCGCCGCTCGGAAGCGAGAGGAGGAGAAAGAGAGAGTCGCAGAGGAGGAGAGAGTCGCCGCCCGGAAGATAGCCGAGGAGGAGAGAGCCGCCGAGCGGAGAAGAGAGGAGGCGAAAGATAGGATAGCAGAGGAGGAGAGGGCCGCCGCACGGAAGAAGGAGGAGGACGAGAGGGTCGCGGCACTTGAGGAGAAGAGGAAGGACAAAGAACTTGAACGGCGCCAAGCACTCTTCCAGCTCGAGCGCGATCGCCGCGAGCTAGGCATCGGATCGCCCGCGAGCGAGGACTTCTCACTCAGCGCCCCCAGCTTCACCGCCAGCGCCGGAATATCCGCAATCCCCCCGCCGATTCCGGGGATGAACTTCCCCCTGGACCCATTCGTCGAACGCGACGAATCGATAGAGGTTTATCTCGCCCGATTCGAGCGAGTCGCGGGTGAAAACCACCTCGACCCGCAGTACTGGTACCGAAAACTTAGTCATGGCCTTAAGGGGAAGGCCTACGAAATTCTAGCCAAGACGCCGACTGCCGAGGAGGGCGACTACCCCGCCCTCAAGAAAGCGCTACTTCATGGATTTGAACTCTCGGGCGAACACTACCGGAAGAACTTCCGGAACTCCCGGAGAGAGAAGGGGGAGAAATTCACGCAATTCGCCGACCGGCTAGCCACTCTACGGGACAAATGGATCGAGCAGACGGACGAACCTAAGACGTACGACGGACTGCTCGAATTGATGCTAGCCGAGCAACTCAGAGGGACCATGCCTGCGGAACTTCGGACCTTCGCCGCCGAACAGGGAGCCGCCCGACTGGAGGACCTTATAATAGTCGCGGACCGCTACCTTACCGCCCACCCCGACGACCGACAGCCTCGCCGGGATCCCCCCGCACCCTCGTCGCCAGATACCCGCCACCAGCCTCGCCGGCCCGTCCCGCCAGCGAACAACCGTCCACCCCCGCCTAAAGGACGCCCAACCCCCGGAGCAGAGCCTGGGAAGCGGAGCGGAGAGCTCTACTGCGGCTACTGCCAGCGCCGAGGACACACCCGCGAGAAGTGTTTTCGTCGCCTCAGCGACCAGCGTCGCAAGCAAGGAACGGTATTGGCCCTACGCCAAGTCACTCCCGACGGGAACCCGGTATCCCCCGTCGTCACTCCCACCGATCGCCCGGCCGTCACCGAGCAGGTGACAGTCAACGACCACCCTGCACACTGTCTATACGACACCGGATTAACCTTCGACGCCGTCGTCCGCCGCTCGCTCGTCAGGGAACAAGATCTGACCGGCGAAACGATCACCCTGAAGTTGGCCAACGCGTCACAGCCCAGCACCACGCTCCCTATCGCCCGGATCAAAGTCACCAGCCGCTACGTCACGGGATCCATCCAAGCCGCCGTGATGGACCAGCCCCTGTATGATTTGATCTTAGGATGCCGTTACGTATTCTTGGGTATGCCGCCCCAGCCTGTGGAGTCGATGGCCGCCGTCCAGACGCGCGCCCAGGCGAAAACAGCCGCGACACCACCACCGATACCCAACCAGATGCCGGAACAGATCCGGAAAGCCCAAGAAGAAGACGTCACCCTACGCAAGTGCTACGGAAAGCTACCCGCCGCACGCACTCCACCCAAGACCGGGGACTTTTACGTCGAGGACGGACTCCTGTACCGTCAGAAGGACGACCATTCCCAGCTCGTCGTACCTGCGACCCTTCGCCCCCAAGTCCTGGAACTTGGCCACAGCATGCCCCTAAGTGGACATATGGGCATAGGAGCAACCACCCTACGAATCAGCGCGCAGTACCACTGGCCCGGGATGACAGAAGACGTGAAGCGCTACGTCAAGTCCTGCCGCCAGTGCCAACGATTCTCGCCCCGCCATCACACCGTACCGGTAACCATCAGCCCCACCGTCGTCGTAGGAACGCCCTTCCAACGAGTAGCCGTCGACATAGTAGGACCCCTTCCGCGGACCAAGAAGCGGAACCAGTATCTGCTCACCCTTGTCGACGCTTGCTCTATGTGGTGTGAGGCCGTTCCACTGCCGAAGATTGACGCCGCCCGAGTCGCCGACGCGCTCGTCACTATCTTCACACGAGTCGGATTCCCGGACAGCATCATGACCGACAACGGGTCACAGTTCACTGGAAAACTCATGCAGGAAGTTTTCCACCTACTTCGCATCCGGCATATCCGCACTCCACCCTACCACCCCGCTAGCAACGGACAGGTCGAGCGCCTGAATGGGACGCTCATCTCGATCATCCGCAAGATCGCCGACGAACAACCGGAAGCGTGGGACACCTACGTCACGTCAGCGCTCTTCGCATATCGGGAGACCCCGCACACCTCCACCGGATACACCCCTTCCACGTTGCTTTTTGGGAGACCCCTCTCTGGACCTCTAGCCGCCTTACGACGTAGCTGGACCGACGCCAAACTGGACGAGGCACCGGTCGACGCCACGAAATACGTCACCAAGCTCCAGGAGACTCTCAAGGCCACATGGAAAGCCGCCTCCGCCAACCTGAAGAAGGCGAGAGAGAGACAGGCCCGATATCATAATCGCCGCGCCCGCGACCGAGAACTGCAAGTAGGAGACCAGGTCCTACTACTTCTCCCCAGCGGCACGAACAAGCTCGATATCGCTTGGCAAGGACCCTACCCGGTGCTGGAGAAACTCTCCCGAACCACCTACCGCATCGAGGTAGGCGGAAAGCCCAGGACCCACCACATCAACCTGCTCAAGCGGTACCTGGAACAGCCCGCCGTCGCCCCGGACACCCACTCGCTACTCACGGTCGCGCTGGCCGTCGAAGTGGATGGAACAGAGACCGGCGTCGCCGAATTTCCGCTACAAGGGAAGGAATCCTTCCGGGACGTATCTCTGGACCCCTCACTCCCCGCCGGCCAGCAACACCAACTACGCGCCATCGTAGCCGAGTACAAGGAAGTACTTACCGACATACCTGGGAGGACGGACCTAGAAGAAGTTCAACTAACCCTGGCGGACCCCACACCCGTCCGCCAGAAACCGTACCCCGTCCCGCTATCCCAGCAGCAGGTAGTAAGGACAGAAGTGGAAGCTCTGCTACAAGCCGGAGTCATCGCTCCATCCCGTTCCCCCTACAGCGCCGGCATAGTGCTATCACGAAAGCCCAGCGGAGAGCATCGCCTCTGCATCGACTTCCGGCAGTTAAATCTCGTGACACAGTTCGTGCCCGGACCCCTGTCCGACCCAACGGACTTGTTTGCGAAACTGCAGTCCGCAAGATATTTCTCCAGAGTGGATCTGAGCAAGGGCTTTTATCAGATCCCGGTGCACCCTTCATCCCGACAGTACCTGGCCTTCAGCACGATGGACGGCCACTACGAGTTTAACGTTCTGCCGTTTGGTCTCCATAATGCCCCGAGCATTTTTAGCACGATGATGCGGAAGCTGTTGGACCCCCTCCACTGCCCGTCCCTACACTCTTTTATGGACGACATACTCGTCGCCACGGAGACCTGGGAGGAGCACCTGCGAGTGGTGCGCCAACTATTACGCCGCCTCAAAGAAGCTGGCCTCACTGCCCGGCCGACCAAATGCCAGTTTGGATACCAAGAGCTCGAATTCCTAGGCCACACCATCAGCCACGGACAGCTCCGGCCACTGGAAAAGACCATGCAGCGCCTCCGAGACGCGCCCCGCCCCAAGACCAAGAAAGACGTTCAGTCCTTCCTGGGATTGAGTGGCTTTTACCAGAAGTTTGTACCAGGGTACAATGGGATCGCCGCACCACTATCCAGCCTAACCCGGAAATCAGCCCCGGACCGAGTCCTCTGGACCCCGCAGTGTGAAGCTGCCTTCCAGGAACTCAAGGATAAACTGACGTCGCAGCCAGTCCTGCGACTACCCAACCACGCACAGCCCTTCGTCCTGCGCACGGACGCCAGCGACGTAGGCCTCGGAGCCGTTCTTCTCCAACGAGACTCCGCGGACGCCCCGACACTCTTCCCCGTCGCATACGCCAGCCGGAAGCTGAAGCCGGCGGAACAGAACTATGCCACGTCTGAGAAGGAGTGCCTCGCCCTCGTTTGGTCCGTCCAGAAATTTCAGCTGTACCTCTACGGCTCACACTTCACTGTTCAAGTCGACCATCAGCCGCTATCTTTCCTGGCAACGTCGAAATCGCTCAACGCCCGGCTGATGAGATGGGCTCTGTTGCTCCAGGCATACTCATTCCAGCTGGAGCACATCCCAGGAAGAGATAACCACGGAGCGGACTTCCTCAGCCGCCATCCCGCAACCGACTCCACCGAGTCCCCACTGAGGGCCGACGCCCCAGCATTCGTACCCGCCGCCGCCCACTAACCGTCGCCGAACCCGGCAGCTCCGCGGACCCCAGCATTGGGCATCCGCCATCTACCACCCGGAACCCCGCATCGCCCCGCATCACCCGGACCATCGCAACCATCTTCTCATCCCGCAGCAGACCTCAGGGCTGATCGGCCGCGCCTCCGTCGAGGCCTACGACCTCGCCTTTTTCCTTGGGGGGGCCTCTGTGACAAGCGGACGATGCACCCCTGAGGCTGACATTGTCCAGTCATCACTCCCAGGCTGGCCGGCTCAGCCGACTAAGCCGATTAAGCCCCGCCCCTCGGGGGATCTCTCTAGAAAAGCCCTGACACACAAACTCTCGGTGTCAGACGCATGCCTTCAGCCCTCGAGCACCCTTCACCCTGCCTCGGACACGTCCCATCACCCGGTGACCACTGAGCCTCGGCAGTACTCTTGGGATTCGACCCGTCTTAGTCAAGGTAGGAGAGGAAACTTACTTTATGTCATTTAGCCTTCCCATCACCCGTCGATCGCCCAACATGTTCGTATGTCCTGTAGATATGTACGTTCGTGTTTGTGGTTATGTCTTGGTGTGTTGCTGTGACATGTATTTATTCCTTGTATATATTATCTGCCTTGTTTATGACACATGCCATGTTTGAATTTATACTTGTATGCTCCCTGTTAGCCCCATGTATAAATCTCCCTTGCCATGCTGTCCCTCCACATAGATTAAAGTCCCCCAGTACAGCCCCTTGCCTACAACCCCCATTGTCCTGTATTTATCCCATTTGCTTCTCCCATGTTCCCACTGTATAAATATCTGCCCCTGTTGTCCGCCACCCCATCTTAAGGCGCCGAAGTTATCATATATTAGCGGCTGCCGGTAAACTCCACAATAGCCCCTTAGCCATGGTTGCAATTGTTGGACTGTTGGTACGAACCGGTCAACCCTTGGCCGGTCCGACCAAGTTTGAAAATCTGATGGGCACGCGCGCAAACAGACGCTGCACCCTGGATATATGTACATAGCTGATTTGGAGTCTGTACTACTTTACAGACGGGCTCCTATTCGGGCGAATATACCGGCCCTGCCAGCTGTAAGACGCCAGACCCGCTGCGGGCAACCCTGACAACCCAGGGCGTCAATGTGAAGCGTATCTCCCAAGTTTCGTCAGCCAGCCAGCCACGTAGGCTGAAAAACCGCACCCTATATCGCCACCAGAAGTTGCACAACCAAGCCATTATCCAAGAAAGTAACCTACTGCCCCGCATTGGGCCCCAAGCTGACCACGAGAATTCTTTGATCCGCCGACCATCCAGAATCCTGGACCAACCACCGCCCTTCGCAAAACGAAGCTAAGTTACTATCCAACGAGCACCACAATTCGAAGAAACTCTGGCTAAGCCACCCAGAACAATCCAGATATCCTCCTGCTCAGTGATGAAATCAGTCCTCCATCGCCCTAGCATTCCCAAAGGCGCCCACCCAGAATATCTCCAAGATACTCCCAACTATTATTGACAATATTCAGTGACTCATCCTTAGATTATCCAACCCAGACGACCTAATTCTATTTAATAAAATTGACTAGTTAGAAACTGTATCACCTGGACTCCCCCTTGTTTGAATTCTTACTAGTTAGCCTACCTTCTCCTCGTCTGGCCTTTTGACTGTCTCTCATTCTTTAGTGGCCCCAGCCTTAGTCCCTTGAATGTCATCGCAACGTTGGCCTAAACAAGGGAGGCAACACAGTGCGAGGGATTAAGTGCTTATCCTCATCCCCCCAACCCCTTTCTTTGTGACAGAGAGAGAGAGAGAGAGAGAGAGAGAGAGAGAGCACGCGTTGGAACTCTGCACACTTTAGGGTCCAGCTCTTGTTCTCGGGGTCATTTTTCATAGAGGAAGGCGAGACACATCTAATAATAGCCAAAGGAAATCAAACACACCAGATTTAAAAAAAGGTTCTTTACACATGTATTTCGCTAAAAAGCTTCTTCAGGAGTTAAAAGCCAACTCATGGAGACAGTGAAAAAAAGATAGCAAGCCATTCAAATGTATTTCCAAACATCACACACAAAGCCAAAAACTAAGCATTTTCAAAAATGCTCATTTCCTTGGCGGTTTTGTGACTCTGCTTTATCCAGGAAAACATGAGATGGTAAATAGGTCACGATCTGGATTATCTGCAAGCAAATTGTTATCACAATTCGATCAGCTAATTTATAGATACAGCGCAAAGCGTGTTTATAAAAGGTGATTAATAATGACTTTGACTTTTGAGAAAGTACAAATACCAATGATCTAACATGCTTAGCAGTAGTTGAAATATCCGCAAAGTAAAACTGATGAAGTTCGGTGCAGTTATTCGTGAGATAAGACAAAAAGTGTGGGTTTTTTTAAAAAGTGAAACTCATAGCGACGGACCGACCGATGGACTAACTGATCGACAACCGGACTGCTACTGAATGATGAATAAATATCAACATTCAACAAAATCGCTTTAGCCGTTTTTGATATATTAAGCAATACGTGTTTAGCAACAAAATTATCCCAGTGACTTTAACCTTTGTAGTAGAGCAAATATGACGGCACGGGGGGGGGGGCAGGCTACTAACCTAAATAATGTTCCTATGAGTTTGATCAAAATGCTTTCAGTGGTTCTTGAGATATAGCTTCCAAACGACTGACCGACAGAAGGACCGGTCGACAGACAGATCTGCTTCTCGAATGTTTCAAGGTATGTCCAGATAAGGCTGGAAGTGGCTGGCTACAGTGTTTATTGTATGACTACGAAGAATGAATAAAATAGTGTCAGTCTTTCTTCAAAGAAATAAACAAAATGTTTAGTCTTCTACAAAGAGTTTACAAGTAGAAAGTAAGCTTACTTAGTTGCCCCACCGTCTCAAGCGCGTTGTACACAGTCTAACTCGATCTTTACAGTGAAAATGAACCGTAAACTTACGACCTGCCAATGTAAAAGGGGAATTATGAAAAGAAGCGATAATATATTTTGTATGTGAGGAATTGACAAAACTGAATAATTCCTTTCTCAACGTTGTTTGTTTTGTAGTTACACCGCCGAGACTGCTTTTACGATACTCAAAAATAGAATTTACGGTGACGAGGGTTCAATGATACTTTAACTGTTTATGAAACGATGTTTTTTGTTGTTTGCTTTTTAATTGCATGTTGCAAAATGTTCACTCAAATCATTTCTGTATAAGACTTCACCGCACACCTCACCAAACAGTAAATATGATTATATTTAGTTAATGTTAATATAGATCTAATGCTTAGTACTATCTTCAACGACGATACCCGTCGACGCACACATGTTTTCATTTTCTTTATCATTTAAATGACAAATATTGGACTCACTATTCTAATATATTTTTTATTCCCAATTCTAAATATAAAAGATGTATCACTTGACCCAGCCTTGTTTACTAATTTATTATTTGCTATTGTCATACCATGAAAAATTAGAAGTGTATTTGCTCCACCCTTGGGTCAAACAGCACCAGTAAGCTTAGTTTGAGAAACGGCATGATCAGTACATTGCTATACAGTGTCCAAGCATTATTCAGACCATTCTCGAAGAATGAAAAGTCAACTTTGTGGTTTTAATGGTTGAGTGTTTACGTTGTATTTTACATAATATATTTACAAGTGTAGAGTACTGTTAAATATTTTTGAATGAAACATTTTTAAAGAGCATTAATTAACACTTCCACAACGCAAACAAAAACTTGTCACATTGTGTTTTAATATATATTATTTTATCAAATATGTGTTATATTAAGTGTTCTCGCTTTTTTTTTTTTAAAAAAGATCCTTTATACTTTTAATTCTTTATATTCTCTATAGATATTGTACTACATATGTTTAGACCGTTCGTTGAATTTGAAAAAAGTGTCAGTTTTATGAAGAATAGTTTTTCTGTATTAAGTATTGGACCACACGCAAAGCTTTTGTTAATTTTGTATGTGCCAATATAAAACTTTCTTCTCCTTATCAAAGCCTATCACTTATCACTATCAGTACGGCATTAGAGTACATTAACATTACTAAGGCGAACACTTTTGAACTTACTTAGGCCTACTGTATTTTGTCATGCTTCTCCATGTGTCCCTGCACTTTTCCCAATGCTTTTCACTTATGAATAATCAGAATGGCAATGTGCTGCATTAACAATAATACTACTAATCAGTTGTTCTTAATTCCTGTTTTTGTCATGTGTACACATGTGTTCGTGCACTTTTCTTGGCTTATCACGTTTTGCATTGACATTAGAACCTTTTTTTTTAAAGGGTTAACTTAGGGATTAATGTTATTAGTTCTTTTGGTTGACATGTTCCTCTGTGTCTTTCTGCTCTTATATAATTTCTCACTATGACATCGCCGCAATTTGGGTAAGCCTATATTAGCATTAATAATTGGCCTATCAATACATTGTTTTTAATTCCTTTCGTGGCTATGTTACCTAGCTTGCACATCTGTAGGTCCGTTTTACGGATCTTATATTTCTTATCAGTATTGCATTAATATTATATTTTTAATACCAATAAAGCTACCCCTTGAATCTTAAATTCATATTTTATTTTCATTGCGCTCATTCATATGAAATTAGGCCTACATTGAACTGAATGGGGATACGAAACTGTAGGAATATTCTTGTCCTGCACATACATTCTATAAACGGAAACCATCATTTACTTACCTACCAGAAAACGAGACGAAATAAACAAAATCACATTATTGAATGATAAATCGGACAACTCCCGAGTGTATAAGCATATATATATATTTTTTTTTTAATAATTTCTTTGTTATGTTCGTCTATTTGATTCCTTGCACCTTTCAGACATCTCATTGTGATTCATGGTGATCCAGTAATGGCATTAATACAAACTATTAACGTTTTCTCTTCGAGAAAAAATTGCAGCCACTGTGGTCCAAACAGACAATTATAATATAACCCATTATTAGAGTATATTATTAACAGGAACTTTTATATCACAAATTCCTAGCAGCTTCAGGCGACTGGCCATTACTGACTGCTCACAATCATTTGAAGATGCAATCAGAGATACGCATATTAGATTCTACCACTGTAAAGACCACAATAGCATTTGTTTTATGCAAATATATATATATATATATATATAGAGAGAGAGAGAGAGAGAGAGAGAGAGAGAGAGAGAGAGAGAGAGAGAGAGAGAGAGAGAGAGAGAGAGAGAGAGAGAGAGAGAGAGAGAGAGAGAGATACACTCGGAAGAGGCAGAACTTCACATTTAAAATTAAATGCGGTCTATTTAGCTCGAAGCTGCTTTTGTGTGAAATGAGTACGTTTTTATTAAGCTGGGGTCCGATAAGCTAATATTCTTCGCGATAAGAAATGTATTGTGTTCTATAACTAGCCCAATATTAAAAATCACACTTTTATAAAATGTATTGACCCTATATCAAAATGGATCAAAATTGCATTAAGGATCTCACGAAGAATTATAAAGTAGCTATATAGGAATTATTATGGGCACTTCCTAGTTTATTATTGGTAAGAAAAGTGTTTCAATATCGATCAGTAAAGCAGCTAATTGTATATAGTATAAACGCTACTACTTTTTTCCTTAATCCTCTTACCTGATATTTTTTTCAATATTACACCTCTCTCTCTCTCTCTCTCTCTCTCTCTCTCAAACACACACACCCACCCACACACCCACACCCTCAAACACACACCCACATACACACACAAACACTGTCCATAGTTCTGACATACCGTCTTTGCTTTCTTTCTCTGGTAGTTTCACTCTGTCTCTGTCTCTCTCTGTCTCCATCTCTCTCTCTCGCTCTCTTTCTCTGTGTGCCTCTCGCGCGCACATACAGACACACATACTGTCTCTCTGTGTTTGGTAGATTCTGTCTTTCTGGATCCGTCTTTTTCTCTGTCTATCTGTCCGTCTCTGTCTGTCTGTCTGTCTGTCTGTCCCTCTCTCTCTCTCTCTCTCTCTCTCTCTCTCTAACCCACATTTATCTATCTATCTGTCTGTCTGACTGTTTGTAGGTCTGCCTCTCACTCCTCTCGCCTCGTCCTATCCGTATATATCTCCCGCTATCTATCTATCTATCTATCTATCTATCTATCTATCTATCTATCTATCTATCTATCTATCTATCTATCTATCTATCTATCTATCTATCTATCTATCGATCGATCGATCGATCGATCGATCTATCTATCTGTCTGTCTCTCATCTCACCTCGTTCTACCCATATTTATCTACAAATCAATCTATCAATCTACCTATCTATGTGTGTGTCTCTTTCTCCGCACCTCCCCCCCCCCTCCTCGCCCATTCTCCCCGTCTTTTTCTCCCTTTCTAGCTCTCCTCTCGCCTTGCCCTACCCATTGGATTATATTCAAATCTCGAGAAACGTTGTTTGCTTTGTTTGATTGTGACTGTCTTTTTCTATGTTTTTCTTTCAGACCTGGCTATAATTATTATTGTTTTCTTTTCATGGGTTTTATCAGTTCAAGAGCTGCTCAAGGCGCTGACCGAAACGGGATCTAACTTAAGCAGCCCAAGGCGCCAATTTACTGCTTGATGGAACGCCCCAGACAACTGAAATCCCTGAACGACCGAGGAAAAATGGGGCCTAGTGCTTGCTGTGCGTATTTATATAACTGGCATTCTACCAAGTCTAACCGTACCGGAATTGCCCAGAACTCTGGTGTAAATGGACGGAACTTGTTCTACATATTACTAATAGCCATTAGGACAGGTCAGCTCCGCCCCTGGAGATATTACATACAAAAACATCAGTCATATAGGCAGTTACGATAATGTATATGTTACAGTAAATAAGTCTATTTACTAAAATTTTAGTAAATAAGCTTATTTCCTGTTTCGATCAGGGAATAAGCTTATTTACTAAAATGACCAGTAAATAGACTTATTTACTGAAATTTTCTGCAGATTTTAGATCTATTTACTGATGACTGCTTTATGCATACGTTTGTTGATTATGAGAACATGTTTATTAAACACATAATTAAAAACAACAGAATCTCTCTCTCTCTCTCTCTCTCTCTCTCTCTCTCTCTCTCTCTCTCTCTCTCTCTCTCTCTCTCTCTCTCTCTCTCTCTCTCTTTCTTTCTTTCTTTCTTTTATTATTATGGCATTGTGGCTATTATTAAATTAAAAACTTACTGAACAAACGCATAATTAAAAACAATAAACTCTCTCTCTCTCTCTCTCTCTCTCTCTCTCTCTCTCTCTCTCTCTCTTTCTTTCTCTCTTTCTTTCTTTCTTTCTTTATCTCTCTCTTGTTGAATATAGCATTATGGCTATTATTACATTAAAAACATGCTTAATAAACTCTCTCTCTCTCATTTGTTTTTGCAATTCAAGCTGCTGTGGCAGCGGCTGTTGCATTGTACTTGTGCCGTGAAACATGCACATCTTTTGGTCTGGCATTTGTTTTTTGCTTTGCAGTCACACTTCAGAAATCCCTGACCGCGACTCAACGATTCCCCTGAAACTGCCTGTCTGAGTGACACTATTTTGTCCAAACAAATGTCTTTGGCAGTCAAAAGCCGTTGCGGGCAAATGTCAAACTGATTTCTGGAATACTTGCCTTGAAGACGTCCTGTTTTCACACCTATCGTGTAGATCAGTGTCGTAATTCCTCTCAATGATTATGCCCATGATGTTTCTAGGATCACTTCTTCCTCTATCAAAGAGAGGTATAGGAATAATCACATTGTCACTGATATCACCAGGAACATTGCAAACTCGTGCTCGTTTAGCCATTCTTTCAGCTTGCGCAGTCTGGCAGATTCTGGCACATTCTCTTTGGTGGGATATTTTCCTAGCAAGATTGTCCAGTTCTTGAGTAGCAACACCGTCCAGATCAGGAAGTGGCGTCGGAGTGGCCTCTTGATCTGCCACATTCTCCGTTTCTGTTGCCATTTCCAGCAGCTTTCTAGTAACTGTAACTTGGAATAACAACAGTGTATCTCAGCTGCTCCCAAGTTAAACAGTTTGAATGTGAACTCAGTTTATCAAAAAGACAGACACAATTACAAGATTCAGTTAGGTAAACAATAGTGTCGGTGTAGAATTAAAACCTCCTATCTCACTTCAAGTTGACAGAGCTCTCAAGCCATGATGCATGTCCTTTGGGTTCTGTAAAGAACTATAATCAGACCCGTTTGTTTCTCTCTCCAGTAAATAAGTTCAGTAAATAAGTATAATCAGACCCGTTTTTTCCAGTAAATAAGTCTATTTACTGGTCATTTTAGTAAATAAGCTTATTCCCTGATCGAAACAGGAAATAAGCTTATTTACTAAAATTTTAGTAAATAGACTTATTTACTGCTCTGACTTATTTACTGTAACATATAGACTTAAACTAGAAGGAAAACAAAACTGTGTCCGCCAACTGGGGACAGATCTACCTACCCTAATGTACTCAAATCCCTTCTCAGTTTGCGGTGACATTTATGATTTATCCTTTCTTGCCTATCGCTTTATTCTCTCTCGTCCATCATCCTAGGTTTCCTTAACCTGCGTTTCTGTCACTTGTATACTAGACAACAAGACACTATTTTACTGAGCTGTCAGCCTTAAACTAAATAAACAACCTCAAATAAAGCGTGCCATCAACCTTTAACAATGAAATGATGAATATGCGATATGATATTTCCTGTCAATGATATGCTCTAGCGGCACCAAGACAATGCTTTTACCTTGATCTTATAACCCAGCGGTTAGTCCCCCCTCCCACCCCCTATTCATAGCAATAGATTAACAAACAAAAATTGACAGCCTCTTTGTGCTACCAAATAGTAAAATTCAGAGGGGATTTTCTGCATCAATTACTTTTTATCAGCTATATGGCACCCAAGATTTGTCAGTGTCATTATTTTTCCGGCGAGTGATATATTTGTATCTCATACAGCTTAACTGAACTCTTTGAAACTTACATGTACCCCCTCTGCAGAAAACAAAATAGCGTGATTTCTTTCGCTGAAGCTTATACAAACAAACAAACAAGCCTTGAACAAAAGAGGGCATTTTTCATTTCGTTCCATCGTGCCAACGTGGCCTCAAGTACGTACGTTGTGGTCCACTGTACGAATTATTATCACCGACAGGTATAGGCTTTAAAATGAAGAAGAAGATATATTTCTTTCTGCATTTTTAAGCACAATATCGACATTCTATGCTTTTTGTGCTATTTTATCGGATTAATTACAGACAAGGAGGATTTTTAAATATATTTTTGTTGTTGTTGGTTAGTGGGGTGGGAGGGGATTGTCATATATCAAAATATTGTTGATAAATGGTCGTTATGACCCAGCAGTCACGGGGTGTCAATCTTGTTTACGCTAGTAATCTCTGCCATTACTTTTATCCGAAAACGTGCACACGCGCCTCCATTTGAAATTTTTCAGTTGTTAAAAAAGTACTTTCTAAATCAGAAGAATGAACTCTGCCCAGGAAGTATATTCAGTTCTGACTGGATTGTCGTTACCTCGCTTCATATTGCAGTATATAAGACTAAGGATTTCCACTTGCATTGATTTTCATAATAGGCCAATTCATTCCAGCCTAGTTGTAGCTAGTCTTCAAATGAGAGTGTAAACCGAGGTCTAGTCTGTGCAATGCATTCCATCGCATGAACTTTAATGATCCTGACGCTCATGTCCTAGACGTGTGAGTGCCGGCTACACAAATACATTAGGTCCCTTTTCCCTATCCTCGGTCGCCCAGAATTGTGCTTAGTCGTCTGGGCGGCAGACTATGCGCCCAAAGGCTGCAAATGGGCGCCTCGGGTGGCTTGAGTTAGATCCTTCATCGGTCAGCTTCTTCAGCGGCTCTTGAGCTGATAAAGCGCTATATAAAAGTGATTAAATAAATACAAATAAGTCTTTAAAACGGATCGAACATTTAGAGTTAATGATATAGCTTTTATCCCCTTCTGTTGTGACAACTTAAGTCAATGAATACATTGAACGCCACACCCTGCGGTGAATTGGATTGGAAGGACTGTTTGACATTGGGGAACATGAATGTACTTTGCTGGTACCGGATGTATAAGATCAGTAGGAGTCCTGTTGAGACACTGCAGCGGCTGTAATGGAGACAGTGAACTGTAATATGGATATTCGATAAGGGCAGAGTAAAATAGCAGTGAACCATATTCGACAAGAATGACGCTCGATTGCAGTGAACCTTACAGAAGAAGAGTAGGAAATTCGACATTTAAAAAGCCATGTCCTGTTCTATAAGGAGAAATTTGACTAGTAGAATCCAGAACTGCGATGCATATGCCAGAACATTAAGAAGGCGGGGACTAAATGTGGGTTGGCCCAAGAGAGTGTAAGGGTTTATGGGTAATACAAGTAATGTTTTTGTGATCGCTTACAAAATTTGTTGAACTAGGTCAGCTTTATAGTCTAGGACAATTTATTTAGGACCGCACCGTGCATCAGTGCTCTGTAGTCCTGTAAGGTATTGCAGCAGAAGGGTTTATAAATTGGAACATCATACTGGTTTCAAACAGAAGTGTATATATGTGTGCTACAACATAAAGGATCCAGTAGCGGAATCAAACCTGATTTCATCGAGTAAGTACAATAAATATGTGTACATCTAATATGATAAATCATATTTGTATAAATACACTAAATTAAGGAAATGAAATGTAACATATAAATTAAATAATTAAAATAAATTAATTAAAAATAAAATAAATAAATAAATATTTATTTATTTTAATTTATTAATTATAAATAAATAAAATAAATAATAAAATTAGATATACAGGGTTTTCCAAAAGTCTTGGGCACATTTTGACATTGAATATTTCCGAAACTATTAAGGATATAAAAACGCATCTGGTAAATTCAGAAAGCTTGTAATTTCAATTTTTACATGGAATGTTCAAAGATGTTCAATGTGAGCACCATTGGTCACACGACACACATCAAGCCGATAGTCAAATTCTTGCCAAACGCGTCCCAGCATTTTCTGGTTGAGTGAACGCCATTAATGGGTCTGAAAAGAAATTAAAAAAATCAACAGTTTTACAAAAAACTTAAGGTAATTAGCTTTAAAATGGCACAACTTTTATCTTACTAACATTCATAGTAAATGAGATATGGGGACTTCAAATGTGCCCAAGACTTTTGGAACACCCTGTATTAAAGCGACATGATAATGAAAATGTAAATGGAGGGATATCTTTGTGAAGAACGTGCATGTAGATAAAATAAGTTTTCCGGAGCAGAAAGAGAACTAATGCATCGTTTAGAGCTTGAAAAAAATGCCGCCGTTAAAAAAAAAACGACTTTTGCGAGTTATAAAAAGTATGAAATAAGTTGTTAGTTAAAAAAATTTTTACATCCTCTATTAACAACTATATTCAATATTTAAACCAAATATTAAAAATAGACTGTACGGTACTTAAAGAAATATAGGGTAAAATGTTCCTAATAAATATAAGGAACGTAGGAATCATGTTAAAGCTAAAGATTTAGGTGCGTGCTAATTAAATCTATGTCGATAGATTTTACAGCCTGTGCCTGGTGCACACTCCTTAAGCATGAAGTGTTTGAATATGAATGACCCTTTGCTCTCTCCAACCTGTCAACAAAGCAAACACGCGAATTTAACATTAAGCAATGCGAGGTCCATGCGAGTGCCTGATAAGGTCAAACATCGGAAGAAGTTTTCATATCAGGAAATTCTATTTGAACTCCGCTCATGGGAGTGGGAAGTTAGTTTTATTATGTAGTTAGTGTTGGTTCTGTTTTGTGAATGTGTTACGTTGAAACGTGAACGAAAGTATGTCGGAAGCGCGCACGATAGATCTAATCGTTTCGTTTTGCAAAGTATTCAATAATGGTGTTTATTTACCTTTGATTTGAGTTTGCATTGTTGTTAGGAGAGGCTTTGTATAACGTTGATAATTTGCGTTAGTCGATATTATTTGAGAATCTTCTGGATATGCGTGTTTACTCTTGATAGAAATTTCCCGATACATGTCGAAGCAAGAGGTCGTTCTGGAAGATATAAAAATATGTATTGACGTAAGTCAGTGATGACGATCTTTTATTCGATTGGTGGCAGTGCGTCATTTCTACAGTATTCGAAATCCTTCCGGAAGAGAGAGAGGTTATTTAATCGTGTGCCGAGTTGCTGTTGAGAGAGTAAAAAGTTGTTGATAGCGATTTGGAAAGTTGCTGTGAAAGTTGTTGAGTTGAATTGAGAATTGTATGCAGTTGTTGATGTGTGCTGAATAAAAGTGGAAAACTTCATACGTCGACTTTGTGACTTGTATGCTGTTTGGACGGGCTGTGTGAATAAACGAATCTGAGTTACACCCTATCAGGAATTCAAGCATCGGGGCTGAATCAGATACTGATAGAAAACACCAACATCGAACTGAGTGTAACATTTTGGGGGTCAAGCCGCGATTCACGCCATAGCCAAGGGTTCAACTGCTACAACAAGCGAGTCAACGTTACGAGAGGCAGTCATCGAGGGTAGCCGCCAACGAGTTGCGTCGAGAGGGGCCAACATACTGGGACTACATCACCGATAGGTTCGGGTTGACTGCAAGGGCGTGTAGTCGCCGAAGAGTTGCTTCGTGAGCGAACAACAGAGCGGGACTACGTGGCTGCCGTAAGACTACGTCGAGGGACAGTCTCGGAGCTACATCGCCAGTGTTACAGAGAGCGGCGAGCGGACGTCGCGTCTACTTCAGCACAGGAGCGTGTACATCAACACCAGCGTGGTGCAGCGTCGCATACGACGAGGACAGCGGGGCCTGCGTCAACGAAGGCGACTAGTGACAAGCATCAGCGCTACTGCAGAAAGCGTGCTGTTCTAGAACAGTCTAGAAAGGTACAGCACAGTCAAGAACTTTCCAGAAAAAGAACTCTACAGTCAAGAACTTTCTAGAAAAAGAACTTTCCAGAAAAGAACTTTCCAGAAGCATCAAGATGGCTGACTTCTGGCAGAAAGGGGTTGAACTGAATCTAAAAGGCAAGCAGCTGACGGAGTACGTCAAGTCTCAGGAGAGAATACGAGAAAGAGAATTGGAAGAGAAGCGTCTAGAAAAAGAAATAGAACTAGAACAGAAGCGTCTAGAAGTAGAAGAGCAGCGTCGCCGTGAAAAACGAGAATTAGAAGAGCAGCGTTGTCACAGGGCAGCTGTGAAGAAAGCCATGTAGTCTGTGTGTGAAGAGTATAGGGGCGGGGGTGGTACTGCGTGTTGCCGTATGTGTGATTATTGTTGTCTCGGGAGCGTGCAAAGCGTGGTAAACAGCATACGCCGGTTAGGCCAGGTTAGGAATGTGCTCACTATCAGCAGAACGTGTTTGTCAGCAGTACAGTGTAGACGGTGTTTGTCTAGTGCTCTGTGGTTTTTGCTGTGTTCTGGAATTAGGGTGGGACGGGTATTAACGAATAATAATATCTGGTTCAGAGAGGAATACTAGTTTAAAGTTTGCTAATTTCTGAAGTGATACGCTCAGTTGGAGTGCAGCTGTAGAAAAGCAAGTCTGTGGTAGTGTGGTAGGTAGTATCGAGGTATTGTCTACTACGGGAACTACACACTACTGGATTACCCTAATTGGATGTACTTTCGTAGGAAGGCAGTGGAGAAGGGCTACGGGGTGCAATTACATGCGAACCGTTGGGTGAGTGGATGGTGGTTTTTCCTTACTGTGCCAATAACCAAGGGCCGGCTGTTGGGGTGTTGAATGATAGCTGGTACGTAAGGGTAAGGAAGGATGAGAAAGGTTGCACTGAGGAGAGGCAGAAGAAAGGAAGAGAGCGACGGAAGGAGGGAGAATGAGGGAGAAGAAAGGGGGTGGAGTGTGATGAAGGTAGGATGGAAGTGGTTGCTGTTGTTGTCGTTGGGGATGCTTGATATGAATAATGTGTTGATGGTTATTTGTATTAATTTGCAGCATCGTTCATTCCAGGCATTCATTATTTCATTGAATTGTATGATATGTAATTGTTTCCAGTGACGATAACAGTAGAAAGCGAGAGAGAGTCAAGGACGGGGGAAATAGACTGCAGTTGGACCCCTCAAGTGGCAGAAGTTTAGTGGAGTAGCTAGTGAGAGTGGGGGGGGGGGGTAAGTGTGATGGAGGGAGGGGGACAGAATCGAGAACATGACATTTACGATGCGACAAGCATGTTACAGGTTCGCCAAGGATTGTCGTTGAGGACTGAATTCGAGGTTTGAGTACGAGGATCGAGTTCGAAGTTCGCAGCTCAACGTTCGTCAATCCGCCAGTTCGTCGCTGGATAACGCGAGGCAGCAACGACGACGACACTTGGTCAAGTGGACCAAACATCATCAACATCGCCATTCGTTTGTCTACCACCTCTGTTGTCAGCGCCATCATCATCACTCCATCATCATCGTCAGTGGCGACCGCGGGTGGCAACGCTCCTTCGTTTGGACGTCAACGGAAGGGAGTGGATACTTTTGAGGAGACTTTACCAGGGACTGCATTTCGCCAGGTGGGCCCGTTTTGTGTTGTCCCTCTCCTACGCTTAACCTCCCCTGTCTGTTTGTGAACACGTGCCTCGGACTTTGGCTGTGCACGTTCGATTTGAGGACGTTGGTCGATTAGCGACCCCCGATCACCCCACGAACCATTGCATCGTTCCATTGACCCATTGATTGTTTCATTACCATTTCTTCGTTTCATGTGTAAATGTTGTATGTGTATGAGTGTGTGGTATGAATGAATAAATAGCTTGAAAGTTGTATATTATTTGTTGTGTTTTCATCACTTCCGTCTGTGGGAAATCGTCATTCTTTCTGGGTTGTCTGCGTGTGGAAGTTGTTTGTTTGTGGCGTCTACCCAGGGGGAGTCGTGGCGGTGACATATGGTGGAGATGCAGGGTATGTGTGAGTGTGCCCAGACGTGAAGTTGTCTTGTGATTGTCTTGTGGTGTCCGTGTGTGTGAGGCGTGATTCGGTGAGAGTGTGCACCCCAGCGGGTGGTTGGAGGGAGTCAGGTCGCTGTTTAGCGGAGGCTCACAGCCGGCCTGGGTTCGACCACACGTGAGGGGAGGCTGCCGTTGCACTCTCTAACCGGTTCGCTACCTTGCAGGCCAGTTTCCACTGTTTGAGTGGGAGGAGGTGGGTGATAGGTAAGGAAGATAGCTTAGGTAGGTAGGTTAGTATCTAAGGCTAGGCTAGGTAGGTAGGGTTGTAGGACGTTGACTTGTTGTTGTTGGTTGTTGTTGCTTTCCTTAAGCAGGATGGCATCGATCGAGGAGACTGAAGGAGTGTCACCGATCGCGGCTCGTACGCGTTCTCGCGTGGGTGTCACGATGGACGAGCGCACGGCGGCAGCAGTGGATTCAGGAGTCACCGATCTACCTTCTGCGACCGAGCAGCGGAGATCGCCGGTTAGGTCATCGCGTCGCGGGTCAGTGGACGAGGAGTCGACGTCGTTTGAAGCCAGAGACACAGTGAGTGATCCTTATGTGACGGGATTTGGCGCGACTGGCGGGATGTCAGCAGGCACCGACGTCTACGGAGACCAGGATCGCCTGAGTGATGCAACGAGGCTGAAGAGGTTTGAGACTAACCCCTACCGTTCAGTCTACAAGATCGAGGCGGCACAGACGCCGAGGTCGGGACCGTTCGCGGACGAGACGCCGATGGAGAGGATCTTGAGGCTCGCCAAGCGCGAAGGGTTGAAAGGTCAGGCGGCGTTAGACTACGCGATAGACCAAGCGGCTAGGGAGGAGGAAGCAAACCGGAGAGAGCGGGCGAGCCGGGAAGATGCAGACCGGAGAGAGAGAGAGAGGGAGAGAGAGATGGCACACGAGTTAGCGATGGCGCAGCTGACGTCGCAAAGCGCCGGAAACCGCAGGAATCGTCAACCCGAGTTCGAGACGGTCAAGCTCAGGTTACCGTTTTTCGAGGATAAGGACGACCTAGAAACCTACTTGTGTCAGTTCGAGCGATTCGCCAAGGCTCAAGACTGGAAGAAGGACACGTGGGCTATTCGCTTGGGGACCTTGCTGAAAGGGAAGGCGAGGGAAGTTTACGTTGGCTTGAACGAGGACGACTCTGCCGACTATGAGATCCTGAAGGCAGCGTTGTTGGTACGATTCAACCTGACGGCCGAGACGTATCGGAAGAAGTTTCGCCAGCTACGAAGGGAGCCACCAGAGACTTTCAAACAGTATCTGCGGAAGTCAGAGTTGTTCCTGGAACGCTGGATGGGACTAGCGAACAAGAAGGCCACGTATGCGGACTTACTGGACCTAGTGCTGATGGAGCAGATGATCAACGGTATGACGCCAGAACTGGTCACGTTCGTGCGCGAGCGCAACCCAGCAACGGTGGAGGAGGCCGCGACGTTAGCGCAGCAGTACGTCGACGCCAGAGCCGGGACCAGCTTACGTTTCTCACCACGTCAACCCTTTACACCCAGGGACAAGAGCGAGGGCCGCGAGCCAGCGGGACCGCGACCCAACTCGCCTGACAAGCGGGTGTGCTACACTTGCGGACAGAAAGGGCATCTTAAGCGGGATTGTCCGAAACGCAGCGAGCGGAGTGGGGCAGCGTTGCGCATCTTGAAGGAGGCAGGCAAGGAGGGAGATCCTCGGTTCCAGAGCCAAGTGGTAGTGGAAGGTGTTCCGCTGACGGCTGTGAGGGACACGGGGGCCGACTTGATTTGCCTGCGGAAGGGAGAGGTTACCAACCTTGACTACACAGGACGCACGCAGCGCATAGGATTCGCCGTTCGCCAGCTATCCAAGTCGCTACCGACAGCATGGGTACAGCTGGAGTCACCGTTCTACACCGGGAGAGTGGAGGTAGTGGTGGTGCCGGACTTGATTTACCCAGTGGTGATCGGCAACTGGGCGAGGACGGAACAGCAAGGAGACACAGCACTGCCAGTATTCGGCGAGGGAGACGCGGAGTGTTGTGCTGTGCAGACGCGAGCGCAAGCAGCCAGAGAGACAGACGCTGCGGAACCAGTGGTAGTCGGACCGAGCAAGAGCGTCGTCGCGACGCCGAAGGAGATGCGCCAACTGCAGTTGGAAGACGGCGAGCTTGCGAAAGTACGACAGCTAGCAGACCGGAAGGCGGGAAAGGAGAAACGAGGAAAGGGGCAAGTGGCATTTGTCTGGAAGCGGGGCCTGTTGTACCGCGAGTATACAGGACAGGACAAAGTGGATCACAGCCAGTTGGTGGTGCCAGCCAAGCTTCGATCGGAGGTACTGCGCACGGGACACGACACACCTATGGCTGGACATCTAGGAGCCAAGCGGACCCTGGATCGCGTGTGGGCCGAGCACTACTGGCCAGGGATGTGCCGTGATGTGAGAAAGTACTGTGCTACATGCGACGTGTGCCAGCGAACGACGCCAAAGGGGAGAGCCAGGAAGGTACCAGTGCAGAGAGCCGGCAAGAACAGGAAGTTGAAGCGGTACGTGAAACGCCGAGCCGAACCAGAACCGAGGGTAGCCGTGGTGTTGGATCAGGCCGGAACAGAGGGAACGACAGACAGCAGCTACCAGGGTACCGTACCACTGATACCACTACAAGCGAGCGAAGGGCCAGTGGGCGTACGGATAGGCACGAAGCTGTCTGCACTACACGAGAGAGCGCTGCCGCTACCCAGCTTGGACGAGTGCGAGTTAGAGTTGACTGACGACAGCCCTATGCGTATACATCCGCATCTGCTACCATTTTCACAAATGGAAGTCGTCAAGGGTGAAATGGAATCGATGCTGGAGTCGGGGGTGATCAAGTCTTGTACATCGCCGTACAGAGCACCGATCGTGCGAGTAAGGAAGAAGGCAGAGGTCAACAGGAGGGAGGCGAGTGAGCCAGTGGTAAAGTTACCAGTATTGGAGGAGGAGTTCATCTGGAGGATGGACGCACCTCAACAGTGCCAGACTCACCCGATGGGCCATGCAGTTGCAGGCCTATGTCTTCACAGTTCGACCGATTCCAGGAAGAGACAACATCGAAGCAGATTTCCTCAGCAGATCTGACCCTGTGGAAGATTAAGTTTTGAACTCTCCGTAGGTTCGTCTTGGGAGGGGGGTGTGTCACAGGGCAGCTGTGAAGAAAGCCATGTAGTCTGTGTGTGAAGAGTATAGGGGCGGGGGTGGTACTGCGTGTTGCCGTATGTGTGATTATTGTTGTCTCGGGAGCGTGCAAAGCGTGGTAAACAGCATACGCCGGTTAGGCCAGGTTAGGAATGTGCTCACTATCAGCAGAACGTGTTTGTCAGCAGTACAGTGTAGACGGTGTTTGTCTAGTGCTCTGTGGTTTTTGCTGTGTTCTGGAATTAGGGTGGGACGGGTATTAACGAATAATAATATCTGGTTCAGAGAGGAATACTAGTTTAAAGTTTGCTAATTTCTGAAGTGATACGCTCAGTTGGAGTGCAGCTGTAGAAAAGCAAGTCTGTGGTAGTGTGGTAGGTAGTATCGAGGTATTGTCTACTACGGGAACTACACACTACTGGATTACCCTAATTGGATGTACTTTCGTAGGAAGGCAGTGGAGAAGGGCTACGGGGTGCAATTACATGCGAACCGTTGGGTGAGTGGATGGTGGTTTTTCCTTACTGTGCCAATAACCAAGGGCCGGCTGTTGGGGTGTTGAATGATAGCTGGTACGTAAGGGTAAGGAAGGATGAGAAAGGTTGCACTGAGGAGAGGCAGAAGAAAGGAAGAGAGCGACGGAAGGAGGGAGAATGAGGGAGAAGAAAGGGGGTGGAGTGTGATGAAGGTAGGATGGAAGTGGTTGCTGTTGTTGTCGTTGGGGATGCTTGATATGAATAATGTGTTGATGGTTATTTGTATTAATTTGCAGCATCGTTCATTCCAGGCATTCATTATTTCATTGAATTGTATGATATGTAATTGTTTCCAGTGACGATAACAGTAGAAAGCGAGAGAGAGTCAAGGACGGGGGAAATAGACTGCAGTTGGACCCCTCAAGTGGCAGAAGTTTAGTGGAGTAGCTAGTGAGAGTGGGGGGGGGGGTAAGTGTGATGGAGGGAGGGGGACAGAATCGAGAACATGACATTTACGATGCGACAAGCATGTTACAGGTTCGCCAAGGATTGTCGTTGAGGACTGAATTCGAGGTTTGAGTACGAGGATCGAGTTCGAAGTTCGCAGCTCAACGTTCGTCAATCCGCCAGTTCGTCGCTGGATAACGCGAGGCAGCAACGACGACGACACTTGGTCAAGTGGACCAAACATCATCAACATCGCCATTCGTTTGTCTACCACCTCTGTTGTCAGCGCCATCATCATCACTCCATCATCATCGTCAGTGGCGACCGCGGGTGGCAACGCTCCTTCGTTTGGACGTCAACGGAAGGGAGTGGATACTTTTGAGGAGACTTTACCAGGGACTGCATTTCGCCAGGTGGGCCCGTTTTGTGTTGTCCCTCTCCTACGCTTAACCTCCCCTGTCTGTTTGTGAACACGTGCCTCGGACTTTGGCTGTGCACGTTCGATTTGAGGACGTTGGTCGATTAGCGACCCCCGATCACCCCACGAACCATTGCATCGTTCCATTGACCCATTGATTGTTTCATTACCATTTCTTCGTTTCATGTGTAAATGTTGTATGTGTATGAGTGTGTGGTATGAATGAATAAATAGCTTGAAAGTTGTATATTATTTGTTGTGTTTTCATCACTTCCGTCTGTGGGAAATCGTCATTCTTTCTGGGTTGTCTGCGTGTGGAAGTTGTTTGTTTGTGGCGTCTACCCAGGGGGAGTCGTGGCGGTGACAAGCGTCGCCGTGAAGAACGAGAATTAGAAGAGCAGCGTCGCCGTGAAGAAAGAGAATTTGAACTGAAGCGTCTGGAAATTGAACAGCAGCGGCAAGAAAGAGAAGATGAGCGCAGGCGTGAGGAAAGAGAAGCTGATCGGCAGTTCCAACTAGAGTTGGCGCGCATCCAGCAACAGCAGCATGCGCCACAAGTTATCAGTGACAACACGGCTCCAAAATTGCCAGCTTTCGTCGACGGGAAGGACCAGATTGACAGTTATCTGGCGAGATTCGAAAGGTTCGCTGAAAGCTCTAACTGGCAACCTCAAGACTGGGCAATTCGACTGAGTGCACTTCTGACGGGGCAAGCTCTCGAAGTTTACACCAGACTGTCGAACGATGACGCCAAAAACTACGACGTCTTGAAAGAGGCCCTGTTGCAGTGCTACAACTTTACAGAGAAGGGCTACCGTAAACGCTTCCGTGAATGCCGGCCTAAGTCAGACGAGACGCCAAAGCAGTTTGTGGAGCGCCTGTCGTCATATCTACACAAGTTGGTGGAGTTATCAGGCGAAATGAAGTCTTACGACAGTCTTCATGACCTGATCGTGAAGGAACAATTTCTCAATGCCTGTCACAAGGACCTAGCGACCCACTTAGAAGAACAAAAGCTGCAGACGCTTAAAGATGTGACTGAGGCTGCTGAAAGATATCTTATCGCTCATGGGAAAACCCTGGGGCCACCCAGCGCGACGAAACATTTTCAGAAGACTGCAAACCATGGGAACCAGATCCAAGGAAGCCAAACGAGCCAGAGACAGACAGACTCCACGCCTCCTCCCAGGGAAGGGCATTCAAGGGGCTGTTTCACCTGCAACGCTACAGACCACAGAGCTTCTAACTGTCCTCAAAACAAAAGTAGCGGACAGCGGAGCAGTACGGACAACGCAGCGGCGGGCAACCGGCAGAGGCGGTTCTCCAATCAACGGCAAACCAGTAGATCTGACCATCAGGTGTGCGGCGGGAGCGTCATTCTTCCGAGTGAGACCGAGCGCACAGCTACCCCTGCGGACGTGCAAGAGTGCATAACCGATGGCCAACTTCTCCTTGCCAACGGGAAATCCATCCCGTCGTCGCCAGCGCAGCTGTGACCGTACAGAACATGCCTGTTTCAAAGGGACGCGTCGGAAATCATGAAGTGACTGTTTTAAGAGACTCTGGCTGCAGTGGGGTCATCGTCAGAGAAGACCTAATCGCTAAAGAACAGTTCACTGGCGATTCAAAATGGACACTTATGGCCGACAGCAAATGTTTGAAAGCGCCAGTTGCGAAGATTCATGTCAACACCCCTTTCTACATAGGCGAAGTCGAAGCGGTTTGCCTGAAGAAGCCGCTGTATGATTTGATGATCGGGAATATCGACGGCGCGAGACGACCCGACAACCCCGATCCAGAGTGGAGTCCTGCCTCAACCCAACGCGTCGAAGTTGTGGAGGAGGATCCATTGCCATTTCCCGATGGAGACCTTACAGAGCTGCTACGGGACAATGTGGTTACTCCGGCTCAGCCCTGCCGACCAGAGATCGTCGGTGCTGTTACTACCAGGGCCCAGGCCAAGAGAGACAAGACGTCTACGCCACTGAAGGTCGCCGACAACTCTAAAGCTGCCATCGTGGACAGAGATAAGCTGATCCAGCTCCAGGAAGATGATAGTACTTTAAACAAGTACAGGAACCGCCAAGACCACGTGACCAAAGGCAGTGGTACGGTCTATTTTGAGGTGAAGGCCAAGATCCTGTATCGAATCTTCCAGCACCCGAGGGTCAACGGAGGGAAACCACTACGTCAAGTCTTGGTACCGTTACCCCTAAGGCGCCAGGTGATGGAAGTAGCGCATGACTCAATCATGGGAGGTCACCTAGGCATCAAGAAGACGTCAGACAGAATCCAGGCGGTGTTCTACTGGCCAGGACTTCATGCGGACGTCAGCCGTTTCTGTCGATCATGTGACATTTGCCAGAAGACCATACCTCGAGGAAGGGTCCCTAAAGTGCCAATGCAGAGAATGCCTTTGATCGACCGACCTTTCAAGAGGGTGGCCTTAGACTTAATCGGCGAAATAAGACCTCCGAGTGAAGAAGGTCATCGATGGGTACTGACTTTAGTGGACTATGCGACTCGGTACCCAGAAGCAGTGCCACTGAAGAAGATTGACACTGAAACTGTAGCAGAGGCACTGGTGGACATGTTCAGTAGACTTGGAGTGCCTGAAGAAATTCTGACAGACCTCGGGACACAGTTCGTCTCTGACTGTATGAAGGAGGTCAACAGACTGCTGAGCATCCGGCATTTGACTACGACACCCTACCATCCGATGTGCAACGGGCTTGTCGAGAAGTTCAATGCTACGCTGAAGTCCACCCTGAAGAAACTGTGCAGCGAGCAGCCCAGACAATGGCATCGTTACATCAACGCCTTACTGTTCGCCTACAGAGAAGTGCCGCAGGAGTCCACCGGCTTTTCTCCGTTCGAGCTGCTGTACGGAAGAACCATCCGAGGGCCGATGCACATCCTAAAAGAACTGTGGACGAAAGAAGTAGAGACCCCAGAGGTGAAGAACAGCTACCAGTACGTGTTTGAGCTACGGGAGAAGCTGGAGCAGACTCTCGAGATAGCCAGAGAAACCTGAAGAAGTCCCAAGACTGTGGAAAGCACTACTACGATCGTAGGGCTGTGAACAGGAAGTTTAAACCTGGCAACAAAGTGCTGGTGCTGCTACCTACCGATCATAATAAGTTGCTGATGCAGTGGAAAGGCCCGTACGAAGTGGAGACCGTGGTGGGAATCAACGACTACAAGGTGAAGGTCGGCCAGCATTCCAAGATATACCACGCCAACCTCCTTAAGCTGTACGTGGAAAGGCCATCAGAGACTGTGCACGCAGCCACAGCAGCTGTGACCGACGACAGCTTTGACAGCGAAGAACTGTTGGAACTGGGAGACTTCCACAGCAGAGAAGGCATCGATGATGTTAAGCTAGGACCGAGCTTGACGGAAGGTCAAAAGTTGGAGCTCAAGGACTTTATGGGCGAGTTTCCACATAGCTTCAATGATGTCCCAGGCTCTACGACTTTGGTCGAACATGAAGTCCACACCCAGACCTGGAAGGAGCATCTGCAGACCATGAGGGAGCTGTTCCACCGTCCCGCAGAAGCCAACCTGACCGTGAGACCCAGCGAATGCATTCTGGGAGCTGACAACGTCGACTGCGTCGGACATCCGACGGGAGAGGAAGACAACGGAGGATGCACTGACTCCAGGAAAGCCCACGAGATCACTGTCTTTGACCCTGGGCCGATGACGACCGCAACTGACGAGGGCGTCGTTTCCTTGCGGTTGAAAGAACGTTGACTGTGTGGAGAACATTGGCAATATCTAAACAGACTTGCAGATGAGAAACATTGACTGTGTGGATGAACTGTGAACATTGACAATATCCAGATAGACTTGAAGATGAAAACCATTGACTCTGTGTAGATAAGCTGAGCGCAATTACAGTATTCAGAAAGTCTTAAATTAGTTTCAATTGAGGATTTTGTTTGTGCATTACGTTTCAACGTTGTTGAAAGAAATTGGGTAAATTTCTTCTTGAGTGGGGGGTTATGTTACGTTGAAACGTGAACGAAAGTATGTCGGAAGCGCGCACGATAGATCTAATCGTTTCGTTTTGCAAAGTATTCAATAATGGTGTTTATTTACCTTTGATTTGAGTTTGCATTGTTGTTAGGAGAGGCTTTGTATAACGTTGATAATTTGCGTTAGTCGATATTATTTGAGAATCTTCTGGATATGCGTGTTTACTCTTGATAGAAATTTCCCGATACATGTCGAAGCAAGAGGTCGTTCTGGAAGATATAAAAATATGTATTGACGTAAGTCAGTGATGACGATCTTTTATTCGATTGGTGGCAGTGCGTCATTTCTACAGTATTCGAAATCCTTCCGGAAGAGAGAGAGGTTATTTAATCGTGTGCCGAGTTGCTGTTGAGAGAGTAAAAAGTTGTTGATAGCGATTTGGAAAGTTGCTGTGAAAGTTGTTGAGTTGAATTGAGAATTGTATGCAGTTGTTGATGTGTGCTGAATAAAAGTGGAAAACTTCATACGTCGACTTTGTGACTTGTATGCTGTTTGGACGGGCTGTGTGAATAAACGAATCTGAGTTACACCCTATCAGGAATTCAAGCATCGGGGCTGAATCAGATACTGATAGAAAACACCAACATCGAACTGAGTGTAACAGAATGTATATGACGTTTTGACTTCAATTATACTGTGATAATTGAAGCCCATTTGGAAAGACAAGACCATCAGTCTACATTCCAAGGTAAGGCTGCTGCGCTCCCTTGTCATCTTCATCTTCCTATACGCTTGCGAAACATGGACCCTCACAGCAGATCTCCAACGAAGAATACAAAGCATGGAGATGAGGTGCTACAGAAGACTTCTGGGCATTTCCTATATGCAGCACATCACCAATGACGAAGTCCAACTGACCATCAAACAAGCCATTGGACAACACGATGACTTGCTCACAGTGGTGAAAAAACGGAAACGAAACTCCGATGGTATGGCCACGTCACCAAATCATCAGGCCTTGCAAAGACACAGTGCAAGGAGGTAGAAGAAGAGGAAGATAGAAAAAGAGGTGGGAGGACAACATTCGAGAATGGACTGGCTTGACACTGAGCGAAGTCATGAGGGTTGTTGAGGACAGATAAAGATGAAGTACGCTGGTTGAACGATCATCTGTGATGCCCCAACGACCTCAGAGTTACGGGATAGGATAGGATAGGATAGGATAGGATGTTTTGACTTCAATTATACTGTGATACGACGTAAGGCTAAAGGCTAAGTAAAAGATGTTTTTAAAAGGCCTCCGGATTGTATAAAGGACGGTAAGAGAGAGAGAGAGAGAGAGAGAGAGAGAGAGAGAGAGAGAGAGAGAGAGGGGGGCAGGGAGACAGAGACAGACAAATGAACAGACAGACAGAGGCGGACAGAGACAGAGAGAGATATGAAAATGTGTTTTCATTGATACCCTGCGCCATACAGAAATATTATTCTTATAATTTCATACCGTTAACGGTCTCGGTTTAAAGTTGACCTAACTTTCTTGTTCTTGTTCTTCTTGTTCTTCTTCTTCTTCGAATGTAAAACAGGCACACTCTGATTTGATTTTATTGTATAGTATCTCAACCGGTTAATCCATAGAAGGAGGTTTTTCAGGAAAGGAGAAGTTTTACCTGAATCCCTCACTGCCGCCCATATTTTTTGTATGTTCGGACTATTGCCTTTCAGTCATAGATCTTAAATAGGGTCTCTGCTTCAATTGAGTCGAGGTCACTTTATGGGCCGGGTAGAGTTTAAATTTCTGTGTTTGAGTGCACGTTGAAACGGATAGGTCTCTGAGTATCGGATCCTGTGGATCCACACTAAAATATTATGTTAAATCCCCCTGTGTCTTTCTGGCTACAAACGGAATAGGGCGTAGTTCCATACTGGGGGTGCTGATACTCTGAGTGCCATAGGCCCTACAATGACAAGCGATATCATTAATGATTATAAACACTAGACACTATAGAAGGCTTTTTTTTAGGGCGGTTTGTTTGAACTGGAGAAGACACCACCTGAAAAGGCCATTAAAACGATCCGACACCCACCATAAGCAAAACGACGCAGGACTTAAAAGTAGCACTCGGTGTTTGATTTTGAGAGAGAGAATAAGGAGAGAATAGTTACACATTGCTAGGGGTGGCCTCGTGGCGCAGTGGATAAGTCGCCAAAGGTCGCGGGTTCGATTCCCGCAAGGGGCGAACGTATGTGACTGAGGTACTAGACTATTGAGGTCACCGAGGGTTTTCTCGGGGCACTCCGGTTTCCTACCTCCCTTCAATAATGGGACGCAGTCAATATAAAAATTTCAAAAATAAAAATTCGGTTTCCTTTCCGTCTTCTAATAGCGATCTCCCTGCCTTTACACCACCTGTTTGAGTGATGGATGTGTATTTGGTGTGTGTGAGGGTGGATGAGACAGGTGAGCGTGTATGTTGGTATAGTTCGACGCGCTTTGAGCCTGATTTATTTGGGGAAAGGCGCGTATATAGCATCCTGTATTATTATTATTATTATTATTATTATTATTATTATTATTATTATTATTATTATTATTATTATTATTATTATTATTTTTATTATTATTATTATTATAATTATTATTGAGTTCAGGCGAATTGTGGATTATTTAATAGGAGATGAGGATTGGAGTGGTGCGGGCGATTGGGGAGGGGGAGGGAAGGGGAGGGGGAGGTGAGGAGAAGGGGAGAGGAGGGGGAGGTGGAGGACGGGTTCGCGCGCTTTGTGTTTTAATCATGCGAGGTAAATTTCCAGTCGCTTATTTCTGGAGAAAGTACCACCGTGGCAGTGTAATGCAATGTCTCACCCAATCCATTGAGGAATACAACCACCACCCACTTCTTGCTTAAATGAAAACAAAATCCTATTATACCCACTAGGCCTATATCGTGAAATAGCCAATAGATCAATTTTCATGTTGAAACAGTAAGATGATCAGTACTCCCACTGTGCGTAACATTCAGATTATTATTTTGGAGCGTGACATTCAGATTATTCGTTTGATTGTTTTGGAGCGAAGGTCTAACATCCAGATTATTGCTTTGAAGGCATAACTTTCAGAGTACTCTTTTGGGACAACCTGGATAATTTATATGTACTAGGCTTTCTACGAAATGAACGATTATGCCAACCCCGGAAGCACCGGAATAGTCGCTTTTTGGTATTTTGTTTTATTATGTATATGAGGTGGGGGGGGGGGGTGCACAATGTGCCAGAGAAATTAATTTCTTATCTCATTCACTCAATTTTTTTAATAGCAGAAATCATGCAAAGAAGCGCCAAATGAAAGAATATTTATCCAGCTACAAATCGAAACAAGCAAATAATCATTTCAATGCATATTCATCATGCTATTGCAGAAGAAAGAACGGAGGTAAAAATGACACAACCTTCCCCACCAATGGGGCACCTTGTGGCAATACATAGAAAAATTTATTTCATTTAAAATTCTACGCCTTTCCCTCAGGAGAAGCTCAAAGTATCAGCACCCCCAGTATGGAACTACGCCCTATTCCGTTTGTAGCCAGAAAGACACAGGGGGATTTAACATAATATTTTAGTGTGGATCCACAGGATCCGATACTCAGAGACCTATCCGTTTCAACGTGCACTCAAACACAGAAATTTAAACTCTACCCGGCCCATAAAGTGACCTCGACTCAATTGAAGCAGAGACCCTATTTAAGATCTATGACTGAAAGGCAATAGTCCGAACATACAAAAAATATGGGCGGCAGTGAGGGATTCAGGTAAAACTTCTCCTTTCCTGAAAAACCTCCTTCTATGGATTAACCGGTTGAGATACTATACAATAAAATCAAATCAGAGTGTGCCTGTTTTACATTCGAAGAAGAAGAAGAACAAGAAGAACAAGAACAAGAAAGTTAGGTCAACTTTAAACCGAGACCGATGGTTATCCTCGTCATTTCTCTGAGATTATGAGTCAGCTAGTTCGCAGTATTTCCTATATAATAGATAGAATATTTGGCATTCTTTCATTACAAAGTTTGGAGGATTCAAAAACGCTTGGAGTTGGAAAGCGTACTGATGGTCTCAAGGAGCCCTTTGTCAATGACTCCAATATGTTTTTAAGTTACTTATAAGTCGGAGACTTCTAACCTCAGTAATGTGGAATAATGATGATCATACTATTGTAAAGATAAATTGATAAATAAGTGGATCCCCGTTAGCAAAGCTAACCGCTTTGCTATTGAGAGTCCATTATTATAAGCCAACTTGTATAACGACACTTCACGAAAGTGTTACTTTGGTAGGCTACTAACAGTCTTGGTGTTATACGTTTGCAGAGCGTCAAATATGGACGGCGAAGATGACGATGAAACAATCAGCGATAAGCTACAGGTAAGCAAACGTTTTTGTTTTCCTTCTTAATTTTTTTAAAAGTAAAATAATGATAATGTTCCGAGAATCTGGAGAAGTGACCGTGGTTATTCTATAAATGTTTATTCATCAGAAGAACATACGCTGTACTGATTAAAGGAGCCACCTTGGAAGCAGGTGTTATAGTTGCAGAATAAAAGTCAATTCAAACATGTTTTTGGTGTTTGTTTTTTTATAAGTAGCCCAGTAATAGTCTTACTTGATAGGATTCTAATCCAGGGCAGTTAAAGACTAGACGTGCGTGGAAATGAATGTAGGCTACGACAGTCCTCAATTACTGGGAGTAAGCCTATAATAATTAGGCTGATTTAGTATAAATTGAACTGTGTAAGGGAATGCGTGTGTTATAATGGTGCGCGCATCATGCCATTTGTAGCTATGCTGGGTTTACTGCTAACCTCTTCCCTTATTTTTCTTAACCAACTTTTCAGTTGATTGACGTTGACTGACTGTTTCATTTCAGCTACGGTTGATGTTGCTGGAGGACAAAGAACGCAGCGCCCTCTTGTGGCGGCAGGTCACGGCGTTTCAAGAAAAAGTCATCATGTGTCTTAATTCTTTTGACCCGGAAGCCCTCCTGAAGCACGTGCGAGCTTTGGCATCACTTCCGCAACAGCACGAGGTGCTGGCGAACTCCATCCATTCACTGGGCAGGCTGAGGATGGTCGTGCAACAGCAGCTCAGAAGGTAAATCTTTTAGTGTCGCCCTTATCGGCGCGTAAAATGAACAAGTAACCACTTCGTGTACCCAAGAAGCATAGTCTACAATCTTCCTTTGTGTTATGTTCAATTATTGATTCATGTACTGGATGTTTTCGATACCTAATTGAAATTGTAATTGACTGGACCTTCAGGGCCAGCATGAGAGTGGACGGGACAGTCTACTTCACAGAAAAGCAACACCAGGCGGCGTTGGTCACTCGCTGTACCAAATACTTCCTCTGGTTCTTCGACTTCATGGATTACCTGGGCGAGGTGCAGCGAAACTTCATCGACCGCATCTTTCTGCCGCTCTTCAAGTTCTTTCACGAAATCAGCTTTTTGAGGTAAGACGTTGTTAATGTTAGTTTTTTGTATAACAACAACGATGATGATGATGATGATGATGATGATGATGATGATGATGATGATGATGATGATGATGATGATGATGATAATAATAAATAAATAATAAATAAAATAAAATATAAATTTAAAAAATTACCCGGAGACATTGCGCCCCTACTCATTTGGATGATAGTATAAACTGAGCTCTAGTCTGTGCAAGCAGGCATTCCATCGCATGGATTTTAAAGATCCTGACGCCCATGCTAGGCGGGTGAGTGCCGGCTACACAAATACATCCAGTACGCAATCCCCATCCCGGGTCTCCCACAATTGCGGTAAGTCGTCTGGGCGTCAGACTATGCGCCCAAAGGTTGCAGGTGGGCGCCTTGGACGGCTTGAGTTAGATCCTGTATCGACCAGCACCTTGAGCAGCTCTTGATAATAATAATTTTAAAAAAAACACAATAATAATAATAATAATAATAATAATAATAATAATAATAATAATAATAATAATAATAATAATAATAATAATAATTATTATTATTATTATTATTATTATTATTATTATTATTATTATTATTATTATTATTATTATTATCCAAATCCCTCCAAACTTGTGGCTTGGAATATTTTGCCACCGCCGGGTCTTGCAGTTTGTCCAGGTCGAACGTCAGTCTGGTGTACTTTGCTATGTTTATACTCTTCAAGTGGAGCCGGAAAGACATCATCACGAAATCGTGGTCACTTCCGATATCTGCTTCTGGAAAAGTGCGTGTGTTTGCCAATGTTGACGCTTGATCTGAAGCGTTTCTTAACAATGATGTAGTCAATCTGATTGTGATGCTTCCCGCTGGGACTATGCCAGGTCGTCTGGATTTTTTGTGGGGACCAAGCGTGTTTGCCAGTATCAGGTTGTTGTATTTGGCAAACTCCAAGAGTCTCAGACCTCTGTCATTTGCCATGTTGTTGCAGTGGGGTCCACACGTGTCTCCCCAGTTGTGGTTCGCATCTTGGCCATCCTTGGCATTCCAGTCACCTTACACTATGACTATGTCCTTCCTCAGCACTTAGTCAAAGACAGCCTGCAGATGTTCATAGAAATCTTCGACTTCACTGTCGTCATAGTCTGATGGTTGGGCATAGGCCTGGATCATGGTGATGATGAAAGGGGCTGCTCTCAGACGGATGGTAATGAGTCGAGACTGGGCGGCAACCCGTGACAGTGGCTAGAATGTTTTTGTGGACCGAGAATCCAAAGTCTTGTTCATGCCTGGCATCTCTCCCGCTGAAATAAAGCTCGTGGCCTTTATCGGTCGTTGTTTCATCTAGACCGTTCCAGCGCAGTTCGCTGATACCTAAAATGTTCCATCGATAGTGCTCCAGCTCGTGAACCAGTTCTACTAATTTTCTCTGCACAGTTAGGGTCTTGACATTCCAGGTTCCTATGACGATGTTGTCTCTCGTGCTAAGTTGTCCATAAGTAACTCACTTATCATCTCGGTCCTGGTGGTCAACGGAAGGTGCGGTCCTTGGTGACCCGGGCGAAGACCGATCCGGTTTGGAGTGAGTGATTCTTTTCATCATACGGCGTGTCTTGGGCAAGAAAGACCTGGCGGGCCCCAATCCTCTACAGGCTGTAGTCCACAGCCGAAATCCACGAGTACAGTGTGGCTCGCCTTGGCCCCGATTAAAAGGAAATTTGCACCTCTGCTCATTTTGTGTAGTGAAGTAGATATCAACACCATTACCACCAACTTAAACTCAGCTGTGCCAGATGCCGCCACTGAGATCCTTGGTACATGTAAGCATCGCCCAAAGAAAAAACGGTGGATCACACCTGAACCTGTTTGACAAACGAAGAAGAACACATCCCAAGGAGCCGAAGCCTACCGATAGGTCAACTGTGACATCCGAAAAGGCACGCGCACAGCAAAGGAGAACTGGATAGAAGATCAATGCCAGGAAATACAGAACAGTCTGAACAAGCTTGCATCAATTTTTATTCATCAGATTAACATAAGTTGTACTGAACAAGCACAACAGCAAGAAGGCCTACCAGACTGTGAAGCGGCTGACAAGTGTTAAACAGCCCAAGGCCTCCGCGATCCAAAGCAAGTCTGGCATATGCCTTACAGAAGAACAAGAAGTCTGGATCCTGTTCTATCCCGTAACTGGGGCACCACAGATGATCGTTTAACCAGCGTACTCCATCTTTCTCTGTTCTCAGCAATCCTGATGGCTTCGCTCAGTGTCAAGTCAGTCAATTCTCACTCGAATGTTGTCCTCCCACCTCTTTTTCGGTCTCCCTCTTCTTCTACCTCCTTGCACTGGGCCTTGCAGGATGGTATTTGCAAGGCCTGATGATCTGTTGACGTGGCCATACCATCGGAGTTTCGTTTCTTCGCTACTGTGAGCAGGTCATCGTGTTTTCCAATGGCTTGTGTGATGGTCTGTCGGGCTTCGTTGTTGAGGATGTGCTGGGTATAGGAAATGCCCAGAGGTCTTCTGTAGGCTTCTTGGATAGATGGACAGAATACTGTTGACCTTGACAACCACACACCAAATGGAAACACATCAGTTCTAGTATGTCCCCAGATCAGAGAAGAAGGTGAAATCCGAGAAGAAGTTGAGGCAGCAGTGCAATTGCTGAAGAAGGGGACGTCAGCGGGAGAGAACAACATACTCGCAGAATTGCTTCAGGCCTTCACCGTTATCTATAACAAGATCTGGCAGAGTGGGGAGTGGCCTATACCATGGACCCAAAAAACGGTAACCTTCAGGAGTTTGAAAATTACCGCACCATCAGCCTCATCAGCCATCCCAGCAAAGTCCTCCTAAAAATAATACTCAACAGGTTGAAACCCCAAGCTGAACAAATCATAGCTGAAGAACATGCAGGATTCATGGCAGGGCGAAGTACCACTGAGCCGATTTTCAACCTCAGAATAATTTGCGAGAAATACCTACAGCACCAACATGTGTTTGTAGACTTCAAGAAATCGTTTGACCGAGTCTGGCATGCAGCTCTGTGGGCAACCATGAGAGTGTACAACATCAGCCCTAACATTATTGAAGTCATCAAAAGCCTGTATGACAATGCTACCAGTGCAGTCCTTCACGACAGCCCCTTCTGGTTCAGAACAACAATCGGCGTGCGTCATAAAGTTAAACATTTCGTCCCCGCCGGGGATCTAGGAATACTTATTCTTAATAGCCTGCACTGTGCTCTCCCTTAAGGTCTTTTATATTTTAATTATGCGTTTTGTATAGGAGGGTGGAGTTGTCGTGGTAGTTGTGAACATACTCGTTCAACATTGTCATCATGGCAGTCGTCGTCGTCGTCATCAACAGCATCATCATCATCATCATCATCATCATCATCATCATCATTATCGTCATCATCATCATCATCATAGTCGTCGTCATTTTGTTTAATTTCCTAATGGCGTAATGCAGTCTCTTCACCATGACAAAATGGACAATGACCTGTTGCAGTCGTCATGGACGTAATTCGACCAACGCCAGCACCCTCTCCAAACTCAGCCAGTTCTCGCTGGACAGTGGAGAGGACGCGTTCAACAATAATGGTGACCAGCTGCTAGAGGGTGAGGAGGGTGAGAGTGTGGAAATGGTACGGCGACGCGTGCAGTCCAAGACGGCGCTAAAAGCTTTGAGCAAAGAGTTCGCCGACATCAAAATGCTGTATGACACCACAGAAGTGGATAAGGTCGCTCAGCGGCTGTCCTTTCTGAAGGAACAGGTTAGTGTACTCGTCTTCGAGGTGAATCCGCTTAGTGTCTTCTATAAAGATAGGTTACCAGTACTAGGCCATAGTGTTTTCTATAGACTTAAAGGTACTGAACAGTTTTCTTCCCTGCACTCTCAACTTTATGTCAAATTAACGTTGCAAGCTTTATCGTTATTTACAGACATATAGATGTTATTACACTGACAGAGTTTTAGCTGTCTGAACAATTGATGAGACATGTAGTAATCATGTATGGAATTCCCGACATGCCCTCAAAACCGAAAGAAAACATACTAGAATCCCATGCTTGCGTTGATGGAAGTTGTCACAGAAACCTGGTATTCTTCTTTTCTTCGTGCTTTTTTCTACTACATCTAGGTTTTAGAATGAAATGGTGAGGCAGTTGGCTTAGTCACTGTGGTGTACGCAATGTACTCGAATGTCAGGCGATAACATTGCAGCTTGTACATGCAGATGGCAGTGGTTCAAAGCCCGTTGACAACCTCGAGTTAGAAAGAAAACAAAACATTACCCTGAGACACTGCGCCCTTACTCCAGTGGTTGAGAGTATAAACCGAGGTCTAGTCTGTGCGCACACACAATCCATCACATGGACTTTAAAAATCCTTGTGCTCCTGTCTTAAACGGGTGAGTGCCGGCTAAACAAATACACCCAGTACGCAAAGGTCCATTCTCCCCATCCCCGGTCGCTCGGTATATTGCTCAGTCGTTTGGGTGTCACACTATGCACCCAAAGGTTTCAAATGGACGCGCCTCGGGCGGCTTGAGTTTATATCCTTTATCGGCCAGCGCCCTGAGCAGCTGTTGAGCTTGAAAACCTCTATATAAGAACGATGAAATTTTCAAAAATTTTCAACCAGTCTGATTTCAACATGCGTAGATTACATCATCCTATTGCTTTACTAAGTCATCCTGGGTTGCATTGCAGGTGGACTTTATGCTGGAGGAAGAAGACGAGCTAGACCCTGATCTGTTCAGCGCAGACAGTGGTCACATAGTAGCTCACTTCCACATGGACGAGGGGACGGAGAACTTGGTCCGACTGCCGCTGGACATTCTGATCAAGTTCCGCAAGGCAGCGTGGTTGGCGAGGCAATGGTTGATCTTGTATGATAGGCGGACGCACGACTTGCAGGAGAAACTCAATAAGGTAAGCATCCTTAAAGGGTCCCAGGTAAATTTCGTTACCAGCAATTCTTAGCTGAACATGGCTTAGCAGAAATAACATGAAAACCCAGACGATTTAAATATTGAAAGAAGTGTGTATTTTTTATATGGCTGGACGTAGTACTACGCAATTTTTTAACTTTCACCATATTTGCATTTGATAGGGCTTTGATTTTGGTACATGTTTGCTTGATTTAACTGATCATGATGTGCATTGTTCTTCCCACAGGTCCAGGTGCTGGAGAATCAGCTGACGCAGAAGCTACGTCATCTAAATGCTGACATCACGCAGCATGAGCGTCAGTTGGAGAGTCAGACTGAGGAGCTGCACCGCTTGATGGAGAGAGAGCAGCGCAGCGACGGCCTCAGTAACTCTATGTACGACTGTGACGTCAGACTCACGCACCTACAGAAGCAACTACTGGAGCTCAAAACGCAGCGTGACATAATAGCCAAACGTGTGAGCGAGGTAAACAAAACGAACAATACCAATGCATTTGTGTGTGTGTGTGACAAAGCTTGTCTATCTCTATAAGGATATGTAAAATTGCAGTCCGTAGTCTCGAATTCTATTGGTACAACCAACAAACTATATCATTTGCTAAATTTTGTCTCGGTATTTTATGGGTATCGTTATTGTGTAATTTTACACGATAATTGCGCGGGGTAGCCTAACCTTATTTTAATAACTAAATCGTACGTACCTGAGGATAACCTTCCTGATTTGTTGAAACAGGTAGCACAGAATCAAAGTGGCAACAGGGGATTGCAAGAATATCGAAGTCTGAAAGTGGAATTTGAGAAGAACAAGCTGCGCCGCTACATGCTGGAGCGACAGCTGGCCACACTGAACTATAAACAGCAGCTGTTGGAGCAGGACCACCAGGTGGAACTCCACGTGCGACCCAGCCTAATCCGTCATACCAACCACGTGCAGGACGCGTGCGAGCGGCTGGAGCAGACACTGAGGGAAGAAAAGCGAGAAAGGGAAAACATTCGCTCTGCCCTTGTGCCTATCTCACAAGACAAGCAGTCGCTGACACAGAAACTCGCCCGCAACTCACGGGAAGGCACAGCCTTAGCAGACAAAGTGGACCTAGACTCTCATAATACAATCAGAGGGTTAGGGGAAGGAGAGGCGAGGTTTATAAGGACATACAATGTGGCGCGTCGCACCACGCGACCATCAAGAGTGGAATCGTTCCGAGCTAAACCGATACCTCATATTGCCGTCACCGCCATACACACTGGCACCACAGCGACTGCACCTGGTTGGGTGTCACCACCACAGTGGTAGCTGCATGTGATTACCCGGTGGTCTGTGATGATTTAAAATTAAATACAGTGGTAGCTGCATTCTGTGACCTGATTGAATGTGACCACTTAACAGTGGTAGCGGCATTCTGTGACCTGTTCGACTGTGACAACATAAATACAGTGGTAGCTGCCATCTGTGTCCTGATCGACTGTGACCAGTTATAGTGGTAGCTGCATTCTGTGACCTGATCGATTGTGACAACTTAAATACAGTTGTAGCTTCATTCTGTGACCTGATCGACTGTGACAGCTTAAATACAGCGGTGGCTGCATTCTGTAACCTGATCGACATTGACAACTTAAATACAGTAGTAGCTGCTCATTGTGTCCTGATCGACTGTGACAACTAACAGTGGTAGCTGCATTATGTGGCCTGATCTACTGTGACAACTTAAATACAGTGGTAGCGGCATTGAGTGGCCTGATCAACTGTGACTGATAAATTAATACAGAGAGCCTGTGATAAAACAATACACTGATGAAAGTTGCATACAATAGTCTTACCCTGTGAAAAAAAAAAGATACAGGACAGGCTTGAAAGTCTCTTCTTTCCTCTTTGTAACTCCTACTACTTACTTGCTCTGGACCTGTTTAATGTAGCCTACAAACTGCATGCCCACTAGTTGCTATGTATAAATTAATGTACGAACTGTTTTCCAACAAACATGTGTATCAGACAAGTCTTGTGACTGTGAGGAACTGTATCAGTGCTCATTGCTCACAATTATCGATGCACTAGCACTATTAACTACTATTATTACGTCTACGTAGTAATGCTTACCTACAGTGCAGATAGCTATGACACTGGCATTGACTACACCAGTAGAGAGCGCCTGCATTGTTAGAGATCGTTCTTCACAGAGACTTTTGTTCTAACACTGTTGTTAGTATTTAGCTAGCAATTCATTAGCACTCGCTACTGTGTCGAAAGTGAAGCACCGTCCGGTGCGGTTAGCACTTGGATGGGTGACCGCTAAGGTGTGAAGCGACAAACAACAACGCCCCCAGTTGACTCAACTGTGATTGAGTACCTACTCTCTTGAGGGTGGGGAAGGTAAAGCAGCGAGGGAGAGAGTTGGGCATCACCCTCATTACGCTGGCCCAAGATAAGTGTGATCTCCAACATCACGCTCCCCTACAGCCACAAGGCTATGGGACTACCTTTACCTTTTAGCAATTCATTGACAACCCGTTGACATGTGATCTGATTGTACACTAGGTTTATTTGTATGACTATTACACGGATATCCGGATATTTGTTTCATGAAATAATTAATGACTAAACAAAGAAGGAGATGTAGTTAAAAAAAATTTTTTTTTTAAAAATGGTTTGCTGATGATGTGAAAGTGAATAAACATTGAAGTTTAAAGTGTAGCTATTGGGTAGTCACGACTCACGGGTAATTCCGGAGATTACCGGACGTAAGTGACATCACAAAAAGGACAAATCTTTGTTTACCGCGCTTCGTTGATTTCAGTTTGTGTTGAGCTCAAGCCTAATTTAGTAATTGTAACTTGTATTTTTCTTCATCCACATTTATTTAGTCAAAATAAATGTCTTGAAATTGTATTACTATTATTTGTATGATGCTAATCATGTTTCATTTGCATTAATAAATAATAATAATAATAATAATAATAATAATAATAATAATAATAATAATAATAATGTTTTGGTGATGTACATTTCAAGTTTCATATTTTTTCGATTATCTGTTAAATTGAACTTGGTCAGTACAATAGGACACGATATGCCTAATGGATTTAACAAAGATAAGCAGAGGACAAACTGTTTTTCCACTAAATGCAGAATAATGTTTCGATATTATTATTATGCACCCATACAAACAGAAAACTAAGACTGAATACCAATTCTCTGCACTTAAAATTTGGTTTAGGTCTACAATACAGTCCTACGTAAAAAGTATTTTTTAAAAATTACAGTAATTAGTTTACTCAATAGTGCTACTATTAGTAGTACTGCCGCAGGCCTAATTGAAGTAACTGTGGAAACTGCTGGCACTGCTAATGCTATCTGATGAGTGATCTCTGATTTACCCTATCTCCACCACCCCAAACCTCCCGCACACAATTTTCACCGTTGTGTATATAAACTATTTAGAGTGTGATGCTATCATTAACCTCTCTTGCAAGGTTTAGCTTCACAAGAAGAATGGAACTTCTCTATCTCTTTCTTGTTGTTGTGGCATCACTGCTAGGGTGCGGGTCGACTGCTGGTGTAGGCCTACTCTGTACCGATAGTACGATGTTTCTTGGCATGATCTATTTCTGCATTCACCAACAACACACATTTGAGCTGGCATTTTTTTAATAGTGCATATGCTATCCTTTACAAATTAACTATAATAATAAATAAAATCTACATTTAATCAGTTAATACGCTAAATTCCACTGCGCCAAATCTCAAACCAACACAACACACAAGACACTACCTACCAAACCGGTCACTTTTGTGACGTCACTTTCCGAAACCAGCCGAAGAATTTGTTTGGGGGGAAGTCAAGTAATATATCAATCTACGCAACAGCAAAACAATCCAAGCACATTTTTGAACTCCTCGTAGGTTTTTTTTTTAGCTAGTATAGTACATTTAAGTCACTAATAGTCCTATTTCGTGATTTGAGGAAATGTAGGTCAGCACCCAATAGCTACACTTATACCCGCCATTGGTGACATTGCAGACAGGAATAACCACCCAAAGAAAAAGAGGGTAGAGACATAAATGAACACTGAACCACCAGAGCAATCATACTTGAACAGGGAAAAATGACCATTGGGATAAGAGAAAAGTGGGTAAAGACATACATTTAAACTGAGCCACCAGAGCAATCATATTTCAAAGATTAACAGGGGGGAATGACCACTTTTATGTTTTTCAACTTGGGATTCAAAATCTGGGTCATCGGTGTGCCAGAAAAAGGATCTTCCATCGAGCTATAACAGTGGGACATGTGACTATGCAAGATAAAATAAGGATGTACTGTTGCAGTCTGTCACCAGAGCTTGAAACAAACTCAAAAGAATACCAAACTGTGCATTGCTTAGATCAACCTACAAGCAAGAAAGAATATAAAATATATTACATTTGAGAGCAAATTGCGGAGAGTGGAAACCAAATGGTACTGAAAGTGTATCCAACAATCGTTGCCAAAAGTTACCCATGATGTTCGTCAAGTAGACCAATTTCAGAATGTAACTTGTTTAGCCTTTATATATTTACAAATACGTGTTGTTTTTTCAGCATAGTATTCGTTGTTTCATTGTTTGTGCGCTTGTTATTCATTTTTTTGATTGTTTAAAATTATGTGTAAGGGTAGGCAGAATGGTACAATTAATATTATTTATTGAGAAGTAACAAATGGTGTGGCACAGACAAAATCACACACACCCAGATATATGAAACTCTTACATTTATCATCCAGGCATTGGCTCATGACTGGGACTAAAATGGATGAATTTGTTTGTTTTGCTTATTATGAACTACTTATTTTATTTATTTAATCACCATACGTACACTTTTAGGTTATACTGTCTGGTACTAATACCTTCAAATAAAACGGTGAACTTTCGATATTCCTGTCTACATGTTAAGAAGTTTCATTTTCTCAATACTCAGCCCTATTGGATTTTTCTGTAATGTACTGAAACCTCTATCATCATTTGTTAAGCACAGTAATGAAACATCAACATTGGTTAAGATAGTAATAATTATTGATATAGAAACACATTCAAAGAATGATTTCAGTGGAAATTTTAATGAAAAGATATCAAGTACAATGTCAATGATGTATAAATAGACAGGGGAAAAAAAGAGAGCGTCAATTGTCAACTGTACATCATTTAAAACAATCTCACAAAAAGTGAAATTACAACAAACTTAAGAAGGGTTTGGATCTGTATTACACACACCAACTGTGCTACTTTGCCATCTATCTCTGATAATAGTAGTGTATCGTTAATATACTTTTCATTAAAACATTTCTTTAGTTCAAATAAATCTTTACACTGGATCAAACAACAAGTGTCTGTGCAGTTTATGAATAAATATATCCCTAATATACATACATATATATAACTGTACCATAAAGATTTCATCAATAAAACCCAATGCATGGTAGAATACAGCTACTCCAGTCAAAAATATCTTTCAGGAATGAATACGTTTCAGATGTAAACTGGAGGTTATCCGAGCTTACAGATATCTTACCACTAAAGACAAGCACAGTGTAGCTAAAATACAATAAACAATAAAATAATAATAAAATATAATATGAACACTCTTAAGAAAGATGATTTCATCAATGACAAAAAGCTAAAAGGCCTTCAACTTTGTTTCAAAATTGAAAATTAAACTGTTGCTAAATATAGAGAGAGGTGAAATAATTGCTTGCCACAAAATGAGAACCCGCAAATTCAATTTTGACTTGAAAAATTGTACCTATTCTTATAATATAAAAACAAATTGTTATTTTAGGAATAGAAAAATTAATGCTTTGTAGACCATTTACTGGCACAAAAATCAACAGCCTCAGCATGTGATGATGAGAGAGGAGAATAATTTTTATTTAACAATTTTCGAGCTCAGTAGGACATTGCACATCTCATCGACAGCACCCACTCAAAAGGAACTTTTATCACACAAACAATTCACATCCCAAAATGCTCCTTGTTAACACAACAATATAACAAAACCATATTCAAAAATGCTACAGGGCACCAACATCATACCATGAACATATTTACACTTATTACAAATATACAGCATTCAGCACTGGCGCTCTTCTCTCTCACATCAAAACGTCTCAACCAGTACTCTCATACGAAACAACTGGCACATTGACCACACACAACCATATACCAAAACAGTTCTCTTGACCATTACCTTCATACCAAAACAACACGCACATCTACCACACACTATCAGTTATCATATTCAAATCTTTCTCCAATATTTGCAACTATACAACCTGTTTTCGTTTTTCCACAATAATTTTCAACATGTTCAGAAGGGAGGATTAGGAATATTGAAATGATGGATAATGATATGGTGTGTGTGTGTGTGTGCACGTGCGTGTGTGTGTAAAGGGAGGAGGTTAGGATGGGGGGTTGGATGGAAAGAATGCTGCACTAGCTCGCAGAACACATTTTACACACACACACAAGTCTAGGTCACTCCAAAAATGTAACATTTCTATGACGCAAGCTTTGGAAACTATACAATTTTCCTCCCATATTTTTTGTCATTTTTATATCAAAACACTTTTACACATAAACAACTCTATACATCAATGGACAAACTTTTACAAACACAGTCAGTACTGTGGAACAATGAGACAGTGTGATAAAGAAATTATTCCACTGTAAGTTGTATTTGGAGACGGTGTAATAACATTTGTGCCAGTAAAACAGATTTTAGACACAATTGATGGCTACAGAATCTTCAAGACACAAAGGTGACATCCATAAAAAGAAAAATTATTACAAATGAATCAGACTGTTTTCTTTTTTTGTCAGTAGCATTAGGTTAATAATAGATTTGTTATTGGGGGGTGGGGGGGCGAGGGGTGAAGAGAGAAAAGCTAGGGGGGGGGGGGGGGGGAGTTGTTTGGCGTACAAAAAAACCAAAAAAAAAACTTTCTGTATAATGCTTGCAAGTAAGTCAATTTATTATTAAGTTAGTAAGTTAATTTAATTTTATATTTCTGTATCTCTATATGCCAATGGTTAACTGCAATGATATTAACGATTAATCGTATACAGTCATGTTGTGACTTTAAATCTGTGGAAATTTGTGCCCTTCAATCATGGAATACAGTAATTGTTTATGTTATGGCATTTTTGCTGTGAAAAGGCTACGGCAAAATAATAAGGAGCAACGCAAAAACATGAAAGGGTGGAGTATGATGATGGATGGACAGCAAGATTTGATGTGTTTTGTTCCCCTTCAAATACCTAGCCAACACAACACTACAAGTCATTATTCCTCTACATCTTCATAAACCCGCCACCTTTGTTTCTGTGCCTATTTTGTTCTTTGCTATCTCAAAAACTGTTTCTCGCTATCAGCTTGCTATACAATACTACCGACACAAAATGCCCTGAGTTGTACAAATGTTATGTCCAGTTTCCATGCATATAATTTAATCAATTTCTTGTGAGTGTTTTTTTGTTTTCGTTTTTAGAACAATGTATGGCTCAACTGTTGTTGGGACTTCGCTGCGCTGGTGGTGTCCATTTCAGACAGGCTGGATCAATGGCTCTGCTGGCGCCATCACCATTTCTCTTGGCCTGCTTCTCTAAATGCTCATCGATCAAATCCTGTAAAAATAAACACACATAAGGTACCAAGGATGAACAATTAAAATTATAACAATAATAGGGAAGGTGTAAATTATGCAAACAAATCCTAAAAACGTGGGCATTAAGGACAAGCAATTTGTGATGAAAATGCTGTAAAATAAACACTGTTTTGTAAAAGAATCATTTCAGTACAAATTCTGTGACATGATGAACCTCTCCTATCATTTCCTATTCCATAATTCGAAGGTCGTTGGGGCACCATAGATGATTGTTTAACTAGTGTACTCTTGCTCTGTCATCAGTAACCCTCATGGCTTCGCTAAGTGTCAAGCCAGTCCATTCTCGAATGTTGTCCTCCCACCTCTTTTTCTGCCTCCCTCTTCTTCTGCCTCCTTGTACTGTGCCTTGCAGGGTGGTCTTTGCAAGGCCTGATGCTCTGCTGCCATATCATCGGAGTTTCCGTTTCTTCACCACTTTGAGCATGTCATCATATTGCCCAATGGCTTGTGTAATGGTTTGTCGTACTTCGTTGTTGGTGATGTGCTGGGTAAAGGAAATGCCCAGAAGTCTTCTGTAGCCCCTCATCTTCATGCTTTGTATTCTTCATTGTAGGTCTGCTGTGAGGGTCCATGTTTTGCAAGTATATAGGAAGATGGAGATGACAAGGAAGCGCAGCAGCCTTACCTTGGTGTAGATTGATGGTCCTGTCTTTCCAAATGGGCTCCAGCCTTTTCAGGGCAGCAGTTGTTTGTGCGATTCTGGAGAGGACTTTCTGTCGGGACCCATTGTCTGATACAAGGGCTCCTAAATATTTGAAGCTAAGCACTGTGTTGAGGGACTGACCTTGGACTTTGATGTCCGTGTTGATTCCATTCGTGTTGTTGGTCATCATTTTGGTCTTCTCTGCACTTAGTTCCATTCCAAAGGCTCTGGAGGTGGTGTCGAGCCTCTGTACCAGCTGTTCAAGTTCCTGTTCTTCTCCAGCCAATCCATTAATGTCATCCACATTGCTCTACCCCCTAAACTGACTGTGACTTTGTGATCTGCAATGGCATCTGACATGATGCATTCTTGGAAGATGCTGAAGAGTGTTGGAGGAGTAGGCATCATTGATGCACACCGATTGTTGTTCTGAATCAGTTCCTGATGCCGCTGCTGTGGAGGACTGCACTGGCAGCCTTGTCATACAGGCATTTTATGACTTTAATAATGTTAGGGTTGATGTTGTACACTCTCATAGTAGTTGCCCCCAGAGCTGCATGCCAGACTCGGTCAAACGCTTTCTTGAAGTCTACAAACACATGATATAGATGCTGTTTGTGCTGTAGGTATTTCTCGCAGATTATTCTGAGGTTGAAAATCTTTTCAGTGGTACTTCGCCCTGTCCTGAATCCTGCTTGTTCTTCAGCTAGGATTTGTTCAGCTTGGGGTTTCAACCTGTTGAGTATTATTTTCAGGAGGACTTTGCTGGGATGACTGATGAGGCTGATGGTACGGTAATGTTCACACTCCTGAAGGTTACCCTTTATGGGAAGAGTGATGACAAGCAACAGTGTCCATGGTGTAGGCCACTCCCCACTCTGCCAGATCTTGTTACAGATAATGATGAGGAGGTCAATCATCGCTTCTTCTGCTTGAAGCAATTTTGTAGGTACATTGTCCACTCCCTCTGCCTTCCCCTTCTTCAGCGATTGCATGGCTGCCTCAACTTCTCGAAGAATTGGGAGGAATTCTTCTTCTCTGTTCTGGGGGACATACTAGAGCTGATGGGTCTCCGTTTGGTGTGTGGTTGTAAAGGTTAGAGCTACTCTGTCCATCTCTCCAAGACTTCTTGTTCTTCTGTAAGGCATAAGCCAGACTTGCTTTTTAGATCGTGGAGACCTTGGGATGTTTAACACTTGTCAGCGGCTTCACAGTCTGGTAGGCTTTCTTGCTGTTGTTCTTGTACAGACTGTTCTCTATTTCCTGGCATTGATCTTCTATCCAGTTCTCCTTTGCTGTGTGCATGCCTTTTCATATGTCATTGTTGATTTTTCGGTAGGCATCGGGTCCCTGTGATGTGTTCTTTTTCTTTTTCATCTCTCTTCGTTTGTCACATAGTTCCAAAAGTTCAGGTGTGATCTAACATTTCTTCTTTGGGCGATGCTTGCCAAGAATCTCAGTGGCGACATCTGTCACAGCTGAGTAGAAGGTGGTGGTCATGGTGTTGACATCTACTTCAAAAGTTCCCAAAATGAGAATCTCTCCACTCAACAACAAAGGAGCCAATACTGAGAGATAATGATGAGTGAAGGAGTGAGCGAGCTTGTAAAAAAAAGAAAAAGACAGAGGTGGGCTGAGAGAAAGAGAGAGAGAGGGAAATAGAGAGAGAGAAAGAGAAAGAGAGAGAGAACAAAATAGAAAAGCTGAGGACAGCATGCTAAAGATGAAAACATGTCCAACATCATGCAAGTCACTGTTACTGACCTGTCGTTTGAGTACCAAGTGTTTGCCCTTCCAGTACTTGAGCATGCCTAGGGCCTGTAGCGTGCTGACAATATCATTGGCATTGATGGCTGTCTCCTGGCTCACATCTAAAATACATTAACAAAAATAAACACCGTAGAGATATCCATCACATGCTGATCAAAAGTCAAAGACTAGCAGACCACACTTTTTCTTGGGAAGAAGAACAGCTATAACATAAAAGTGCTGTGGCACACTCACAAACAGATTAAGTAATCCAAAGCCAGTAAACAAAACAAATCAAAAGACACATCTTCTCACCTTTGATGCAGATTTCGCTGTCTTTATATTTGTGGAGATAATGCAGTAAGACATCTTTCCAGTAACTTCTATATGACAAAAGACCAAGATCTGACAGAGGTCTTTCCGGTGATCCAACCTTGGACTCCACTTTACTTAGTAAATAACCTGTGGTACATCAAGACATCATTATCAATATGTAATCAGGGACAACCCACACAGCAAAAAATGAGATTCAGCAAACGGGTCTGCTGAGATTTAGCAACTGGATCTGTTCACAGCACACAGCTCTCAACCACTTTATGCAAAATTTATTTCCATTATGTCAGCGTGTTGTTTGAAGTGGTTATGTTGTATACTGTTTCAAATTTATATGAAATTCACAAAATAAACTCTGCTCACAAAGATTACCAAAATCAACTTTGATATAAAAAATCAACTTGAACAACACTAATCAGCTAAAAGAGCAATATTTCATAGAATTTGGATTGGAGATTGAAGGCACACTCACTGACGCTAAGCACACTGTCCTTTACTGACACAAACAGCTCTGGGCCACAACATTCCTCGCTCTCTCACCTACTGTGAAAAGATTTAGGGTGTCTTTCAATTTGTTAGACTTTATTTGAAAAACATGTCAGGCCTGTCACTATTAACTTCTATCGCAATGGACTCGTCCACAAAGTGAAGAGTGTACTTACTGAAGTCTATGAGCATTTTGCCATAACCCTGGCGCATGTACTGCGGTAATGTCAACAGGCAGGACACGTTGTAGTTCAGAAATGAGTTCTTCTCCTTAAAACACAATTCAAAGAAACAGTGAATTTTCCCACCTGTTTCTTACAAAGTCAAAGAAAATAAAACACCCATCCACATGAATAAAGAAAGTCATGAGAAAAGAACAAGTAGAAGGCTGCAGGTGGGCGTCTCGGGCAACTTGAGTTAGATCCTGTATCGGCCAGCGCCTTGAGCAGCTCTTGAGCTGGAAAAGCGCTATATAAGAACGATTAAATAAATAAAATAAATAAATAGATAAACAAATGAAGTAAAATAAAAAAAATAGTAGAAAAATGTGACTCCACCTGGTTTTAAAAAAAGCACACACACCCAAAAACAACAAAGAAAACCAGGTAACAACTATTGTCTTTATACTTAAATCCTTCATTCAATGACTAAACAATAAATCATAGTACATAGCATTTAATTCAACGCTACAATTCATCCACTCAGCTCAGTAAACAAGGTTAAAAAAATTATTAACATAGGCAGTACATACACAAATAAACAAAATTTAAAAAAAAGAAATTTAAGTCAAAGTCAACATAACTTTGTAGAAATTTTAGGTGCACCTACTTTGGAAAAGTAGCCAACAATGTGACAACCACTGTTATCATTCTCTGTCATGACGTAGAAGAGGAAAGGTTCAACATCAAAGTACAGTGTCTTGTGGTCCAGGAACAGTTTAGCCAACAGGCACAGGTTCTGGCAATATACCTTAACATAAAAACAAGTTCATACTTTAGAAAACATAGCGCCAAACACGATCTAATCATTTTCAGTGAAGCAAATCCAACTGAACTGTCTCTTCTATCTTCCCATTTGACACACTATTTTTGGCTTGAATCTGCTTACGTACTGTATTACAGGTCTACCATTTAAATACTATGCAATGCCAAAAACACAGTTTGTGAGCTATCAAAATGGCAACCAGATGTTTATAATTATTTAAATCTCATACTCAAATGAAAACTTTAAACTGAAAAGAGAGAGAGAGGGGGAGAGAGAGCATGTGTGAGAGAGAGCGAGAGAGAGAGAGCATGTGTGAGAGAGAGCGAGAGAGAGAGAGAGAGAGAGAGAGAGAGAGAGAGAGAGAGAGAGAGAGAGAGAGAGAGAGAGAGAGAGAGAGAAAGAGAGAAAGAGAGAGAGAGGTAGGAAAGGGAGAGAGAACAAAAATCACACATACAATCAAAGCCATCATTGTCTGTGATAAAAAAAAGACAAGTACATCTATTCCTCATAGAAAAGTATTATTAATAATTATTATTAAATCGCCCTTATATAGCGCTTCTCCTCCAGCTCAAGAACTACTCAAGGCACTGACCGAAACAGGATATAACTCAAGCTGCCCGAGGTGCCCATTTGCAACCTTTGTGCGCATAGTCTGATGTCCAGACGACTGAGCACCATCCTGGGAAACGGAGAAAGGGGCATAGTGAATGCTGGGTTTATTTCAGGAGCCGGCACTCACCCGTCTAGGACATGAGCATCAAGATCTTTAATGTCCATGTAATGGAATGCATGTGTGCACAGACTAGACCTTTTTATACTCTAAAGGTTAAACTTACAATAACAAAATATAAGCTTACAGCAACAAGTACAAAGGGGGGTAACCTACCTTATTTTTCTTGCCATCTACTTCAAACACAGAGATGCTGTTTTTCCTGTAGATCTCATCACCAGGCGGATGCCGCCACACACATTTTGCCTGCAGCAGCACAATAAAAAAAATTAGCAGTGACATTCAAGAAATAATAATTAATTACCACACTGCCAAGGTGGAAAATAACTCCTTGCCAAGAAGAAAACACATGAACAGTGTACACAAATTCATGACTAGAGAAACAACTTACCAAGTGTCTTCGTAAGATGGTGGCTGTTTTCATGTACTTTAGACAGAATTCACAGAGGTAGATTTTGGGCAGACGTGCATACTCCTCAGGATAGGGAGAAGAATACCATGTGGCGATCTCAAAGCGACCCATCTCCATCTTCTTGATACGATACTCTTGCAAATCCGCTTTCTGATAATGCTGAGTCATCTGGTGCTCCTATACATACAATATATTTTGTTTTACATTCAATTCACATCAGCACACACACAAAAAAAAACAGTCTCATGCGATTTGACTTCTATACCAAGACCAAAGAGACAGTTATTGTCACAAATTACGGTGGTATCTGTTCAGTGCAATTGACTGGTGCAAATGACCAGTATGTACATGCTAAACCCAAAGACAATGGTCATGTATTTATAAATCACTCTTCAGTCAGGACAGGATAAAATAAATTAAAATGAAAAACCATCCATTTTTTCCTACAAAAACAACCAGGGATACGTTTTTACGTGAAAAGTCCTGCACTTACAAAGAGTTCGCAGGCACGTGCTTGCGCTTCCTTGAAGAGGTCCATATCAAACTCTGAGGCTAGGCCATCCAAGAGAGGCTGCCGTGTCATCTGGTATGTCTCTCGGTGTTTGCTGTGCTTTTCTTTCAGTTCTGGAGTCAGTTCAGCCTTCTTCCGTCTCGATGATCGCACCTCATTTGCCTTCTGTTTCTGTTCATCTGTCTGCATCTACACACCATTAGAATTTGACTTACAGTCATATTATGTAGTCAAATTAGTGTGTGTGTGTGTGTGTGTGCGTGCGTGCAGTTTTTTGTGCTGTGGATACATTCAGTTTTATAAAATCCACTTTTTAAAAAGTGTTTTTCAGTAAAGTATGAAAATAATACAATAACGGGTAATGCCTACATTTATACACAATTCAAAAAAGATACAAACCGTTCAAGTTTGGCATGCAAGTACTTCCTACTGGGACAGAAACAATTACCTGGTGTCTTAGACCTCTTCTGTCATTCAACTCTGCATCAATTTTCTTCTTTTCATGGCTGGATCTCACACGTACTTCATGACGTCTCTGTAAAATAATGCATACTGTGAAATCTGGCACATTGGTTGCTTTACAAATCTTTTACACAAATTACAGTTGATAATTTTAGGATTTAGTTCAGCTCAATGAAAAGAGTTTTGTGACCACAGCCATGCTCACACTTTCATACAGCTCGTTCCTCATTATGCATGCTGTTTTGCTTACCTTGCAGGCTTCTGCAGAAGTGTTGTGGTAGAGAGGGCAAGAACTCAGCGTACGGTGGGACTCATGCCGACCACTTAAGTGACCTAAAACAACAATCAAGAAAATATTTTAAACAAAAACAAATCAAAATGTAGTACAGTAGAACCTGCAAGGAGGGGACACCTTTGGGGAAAGACAAAAGTGTCCCTTCATTGCAGGTTTCCTCTGAAGACAGGGAAGGGACATTTGTTCCAAAACTAACTACATGTATGTAAAAAGTTACAAGCTGATCGTTTTCACATTTTATTATACATGTATATGTATACTGTTAATTCAGTATGTATTGGTTTACATACACTAGTACGCTGCTGCTATACTGGTTCGAACTGGATTTTACTGGTATGTACTGCTCTGTGCTGGTTTTATCGTAACCTCCCACGCCTGATCAATAGGCACTGGAAGATTTGCTCGCGTGTGCCAATAAATATAAACTTTCACTCGCTCGCTCAGTGTAGTGAGCTAACTCGGAATTCAAGCTGTCCGCTCCTTGAATGGAAAATTTATGATCAGGACCGATTTAGACTGTCCGTGTCCGCGTTAGAGAGATGTCCGCTGATCAGAAGGCACTTTGTAGTGAAAACTAATCGGTGCCGAGGGAAAGTGTCCCTAGGTTGGAAATGTCAGTTCTAGAGAGGGCCCCTCCTCGCAGGTTCTACTGTATGCATCAAGAAAATACTTTAAACAAAAACAAATCAAAATGTAGTATGCACATCTGTGAACACATCAAGACTTTTTCCATACTTGCACACTCCCTTTACAAGCTACAATGCAGGGCTTCTTCCATACCTGCATGCTCTTTTTACAAGGTAGAATGCAAAATGAGAAACACTGGACACCACTCACCTTTGGAATCACAGCCAGGCAGGGGGCAGTGAGCTGTGGTCTCATTGTAGTCAGTCTTGGGCACAGAGCGTTTCTCTGGCGCAAAGGACCATGTCTTGTAGTCTGACTTGCCCACATCACTGTCACCATTCACCACCACCACCTGTGAATATAGGCTTTAAATGACTGGTCTCGGTTAATGTATAATACTTAGATAATGTATACAAGTGGACAATTTAATTGGCATGATTGGAAACATCGATAAACATACATCACCAAGTTTAAGTTTCATTCAAAGATGACTTTAGTGGTATGTAACCATTATCTTTAATCATCCTTTGTCTACATTCCACATGAGCTGAAAAATTATAATATTGGTAACACTGGATGCGGTACAAGGGCTTTACACAACTGACTGTCTGGGACGGTAAAACCGTCGGCCGGAAGGTTGGATCGCTACCCAACCTGTCTAGACGGGAGAGGTATTTTTCAGCTGCCAAGTCAGTCAGCGTCAATGATCTTGGTTTAGCTTAAAACTGAAAAAAGGACCACTACGACTTCACAAGCAACACTAAAACAGTAGTGAATCCAATGCATCGCAAAAACTTGACGGAACAGAAGCAGCTGTACACAGTTAGCGCAGATTTTATCTGTGATTTTATGCAATTTTAAGGAAAGTTTGGACAGACTGGAAATGTTGTGGGACAGGCAAAATATTTTACAACCTGTCTGACAGGTTAAAAAAAAAAGTAGTTGTCAAGCCCTGTGCACACACACTTTTCCTCAACAGAGCTCAATCTGCGACACTCTGTACCTACACATCAGCTGAGCTCAAAATGTCCTCACAGTTGAATTTGCTTTTACATACTTTATGTATTTGTTTTTTATGGCTATTCGCCACTGTACACAATTCATGGATATCAACTGAATCCCCATATTTACTGAAGCATTTCCTATTCGCCACAGTACACAATTCATGGATATCAACTGAATCCCCATATTTACTGAAGCATTTGCTATTCGCCACAGTACACAATTCATGGATTTACAACTGAATCCCCACATTTAATGAAGCATTTTTATCACTATTTGCACGAATCACTGAACACCTTGATTTCTCTTTTAAAAGATTATAGTACTTCCTGGCAGACCATTCTTAATGTTGTGAGAAAACTTCAACACTTTAGAACAAGAAACAACGATAAAATTTGTTTATCCATTTAAAAAGGTTTGTCCTTCAGTTTACTGTACCTGCTGGCCAGGCTTTCCTCTGCGTTTCTTCTCCGGGGGACTCTTGACGGAACGTTCAGCTTCTGAGTCTGACCCTGATGCTGGAGGCTCCTTACGCTTGCGAGGTGTAGATGCAAATAGTGGAGTAGAAACTGCGTATTAAAATTAAATAATAATTACGAATGCAGTTTGAATCCATCAACCATAACTAAAGACAGGAGGAGAAAGAAAGAGAGAGGTTCTTTGCCTTTGCTTGTGGAAAATAAAACGAAATTTAGAGAACTTTTTTTTTTTTTTTTAACTAAACTCATGTGTACACACTACACATTATTGATTAGATCATTAGTACTATATAACAATAAAATGTAAGTAAATGTAATGTAGGCAATATTATACATGACACAGCAACCTAAAGCCGGGTCACACCTTTTGTTGCCTTCTATATTTTCAGGATTTCTGTAGGTTCTCAGTGACAGCCGAAGTCCTGGTCTGCAAACAATGAGCAATAGGTGTCTGAAAGTATACCTCCAGACATGCATCATAAGCTGTGTGAGAACCATTCACTATGAAGTATCAGTCTATTGATCTAATTATACATACTCTGGTTTTTTTCTTAATTATAAGAATTTTTTTTATTGGAAAACTATGTATGGTATTCTAAATACTTATATTACAAGAACTTCATCCAATCATAAAAACAAAAAAGGGAGCACCAATCTGGAAAACCTTTCAATACTGCTACAGACCTGCCTACCTCAAAATTTTTTTGACAGTACTCCAGGCACTTCAAAACCAGATTTTGGAAATCATGACCAGATTTTGACTTTTGGTATTTATATAAACTGTCGTTATTTTACGTGAACCAAAATAATGATAATAAATAAAATATAGAACTGTGTAAATTTATTGTCATTATTCATCTTAATTTGCTCTTAGCTAAATTTTTCCATATATTATTACACACGTAAAATAAATCAAGAAACTGTACAATGTTAAATAAATTTATTGTTTAAAAATTAGGGTGCTTAATTGAAAAACAATGCAAAAGTGTTAGGCCACCACATCAACATAATATGTGATAATGATCTACTTGTATTTTTTTTTTTTCAAATCATGCATGTATGCACTTTTCAGCTGCTGCAGTTCCTCTTTTGTGAAAGAGCTTTCAGGTCTGAACTTCACCATCAGTGCTTCAACAACGTCTTTGCCCATACTGGACCTACTGTCAGTGCACGTTTTACATACGCATACACCCTCTCACAAGCAGCACTGCTGTGTGAAATGGTGCAGAGTCCCAGCATGAACTGGCACAGTTGCAAAAGCTGAGGGTGTTTTTTGCTGACCTGCACCCAAAATTCGTCCAATGCATGCCCACCAATCCCTTGACATCAGTTGACTGATATTCGGAGAATTGCTCCTCGATTTGTTCAGATGTTGTATTTGGTGAAAAGAGTGCAGAGAATCGCTTCATAAAAAAGCGTAGATCTTGGGAAGATGCAGTCAACTGAGCTGAAGGACAGATGATTCTGCAGTGCTGGAGCAAAGGGTCAGTGAGGGGCACTTTCAGGAGAAGATAGCTGCAAGTTTCCTCAAAGTATGCACGCACTGAAGCATAGAACTCTGCAATACGTTCAGATTTTAGGTTGTAGTCTTTGGGACTGTCAAGCATTTTCCTTGCCTGATCACCAACCAGCAGGTCTTCATCAGCTACCAAACAAGGCCATTTTTGTAATAAGAAACCAGAAATGTCTGCTTTTGTTTCACACATACACGCTTGGATGAACTCGCTACCTCAACATCTGAATCGTCATCTGTTGTTTCATGAATTCTTTTCTCCATGACAATTAAATATTTGCCGAGTATCCACTTGAAAAACACAAGGGTATTCAATGAGTTATAGTTTTCTGGCGCAAATTATTTAGCTTCCGCTTCCGGTTAAGTGTACATTTTACCGAAATTTGTATTTTATATAAAAAAAAAAAAACAAAAAAAAAAAAACTTTTTTTTTAGGGGGGGGGGGGGGGGGGCCCGATTTCTGTATTTTTTATATTTAAGAGATCGTAACACTAACAGCGTACTCGAGGTCAAAATATCGGGAAAATACAGCGAAATACGGACGGGTAAGCAGGTCTGAACAATAAAATGTAAGTAAATGTAATGTAGGCAATATTATACATGACACAGCAACCTAAAGCCGGGTCACACCTTTTGTTGCCTTCTATATTTTCAGGATTTCTGTAGGTTCTCAGTGACAGCCGAAGTCCTGGTCTGCAAACAATGAGCAATAGGTGTCTGAAAGTATACCTCCAGACATGCATCATAAGCTGTGTGAGAACCATTCACTATGAAGTATCAGTCTATTGATCTAATTATACATACTCGTTTTTTTGTCTTAATTATAAGAATTTTTTTTAATTGGAAAACTATGTAGTGGTATTCTAAATACTTATATTACAAGAACTTCATCCAATCATAAAAACAAAAAAGGGAGCAACAATCTGGAAAACCTTTCAATACTGCTGATGATCGACGAGTCACCCGAGTTGCTGCTTGTGCATCATCTTCACTGTCATGGGTTCCTTGAGAATGGTCACTATCATCGGCAGACTCAACTGCAGTTGGCCTCTGTACAACAAATAAACACCAAGACTACATTCTCTACCTTGACAAAGTTTCTACGTCATAAAAAAATGGCCTAAATTGTGGATAGTTAACTTGTGATTGTGGGTTAAAGGACTAATTAGTGCATGCAAATGAAGTACAGCCACTTACAAGCACACAGACATGATGTGTGTATATCATTATATATGTATTTATCATTTATATGGTAAGTTCTGTTTTTTTAAGTGTACGGCAAACAGCTTTAATTCAGTTAAACTCCCACCTGGTCTGGTTTAGCAGTTCAGTTTAGTTACGACTATTACTATAACAACTGGATGTCAACACATTTACATATTATTATGTAATTACTAATTTATAAGGAATTATGAATCCTTCTGCAGAATTTCTTTACTAGTCCTAGTGAATTGATCGTTGCATGGACACAATATTTACAGCTCAATTCTTAAGAAATTAATGGAAGTAGTGATGTTGAAATGACACTAGTTTTAGATAGTGAATTACTCAATAGTCAAAGCAAAGGGTTGCCTCGCTTATTAAATGTTTCCCCATCTTATACTTTAACACTAATAACAGGTTTATGAATGCGCGAAGGGGCCAATTTACATTATATGTCACGACCTTGAAATGTTTCTAACTAATATAAACTAAAGAAGACAAAACCTCTGATAAAACGCCTGATAAAAGTGGTGATATTACTACATCAGTAAATGTTCATTTTCCTCAAAATCAACAAAGAAAAATTACAGAGCACGGACGATCATGGCATATTTTAATTCTTATATCTGCGCTCCTATCTAACTTTAAGCTTAAATATTAATACAGTAGAAAAAGATTTTCCTGAATGGTCAAAAAAAGAGGAACTTACCCTTCTCCTTGGCATATTAGACTGTTGATTTGTCCTTTTTTGTTGTCAGTAGAAACTCTTGCTGCGTCCTACCGCGGTAAGATTTCCCTCACTTCCGGTCGAGGCGACATCTGCGCGTTGAAAGTGGCGTCCCTTGATTGGATACTCGCGGTGCTAACGTTTAGAACTCCAATAGACGTTTTTACTGGTTTTACTCAACATTTTGAACAATATGTCAAATTCGGTGAGTTAGAACATGTTACAAAGACACTTTTTAATCAATAAATGCTGCATATTATTGACATGCGGCAGCAGATAACGTAAACTTTCTATATATCAGTTGGAATGTAGAGTAGCTTTGCGGTAGGTTTGTTTAGCCTATGATTTATTAATTTATTCATTGATCCTAAAGTTTACTGACACTATCAGTAATAGCGCTCGCCCGTTTGCCAAATTTATGCTTAGTGCAAATAGAATTTTCACTCTTGAAAATTGAACTTCAACTTGATGGATGTAGGTATTGTCGACCTGTTCATCAGTCGAATCCAGTATTCAGCTATTTGGGAGCGATTGTATCAGAAAAGTTGAAGCCCATTTGGAAAGACTGGACCATCAGTCTACATTCCAAGGTAAAGCTGATGCGCACCCTTGTCATCTCCATCTTCCTAAACGCTTGCGAAACATGGACCCGCACAGCAGATCGATAACGAAGAATACAAAGCATGGAGACGAGGTGCTACAGAAGACTTCTGAACATTTCCTATACCCAGCACATCACCAACAACGAAGTCCGACAGATCATCACACAAGCCATTGGACAACACGATGACATGCTCACAGTGGTGAAGAAACGGAAATTCAGATGGTATGGCCACGTCAGCAGAGCATCAGGCCTTGCAAAGACCATCCTGCAAGGCACAGTGCAAGGAGGCAGAAGAAGAGGGAGACAGAAAAAGAGTTGGGAGGACAGCATTCGAGAATGGACTGGCTTGTCACTGAGTGAAGCCATGAGGGTTGCTGTGTACAGAGAAAGATGGGGTGCGCTAGTTAAACGATCATCTGTGGTGCCCCAACGACCTTCAAGTTACCTGATAGGATAGGATAGTGGAATTGTATCAAATGCTTTCATATAATCAAGGTAGATAACTTCGATGCTACCTCCGTCGTCGATGATCTGGGATTATGAGTCCCGGGATTATCTATCCATTGCCTCCACTCCAGCAGCTGTGTGTACCCATGTTGGTGCATGCTACTTAAATCGTGTTCATTTAGATGGCTTATTACCTGTTCTTGTTCAATTGTTTCCATTTTTTACAGAGAATACAAGTGAGGCTCATGGGTCTGTAGTTACTCAGAGTGAATCTGCTGCCCTTTTTAAAAATCAGTGTCACTGAAGCCTTTTGTTAGTCTTCAGGGATTTGTCCACAGTCAAGCGATCGCTGGAACAGTGTAGTCACTGGCACTGCTAGGATATTTGCTGCTGCCACAAGGACCGAGGGATGTATGCCATCGGGGCCTGATGCGTTGTTGGTCTTGATTTTCTTCAATAGTGATTTAACCTATCAGCTGAAATGTCAAAAACCTGTGAAGTGTATTTGCATGTCTCGCAAAGGTCCATCATTTTCTTTGGTAAATTATACACCCTGGAAGAACTGGTTTTAAAGTTCAGTTTTCTCTGCATCAGTGGTTAATTTGTAGATCCATCTTCCTGTTTAAGGTCAGCGATATCAGATCTTGTCATAGTCTTACTCATTAATGACCAAAAGGCCTTAGCATTGTTCTTGGCTTCTGCAGCTACTGCGGCTTCCAGCTTGCACCTTGCTTTCGTGCACTCCCGTCGTGCCTGATTACTGGCTCTCTTGTACTGGCCATAGTCTGCACCCTCTTTTGTTTCCAGCCAAAGTATAAAACTTATGGCTTCCTTCTGAGTCTAATGTTCCTCTGTCCATCCACGTCTTTTGATGTGGTCCTCTGATCTATACTTGGGGTACAGCAGTGTCAACGGCCTCATAAATCTTCTTCTTAATAAATGTCCAAGTTTCTTCCACAGCTTTATCCTTCCTCCCAGTTAATGTTTTGTAATACTCTTCTGAGTTCCTCATATTTAGTTTTTGAGTATCTTGGGTATGTGCAATGCAAGCTGACTTTGTGTGTACAACTCAGTTTACTTATGATGGTAGGATGATCACACTTATCACATGCTGGGGCTGTGGTAATTTCACCTATTAAGGTGTCTCCTTTGTGAGTAACAAATTGTGTAAAGTAGGATGTTGTCCTTCTCTGTGTCTGGTTGGTCCATGTTGGTGTTGAAAAAGGAAAGTGGACATGGTAGTCTTGAGAGAATTGGTAGCTGGCTGGGCTTGACCAACTTTTTTATTTTTATTTACTTTATTGTCCCTTTTTTCATAGGGAAATTCTGGGCCGCCTCCCCTGGGGAAAGCGTAGTCGCAGCCTGTGGCGCGCCCAAAGCCAACCTACCTAACATTAGTTGTGATTTTGAAATTTGGCTGGGGGAGCAAACCGGAACTCCCGGAGAAAACCCCCGAGACGTTGCCCGAGTCGAAAGTAAATAATATTCGGAGAAACATAACGCCCCGATGCTGGATCGAACCCACACCTGACAGGCGCCATTGGTTTCTGGCCTGTGGACAAGGCAAGTTAGTCCCGCCTTAGCCCACTTGGCTACAACGCTCGCATACTTTACTTTGCGACTTATCCCAATCAATATCTGGAAAGTTAAAATCCCCAAGTAGAAGCCGTTGGTGAGATTTTATTTCTGCAGCTTTGTTAATGAAGTCATTGTGCTTTAGTGTGTTGTCTGGTCCCAAGTAGAAGCCGTTGGTGAGATTTTATTTCTGCAGCTTTGTTAATGAAGTCATTGTGCTTTAGTGTGTTGTCTGGTGAACAGTTGGGACTGCGGTATATATCAAACCTACAAGCAAGGGTGTTTCACCTTTCAGTTTCAGTTTGCAATCTACAAAAACTGCCTCTTAATGGGCAACCTTTACTAAAAAATAATTCTCACTCGTATTCCATTTATTCATAACTGACATCAACATGGACAACAAAGTCCAAGGCCAATCCCTCAACACAGTGCATAGCTTCAAATATTTAGGAGCCATTGTATGACACAATCTCTCCAGTCTTTTACATTGCAATTAGTGGCAGTTAATTTTGAGTTGAAAAACATTGTTCACAAAGAACTAAAGTGGGAGGCCAAAGATGCTGTTGTGGAGCCTGCATTTGCGTTTTCCTTTGTTTACAGAGTGTTTTCAAACCCCACTGAACACAAGGATACACAATTAAAAGCTAACCTAAATTGCCATAAACCTGAAAACTAAACAGAAAAAAATACTTCTCAAAAAAGAAAAACTAGGTCAGTAGGCACTGGTATTAAAATTACATCATAAGTCTATCGTGATGTTAAATCATAAATTCATATTAATAGCATTTCATTGATGAATAAGTGGGTATTTGTCTACTATAAATATGGATTATTATCGCAGAGGAAGATCTGGTCAAGCAAAGATTTTTTGTGAAATGTGTACTGGCTGTGTGTTTCAGATTATTCAAGGAGGAAAGGAAGACAGAGGTGGATTGGCGGGTTTTGCAGGCATCAATAAAGAGTTTAATTACTCTACCTCCTTGCACAATTCACCAGGCAAAAACACTTCACTGGTAGAAGTTGGCAAGTATGAGACTCTAGATATTGATGATGAGGGTGTTCTTATGGCTAACGAGCCTAAGACTGTAGATACCCAAGATAAGGCTGTAGGTGTGAAGGCTGAGACAGTGGGTGTGAATATTCAGACTGTGGGTGCTGCTGCTGGGGATACCCTTACTATGGGTTTGGAAGCAGAGACGGCATATGTAAAGACTGAATCTGATACTGTGGGTGAAGCTATGGATATGGAAGCTGTTTCTCATGTGGAGGCAGTGGGAAAACAAACTGTGGTAGATGTTTTACTTGCCAATCGTCCACTTTCAGTTTCAACACAGAAGGAAGCCGAATTGCACACACAGCCCATGAAGCATTTTGCAACATTGAATCTTGGTCAGAACACCAAGTCTAAGGGTTGGATTCATGACAAAGTGTTGGAGTTCACCCCACTTTTAACCTCATCACCTAGACGGGGCATTGCCATTATTGACCTTAGCAACACTTCCGATATTGCAAGTTTGCATCCTGACAGCATAAAGTCGCCTACGTGTAAAGATACTACCTCGAAGGAGGGAGAGAATCCTTATGTCTCATCATCACCTAGAACAACTGTAAAAATGGATGCTGATGGCAGTCTGTGGGTACGTGCATTCCCATTGTACCTTATAATAATTATATAACCAGCTTTACACTAATTTACAGACTTCTAATATTAAATGGGCAAGACTCTGAAATGGTGTCGGACTCAATTTTCATTGGTATTGTTACTTTGGGAGGAAGCTGTCTCGTTGCACATCTTTATTTGAAACAGCATAAAATGTGAATCTGAAGAGAAAAAATCGTTCTTTATTATGACGTCAATAGAAAGAAATGATAGAAGAGATGAATGACGTGATGTTCAGCTGTTTCCGTTACACTTTTTGTGACATCGTAAACAGTGTGTTTGGTATTTGACAACCGGCATAAAATTGCTTCAGAGAATATCAGTTAAAATTTCATTTCCAAAGTGAAATTGTATAAAGGGTTAAAAAATGTTAACTTTGAAAATCGTTCCATATTCTTTTGAGTTATGAGTCGAAACTGGCGACTCATGAGTACATACGATGTTTTCATGATTCTGCTTTAGGGCAAATTAATTAATCCGCGCTGATGTTGTAATTCACTTCTAATATTAAGTACGTTGTGTTTGGACGAGCTGCAGGCTGCGACTATGCCTTCCCAATGGAAAGCAATCCAGAATTTCGATAAAAAGGGACAATAAAGTGTTAAAAAATCCAAATGTAGGTTTATTTCAAGTCAACAGCTTCACTACATATGTTTTAGTAAACGTTCTTGTTTATAGATAATATGCATTATTTTTGCACCGGTGTTAGATAATTTGTCATGAAGCAGCGTACACAATTTTTTAAACAATATTATTGTCAAATCAAGTTCAAACGTTTATATTTTAAAACGGATTATATTTTTATTGTAGACAAATACACCGCTAGCCAAAAAATTCCTGTGGCATGTTTTGTTAGTTTAAGTTGTTTGTGTGCCTAACTTCACAACCCAAAACGTCTCGATCTTAGAGGTGTTCTGTTATTTTGTTTAAAGGATCAAATATTTCTTTTCATAGCCTAATATAGTAATAATTATGCATCACAAATGTTTTCATAACATTTTTTTTCTGGTTGTGGTCACCATAGGTTATATTATTTATTTTTGTGATTCCGGCCACAATCATAATGTCACACCACTAGTGAAAATTTCTGCATGCTGAAAGTTGTGTAAAGTAATGAACTCAGCTATCTTTGAAAAAAACAGAGCAGTCTAGTTTTTCCCAGTTAAGGATTATTCTGAAGCTTAATATGTGAAAATGTATCCCATTTATTGGTTTCTTTTATTCATTCATCATGAGACCATTTCTCTTAGTACATAACTGCACTACAAACTTCCAAAACAAACAGTAAGTGAAATGTGAAATGATGAACACAATTCGTTTTTATTTTATTTTAAAATTTGAAGTGATACTTTGTCTTTCAAAAGATACATATATTATTTACGCTCAGATATGAATACCGCACACCAACAGACACTATTTTGTTTCACACTTGTGCATAACTTAAAATTTTTTGTCAAAGCAAGACTGCATCAATATGGTAAAGTTACCTACATCATTATTTTTCAACCAGAGCTCTTCAATTCATGTATTTGATATTATTATTATAATAATTAATAAAGCTAGTTTGGTTCCACATGGGATTGATAACTGCTGGTCTTCTTATATTTTGCCATTTTTATTTGACCGTGTACCTTCATGACCTGACTCAAAGACTCAAAAACTTGTTCAGAGAAACAGGCCACAAACAAACCAATCTCTCAAATTTCTTCAAACATACCAACTAAACTATTGCCAGTAAAAAGACTGTTTCAAGATTTGGGTGGTGCATCAGAATGTATGAAGATTTTTTAACTGAATTTGAACTTATTGGTGAATATATAGTAACTGTCAGCTGAGCATCAGTGTGTGTTTACACTTGTATTTGTAGTTTATTGATTTATTGTTGCTTTAGGTCCAGCGGACTCTTCCGAGCCAAATCAGGACCGGACAACCCCCGATCCGCATAAAAGATCTGCCGAAACAACCCTAGTGGGAAAATTGAATGCCCTCCACCGGCCAGTCACTTTACAATAAAGACATCCCACGCGGGGGACGGCTGAGGGTTGACCTCAACTACGCGAACACCCCGGTTACAAAAACAAAATAGAATACAACCATCATTATAAATCATAAAAAAAACACATACATATAAAATGCCTATAGTGCGAAATAATACAATCATAGGAAGCCCTAGTGACCACCCGGCAGAAAGCGTCCAACACTCCCAAGCAAATCCAACAGACCTCATACACAAACAAGGAGTCTTGTCCAGGAAGAGTTTTCAAGAAAAAAGGTAGGTCATTGATCTAGCGAAGAAGAAGAAAGTATAGCAGAGTGATAGGACAGTTCAGGAATGGGAAAGAGCAAATGATGAAGACAGCGACAGTGGGAATTTAAAGCACTAAATTTCCAGAAAGTGGGGATACTATTTATACTAAAACCCCCGGCACTCCAACGGGGGGAACTGTTGCCGCAGTGAATTAGTCATGCCTACAAAGGCAAGACAGGTTTTCAACTGGGGCTTTCACTGTTCCCTTTATAGGTTAGAACAATCTACAGTGTATTTGTAGTTGGACTTTGTTGGCGAATAACTGTAAACCATGCATCGATAAAGACCGGCTACTTCAAGAGTTCATCTGTGTAAGCAAGCTAGACTTTCCTTCCATTCCTTCCATGTTATATGTTTTTTTCTCATCAAAAATGCACGATTAAAATGCAACAATTCGTCTTCGACTGACTGATAAGGGAAGTAGGGAGGCATCATTGCCCTTTACCCTTTACAGCCCCTGTGCGCTCCCAGGACCATGGTCAAATTCCTCTTTAACTCCAGGCCATTGCAGGCCTTGATCTTTAGAGTTCCTCAGAGATAAAGCTTTTGATTGCTGCAATGTATTGGTACTCTTGCAGATGCATACAACATGATAAAAATAGATGATGTGCCTGGAGTTTGGAGAATGTCGTTTGTTTAGTATCAGATGTGTTGTAACTTCTTAGGAATTTTACATTGTCTTAGTTAGAACTGGTTTTGCTACTATTTTCTACTTTCAAAATCAAAGTCGAATTTCACATGCAAGAATGAATGTATTCTCTTTTACTTTGAAGAAGTGGCAGATGATATAGTGCTTTGAGCAGCTCTTGAGCTGAAAAAGCGTTATATATATATATATATATATATATATATATATATATATATATATATATATATATATATATATATATATATATATATATATATATATATATATATATATATATATATATATATATATATATATATAAGAAAGATAAATAAATAAATAATAAATAAATAATAACTAAGACATCAGAAATGTATTAATTCACATTGGAAAAGTTGTTTCTGGTCATGTCAAACAATAGTAATAAGAATAAAAATACACTGTTGTATTTAATACTATTTATTTTAAAAATAACAAGTTTCTATAAAATAACAGATGGTTAAAGTGAAAAGGTGTTTGCTGATTCTTGCAGTAATGACCAGAGATGAAACAGTACACAAAAGTATTATTAATATATTATTATTATTTTTAAAAAAAAACACACACAAGAAATTTGTCCAAATTGACAATAAAACATTTGAAAACTTTGTATGTATAGATTTCTTTGTGATTTCACTTGTATAAAAGAAAATTATGCCTTTGTCCACTTTTTGTGCCCACCTTTTGTCAGCACTGAGTCTATAGTTCATTTTCCATTGCCTACATGTATATTGTTAATATTATTATCCATGTGATATACTGCACAGTCACTGGACTGTTTGAGTAGACAGTGGTAATTCACACTTGGTTAGATCTTGATTATAATACGTTTCCTTTGTTTTTATCTCCATAGGAATTTGTGATGAACAATCCCATAGAGGAATCCACCTCCAACCTGAAGCTTCGCAGAAGCCACAGTATGGTCAACGCATCTTTTCTTGTGACAGGCGGTCCATCACTAAACGTCTTGAAAAGACGTAGAAATGTAAACACAGTTTTTATTTTCTGACAACCTTGAACTAACAACTTTGTATTCAAACTATTTTCGATGTCTTATTATGAGTCAATGTAGGGTAAGGAGTGGAGGATTGGAATTTGGTAGAGGTGGAGAATTTGTGTCAGAGCATAGAACTTTTTATTAGTTAGAATCTGTAGATGCTGAATGGTAATTGTGCTGTTCAGTTTTTCATGGACTGATCACAACATTTTTTGTGAGGATCCCGTAATTTCAGATTTGATGCATCCTTGGTTTTATGCATCATCGAAAATAGTTTTTGAGTCATTTTTTTATAATAAGAAACTTGTATTCTACTGAAGACCTACCTACTTCATTAAACAAAATTATTGCAGAAGTTGACTTGAAGGGGTTTCTTTGATTTTGGGTTATAGGTTAGTGTTCTTGTTTCTGTTACTGTTACTTCTAATAAGGTCTGTGAGATATGAACTGTGATGCTCATTCTGGTGTTTCAGTTGATGGATTCCAGCATTGAATCTGAAGACGGTCAGGATATAGAGACTGGTTGCAACTCTGACGTAAGATTGTCTTGACATAATTTATTGAAGCACATTACTAAATAACTAACTCTTTATTTTGATTGCTGTTCACTGTACATATGCTTGCACGGCAATATATTTTTGTATTTTGTTTCGATAGCTTCTTTGAGTCCTGTCTTGTTGGCTTCTTTAGGTGTGTGTGTGTGTTTTTTATTTATTTATTTTAAAAAAAAAATTAACATGTACCTGATTGCATTGTGAAATAAATGATAGTGTTTTTGTTGAGAATGGTTTTAGTTTTCAGTTTTTGCATGCCCAAATGAATGAATATTGTTGTATTTTTATCGTTTGCTGCTTACTGTTGTTTACCACATACTTGATCAGTCCTTTTGGGTAAGTTTCTGTGATGTGTTCACTGATGATAAATTAGTTGTCTTTTGGTTGTACATGACATGTGTACCCATGTGACAACTTGCTAAGGTTTTTGTTTATCCCCAGGAAGAGAAAGTGGCAAAACGGCCACGGCCAGAAGCAGTGCCTTCAGTGGGAAGTCTGGAGGATTCTGTACAAGGGTTGATAGGCTCAGTTTTCACCAACATGAACATGGATATGGTCAGCAGGCAGGAGTCTGAGGATCTGAATGAAACGCCCCCAGGCGTACCTCTAGAACAGAAAGCTCTTTTTCATTTACAAGAGGGGTTCCCTATGCCAGGAAGGCCTCCTGCAAAGGACAAAGCAGAGGCGCCAAAAGCAGCTGAGAACTTCACCATAAGTCGTAATCGTCTGCGTGCTAAATTGTTAGAGAGGAACATCCAGAGCAGCCCTTCAGACTACACTGTGCGATCACGAAGCCAGAAAACAATGAAGAAGTCTGCTTTGACAGACTCCAGTGTGAACAGAATAAAAACTTCTTTACAAACCTTTGACACTGAGAGACACCAAGAGATCCAAGAAGCTGTTGAAAAACTTTCTCATGGAGAAGTCATTGCTGATGGGTCAAAGGTAAGAAAATGTATTTTGTCATTTTTAAAGTTCATATTTGGAAGCGTGTGTGTGTGTGTGAGAACTGGTGGTGTGTTTATTTTTGACTTACATGCATAGCAGTGAGTCTGTATACCCACCACCCTCACCACCACCACCACCCCCCCCCCCCCCCCCCCCCCCCCCCAAAAAAAAAATGTTATCAGTTTTGCAAATCTGTGCAAGATGAGTCCTAAATAGTCCAAAAATAATAATAGAAAAAAAAGTCTGTCTATCCGCCATCCGCTTGTGCAAAAAATTAAAGTGGCTAAGTACCATGAACCTGTTTCAACTATCACAACCAAACTAGGTAAGATGGTGTAGATCCATGAGACCTAAGCTGGTCAAGGTCAAGAGCATAGAAAGATCAAAGTCTGTATTACTTTGCATTTTAATGCCACCATTTTGTTTTCTTCTGTACACTCATTTTCATGTTAAATATTGAGAGTCCCATAAGGAGCATGTGAATCATATGGGCTTTACCCTTCTAGTTTGCATATTAACCATGTAAATGTGCTTGCTTAGTTGTTGATTTTTTTAAAATGGTGTTTTTTTTACAATGTATATATCTAGTTACGAGTTCACTTACTTACCACGAACATTTGTATTTGCTTTGCTTCATGAGCAGTGAACACACCTTTCCTAAATTAACTCTTTTGCTTCCAAGGTGGTATTGCACTGTTACAACTATTCACTAGGCATATCTATAATGTGTGTGTGTGTAAAATGGGAAATTAACTTTGAATGATAAGGTATTTCATTAAAAGAAGTCAAGGGGTTAATTTAGTGGGGTGTTTTTGGTTATTTTTTTGCAGCCTTGGGCCTTGCCTTGCATTCCAGGTGACCTGGTAATGATTACCTGTCAAACTGTAAGTCCTCTTTTGTTTTTGTTTGTGCAATTTATTTGGGAATAGATGGTCTTTGGGAAATAATGTATTTTGTAACCATGTGCCCTACCCCAAATCCTGTATAAACTGTCATGCATCAAAGTCCGTGTTACACGGTTATTTATTAGTAGTGGATTCAGTACCGATGCTTGAATCTTGATATGTGTAGTTTGAATTTGTTTACCCAAGCAGCTTGTTCACTCAGCAACAAGGCAGGAGTTGTATAAAGTTTTCCAACTTTATTCAGCAAACATCAAAAACTTCATACAAGATAGCTTTCAAAAAATCTCTACAAAGATTCTCCTTACAAGCAGACAGTGCATTACTTATAAAATATAGCCTCTCTGCAATCGAGAAAAGGTTAAAACATTCTAGCACGACGCAAAAACAAACCAATCAAAATAAAACTCATCACCGGAACTATGCACTTATGTCATATAATGTTTAGATTCGACCAGCTTTTATCCATAAGGTCTAGAAGCATCGATCGATAATAAACAAGTAATTCCATAAAATTCTCAACAATATTGACCGATTAAAATTATCAATGTTATACAAAGCTTCTTCTAGCAGCAACGCGAAATCAAATCAAAGGTAAATACACTCTATTATGGCATGCTTTGCAAAACAAAATAATCGGATATATCATGCATGTCTCAGTCATAAGTCTGGTTGCTATGATTAATAAGTGACAATAAATTTGTGTTGAGTGAATCGCGATGAATGAATGGAAGTTATATAAATTATTTTATTTTTCTTCTTCTTCTTCTTCTTCTTCTTCTTCTTCTTCTTCTTCTTCTTCTTCTTCTTCTTCTTCTTCTTCTTCTTCTTCTTCTTCTTCTTATTATTATTATTATTATTATTATTATTATCATTTTATTATTATTTTTATTTGTTACGTATTGTTATTATTACACTATCACAAAAGTTCTATTGGAAACTTTACCATTGTGAGCTGCTATTATCTATTATGCATGTCTGTAATTGTATGATTTGTGGTTTTACTTGGTTTCAAACTTAATATCATGAACATGCCGGACACCGTGAAGTCTACTGTCAGACTGTTTGCGGACGACTGCCTGCTGTACCGCCAGATCCGTTCCTTCCAAGACCATCTTGCCCTACAGGTCGACCTCAAGAGCTCAGAAGTGTGGGCCGCCCAGTGGGCGATGAGATTCAACACGCAGAAATGCTACGTACTCTCCACCCGATCCAAGTCTCACTTCTTCTATAGCCTCGGAGACACCATCCTCCAACAGGTCGAGCAGAACCCCTACCTTGGCATCCAAATCTCAGCAGACCTCAAATGGGGACCACACATCACCAGCCTATGCAAGAGGGCAGGATCTACACTTGGCTTCCTACGCCGGAACCTTCGGAACTGCCCACAAGAGTGCCGTCGCCTTGCCTACATCGCTCTTGTTAGGTCCACCCTTGAGTATGGGTCGGTGGTATGGGATCCCTACTTCAAACAAGACATTGAGAGACTTGAACGCATCCAACGCCTGGCTGCGAGGTTCATTACCAAGGACTACAAGTCCAGGGACCCAGGATGCATTGGCAGGATGCTTGAGTACCTCAAACTTCCCACACTCCAGGAACGTCGCCAGCAACTCCGGCTGACGATGCTCTACAAGATCGCCAATGGTCTTGTCCCTGCCCTACCCCCTGATTCCTTCCTCACTCCTGTGAGCGGCACTCGACGTAGGGTCAAACCCACAGCGTACGACGGGTACGTGAGCCAGAATATTATACAGAGACAGGCAAACAACAATAGCCGCTGTTTCAAGGCTCCTCCCTCCAAGACAGAGCAGTACAGAGGCTCGTTCTTTGTCAAGACAGTGATCGAGTGGAACAACCTCGACGATACCACCGTCACCATGCCCACGCCCAACGCCTTCTCAGCAGCGTTAGGGCGGCAGAAACCAGTGTGAACAACCCTGTGTTTTTATCAAGTTTTTAACCGTTTGGATTATAACCTTTTAAACAGACAGTGTACCCATTGCCTACATCTGGGCAAACGGACGGTTAAAACCGCTAGGCACAGCAGCAAGAAGACCAGCTGAAGTGTAAATATTACTGTTAAAGTTTTTTTTTTTGTTTTTTTTTTTTTTTCTTAGATGCGCACACCCAAAAACGTCACGTTGATAGTCGTCATCAGCTTCTGTGGCGCACCCGCCAATTAACACCAACAGGCGGGATATCCAGATCCAGATCCAGAACATAATCATGGCTCCCCATTTGCAATGAATATAAGGAGCGGGCTCACTTCCATTTTACTATGTTAAGGATTTTTTTAAACTCCTTGTTAAGCATTTTAAGGAGTGGCAGAAAGAAAACTATGGACAGAACCCTAAGTACGTGCAAACTTTTTACCAGTCAACACTATGACAAGCCTACTAGCGCCAAAACCGAGAGTTAGCAGTATCATGAGATAATTGAAATTACCACGTGTTTTGTTTAATTTACAGAGATATCGGTAATCCGCTGTATTAATTAATAATTATTAGTATTTGCCATGCCTTCCTAGCGCCAAAACCTGATATTTACAAATATTATGAGATAATTACAAATATCATGGGATAATTACAATTATCAAGGGATAATTACAATTATCATAAAAAAATTACAAAAATCTTCATGTGGTCATGTCTAATTTTCAGTTTTGGCTCTAGCAATCCGTCTGAAAATGCACCAAAACTGAAAATTGTAATTTTTACTTGATAATTGCGATTTTTATGTGTTAATTGTAAATATGTCGTTGATAGTTGTCAGTATCCCATATTTGTAATTACCAGTTTTTTGCACTTCTAGGCCATCATATCTGTGAATTACACAGAACACGTATTAATTACCATTATCATTGATACCTGTAAATGCAAGTTTTGGCCCAAATAAGCCGCCTTAGCCAGAATTAAGCATGATCTCGGAAAATGTGTAATTATCAAGTGAAAATTATAATTATTATGTGTTAATTACAATTTTTGGTTTTGGTGCATTTCCAGGAGGACTGCAAGAGCCAAAACTGAACATTAAACATGATCACGCGAAGATATTTGTAATTATCCCTTGATAATTGTAATTATCCCATGATATTTGTAATTATCTCATTTGTAATGATCAGGTTTTGGCGCTAGTAGGCCGCCATACAACATGCAAACTGCGTCAGAAACCTACTTTGCATCAAACTATTGACGTCACTTCCTAAGCATAGAGCAGAATGTAAACCAATGCACATCGAGCTAACTTTTAATTTGCTTGGCCTTGCTAATTTTTAGATACGATTTTTCCCAAAGCAACAAACACTTTTGTAAGAATACAGCTGTTTGTCAGACACTCGCTCGGTAAAAAGCTTTTTTGACTCGCTTAACATCACCTTAATGATCTTCTCACGCCACAAATAGAATTTTCATCCATTTTTTCAGGACCAATTGTAACATTTAAGACATACTTCTCACTCCTGATCTGTGATTCTAAAGCGTGATTTTGAGGGTCAAAGGCGTGTCTATGCCCAATCTTAGTGTAATGGGGGAGCCCTGCCTGATATAAAATTGTGTTTGTTGACAGCTTGCTGATTTGATTGAGGGAAAGTATGACCAGAATGTGGAGCAGTACTATATCATCGACTGCCGTTATCCTTACGAATATGAAGGTGGTCACATTAAGGTAATTCTTCTGTCATAAGTGTCATCTGCTTTGTACAGTGATCAAATAACATCAGGCTGCTTTTTTCTTAGTATCAACTTGAAGAGATCTAAAAAAACAAAAAAAAGATCTTAAAAAAAAAATAAATAAAAAATAAAAAAAAAATAAAAAAGTAATAAAATAAAAAAAAGAAAACAAAAAAAAAAACTTGAAGAGATCTATCTGATATTTGAATATAGCTGGGCTGTTTCAACATTTTAATATAAAAGTTAACTTGGAAGTATCCTATCTCCACTGTATTTTTTTTATTTGGTGGAAATTGTGGACATCACTGAAAGATGATTACTTCCTTTCTCTTCTGCTTGACAATTTGATAACTCCATTATCATTTGTGTGTTGTTCAGAACGCAATGAACTTGTACAGAAAGGACCAGGTGCAGGAAATCCTGAGCTGGAAGCCTGAAAATGAAAACAAACATATCATCCTTATATTTCACTGTGAATTTTCTTCACACCGAGGCCCTGCTATGTGAGTTGCACTTTGTAGCATTTGTAATTTGTATCCAGTTCTCTTTCCTTTGTTGCGGTCCTGATTCGCTGGACCCTATAAACAATGACTAACTATCTTTCCTTTGTCAGATGAATAACTTATCAAAATGATGTGTGCATCCATTTTTGCTCGTAAGCATAACGGACTATGTCACTGACCATCTTTGAAGTGGTGAGATGTACTTTCTTTTTTAAACACAACAAAATTGCTTTTTAAATTTAAAAAACACAGCAACACGATAACAAATTCCATTTCATTGCACCTGTAGATCATAATTTGGTTAAGAGTGTTTGGTTGAATCATGTGCAGCAAACAAAGTGCTCGTTCTGGTATAACTTGTGTGTTAAAATGACACATTTTGCATTTTTAGCCAGTGTTCAAGCACTTGGTCAAGAGTGTCTAGATTTATACTGGGTGTTCATAAAAAACATCTAGGAAAGCATTGATGAGCCATTTTCATTCACAGGTATTTTATTTTTATCTTCAAATTTCTATATGTTGACCATGACAAAGGTATCATTATGCTTATAAATTGTTTTTGTTATTTATTTATTTATTTTGTTGTTGCAGGATGCGATCTTTGCGCACAACAGACAGACAACATAACCAAGGAAGCTACCCAAGGTTGTTCTACCCTGAAACTTACCTCTTGCAAGGAGGCTACAAGGCTTTCTATAACTTGTTCCCTGTGAGTATGCAACATTATAGTTTACACACATTTCTGCTACACTTTCCTTTTTATCGCTGATCCTATCCTATCCTATCCTGTAACTCGAAAGTCGTTGAGGCACTCCAGATGATCGTTTAACCAGCGTACTCCATCTTTCTTTGTCCTCAGCAGCCCTCATGGCTTCACTCAGTGTCAAACCAGTCCATTCTCGAATGTTGTCCTCCCAACTCTTTTTCTGTCTCCCTCGTATTCTGTCTCCGTGCATTCATGCCTTGCAGGATGGTCTTTGCAAGATGTGATGTGGCCATACCATTGGGGTTTCCGTTTCTTCACCACTTTGAGCATGTCATCGTGTTGTCCAATGGCTTGTGTGATGGTCTGTGGGACTTCATCGTTGGTGATGTGGGTATAGGAATGCCCAGAAGCCTTCAGTAGCACCTCATCTCCATGCTTTGTACTCTTTGTAGGTCTGCAGCGAGGGTCCATGTTGCCCAAGCATATAGGAAGATGGAGATGACAAGGGAGTGCAGCAGCCTTACCTTGAAGTGTAGACTGATGGTCTTGTCTTCCCAAATGGGCTTCAACCTTGTAAGGGCAGCAATGGTTTGTGCTATCCTGGAGAGGACTTCCTGTCGGGACCCATTGTCTGATGCAATGGCTCCTAAATATTTGAAGCTATTCACAGTGTTGAGTGATTGGCCTTGGACTTTGATGTCCATGTTGATGCCATTGGTATTGTTGGTCATCATTTTGGTCTTCTCTGCACTTATTTTCCATTCCAAGGGCTCTGGAGGTGTTGTCATGCCTCTGTACCAAGTTCTTGTTCCTCTCCAGCCAATCCGTCAATGTCAAAACGGAGGTTGGAGATTGCTCTACCTCTTATAGTGACTGTGCCTTCATGATCTGCAAGGGCACCTGACTTGAAGTGCTCTAGAAAGATGTTGAAGGGTGTTGGAGAGAGTAGGCATCCTTGATGCATGCCGATGTTTTTTCTAAACCAGTTCTTGATGGCGTTGTTGTGGAGGACTGAACTGGTAGCCTTGCTATTCAGGCTTTTGAGGACTTTAATAATGTTAGGGCTGATGTTGTACACTCCTATGGTTGCCCATAGAGCTGCATGCCAGACTCCATCAAACGCTTCATTGAAGTCTACAAACACATGATATAGATGTTGTTGCTGTAGGTATTTCTCGCAGATTAGTCTGAAAATCTGTTCAGTGGTACTTCACCCTGCCCTGAATCCTGCTTGTTCTTCAGCTATGATTTGTTCAGCTTGGGGTTTCAACCTGTTGAGTATTATTTTCAGGAGGACTTTGCTGGGATGGCTAATGAGGCTGATGGTGCAGTAGTTTTGACACTCCTGAAGGCTACCATTTTGGGGAAGAGTGATGACAAGCGATTGAGTCCATTGTTTAGGCCACTCCCCACTCTGCCAGATCTTGTTACAGAAAATGGTGAGGGCATCAATCATCGCTTCTCCTTCTGCTTGAAACAATTCTGCGGGTATGTTGTCCACTCCTGCTGGCTTCCCCTACTTCATTGTTTGCACTGCTGCCTCAACTTCTTCTTGGAGATTTGGGCAGATTTCTTCTTCTTTGTTCTGGGGATATCCATCTATCCAAGACTTCTTGTTCTACTGTAAGGCACAAGCCAGACTTGCTTTGGATTGTAGAGACCTTGGGCTGTTTAACACTTGTCAGCCGCTTCACAATCTGGTGGGCCTTCTTGCTGTTGTTCTTGTTCAGACTGTTCTCTATTTCCTGGCATTGATCTTCTATCCAGTTTTGCTTTCCTGTATGCCTTTTCGGATGTCATTGTGGATTTCTTGGTAGGCATCAGCTCCCTGTGAGGTGTTCTTTTTTCTTTTCATCTCTCTTCGTTTGTCACACAGGTCCAAAAGTTCAGATTGATTTCTTTGGGCGGTGCTTGCCAAGGAGTTCAGTGGTGGCATCTGTAACAGCTGAGTTGAATATGGTGTTCATGGTGTTATCTACTTCATCAGATTCCCAAATTGAGCAATTGTTCAAATTTCCCTCCATTTGTGGCTTGGAATATTTCTGCCACCTCCGGGTCTTGCAGTTTGTCTCAGTCGAACTTCAACCTGGTGCACTTTGCTTTGTTCATTCTCATTAAGTGGGGCCGGAAAGACATCATCACTAGATCATGGTCCTTTCCGATGTCTGCGCCTGGAAAAATGCGTGTCTTGCCAAGGTTGACGCTTGATCTGAAGTGTTTCTTGATCATGATTTAGTTGATCTGGTTGTGATGCTCCCCGCTGGACTGTGCCAGGTCCATCATCCGGATTTTTTGTAGGGACCAACCATGTTTGCCAGTATCAGATTGTTGTATCTGGCAAACTCCGCCTCAGATTTCTGTCATTTGTCTCTTTGTTGCAGTTGGGTCCACATGTGTCTCACCGCTTATGGTATGCATTTTGGCCAACTTTGGCATTCCAGCCGCCTTGTGGCCTTTGTCAGTCGTTGTTTCACCTAGGCCTTTTCAGCACAGTTCGCTGATACTTAAGATGTTCCATCGATAGTGGTACACCTCATGGGACAGCTGTTCTAGTTTTCTTTCTGCAGTTAGGGTACTGAAATTCCTGGTTCCTATGACAATGTTGTCTCTCATGCGGATCATTAATACTGTCGACAAAATAGATGAGAGTTATTTACTTTAGTGCAACGCTGAATGTATCTTTTATCATTGATCAACCCATTTTACACTCATGGTAAATATTCTATCTGTAATACTCACTTTCAATTCCTTGATTTTGATAAATGTGTACAGATGGTTTTATGCTCCACTGTCATGTTTCCTTGCTGGAACCAGCTGAAATATTTATCGAGTAGTTGCCAGCTGTTGAAATCTTGTCCCCGTTTCTCAAATGAAAAAAAAAGTATATTATAATAACTGTAATGGATTCATTAAGCATTCCTCCTGCTGGCACTACACCATTCATTTCTGAGCATTGATGAATTAGCTTTTTTTTTTTTTAAAGAAAAATAATTGTACATTTATTTATTACTCTATGTGTGCTAAATGTATGTTTCTATTCCAAACTCAAGCATATTTCTTTTTGGGAATATTCTGGTTTCTGTCCCTGAAGGAAGGATATTGTGGATGTGTTGCAGACAGAGTGTGAGCCGCAGAGCTATGTGCCCATGCTGGACCCAGAGAATGACCAAAATTACAGACGCTTCAAGGAGAGGTCCACATCCTGGCATGGCATCGCAGCCACCAGCAAGGGGAAAAAAAGTCTTATTCTATAGTCCGCATGATTTTTTGCATTAAATTTTGAGAGTGCTAGTCATGAGCTTGAAACATTTTTATACCACACAAGGCTGCCCAGTGAGTGTGACAGAAACATTTTTACATCAGTTTCTACTGGCAGATAATCTAGATGATAAAATTGTGACTCTAGTCCATTGTAAGTAGGTAGATGTCCTGGCAGTTTTTACTGAAAGTTTTATGCCCGTTTTTACTTCTACCTGCCTTGAATTGTCCCGTCCGGGAACATAGTGATCCTGATTATAATAGTCCCGTTGATGTCTTTCAGTGTGTTGAGCTATTTGGATGCAGTGTTCTGTACCTTGTGTATTGATAATTGTCAGGCTAACCCTAACATCGTTACGTTACGTTATGTTATGTAGATTACCGTCCCCGGACACTGTGAGCATATAGGGGACTTTCCCTAACATCAAATATAGTGGGAGCTTAAGTAGTGATGTGTGAATACCATGTTATGTTTAAAGGGCCCCAATGCGAAGGCTTTGTTTACTCTTAGCAAAAAATGAGTTTAGCCTAAAATTTGCCTTGTTTTTACGTAAAACAATGATAATGTGGGAGTTCATTGCTCAAACCAACTGCTAAAGTTTGACAGTAAAGTTTGCTTCTTTTCTGACAGGGAGTGATTCCCTCTGTTTAAAGGTATACCAATACACTCTACTAGATGATATTTGTAGCACTGGAAAGATAGCTAGCGATTGCTATTAGGAGGCACTGTGGTCTAATGGTAGTGCTTCGGCTTGCGGATCTGAAGGTCCCGGGTTCGAGCCCTGGCCAGGCCATTGTGTTGTGTCCCTGGGAAAGACACTTTACTCCTGTTTTCCTACTCCTTCGGATGAGAGTATAAACCGAGGTCTAGTCTGTGTCGCATACATTCCATCATAATGGACTTTAAAGATCCTGACGCTCATGTCCTAGACGGGTGAGTGCCGGTGACAAGAACACACCCAGCATGCACCTAGGTCCTTCTCCCCCATCCCTGGCTGCCCAGGATTGTGCTCAGTTGTCCGGGCGTCAGACCATACGCCCAAAGGCCTCGGGTGGGCATCTCGGGCGGCTTGAGTTAGATCCTGTATCGGCCAGCGCCTTGAGCAGCTCTTGAGCTGGAAAAGCGCTATATAAGAACGATTAAATAAATAGTAGGCACAAAACTAGTGTAACATTTATTGATTTTAAAAATAACTATACTTTTAAAAGAGTTGTTTGATTTTTTTGTTGCCAACTATTTCTTTTCAGTGGGGAAACGTTTACTGTGAATACTAAACAGATCTGTCCAAGGACGTGGTCAGTGTGCCTCTCATTAAATGTTCAGCCCAAGTTTCTGCACAAAAATGCATTATCATCACAGTCCATGCAAAACATCGTAACAGGCATGCCTACCCGTACGGAATGTCCATACTTTTTCCAGAAATTTGAAAAACTTGGCAAGCACTACGGAAAAAACGGATACTTGTTTCATGGTCCGGAAATACGTAAAAACAACATTGGGAAAAAAAAGGAACTCGTTGGCCTATGGTAATGCACCGCGGGACCTTTTTTCGAAGACAGCTGGCTGAATTCGGTTTAATGCCGCGATACGCAGTCGCAGTAGAGACACATGGCATCGAAGTTTTCGGTAGAGGCACTGAAGTTTGCTGAACCAGTTTTTGCGCAATCGCAGTGAAGATCGGTGCTCGTGAGACAGAATTCAAAATATGGCATCCAAACGAATGGCTAAGCCTAAGCAAAGTGATAGTGAATCTGAATCTTCAAAGAAACCGTGCAAGGGGCAGACATATCTTGCCTGGTATTCGGAAAAGTGTCCTTTTGTTATTCGCGGGAGCACTGACTCAAAAGTACGATTTGTGCCAACCATCTCCGCCAGTGATATGAACGACATCAAGCGGCATGCAGAAGGCCCACAGCATATGAAGAATTACGAGGCTTTGGAGAAGAAAAAGAAGATTGTGGCAGCAAATCAATCTATCACTGGATTCTTCGCATAATATTAAAAAGGATGAGTGCAAAAACAATATGTAGTAAATACAGAAATCGTAATAGTAATACTGAAATTTAAAAAAGCTAATACTGAAACTTCAAATTGAGGGTAGGCATGTCTGTCATAACTCATCTTTTGCCAAATTTTAATGTCTTGTCCCCCCAAAAAAAAATTGATTAAAAACAAAACTTCTAGAAAAAAAAGAAAATAAAATGAAAGAAGAAAACCGAGTAGTTTACAAAGATGATTATGCATTAGCAGTTACCATTTGATAAAGTAATTAACTACATACAAAGTTTCACGAGTCGGTAACAAGGTGAGTGAAATTTGGCAGAAGTCTTAAAAGTGCATTGGTGCAGTGGTTATGCTGTAATCTGGAATTCTGGCTTTTTAAAAGGCGTTTTTGGCAGGCAAAGTGCCAGAAGAAATAAGGTCTAACTGATAGTCTTGGAACAGACTATTTACAGCATCATATTCTACGGAAAAAGTTCAGGCAGACTTTTGAGACACCACAACCACCTAATGCTAGTTCCAAAGTCTGCTGTGCCATATTAACAACTTTTGTCAATAATTTCAAAACAATAAATGGATAACAAGGCATTGGTTTAGCAGCGATAATAAGTAAGCCGCTGAGCACGTATGACTGGCTGCGTCATCCATTTAACATTTTGACATGTATAAAGAAATGCTTGTCACCAGTGAGAATTTTGAGATCTGATAAGGCATATGTGCACCCCCACAATCAGATACCACTGTGATTTATATTTACTGAATTTTATATATATATATATATATATATATATATATATATATATATATATATATATATATATATATATATATATATATATATATATATATATAAAGATTAATTAGTAAAAAAAACTGGTTGTGCTTTGAATTCTCTTTCAAAAAGCTAGGTTCCTTCGCGTTTCTGTTGCCAGGCAGCCAATTTGTGGACATTTGTTTCGCATGAAAATGTTTTTACCTGATCTGAGGACATCTTATCCTGTTTGGAAATCATTCGCTTGATTTTCAGCAAGCCCAGCTGATATACTGATGAGCTGAGAACACAGCGACATGGCCATCTGTATGTATGGCACAATTCCCCAAGCTCTGACCATTGGCAGCAGAGAAAGGGAGATAGCTACCTTGTATTTCTTTTCCTATCATTCCCTTGTTCCCTGGAGGATTGCATCTAATAAGCATTATTTCCAGAGGTCCCAACCAGTACGGATTGACCGTATTTAATTCCGGCGAAGTGAATTAAATACGGAAATACGGTAGCTTTTATAAAATACGGCGGAGAAGTTGCCGATCGTTTATATCTTTGCCAGCGGTGCTTCTGTACCGGTTTCTGGTCTCATAATAGTACTCCTGCACTCACTGAACGTTGCTGTGTTCAACAAGCTGATTTTCATGGTGATTTTAGAGTAAAATAAGTGTGGTGTTCAACAAGCTGATTTTCATTGGGATTTTAGAGGACTGAAAATAGCCTGCTTTTTCAGAGGGAAGGCTGTCTTTACTTTATAGTGTCATAAGCTTGGTTTTGCGAGAAAGAAAATGCTGACAATTGTTAAAAAATACTGACCAACGGGTCCGGAAATACTGACAAGATGATTAGGGGGTTGGCACCTCTGTATATCCAAGATGCTCATAGGAAGCCCCATTGACCATTTGGCAGATCCAACAGACCTCACACACAAATGAGGAGTTTTGTCCCGGAAGAGTTTTCAAGAAAAAAGGTAGGTGACTGGTCTAGCGAAGAAGAAGATAGTATAGTAGATTGATAGAACAGAGTAGGAATGAGAAAGAACAAAGGAGAAAGCGACAGTGGGAATTTAAAGCACTAAATTTCCAGAAAGTGGGGATACTATTTATACTGAAACCCCCTGCACCCCCACGGGGGGAATCTAGTCTGAAGATTGAGCATCAGTCAACTAATTTCATGGCAAGTAGGACCCTAATGTTTGGTGTGGCTCGGTCGGTACCAGTGTGTTTTAGGTGTTTGTAACCAACAAAAAATTTGTTTTCATGAAACCAAGAAGAATATGCACGGTTACGAAATAATTTATTTTGTATGGGATTCGATCTCAAGAAAGTATGCTAGTGAACCTGTGGTTGTTTGAATAATTACATGAATATGGATGTGAATTATTAGTATGTGTGTTGAGAATTAAGAAAGATAAGAAATGGAAACGGCACTGGCCATTTATTGACCGTTTCTGATGGAGTTTACTGAGACATGCAGTCACGTACTTTAAATAATAGGTCTGGTAACGTCTGTTTTTTAATGAACATGAATTGGCCGATTTATTAATTCCCTTGTAATTTAGTAATATACCAATGCTTTGCAGTATTCATTAACCTAGTGCCTTAGGGTGACAGAAGATCTAGATTTTTCACACTGTTTTACAATTGTAACATGTTAGTTTCAGTGCTAAAGAGCCGTGCATTTCATGTCCAGAAAATCAGATCAACTCTTAAAAACTCAATTGAAAGATGGGGCGGAGTGCGCATGGGCATTCTTCATGTGCTAAGAAGCCATTTTGAAATGAACTGAACTTGCAGACAGATTTTGTATTATTTAAGGTGAAATTAAATGACTTCTTTTAGAATCACATCTTTTAAAAACTCTTCTGCATTCCACAAGAAACTGCAACAATAAAGTCAGGCTCTAGTTTACTGTTTTTTTGTCATTTGAGGGTAGTTTGGGTAAGAACAATGCATGCTTGGTCGGTTGGTTCAATAGCTGTTGTTTGTTAACCAGACAATATTACATTTGGGAAAAATCATGTGCAGTCATTAAATATTAATTGTACATTGAGAATAGAGACCTAACGTTATTATTTTGTGCTTTATTGGAGATGCCAGTGTATGTCTTGTGCAATGGTGTATTTCAGTTTTCCTTATTAGCACACAATACAATTCGATACAAACGTTGCAACAACTATGTCAGACTTTTTGTTAAATGGACTGAGCGAGCTAGAGAGTAAAAGTTGTTAGAAGAAAGAATGAGCTTTTACTTTCAATATAGAATAATCTTTATTTTTATTTCTTTCTTCTTACCTCCACCTCCTTTTATGAATGTCTGAAGTTTAAGATCCATTGAACTTGTCATAGCCAGACATATTGCTTCAGACATTGCATGCCATCGATAGGAATATGCAAATAGGGCTGAAGAATAATAGCCCAGATGAAAGTAAAAATTATTTCTTCTACCTCATGAAGTTCATTACATGACATGATTATTGCGGACTCCGAGCCAAATCAGGACCGGACAACCCCTAATCCGCATACAAGATCTGCTGAAACAATCCTAGTGGTAAAACTGAAAGCTCTCCACCAGCCAGTCACTTTACAATAAAGACATCCCACTCAGGGGATGCTGAGGCTGTACTCTAATTTATCGAACCCCCGTTTACAAAAACAAAATAGAATACAAACGTCATTATAAATTATCAACAAAACACATACATATAAAATGCCTACATTGCTAAATAATAATATAGGAAGCCCTAGTGACCACCTGGCAGAAAGCGTCCAATATTCCCAAGCTGATCTAACAGACCTCATACACAAATAAGGAGTCTTTTCCCGGAAGAGTTTTCCAAAAATAAGGTAGATGACTGGTCTAGCAAAGAAGAAGATAGTATAGCAGATTGATAGAACAGAGCAGGAATGAGAAAGAGCAAATAATAAAGACAGCGACAGTGGGAATTTGAAGCACTAAATTTCCAGAAAGTGGGGATACTATTTATACTGAAACCCCTGGCACCCCAACAGGGGTCTCATGAAGTTCACATCACCCAGAGTATGTCAATATTTCATTCACAACCCAACTTGCCAAATAATTACAGAAAAAACATACAAAGTTGGAAGCAATTTATGTTGTAATTTTATTGCTATCAACCATGTGATGGAAAATTAATTTTTACACCACTGGCTGTAGGAAAATGAATAGGATTCTGAACAACCGTTTCCCAAATGGCACAAGATCTTCAGTGCTTTCCTGTAGATCCAAGGCGTGTACACTCTGCTATGTGTACTTGAAACTCTTCATGTATAACACAATAAAATCAAGGCCGAATCTTAATATGTAACGGAACAATTTGCCACTTTTCCAAAGACTTATAATTTGTAGCCTGAAGTTATAGCAAAACTAATGGCAATGTTGAAATGAACACACTCAAAAAACACAATAGATTTCCCTTTTCTAGATATTGATATGTAGATTAGATTAGATATTCAATATTTATATGGTCCAGCAAAACTATTCAAATCAGACTAGAACACTTAACATTAAAAAATGATTTAAAATGTACATAAAACTAGCATTACTGATGAAATTTAACCAAATATACTAACAGGATGATACTGATATGTATTTATATTGATTGATTTATTGTTGCTTTAGGTCCAGCGGACTCTTCCGAGCCAAATCAGGACCGGACAACCCCCGATCCGCATAAAAGATCTGCTGAAACAACCCCAGTGGGAAAATTGAATGCCCTCCAACGGCCAGTCACTTTACAATAAAGACATCCCACGCGGGGGACGGCTGAGGGTTGACCTCAACTACGCGAACACCCCGGTTACAAAAACAAAATAGAATACAAACATCATTATAAATCATCAAAAAAACATATACATATAAAATGCCTATAGTGCTAAATAGTACAATCATAGGAAGCCCTAGTGACCACCCGGCAGAAAGCGTCCAACACTCCCAAGCTGATCCAACAGACCTCATACACAAACAAGGAGTCTTGTCCAGGAAGAGTTTTCAAGAAAAAAGGTAGGTCATTGATCTAGCGAAGAAGAAGATAGTATAGCAGAGTGAAGGACAGAGCAGGAATAGGAAAGAGTAAATGAGGAAGACAGCGACAGTGGGAATTTAAAGCACTAAATTTCCATAAAGTGGGGATACTATTTATACTGAAAACCCCCGGCACTCCAACGGGGGTACTGTTGCCGCAGTGAATCTGTCTTGCGTATAAAGGAAAGACAGGTTTTCAACTGTGGCTTTCACTGTTCCCTTTATAGGTTTGAACAATCTACAGTGGCAAGATTGCTCATGACCCCCAAGGGGAGATATGTATTTATATAGCATTCCATCACAAATGCAACAACAAGAAAGACGTAATAATTACAAGTAAAAATCATTTTTGAAAGTACTTGTAATAACCTGTACAATGCATTACTGGGATATGTGAATCATAACAGTATACATGATACCAAGCAAAACAAAAATGGTCTTTTTTTTTGAGGAACAAACACGATGTCAAACCTCTTCTGAAACGAAACAAATCACAACAAAATAATATGGAAGAAACACAATACATGTTCTCTTCACAAAGTTAAAATTACAATAATCATGCTGCAACCACCCAAAACCTTATTTAGGGCTTGTAATCAACAAACAATTAAAACTCACATGAATGCCATAATTCACCGATATGTTTATTACAACTACAGTCACCAGACATGTAGTGTCATAAGAAAATATTCAAAACAGAATCATGATGAAGTGCCTCTATGATATGTAATGGTAAAACAAGTCTCTGACGCCTACCTACATATCTCTTTGCAATTTTCTTTTTTTCTTTTTTAGGAGCAGGGTTTTACTTAAGAATGATTTTCTTGATAATCCCTCTGTCAAGTAGTTTTATTATGATACCTATTCTATGCAGATCATGAAAATTCTATGATAATAAAATATATCTGAAACCAATTCCATCTCAAAATTTAAAGCTACTAAACAGCATAATTATGAAATCCATATTTTCTATTTTTTAATTTCAGAATACTTCACTACATAAAGTAAACATTTTCAAATTAATGTAATACATATACAAATAATGGTAGACAAAAAGTCATTTGTAAACAAAAAGTCATTATTCATATTGTAACTAGCACGGTTACACACGCATTTAACACACAGATTTCAATAAATAATTAAAAATGTTCAAATATACAATTTACTAATAAAATAAATACATCACACAACAAAATCTGATTAATTTCATTGATGAACAGATTCAAATTCAATTTCTGTGTAGAACGTACACAAACAAAAATTATCATGCCAGCATCTGACATGTCCAAATAACCTGACTGAACAAAAATAGCTTTTTGTCAAACAATATTACATTAGAATTTATATAAATCACACTCCAAGATTTTGTATACCACATTATGGCTGCTGCTAAGTAAGATGCAAAGTGCTAATTATAAAAGATAACTGATAGGAGTACAATACCAGTCAAAAACATAAAAGAACTCCCCTAGTAATTAAAAAGTATCTCCCCCACCCCTTCTGTTAATTAACGAACTCCCCTAGTAATAAAAATAACAAACTTTTATTAACATGGTCAAATGCTGGCAACCAGGTTTCATTTACCTGTAAAGCTGGATCAGAATTAACACCGCTTGCTCTCTATTGATTTTTTAAGAGTCACACTACCAACTAGTGCCCATTTTCTACTCTCAGCCACAGAGAGGAAAATGCATGTGACTTCATATTGCTGAACAGCAGTGGAAATTCTCGTGTAAACTCTGCAACAAGTGCTTACTAAACACATTTCCCGAAACACTGCAAATGAAATCAAAACACAACTATAATGACCTACTGCACATCAAATCTAAAAATCAGTGTATTGTCATGTGGAGGAACTGAGTATCTTTTGTTTTATGATAATGGCCAATGACAGCACACAGCACGGTACAATACATTTTCAGTGTGAGAATTCTCCAGTTCAGCGGATATTATGGATATTAGGAAATAATTACATATACTAATTTTTTTTAACCTAAAATGTTATGCACTCTGCACTTTCTACCTCATGATGCATAATTAGATGTGGGTGTGTGCGTTTTAATGTGTATGAAAATAGTGATAGTGTATGCATATATTCTCTTTGCTTCTTTATTATATTTTCTTTTGTGTGTGGGTGTGTGTGTGTGTGTGTAAATCAGAATCTATATTACAGTCCCATTTTAGGCGTACCATTGGATGGACCATAGGAAACCAGCATAGTCTCCATAGGTATTGGAAATTCTATATTGCCTCTCTTAGCCTTCTAGAAAACTCTGCTTTTCAGTGGTCAATAAGACCATCTACCTCTCCCAACTCACCAACCAGGACCAAAAGAGCCTGATTTTTCTCCAATAAGCAGACACAGGCATTACACTGCATCAGGGCATGGTAAAGGGGATTCCAATGTCGTCATCACACTACCAGGAAAAATAATAATAAATAGCTCTTTTAGCAAAAGGTTGCCCTGAAAACACCTGCTCTTGGCAGTACTGCTTTTTGCACTTCTCTTTACATCACTCACCTGTTGATAAGAGAGCTATTAGTGCCCTGTAACAAGGCAGTTTTAGTACACTTGGCTATAATCGTTTGACACACTCAATCGTTAGGTAGGTCTGAAAGAGCAGTTTTTCAAACAAGATATACATAATGTACAAATGTACAAACTTGAATTGTCTTTCAATGCTGAAAGTTACATGCAAGTGCTGAGTAACACATTACATTGTATTCGTGATGAAAATTTATAGAAAATCAATGCTGCCGTGCTCTAATTTGTTTTGTGAGACAATCTTATGAATTTTGCAGTGATGACTGGGGGATCATCATAAAACACACAACAACCAAAAAAGGCCTGCACTCACGATGGCCAGATTAAATAATGTTCGACATGTACATCCCTGCCCACCTCTTTTCACTTACATATGATTTCTAATGGAAAAATATTATACATACACACAAACTAACCTTTTCTACAGAGAGATGATATCTTTATGATAATATACTGTGAGGAAAGTGAAGCGTAAACGGATAAAAAATCTATTCAACAGGTTCTATATACTCAAAGTGCAATAAATTTAGTGGGAGACATGTTTATGGCTAGACTTCCACAGATATGCAGTAATATCCACAATCATGGAGCAAAGGGTCTTTTTAGAAGTTGTATATTTTGTAATGGACTTGGAAGAAATAGATCATGACCCTGATTGCTGCACTTACTATACAAAACACACACACACGCACCCACACACACTGATTTTGTGGCTGTAAATACACAATATCCGTGTGACAAGGCATTGTATATTTACAGCAAACAAATCAGTTAAAAAAGAAACTTACACAACATTCACTCGAAACATGCTTGTAAAATTGGGAAAACAAGTATGAAAACTGAAACAACCACAAAATGAGGAAGAAGCTAAAACACAAGCAAGTATTATATTTATAATAATAAATAATTAATCATAATACATACATCCACACAGCAATATAATGGGGTTTGTAGGTTGGGTAGGGGTGTCAGAATAAACAACAAGACCAGCCAATATGACTTTACACTTGAGATACTTGGTAGCACCCAACCAACTTTTGACAGTGTAGTAATATCAACAGCAATACCTATCTTTCCCTCTTTCTCTCAATTCCTGTCTCAGCCACCTCATATGACCCAACAACTCCATTCCCATCATCAGTTCTTGCAAATTATGATTAATGCTGTTTATCAAATATCTTTTTTTTCTCCTCCTAGCTTCCAATAATAGTGTAATTGAGATGTAGAACATTTGTCCTTCGCACATTTACCTAGCAGAACACCAAGTGGTTATTCTGAAATATTAACAAAACTTGAATACAGGTATACAGCCTGTTTACCTCATTATATACTATTACTATATTATTCAAAAAGAAAACAAAACCTATCTCAATTCAAAACAGAATTTGTTATGTACTGTACTGTACTGAACTACTACCTTAGACAGCCAAGTGTACTACATGTTTTAACTGAAGGACATGCTGGGACAAGAACAAATGATGCCAACTATTGAATTAATCACCCATAATTAGTAATGGAACAGGAAGAATGAAGTTAAGCAGTATGCAGAGCAGAACACAATAGCTCCTGGGGACATTCGCTTAATTCCAACATACAATATGGATTTCTCTTTTAACTGCCAACTATTATAGTCACACTATTTAGTCCAAATTATGGCAGCAGACTGTTTTTTAGGCTGTTATATGTTGCTTCAAGATTTCATTGAGGTATTGAAATTCTCACTCACACAACCCAATCACATATCAAACTATATGAAGAATCATGTAGTTCCTATTCACATATTAAACATAGTCACACACATACTCAACTCTCCCATAGGGATCTGCACCCACCTCACAACAGTTTCTTCACAATCATGCTTTTATATTTATCATGATAATTCTATGGTAATAATTCTCTTCTTTTTTTATCTTTTTTTTTTTTGGGAGGGGGGTGGGGGGAGGAGCAAGGAGGCAGGAATGGTGGGGGAGGGGGGGGGGGTTACCCACCACACTACATTCTCAATAAAGAATCATGCCATTGTCAACCTCCTTTTCTGCTGAACCTGCGTAACTGCAGCTGATGGATTGGCCGGACAGAAACAGGAGGATGAAGTTGATAATGAAGGCTCCGGCTGCTCCGACCACCAGGAAAAAGGACCAGCCCAGGTTCGTTGCCCGGTTAGAGCGCCAGCCAGTGTTGTAGTCGTCGTACATCAGAAAGTTGGAGGACAGCTGGGTGTTGTACAGAGCTCCAAAGAGCGCCAAGGTCACCACTGTAAGTATCACTGCAAAAATAAAACACATGTACATTTATTTTGTAATAATTAGTTCCACAGACCAGACCACAGTAGCGCTGTTTCAATCCTATCCTATCTTGTAACTCGGAGGTCGTAGGGGCATCACAGATGATCGTTTAACCAGAGTACTCCATCTTTCCCTGTCCTCAGCAACCCTGATGGTTTCGCTCAGTGTCACACCAGTCCATTCTCGAATGTTGTCCTCCCACCTCTTTTTCGGTCTCCCTCTTCTTCTACCTCCTTGCACTGTGCCTTGCAGGATGGTCTTTGCAAGACCTGATGATCTGGTGACGTGGCCATACCATCGGAGTTTCAGTTTTTTCACCACTGTGAGCAGATCATCGTGTTGTCCAATGGCTTGTGTGATAGTCTGTCGAACTTCGTCGTTGGTGATGTGCTGGGTACAGGAAATGCCCAGAAGTCTTCTGTAACACCTCATCCATGCTTTGTATTCTTTGTTGGAGATCTGCTGTGAGGGTCCATATTTCGCAAGCATATAGGAAGATGGAGATGACAAGGGAACGCAGCAGTCTTACCTTGGAATGTAGGCTGATGGTCCTGTCTTTCCAAATTGGCTTCAACCTTTTAAGGGCAGCAGTTGTTTGTGCGAACCTGGAGAGGACTTCCTGTCGAAACCCATTGTCTGATACAATGGCTCCTAAATACTTGAACCTATGCACTGTGTTGAGGGATTGGCCTTGGACTTTGATATCCGTGTTGATGCCATTGGTGTTGTTGGTCATCATTTTGGTCTTCTCTGCACTTATTTCCATTCTATTGGCTCTGGAAGTGGTGTCAAGCCTCTGTATCAGCTGTTCAAGTTCTTGTTCCTCTCCAGCCAATCCATCAATGTCATCCACAAAATGAAGGTTGGAGATTGCTCTAACCCCTATGCTGACTGTGCCTTCGTGATCTTCAAGGGCATCTGATATGATGGGCTCTAGGAAGATGTTGAAGAGTGTTGGAGAGAGTAGGCATCCCTGACGCACACAGATTGTTTTTCTGAACCAGTTCTTGATGGCGCTGTTATGGAGGACTGCACTGGTAGCCTTATCATACAGGCTTTTGATGACTTCAAGAATTTTAGGGCTGATGTTGTACACTCTCATGGTTGCCCACAGAGCTGCATGCCAGACTCGGTCAAACGCCTTTTTGAAGTCTACGAACACATGATATAGATGTTGTTGGTGCTGTAGGTATTTCCCGCAGATTATTCTGAGGTTGAAAATCTGTTCAGTGGTACTTTGCCCTGCCCTGGATCCTGCTTGTTCTTCAGCTATGATTTGTTCAACCTGTTGAATATTATTTTCAGGAGGACCTTGCTGGGATGGCTGAGGAGGCTGATGGTGCGGTAATTTTCGCATTCCTGAAGGTTACCTTTTTTGGGAAGAGTGATGACAAGCCAATGTTGATGCTTGATCTGAAGTGTTTCTTGACCCTGATGTCGATGGTTGTGATGCTCCCCACCGGGACTGTGCCATGTCCATCGTCTGGATTTTTTGTGGAGACCAAGCGTGTTTGCCAGTATCAGATTGTTGTGTCTGGCAAACTCCAATAGTCTCAGACCCCTGTCATTTGTCTCGTTGTTGCAGTGGAGTCCACATGTGTCTCCCCAGTTTTGGTGTGCATCTTGGCCAACCTTGGCATTCCAGTCACCTTGCACTATGACTATGTCCTTCTTCGGCACTTGGCATAGTCTGATGTTGGGGCATAGGCATGGATGATGATGAGGTTGAAAGGGGCTGCTCTCAGATGGATGGTAATGAGTCTACTGGAGACTGGGCGGCAACCCATGACAGTGGCTAGAATGTTCTTGTGGACCAAGAATCCAACGCCGTGTTTGTGCCTGTCATCTGAAATAAAGCTTAAGGCCTTTGTCGATCATTGTTTCACCTATGCCTTTCCATCGCAGTTCACCGATACCTAAAACGTTCCATCGATAGTGGTCTAGCTCGTGGGCCAGTTCTTCTAATTTTCCCTCCGCAGTTAGGGTCCTGACATTCCGAGTTCCTATGACGTTGTTGTTTCTGGTGCGGATCTTGCTAAGTTGTCCATCAGTAGCACACTTATCACCTCCGTCCTGGTGGCCAACGGAAGGCGCGGTCCTTGGTGACCCGGGCAACGACCGATCCGGTATGGAGTTAGTGGTTTTATTCATCATGCAGTGTGTCTTGGGCAAGAAAGACCTGGCAGGGCCCAATCCTCTCCAGGCTGTTGGCCACAGCCGATATCCACGAATACAGTGTGGCTCGCCTTGGCCCCAAGTATGTGGTCGTTGAACCTGTAGTAACATGAGGTTTCTCCGTCCTGGCCGGTGACTTCAGTGTAGATATTGATTTAAATGTCACCTACAACACATTTCCTCAAACAAGACTATTTACTTCAACTTGGTCAGTTTGTGTGCTCTCCATATACTTTTAAATCCCCAATCGGCCAATGTTACAAGAATTATATATTCCAAATAAACAATGTATAAAAACATAGAAATAAATAGCCCCACAATAAATTTTTAACAAAATTCCAAATAATGTATGAATAAATAAAAAGAATATCACTCACTTGAAAGCAAAATAGACATTGACTTTGAAGTGACTGTACATACTATAAATTATATAAATTATGAGGGTTTTAATTTTCCTAGACGAAAGTTGGATAGTTTATTTTCAGGGACAAAGTTAGATATGAAAGATAATTGTATTATATTTCCATTTGTAGTTTCTGTTTCTCTTTGCTTCCTTTTCAAAGACAAAAAAATTATAGAAAAGAAACTGTAATGCATTGCTCATTTGTAGTTTCTTTTTTCCGTTTCGTTTTTTTTTTCAACACAAAAGTGTGAAGATAAAAAATAAACGGTTTCCTTTTAGCATGTACAAAAATGTCATATTGGAACCACTTGACCCAACTATTAAAGCACTCTAATGTCAATCAAAAATGCAGTGCAAAGGAAAATAAAGGCAATCTGACTGGTCTCGTATCAGTTATCTCACCATCCTCGCTGATAACAAGAATACTATGAAAGACATTATCGTGACAAGCAAGGAGTGGTGTATGAATAACCATGAATATGATTCAAATCCAACTATTTAAAACCTTGTGACTTTGTTTCATTCCACATACAAACTGGACATAATAAATTATCGTATTCAAAGTGAAAATAGCACTTTCATTACATGCTTATATATTTTTATACTTTCTGTTTCTGGGTACTCAAGTGATCGGGCAATTAATCATTTCTTCTTCTTCCTGTTGCCAAAGTAGCATGTGGTCACAGCTGTCATACTTACATGAGAAGAAATTCCACAGGTACAATCCCATAGGTCCTGTGATGGTCTCGATTGGTCTCCCAAAAACGTTGAAAACTGTAAAACCAATGGTTACCAGACCCATAACGATGGAAAGAGACAGGAACACAATGGTGCTCACCCATATAGGAAAGCTGAACAGTCCATAGTTAATCTTAGGTTGGCCTGCACAAAGAGTACAATAAAATTAGTATACAAATTGTAATTTATATAGAAAGTTACTCCATTTTTACAAATGCAGAAACTTGTTTCAATGGCAAAACACCATCTTTCACTCTTGGAGTCTGTGCATTAGAGGTATATCTAATACAGATAGATGGAATAGGCAGATAGAAGATGGAGGTATAGCATAATTTATGCATTTTACACACAAAACTTAAAGGACAAAGCCCTATGACTCTCATGTTCTTTATGGGACAATATTTAACATAACGAGTGCCCTGAAAAAACAAAATGAAATGGTGGCATTAAAATGCAAAGTAATACCGACTTTGATCTTTCTATGCTCTTGACCTTGACCTCCAGCTCCAAATACACTAATGTAATATCAAATAAGCTACAGCAAAAGTAGTACTATGTCCAAGAAAACTGACCTTGGGATGACCTGACCTTCAGTGATCTTGACCTTGAGATGACCATGATCTTCACGTGACCTCTCATGCATGTCTGACAAAATAACCCAATGTTGTTGCATACTATGGGATTAAATAAACAGCCATTCCACTATACGTTGACCTATTTTTTAGTATGTTTCTGCAAGGTCTAAAATGAGCTTGATCTTTAAAGTCACTACAAAAACGGAACATATATGAAAGATCAATCTTTCATCTCTACAACAAGTTTGAACTTTATATCTCTCTCATAGTTCAGGGTCAAGGTCACTTCAAAGTGCCTACACTAATCGATCTTGGACAGCCCCAGTAACCTTGATCTTGGAATGCGATTGACCAAATTTGTATTGTGTGCATGTCTCATTGATAATTATTATGCATTAAAGGAATAATTATTTCAATATTAATAATCTAGAAAAAAAAAAAAAAGAAATTTTGTGAAAAATTGTAATTTTTTTACTAACATTTGTTGACCCTGTGACCTTGACCTTGAAGTGAAGTCATTCTTTCACTGATTATTTATGGGTCTCATGGATATGCACTATCTTACCAAGTTTGGTTGTGATAGTTGAAATAGATTCTGACAGGAATCTACTTGCAAGTTTTGCACAAACGGTGGACAGACGGGTGGACGGAAATTTTTTTTAAAATGTAATTTTGTGAGTATTTAGGATTTATCTCTCACCAATTTATAAAAATGTGGAAAAAATTTTTTTTGGGGGGTGGAGGAGGGAGTTGGGCGCGAATACATAGACTCGCAATACATTGCTATGCATGCGAGTCAAAAAAGCATCGAGAACACTTGAGATTTGTACCCCATACGCCTCAAAGAATAGCATGATGTGTGTGACAGACAGACAGACAGACAGAGAGAGAGAGAGAGAGAGAGAGAGAGAGAGAGAGAGAGAGAGAGTGTGTGTGCACCTGTTGGTCTCTTGCTAGAACTATTGAATTTTCAGATTGCGTAATACATCTACTGAGCAAGGTACAGCTATGTCTGAAGCCCCCCCTTTTTCCTATCCTCAATGCTTTGACTTCTATAAATACCAAAGGAATCTTTCCCTGTTGATAACATCAATGAGGTTTGATAATGATATAATGAATCTTGATAGGCAACATTATTATCAACACAGTGCTGGTATGTTCACTGCTAAATGCCCAAAATATAAAAGTCTTAGTTGACTTCCTTGTAGCATATATACTAACCATGAAACCAATGTACCATTAATAAACAAATTACTTATCTTAAAGTTGAAATTAAATTCCTGAGTTTGATTTTTTTTAATGTCAAAAGAAACTTTTATTCTATTCTATCGTCAGGAATAGAATAGTAACACATACATGCGTTCAATAGAAAAAAATTTCTTGGCAATGTATGTTATAGTCGTTTGCATCATAAGCATAATAACTATAAAAAGCGTGTGAAGAAGCGTTTGGTATAATAAATTGTATTCAGTATTATCATAATGGTTCATCTACAGCTGTTATGAATGTAAATTAAATTTCAAGTAGGCTGAACTGTCATTTGTATAAATTTCATATTATGTAAAATAAGGTTATCATTATTTTTAGTGTTAGTACTACAGGAGCTACACTTTTATTACAGAGTTAATAATTAATCATATGTAATCAACATATGCTGCATCAATCAAATGTTAAATATTCTTACAAATTAATATATTGGCTAGAAAGGATAATGCTGTAACCTTTTCATAATTTAATTATAATATTATTAATATTATGAAGCAAGGCAGTATTTTTCTGGTTGCGAAAATCATATGGACTCTCTCGTTCAAGTGCACATATAACATGTCTCTGTCAAATTGACCGACCCAAAACAAAACAAAAATAAATATGTCTGCAATTTATTATGATTATATTTAGGTCAATGACAATTAATAATTGTATGTTTTAACTGTTTAATCAGCCAAACAATCCCACTTAATGATTTCCACAGCAGGTGTCACATAACCCTTCTTGGAAATTTCATTTTGATAAAAGCTAAGAACTTGGGGCCATCAGATTTTAATAATAATAATAATAATAATAATAATAATAATAATAATAATAATAATAATAATAATAATAATATATTTATATAGTGCTTTTTCCTAATGACATCAGTCCAAAGCGCAGTTCTCAAGCATTTTTATTTAACGTTAACATCAAAACACATACGAGAAGAAGTGAACCCAAAACAAGACACTAATAAATTATGCAAAGACATAATACACACATGAAAAAGAATATAAATTACAAGTAAACTGCAAGAAACAAGGGAGGGAGGGGGAGGAGGAGAGCAGCTAAGGAGTGAGGGTGTGCAGTGTGACGGCGGTGGTCTGAATCAGAAAAGAAGGAATGATGATGGTGATGGGAGGCGAGATCAGACATTTTTAAGAGACGAGTTTTCAAGTTGGATTTGAAAGTGGCTATGTTTGGACAGCTGCAAAAAGAGAGAGGAAGAGAGTTGTTGTTTGTAGATTATAGTCACACGACACTTTCGCATATAGGTGACTACTGGACCGATTTATACTGACACCAGCGGGCCAGTTGTTGGTAAAGGGGAAAATCGACAGCCTGCAGAGGAGAGTTTCTTGCAGGGTATTTGTAGCATGAGGATGTCAGAGGAAGAACAAAGATTTCTAGATGGCTTATACTTAGTTATAGAAGTGAATGTTCTGGGTAAGGTAGGAAGGGTCTAATCCATGGATGCACATAACAGAAAGTACAGTGCAGAATGGTGAAATCACATACATTTAACATAAATTATACTGTTAACCCTTTTGCTGCCTAGTGGATGGGTATTGCACTGACTTACAACCATTTGGCAGGCAAATTTAGCTTACGATTGTAAACTAGAATGGCAAAGCAAATATGATTCACATGCTCCTTATGGAACTTGCAATATTTAAATTAACATGAAGAAAAAAGAAAAGAAATGGTGGCATTAAATGCAAAGTAATTATCTTTTTATCCTCTTGACCTTGCGATGACCTTGACCTATGGCGCCAAATACACTCATGTATGATCAAACTAAAGCAAAAGCAGTATTATGCCAAAAAAACAGTGACCTTGGGATGACCTTGACCTTCACCTGACCTCTCATGCTCATGTATGATCAAGCAAGCTAATGTTGTTGCATACTATGGGTTAAATAAACAGCCATTCCACTGGCAAAACACATATATAATATTTTATAGAGGGAAAAAAAGCTACAAAAAATGTTCACATATCTATAAACTCATCAAAATTTCAATCAAGAATTAACTTCAGACAACAATACATTTAAACGTAACTAAAATATAAAGTGGGCATCAGCATTCCATCCTGCAACAGTCATTCTCCTGATTTAATATTCATTCAGTTGTGTATTTATATCAACTGCACCTAATCTAATTCCAAACCCTAGTAATATACTCCACCCATCTCAAAACAAAGCCAAAATATTACCTGAATACAACACCTCTATACTGACACTGACAAACTACAAAAGAATGGGTAAATCAGCTTAGTCTGGGTTAAAAGCCTGAGCTGACATGACATAATTCCCTGTGACTGTAGTATAGAATTACAGTATGCAACCTGATCAACTAAGTTTCATCAACAGCTGTGGCATATTATACTGGCATTACTCATTATTAGGGGTGAAGGGGAAGGGAGAAATGAAGAGGAGGAGGGAGAGGGGGGAAAGGAAGTAAGATAGGAAAATATTTGTAGGTTTGATGGTAGAGCTATCACACGTTGCAAGAATTCTTACTTGTAACAGGCGTCTTCTTTTAAAGTCATGACTTCCTGGTTCACTAGTCCAAGTCCTACAATGTTGCTATCATTATTTTTTTTTTAAATAAACTATAAGGCAAAGCCCATATGACTCCTATGCTTCTTATGGAACTTGTAATATTTAACATGAAAATGATTGCCCAAAAAAAAAAAAAAAAAGAAACGGTGGCATTAAAATGCAAAGTAAACCCGGCTTTTAATTTGATCTTTTAATGCTCTTGATCTTGAAATGACACTGACTTCCGGATATTAATACACTCATCTATAATGACTGAATGAATTAAATGTAAATTTATACGCCTAACCTTTTACAAGCCCTAGGCGTTTACAATGGCAAACATTAACACGTTCAGACATACAATACAATCTGACCAAACAAAGCAGTTGTGTAATATGAAGAGGAAAGTTTAGTGAGGAAGATGGAAGAGATGAGTTTTTAAAGAGGTTTTGAATGACAGCATAGAAGTGGAGTGACGGAGTGAATTGATTGATTTATTGTTGCTTTAGGTCCAGCGGACTCTTCCGAGCCAAATCAGGACCGGACAACCCCCGATCCGCATAAAAGATCTGCCGAAACAACCCTAGTGGGAAAATTGAATGCCCTCCACCGGCCAGTCACTTTACAATAAAGACATCCCACGCGGGGGACGGCTGAGGGTTGACCTCAACTACGCGAACACCCCGGTTACAAAAACAAAATAGAATACAAACATCATTATAAATCATCAACAAAACACATACATATAAAATGCCTATAGTGCTAACTAATACAGTCATAGGAAGCCCTAGTGACCACCCAGCAGAAAGCCTCCAACTCTCCCAAGCTGATCCAACAGACCTCATACACAAACAAGGAGTCTTGTCCAGGAAGAGTTTTCAAGAAAAAAGGTAGGTCATTGATCTAGCGAAGAAGAAGATAGTATAGCAGAGTGAGGGACAGAGCAGGAATGGGAAAGAGTAAATGAGGAAGACAGCGACAGTGGGAATTTAAAGCACTAAATTTCCATAAAGTGGGGATACTATTTATACTGAAACCCCCGGCACTCCAACGGGGGGGAACTGTTGCCGCAGTGAATTAGTCATGCCTATAAAGGCAAGACAGGTTTTCAACTGGGGCTTTCACTGTTCCCTTTATAGGTTAGAACAATCTACAGTGGCAAGATTGCTCATGACCCCAAGGGGTATACGGAGTGAATGAGGGAGTTTATTCCAGATAGATGGGGCCTGGTAGGAAAAGGTGCGCTGGCCATAGGTTTTGGTGCGTACGGTTGGGATTTTAAAAAGGCGAGTATCTGCAGAAGATCTAAGAGAGCGATTGGGGGAATAGGTTTCGAGAAGGTCGGAGAGATAGCTGGGAGAAGTCAGGTCAAAATTTCTGAAGCAGAGTGTAGAAATTTTGTGCTGGATTCTGTGCTGTACTGGCAGCCAGTGCAGGGTTTGAAGAAGAGGAGTTATGTGGTTGTATTTAGAGGAGCGAAAAATGAGGCGGGCAGCATGATTCTGAACACGCTGAAGCCTATCGATGATATAGTTGGGAGAGCCAGAGAGAAGGGAATTACAATAGTCAAGACGGGAAAGAACAAAGGCGCATAGCAGAGTTTTGGTTGCCTCATCAGTGAGGAGATGGCGAATGGAAGCAATGTGACGGATTTCGAGGAAGCTGGTACGACAGACGTTAGCAACATGCTGATGAAAAGAGAGGGATTGGTCAAGAGTGACGCCTAAGTTACGGACAGTGGGAGAACGAGTGATGGAAGAGCCATTCAGATCGACAGACGAAAGAAGGGCAGTATGATTTATGTATTTCTTGGGAGAGAACAGAATGAGTTCGGTTTTGTCTTCATTAAGCTTCAGCTTGTTAAGATCCATCCATGCCTTAATGTCAGAGATGCAAGAATGGGTTGAGACTATGAGGCAGTGGAGGTCGGAAATCGGTCCAGATAGATAGAGCTGATTGTCGTCAGAGAAGCTATGGTGAGAAAGAGAATGGTGGGCGGCAATGTGGGAGATGGGATAGGTGTACAGAACAAAAAGGATGGGTCCGAGGACAGATCCCTGAGGCACGCCATATTGTAGATGTGAAGCAGCTGATGAAACACCACTGACGGTAACGACCTGGGAGCGATCCGAGAGATATGACTCGAACCAAGACAGAACAGAATCAGCAAGCCAAAACAGTTTCGAAGACGAGACAAGAGCAAGCTGTGATCGATGGTATCAAACGCAGCACTCAAGTCGAGTAGGGAGAGAATAATCAAATAAACTGCAGCAAAAGTTGTATTATGCCAGAGCTGCCAACCCCTAAAAAAAATTTCAGTAGCAAACAAAGAAAAATATCAGTAGTTTCAGCTCAATTTCAGTAGCAAATGTACGAACAAGAATTTTCACATGATAAAATGAGCATTATTTAAAATGTTGATATTAGCTTAAATAAAAACCAAACACCAACACAAAAAGCATTAACTTTCAAATATTTATTTTTAAAATGATAGAAATGTTCCTGAAAAAAAACCAACAGTTTTAACATTTTGTTCGGAAAAGCTAACCCAATGGCTCACTACATGTACTAATGGCATGGATACTGCATTGGTTTAAAACCAAATTGTTAAAGCTGCTATTTATATATATAAAAAAAAAAAAAAACATTGTCAGTTATAGGTTCACAGGCATAGACATGTTAGGGCTTTTCTTCTGCTAGGGCAGAAACAGTTGCCCTCTTGCATCTCTGTAGCAGCTCTACTGGCAAATCTGCCTGGTAGCAAGGGCGTCCCTTTTTTTTTTCTTCCGTATTATTTCTTGAAATGGCGTAGTTGCGGAATTAAAGAACATTTTCCGGAGAAACTACGGACGTTCCGTAGGGGTTGGCAGCTCTGTATTATGCACACACACACACAAACGGTGACCTTGACCTTCACATGACCTATGATGCTCATGTATGATCAAATAACCCAATGTTGTTATATACTATGGGTTAAATCTAGAACTATTTCATTGTAGGATGAGAAATTTGTTAATGTTTTTGTAAGGCCTAAAATGGCCTTGACCTTTTTGATAAAAACAAAAACAGAAAACAAATGAAAGATCAATCTATTATCTCTAAATAAAGGCCATATATCTAATAGTTTAAGGTCAACGTCATTTCAAAATACCTATACTGACTCTGGATGGCTCCAATGACCTTGACCTTGGAGAGAGGTTGACCAAATTTGCAGAGTATGTGTGTTTTATTGATATCTATCATGCAAAATGAGTCATCAAGTTCAGTATTAATATAAAAAGGAAAAAAGTTACATTTTGTGAAAAAATGTCATTTTTTTTTAAATTTGTTGACCCTGTGACCTTGAAGTGAAGTCATTCAATCACTAATCATTTTCAATGTCTCATGGATATACACCACCTTACAAAGTTTGGTTGATATACATAAACTAGATTCCCGAGTAATTAGCCACTTTAAAGTTTTGCATGGACGGATAGCAGATGGCAGACAAGACAGACAGACACTTTAAAAAAAAAAAAAAAATCTGGACTATTTGAACTCATCTTGCACAGATCTGCAAATATCTTAAAAAAAATTAAGGGGGTGGGGGGGGGAGGGTGGTGGTGAAAGGGGGTGAGTACAATGTACATACATTGCTACGCATGCGAGTCAAAAAATAATATCTGTAGAAACAAAAGCAGGCAAGTATTAAAAATAACTCTGCTCAAAATAATATCGCTTACAGTAAGACTTGACGCTGGTATTAAGAATTATAAAACACTTCTGTAATGTTATTCCCCCCAAAAAATATCTGGCTCTAGGTACCTAAAGCTGTAAATTAAACCCATAGTCATTGATTGTATTTCAATTCATTGCCACAGGAATACCCTTGTCTCCATGGATTGCAATGTTTTTTTATGCTAGCAAAATTCCTGACCAAAACCTCTGGCATGGATGGTGGAGGGTGAAAGATACACTCTTCAATCGAGTTTTAGCAAATTCATGTCTTAAATGCATGTCTAAGGAGTGGCAGCTTAAGAGTAAACACTTCATCATTGAAACTGATGGGAAAATATATATACTTCTTAAATAATCAGAGGGCAAAGGAAAAAAGATTGAAGTACAAGGACACTAATCGATACATTACAAACAGTGAATTCATACAAAACTTGCATAATTATTTGATCATGATCGCAAAGAATGCTAATGTATACTCAAACAGTACTCACATACTGGCATCCAGACCAAAAACAACCTGGCATTACTCATACTTAAGTTAGTCAATTGTTTATAGGGTCCAACAGAGTGAAACAGGACCACTATTTGGTTGAAAAAGATCTGCTAAAACAACCCTAATGGTAACACTGAAGGCACTCCACCAGTCGGCCACTTTACAATAAAGACACCTCATGCAGAGGACGCTGATGCTGTACTCTAATTTATTGACCCAGTTTATAAAAACAAATTAGAATATAGACATCATAATAAAATATTAACAAAACACATGCATATCTATAAAATGCCTACATTGCTAAATAATAATACCATAGAAAGTACAAACTTTCCACAAAGTGGAGATACTATTTATTTATTTAATCGTTCTTATATAGCGCTTTTCCAGCTCAAGAGCTGCTCAAGGCGCTGGCTGATACAGGATCTAACTCAAGCCGCCCGAGACGCCCACCCGCAGCCTTTGGGCGCATGGTCTGACGCCCGGACAACTGAGCACAATCCTGGGCAGCCAGGGATGGGGGAGAAGGACCTAGGTGCATGCTGGGTGTTTTCTTGTCACCGGCACTCACCCGTCTAGGACATGAACGTCAGGATCTTTAAAGTCCGTTATGATGGACTGTATGCGATACAGACTAGACCTCGGTTTATACTCTCATCCGAATGAGTAGGAAAACAGGAGTAAAGTGTCTTTCCCAGGGACACAACACAATGGCCCGGCCAGGGCTCGAACCCGGGACCTTCCGATCCGCAAGCCGAAGCACTACCATTAGACCACAGTGCCTCCCTATTTATACATAAAACCCCAGCGTCCCAATTATACAATGATGTAACAATCTTTTAAATAGTTATCAAAACACCAAAAGCTTCCAGTTAAAAAGTCTGCCTCGTAGCAATTTTTCTTCTTCTTTTATTTCTTATAAATTTTTAAAAAGTTTTGTTTTTCTGTTTTTGTTTTGTTTTGTAAGCAAGGCATGTCTCCTAGCCAGCTGCTAGGTTAATTAATTTTAAAAAATCTAGTCAGTGTATATGATACCACCTAGCTACTGATCTAGTATAGACTACAGATCAAAGGTCTCAAACTCACATTGAGGCCCACGAGATGATTTTTTTTGGTTTTGTGGCCAGCTACATGACAGCAGCCCGCGAGTTTTCCCAATTCTCATATCCAGAATGTGACCTTATGTGATGGTTTCAGTTGAATCTCACTGACTAGACTAGTCTATTTCTGATTTGTATTATGTTTGTATAGATTCGGACATTGATTATAATGGTAAAAAGCATTTTAAAATCGGACTAAACGTTTTTATTTTATAGCATTTTATGAGACAAACATGGCCAAAATGTGTTTTTGGGAAAACACACTTCGAATGTTGTATACATATCATATATTAAAAGTTTTAAAAGTCAGTTAGTGGGTAATGCACAACCATAATTATGTATATCGTAGCAATCTGACACAGTATCATAGAATTATGTAAATCGTAGCAATCTGACACAGTATCATAGAATCCCTATTAAAACTGCAGCAATGAGTGAGGGAAATTCTAAGCCTGTCAGCTTGGTCACTTTCAAAATAGGGTTAGACTAGTCAAAAAGGCTTTTTCTATGATTTAAGAAAAAAGAAAAAAGGTCCCTACTATAGCATTTTTCTTCGCATCAATCATTCATAAATATTGCCTGCTCCTGCTTTCTGTTTGTATATACATGTTTTCGTTTTTAAATCGCTAGTGAGAATCGCCATAGTTTTATTTTATGCTTTTTTGTTTTTGTTTACCAGAAGCTTATTATTTTCATAGCATTTATTAGCTAAATAGATTTACTTTGGATTACCAGGAATTTTATTTTTTTACTAAGGATATAATGCTGTTAACATTGTGGAATACTTAATGCAGCCCAGTCACACCCAGACTCTACCCTGCTGTGGCCCCTGGATAATTTGAGTTTGAGATATAGATGATAATGCAGTTTAATGTTTTACATTTATTTTGTTTGAACATGCATTTACTACATGGGGTTGGAAACTGTTTTGTTTTCCCTTTCACTGCAGCATAAATATCACCAGATTTCAAACTTATGATTGCAATCAAGGAGTGGTTGCAGTTATAACCACTGAAATTCTAAATCCAGTGATCGTCCTAGGGATTTGCAAAACCGGTACGACGTCACAGTAAACAAACCCACTCAACGCAAACCGGTAGGCCAGTCACGGAAACCGGTATGACCCATAGCAAAGCTTAATAATGCGTCATTATTTTATATACGTAGATGGCGACTCTGTTAATGCACTTTCTGTTTCATTAGAAACATCTTCGTCTTCACATAAGCTTCTTTTATTGCCCCTCTCCCCCCTAGCAAAAAATGAAAAAAGAGATTTTTGCTTCTTCATTATTACTAGCCTATCTGCCACTGTCGCAATACATACTGACGAGCACGAGGGAAGAAACAATCGAAAAGTGCGTGAGTTTAATTTATCCGTATTCACGATAGCCTTGGGCCCGCCAATGTTATATCATTCTGTATTAATTACCTCAAAGAATATGACAAGGCTACTGAACGCATTCGCAGGCCTCTCGTCTACACTCCCTAAACACATAATCAGCATGGCTGGCTGGCTGGCTGGCTGGCTGGCTGGCTCTCTCTCTCTCTCTCTCTCTCTCTCTCTCTCTCTCTCTCTCTCTCTCTTCATTTTTCTTGTTTTTCTTTCTCTTTTTCTTTATTTTTGAAACCAGTCAAACAAAATAAGAACCGGTAGGCTCTACCGGCTACTGATTTTTCAACCGGTATTTATATTCTCAAACCGGTAAAATACCGGCAATTTCCGGTTAAATCCATCCCTGCTAAATCTATGCTACTATCAACAAATCAATTTTACTAAACATTGCCTTTCCTCTCAAATGATTGATAAATTGACGCTTTTACAATGTAATGTAACATCACTATCTGATCACTACCTGATTTTTGTATTTCCAGACTTGCCTGGAAATACTTAGAAATAGTTGGTAATCAGAACGAGCCTAGCCAAATGCCGGTCTGTCTGTCGATCTGTCTGCTGGTCCATTCTAACCAACTTCGTATGAAAATTACCTAAATTATCATGGCCTGCCTCCAGTGCTCTCATATTTGCTCTATTGCAAAGGTCAAGGTCACTGGAGTCTATCTGTTGTTAAATACGTTTTGCTCAATATCTCAAGAAGCGATTTTGTTGAGTTTTAGTATACAGATACTTCAATCATGGGCCATCATTCAGTAGCAGTCTGATTGTCTGCTAGTCGGTCAGTCGGTTTGTATGTCCCTCCAAATTTCTGTTGTTTATTTTGTTTTTGATTTTTTGTTCAAAATACACTTTTGGCCTTATCTCAAGAATAACTGAACTGAAATTCATAATTTTTACTTTGCGGATACTTTAACTACTGCTAAGCATGTTAGGTCATTCTTATTTGTTCTTTCTCAAAGATCAAGGTCATACTCGTAGCGTTTCAACATTTTCTAAACATGTTTTGCACTGTATCTAAAAATTAACTGATCTGATTTTAATAATTTTGTTTGTTTGCAGATAGTTTAGATCAGGGACAAATCATTCCATATTTTCCATTTGCTTCACTAGGATTAAGCCGAGTCACGTCATCGCAAAGAAAACCAACCCTTTTGAAAATGCCTATTTTTCGGCTATGTGTTTAGAAATACATTTTGAATGGCTTGCCATCTTGTTCTTTTTCGAACCCAAATTTCCCACTTCACTTTCACTTGATCACTGATATGGCTCACCTTTGAAATTTCAAATGAACAGAAAGGAACAATCCATACTAGCCTTTGGCAACTTCTAAATTTACAACCCAATCAATAGCTTCTCTTGTCACTCTAAGTGATCTCTACATATAAGGACTAGGTGCAAACAAAGTGTGGGTGTATGCAACCCGATCTCTTTTCTCTTAACCCCAAGCCACTTAAATCATGCTTCTGTGAGACAGAAACTACATTCATGCACACACACACAAATGTGAAAATTATATTACTTTAGAATTTAAGCAAACATTGAAACAAATTAAAATCAAACAACTTGCACGTTCACAAACATATATACACAAAGTAAAGACAATTGTAAATGTATCATGCTATGATCACTGCTTTATATAAAGGACTCATTTAAAATAGGACTCACTTGGAATATCCTGCTTGACATTCATTCCTATTGTAGATCTAACTTACGTTCATTGCAAAATTATTGTTATCATTCCTATTGTAACTTATGTGCATTGCTATATTATTGCTATCAGCTATAATCTTAGAATTTTTTCTAAACTTATACATGTGCATTGCTATATTATTGCTATCAGCTATAATCTTAGAATTTTTTCTAAGGATTAATACTTAGGAGCCTTTAAGCACCTCGGTCACAGTGGATGTTATCGTGATTACAAAGCATACATTTTAAAGGTTGGTTTGAAATACAAGATTTTTTAAAAACTCAATCACTGTCGAACTATAAGAAGATTGTTCTAATAAATTCCATTGGTCCTTAGCCTTAGCTTTTGACATTGAGTGTTCTCATAAATTCCATTTACCCAAAATTGGCTTTTGAAATAGAGGCATTTAATGAAAGGTCTCTAGTCTAAAAAAAACATAAACTGAGTCACATGATTTAACTATATCTGCAAAAGGTTTTTACGTTTTCTGTTGGAATAAATAGCCAACACTATGCGTTAATGCCATTACTGTAGTGATTCTGCAATAAATGCATTGTAAGAACTGTAAATTGCTTAATATTATAAAGAGATTCATCAAATGTAACATGCATGCACGTATGCATTCTTTCCATATAAATTTATCCAGTAAAGAACCTGCACAATAGCGACATAATAGCTTGAAAGCTCAACAAGAATGAAACCACTGCAGGAGGACATGATCCTCAACACAGCATTTGCCAAAGATCCTTCTGCTTTCCTGTCAATGTGTTTGCTCTCCCCAAACAAAACAAGTGGATGGGTTCAAGAAGAAGAGAAAAACATGGAAATCTTACAACTTACAAGAATGAGACTAGTGTTTCCCGCAAGACAATTTAGCACAAGCCACAAGGGGGAAAATCACACAGCCGATCTAATATTACGTGATTACACGTACATGTTTACATGTTTATAGTATTGTTACATTTTATTACCTTTTGCTGACAGCAAATCCATGTTAGAATTTCTCCTTGGAGATAATAAAGTTTTCTGAATCTGAATCTGAATCTGAATATTGCTGCAAATACTTCAGGTTTTATGTTGAGAATATTTCAACAGATTTATTGATGAATTAAAAATCTAAATCATATATTTGTATTATTAAATCCATTTTCTCACATGTATCAGAAAGATAAGTATGTATGATATTTGTTATGACCTCCTTGAAAGTGAAACAGATTCAATCCCTACCACTGTAGCTGAGATGTTTACTTACAAAGGTCTGGTCGTAAACTTAACACATTTTCATAATAATTGTCTATGGTGTCTGCATAAAATTAACTGTCGTTGTAGGAAGCTATTATGATGAAAGCAGATTAGTGGCAACATGTGACATGATATAAAACTAAAAGTATTAATACATTTTGCAAGAAAACTAAAATAAAAAAAAACATACATAATTAACAATTAATTTAAAAGCAGAATTAAATAACCACAAAATAAAAAGTAAACTATTGCACGTATATTTATACCACACTAGCTATAAAAATCACTTTAGTTTCAATATTTAAAAGCAGCCCATCCACTTGGCCATAAAATATAATAAATCATAGTAATAAAAAGAAATAATACAAGCCAAAAACTTAATTCAAACAAAATTTTCATAAAAATCAAAATTAATTAATCAAAACTGCTCTCTGCACAGTAATACTACTTGAAACACTTAGTTAACTAATATTATTAGTATAAGAAGTGGGTCCACTAAACTTAACTTGTTTAAACATCATTTGCTGATTGTTTACAGAGATGTATTTCTTCCTGAAGGTGTGTTTCTTCTACTGAAAGTGAACTTATGTATGTAGTGTACAGCCAGTAACACACTCATTCAGCAGAATGCATGAGAATCTATATATATAAATTGCTTAGCCGGAAGTCCTTCTTCGCCACTACTATAAAGTTTGTCTCCTATGGACGCTGATCTGGGCAGGTGCTGGAGGCCGCCGATCGGCCTGCTGTGTGCTTAAAACCCACCAAATCGTTATAGCCGACATTTCCTTACCGAACATGTAACCGTTTTTGAGATAAATAAATAAAATGTCCACAAACTGCAATAGCCTCATTCCGCGCGCTTCCATTAAAAATCAAATTGAGGTTTCAGCATGTTTTCCCATATAGACCAAAAAATTTATTGTTTTTGTACGAAGCATTGATAGCTCAGTTGGTAACACTTTCGCCTACCGTTTAGGGCGACCCAAGTTCGAATCCGATGCGGGCCATATTTTTTTTTTTTTTTTTTTCCCACTACAATATGGATATTTTTCTTTTTAATTTAGGCTTATTATTATTATTATTATTATTATTATTATTATTAATATTACTATTATTATTATTTATATTATATCTTATATCAAAATTTCTTTTAAAACCTTAGTGTTTATGATTTCTATTTGTATTATTCTATATTCAATATTATTATTATTATTATTATTACCAAGGATCGGGATGGGGTGGTACGTTATTATTATTATTATTATTATTTTTATTATTATTATTATTATTATTATTTGAATTATTATTATTATTATTATTATTATTATTTATAAACTAATAATAATAATTATTATTATTATAATTATAATATCTTATATCAAATTTTATTTTAAATACTTGGTGTTTTTTATGATTTCTATTTGTATTATTATTATTATTATTATTATTATTATTATTATTATTATTATTATTATTATCAAGGATCGGGATGGGGTGGTACGTGTAGGTAAAAGGGGGCTACGGGTAGGTTTAAAGGGGCATGGGTAGGCATAACGGGGATACGGGTATATATAAGGGGGTATGGTGATGGTCGATTCCTTTCATCCATAGGCCTACCTGCGAAACGATCAACGGGGAAGTATCAAGGAGGGTACAGGTAGGTTACAAGGGGGGTATGAAAGGTATCAAGGGGTTATGGTGAGGTATCAAGTGGGTTCGGGGAGGTATCAAGGGGGTATGATGAGGCATCATGGGGGGGGGATGGGGAGATATCAGAGGGGGGGGGGGGGTATGGTGAGGTATCAAGGGGGATATGGGGAGGTATCATCGTCCAAATGAAACTCGCAGACAACAGTTGTCTCTCTGTCTACATTTTAAACAGCAACCTGTGTACCCTGGCTTGCCAGGGTACAAAAACCACTAGTGCAAAATATAATAATAATGTCAAAATAAGTCTACATATTTTAGCACCAATGTTAAACACACAGTTCTACAAGCTTGGTATTCATGATGTTACTTGTTAGTTGCAGTATTCATGATGTTAGTTGCATTAAAATGGAAAGCAATCTGTGCTAAATCATGCTAAAATAAGTCTTAACAAAACTAGTTTTAATTACTGATCATTCTTCCATTCACTAAATTAGCAAAGAGAAAGTAAACAACCCCAAACAAAACCAGTATAACATTCAAACTGAACAACTGCAAAAAAAAATATGAAGATGAATAAAATATTTGTTAAGAACATTAATTGCATAAAAGAGTGTTAAACTTGTCAATATTTGAAGGTAATTTTATGCAATCACATGGTTAAAACATTAGTAGAACAATACAAGAGTCATTATATAACGTTCATGGCAGAACACTTCACCTTTCAATTCACCCCGGGTGCTTCACTTCAGTCATGTAGTAATTTTGTTTAATATTATCTGCACATTTGGGAACAAACTCAAGCTGATCACAATCATGGAAAATAAACTGTGAGACCTTGACACTTAATCACGCCCCACTCCTTCCCCCTTTTCCCCTCCCCACAATTACATGCATCCCCTTCCTCCTCTACCCTCCTTCCCCCACCCCTCACATACACACACATTATCCCCCCCCCCCCCCCCCCCCCCCCGAAAAAAAAATTGCATTATAATTATTAATCAAATTTAATTTTAAGTGTTGGTGTAGGATATAGATCGTCTATATTACCCCCCAAAAAAGTTTATTATTAATAATGATTTGTATTCACAACAAAACACAATATTTTAAGAATAAGAGGGACTTACAACAAACACCAAAAGATAACTTATCAAAATAAACAGCAGATTGCAGAAGGACTAGAATCACTATTAGTATTTATGACAAATAAACTGTTGCAGAAAATCAATCATACCTGTAGTTGCTGAGCTATTCCTGCTGACATTTTTATAGGTCTCTATCAGATCTGTCAGCTTTTGCCTTGCTGTCCCTCCAGACCTCATGAAAATATATGCACACACACCTTCTGAAGCATTGCACACAGCTGAAACAAGGAATTACAATAATAAGAAAATCATTATTCCAAAATATTCCATTTCAAATTATTTATTAATAATAATATTCTTTCACTGAAAGTTTCAGGTGGCATTAGGCTAGCTGATTTGGGATCAACTTGTTTATCGTTGCCACTGCTAGTGCTTCTTTAAAGTTGCCGACGAATTTGAAATTTTAACCTTTTATCATTATGACACTGACATCAGTTACACTTACTGCCTTTTGCTTCAATCGAACTCTAAGCGCCGCGGTTTGAAGAAATCACCATTACACTTTACAGAAGTTGGAAGGGAAATTTTTTTTTTATAAATTTTACATTGCCTGCATCCAATCCCATTATTTAATGGAGGAGAGAAAACCGGAGTACCTGGTGAAAACCCTTGGTGTCCTTTAACTTATTAATATGCCATATTGTCTCGCGTAACTGAAAGCAGTGAATGGAGCGAGTATCTTGTAGCGTGGGATTGCCTAACGCCATGGGTGTAGCATGGGGGGTGTAGCGTGCACCCGTTGTTATTTTATCGTAATTCTTTCAAAGTGCAAGAATAATGCCTGCTAGCGACAATAGCGAAAGTGAACTAGAATACGAGTTCCAATATGGCGGCACATTGGCTTTATACAGAGCTAGCCAGGGTATATACCATTTCTTCGGCGCGGCGCGAGTAACTAACCCTAACCCGTTCCTTAAACACTATAAATTACTAATACTACAGTGTTTCCCACAAGCTTCAAATCAAGGGGTCCAAGGGACCCTCTGTTGAAAATTTTGAGGGTCCTTTTAAAAATTCTGAGGGTCCCTTCCATGTGTGCATACAAATGTGACTAAAGTCAATAAGATAAAGTGTAGTGCTTATACAATGTCTTATACAGTACTCCTCTCTTAAGGTGACCCCCCACGGGACCAAATTTTTGTTTGATCTTATCCGAGGGGCACCCTAAACAGTCCTCTGATAAGATCAACTACCAGTAAAAAACTTGATCTTATACGAGGTGCTAAATTTTTGTGTCGTGTGACAGTGTGTGTGTGTGTGTGTGGGTGTGTGCGTGTGTGTGTGTACATGTGTGCACGTTGGTGCGCGTGTATGCATGTATGCATTACTTTATATGTATTTTTTGTGCGTGTGTATGATGTATAAGCACACACTCAAACACTCAAACGAACGGATGCAAGCATGCATACACATACACACACTCTCTCACACACACACAAACACATTGACGCGCACGCAAGACTTACCAGCACCAGGCTATGTGAACAGTAAATGACATCATAAGGAATATATGACATCATCTCAAACCAGGAAGTGACCTCATAAATGACGTCATCTGTGACATCAATTTCTCTTAAGCAGCAGTCTCCTCCATTTGGGAACCAAAACGGGGTTGACATTATCAATAAACAGCACAAGAACTCTATGCCGGTGTGTGTGTGTGTGTGTGTGTGGGTGTGTGTGTGTGTGTTTGTGTGAGCGACGTCCACTGTGATAACGTGGGGGTACGACACTTTCGCTGGGCGCAACAACGTGTGCGTCCGTGGGACCCTCTTAATCAAAATCTTTGCGTCATCTTCCGATTTTTATGCGTGAATTACTCACATATGTGCGTAATGGGAAACGCTGTACTAATAGGCCTACATGACAATATCGCGCGATATTGAGGATCCAATGATGTAGGCGAATCGACTGAAAACGAGGTGAGGCGAGTCGTCTGTAGGCGAGTCGTCATACATTCGGCAACGTTAGGCGACTTGACTTAATGTTCAGGCGAAATCATTGGGGCAACGGGTGCACGCCACGATGATACGCCTCACTTGCCCCAATGATTTCCGAGTTATGATGGGATAGGATAGGATAGAGGCAAAAGTTTAAGCTATCTGTAATGGCATATTACATAATGTAACACACTACAATTTGATAAAATTAAGTACTGAATTAGAATAATTATTTGTTCTGACAAACCTTCTAAAGGAAATGAGCGAGGTCCAGTTGTATATTTCAATATCTGATGCCCATTAAATAATCCAAAAGAGCTGTTTCCAGTATTGATGTCTGGATCTGTATCGTTGTTTCCTTTAGGCAGGTTATTGAAAGGGCTTGCTGACACCCAATAATCTGTAGCAAAGGCTGTCACCAAGAGCCCAACACCTATCACAGCGAACAACACTGTCAATGCAATCAAATGTCTCTGCTTGGATTCCATCTTGAAATCCTATCAAGTCGGTGATCTGTCACACAGTCACAGATATAATGTAAGAGTCGAAACTTTTTTGTGAAAATAAAAGCTAGTTTTCATTATTCAACCATCTACTTTAGCAAGTATACAGTGATGTGATCACTATAATGCTAACCACTTGCTTCCCTTCGGCTACTTTGGGTGGGTCTATCAATGTAGTGGATAAATCGAAGCCGCGAATAGAATTTGTTGTATGTTTTGTGAACTAAATAATGGTCATGTACACGACAACCAAAAAATATATTTGTTTTATCAGAATTGTTTTAAAATTAAATTAAGTAACAAAACTAGATTTATACCGAACTTTCGAATGGTATTCGAAACTATCACTTTATTGAAAGTGCGGACATAAAAATGGCGGCTTCGGCACCAAGTGAGAGTATCGAACTTCTTATTTATTATTACCTTGAAATTACATCTTGATGTGGATTTTGTGTGTGTGTGTGTGTGTGTGTGTTTTGTTTTTTTATGTTTCGTTTTGTGTTACATTAATACTGCATTCTCGCTTCTTTTATCACTTGCACAGTTATTAGAAAATAGAAAAGTAAAAATAAATAAAGCTGATGTGAGTGATGTTCGACTAGTTTACTAGTTACTAATTTAGGCCTACTCTTTTACAAGTTTTAGTAGTAGCAGTACTAGTAGTTAAGGAACTAGGATAGGCAATAAAGCCTTTATACGCTCTTTCCTTGTGATTTAACTCATAGGTCAGGGTTTAGCATGCAGTTTTCCTAATTATAAATCAAAGCTTCTAAACAAAATTACAAAATTTGGGTAACTTATCTAGATTTGTGAACGTGTTACTATATTATATTTGATTGAAGATAACTAACTATTCCAATTAGTTGCAACTAAACACATTCTTACGCAGATTAGTTTTAGAGTGCTGAATAAAAATTTTCCCTCAGAGTGTCGAGTAACATTATAAGAAGAGGATGAGAAAAACACATCCCAAGATTGAAGAAAGGTCGTTACGGTTATTTAAAATTTAGTAAATTTCTAGTTAAGTGACCTCTTATCCGTCTTTTTTTTTTTTTAAAAGAATGCAATCTCAAATAATGTAATCATTCACTCTAAGGCAAATCACTGCATTCACTTAACGACTTGGTTGCTCTGCTGAGCTCTTTCAATTGCTGCCGACTGTCTCTTAAAGTACTTAGGGTGACAAAATTGCATAATCGTATGTCACATGAGATTTTACAAGGACTTTGTATAACTTAATAAACATATTCTTATCCAGTTTTACTAGTTTTATTCTTTTGTACTTTTTAAGGTTATTGTGTTGTGATCATTCTCAGGTTCATCATTCTGTCACAGACATGAGAGATACATGTACATGTCCATGGTCACAGACAGTAGATCTTTCTACTGTTTCAGAGATAAGGATGAAAGGGTTCTTGGACAACTGGTCTACAAGAGAAAAACTAGCACTGGCATGCTCAGTGCAGAAGAATGGAGATCAGAACTGGTAAGTTTTGTGCAAAGAAGTAAACAAAAGGTAAACAATTTAATCCTAGGAGACTGGATTTTAAATCTAGGAGACGTACAAAATGGAATTTCACGATAATTTAATTGCTTTTTAACGCAACAAGGTCTCTCAGCATGCTTTATAATCCCAAACTCAGCACTTCTTTCAACCTTAAATCCTGTCCATATGACCTTCTACACTGTGTGCAAATATCACTGCCTTCCATTCTGAAGTACCATAAACACTGCTTGTGAGATCACTCATATCAAAATGACTGCCTCAAAATACTTTGTTACTGTGAGCATGAAAACCGGAAAAAGGTCCGAAAAGGAAAGATTGAAGGTATAAGTGTTGAATTTTAGTTTATAAAGCTCTCTCTCTCTCTCTCTCTCTCTCTCTCTCTCTCTCTCTCTCTCTCTCTCTCTCTCTCTCTCTCTCTCTCTCTCTCTCTCTCCTCTCTCTCTCTCTCTCTCTCTCTCTCTCTCTCTCTCTCTCTCTCTCTCTCTCTCTCTCTCTCTCTCTCTCTCTCTCTCTCTCTCTCTCTCTCTCTGTTTGTCTTCTCTTAAGGAATCACTGTGTGAGGTTATGTCCACAATTATTTGGCCTATCAACTGTTCTATAGACAGGTTGCTCGTTGGCAATTTTAGTTCATATTATTTCAACTGTTGACATCGTGGATAGTTTTGGGCAGCTTAACTAATTTTATTCAATGCAAACTGTCACTTAACATCATTCACCACTCCATTCGTGTAATAAAGTTATGTACTCCACCACAAAAATGTTTATATTTAAAACCAGTTAACACCGTGATTGATTCAAATTTGTCAGAGTGTCTAGCCTTGTTAGCTTTGTTAATCCGACAAGTCAGCTACTGTTTTTCAGAAGCGTTCAGTTTTTATCCCCACAAAAATGTTGTCACGGCATGAAGTTATGACCTCTTGAATCCTTGACAATCATTGTATGCTTTCTAATGTTTGGTTTTTTTTTTAGATCTTTTTGTTTTTATCCCAAGACAAATTAATTTATATGATTGCACCTAACTGCATTGCTTCATTTCTGTTTAAATTATGTTTGTTATGGCTGTGTTCACATATTGTTTTTATAGATGTTTGACTAGTCTCTAAGGTAACTGCAAAATATTCATGTCACTGTAAGACACATTTTAATCTGCACTACTTTCATTTATGTGTACTTGTATAAATCAAATAATAATATAATAATAACAGGCAATTTATACAGCGCTTTCCAAAATCACAAAGCGCTTTACATAAACAAATGTAAACACAACATGCATACATTGGTCAATAACACGCAACCACAAAAACATCCCAACACAAAAAATAACTAACAACACTCACTCATGGCGCCTTAGAAAAGGCCTCTCTAAAAAGATGCGTCTTCAAGTTCATTTTAAAAAGACACTAGTGAAGGACTGTGACGGACGGACCAAGGTAGCGATTTCCAGGTCTGAACGGAGAAGAAACTGAAAGCTTCACCACCGTGTCTCACTCTGTGGTATTCTGGTACACGGAACATCCTTTCATCTGCAGACGAGCGGAGAGACCGAGAAGACAGTCAAAAGTTCGGAAAGATAGCTAGGAGCAGTTCCAGAGATGATGTGGTAGCAAAGACATGAGGTTTTATATTTAATTCATTGTTCAACTGGGAGCCAGTGTAGCTCTTGAAAGAGGCGTGCAATGCTGTGATTTCCGTGCTTTGAAGATCAGTTTAGCTGCAGAGTTTTGGACTTGCTGAAGAGGTCTAAGGACTTTCTGTGTGCAACCTACAAGGAGTGAATTACAATAATCCAATCTAGACAGAATTTTTGTGTTTTTGTTGCTTCTTGTGTGAGATACTGACAAATGGAGCTTATGCGTCTAAGTTCAATGTATGCAATCTGACAAGTTTTTGCAATGTGTTGCTGCATGGAGAGATCCTGATCGAGAAAAAAACCAAGGTCGCGAACAATGTCAGAAAAAGAAATAGAAGCAGTTCCATCAGTGATAGTTGAGGGAAGAGAAGAGGGGTCTGCAGATGACGGAGAAACACGGAGAGCCTCAGTTTTGTTATCATTTAGCAATGCAATTTCTACTTTAGATCAGCTTTCTTTTACTGTTTGTCTTCTCTTAAGAATGACTGTGACTGTGAGGTTATGTCCACAATTATTTGGCCTATCAACCTTCTATAGACGACATGTACTCCACCACTAAAATGTTTATATTTAAAACTGGTTCACACCGTGGTTGATTCACATTTGTCAGAGTGTCTAGCCTTGTTAGCTTTGTTAATCCGACAAGTCAGCTACTGTTTTTCATAAACGATTCAGTTTTTATCGACACAAAAATGCTATGTCACTGCATAAAGTTATGAACTCATGAATCCTTGACAAGCATTGTATGCTTTCTAATATTGTTGTTTTGACCTTTTTATGTACCCGAAGACAAATGAACCTAAATGATAGCATCTAATTGTATTGCTTCATTTCTGTATAAATTATGTTTGTTATGACTCAGGCTGTGTTCACTTTTATTTTTAAATAGATGTTTGGCTAGTCTCGAAGTTAACTGCAACATTTTCATGTACCTGTAAGACTATCGTGATGTTTTCATGTTAGAAATTTCCCTCAAGACTGTAGAAGTAGTTTGTTGCATTTCAGGTTAAATGTTTGGTGACTTGACTGTCTGAAGAGATGTAATGAAAACATCCCATTCTGATGTGTAATTTTATGTACACTTTTTTTCCCAGCTCTTCTAATAAACTGATTTTAAATGTAAATTTCCTTCCAAGTGTTTGTAGTTTACTAACAGGACTTGCTTCATTGTTTCCATGCATTTAGGTTTTAAATTTCAGTATTCGTGCTGCTATGGCAGTTGATTTAGTTTGTGACATTAGGTAATGTTATGCACACAAGTTCAGATCTACTTAACAAAACTTTGGTGCTTTAAAAATGTCTTGTTTGTTATTTTCGTACTCTGCATTCTCTTTTCTTTAGACCAAGTCTTTTTATATGTGTCGCAATGTTTCAACTCCTTTTCTGAACCCTGCCCATATTTGAAATTATGACAAATAAGTGGCTAGCTAATTCCTCCCACCGCCTACTCCACCCCCTTACCAACAAAATCTTCTATCTGATCATTGAAGGTTGAGCCGCGAGTTGTCCTTTAAAATCACATGTGCACGCAATGTATACTTCCTCTATGCAATAATTATCATGTCACTGCTCACCTGATTGAGGACTCTCAAAATTTGCAAAAGGACTCTTCTATTTGATAACTGAAAGTCACATGGACTCTTATTTATTTTGGGGGGAACACTGGTAATAGGAGCGTTTAAAATAAATTCTTATATCTTCAGTCAAAATATCTTATTGTTTTTGTTTTTTCTTTGTAACTTGCTGCATTGTTTGGTGTTCACAGGCTGTCTGTGAGCAGAGCCATTAAGCCTTATGGAGAACCACATAGACCATCTGACTGGTTTTCTCATAGGGTAGGCCTTACTTTCAATTACATTATTGTTTAATGTTGAAATATATTGCTAATTAGTACACTTTTGTGAAATGATACTGTTGAACGTTTTTTTGTTGTTTTGTTTTACATTCTTTTATAGTTGTATTTACTAGTTAAAAGTAGTTTACTTTGCCAATTTACCTGCATGTCCGCTTGCATAATACTGAATAGGTTCATTCTTTTAGAGTTGATTTGATTTGGTCTTTTTGGCTGGTTAATGTTTCTTTATACTAACCGTATAGGCTATATTGTTACATTGAAATATTTGAACTAACACACCTTTCGAGAATGGACTGGTTTGACACTGAGCGAAACAATCAGGGTTGCTGAGGATATGGAAAGATGGAGTACGCTGGTTAAACGATCATCTGTGGTGCCCCTACAACCTCCGAGTTTTGGGATAGGATAGGATAGGATGATAGGAACACACCTTTGTTAACCCAGTACACGTTTTTTATTTGATTACCTATGATAATTGTTATTTTATGTTTATTATTTTCAGAACTGTGCTACACAATATGCCAGTTTTCTGGAGAAGGTGGAAACCCCAAAGTAATATATTTTTACCTTTTTCTTTCTTTTTTAACTGTTTACCTGTTGGAAATGTTTGATGGAGGAGAAAAAAATCAGTTTCCAGATAAGTCTGGTAAGGTCCTGGAGGTCAACTTGTCTGCTTTGATGTAGTCGAGATTCAGAACGAGTCAAAAGTTAGCCTCTTTTTATTTTGTCTGTCGCATCACCCAAGTGGGTTCCGCGACGTTCAGCTCAAACGAGTGAGGGGATAGAAACTCAAACAAAGAAACTAACACAAAATGCCAGATGAACAATCGCACTCTTTTATTCAACAACAAACACGCATACACAGGATAACGGGATACTAAACCACCCTCAACCCCTATCAAGACCCCCAACCCAGTACCTATTAAACAATTACCTCCCTTGCCTGCCCCATAATTCCAGAACTGTATACAAACAAAATGCCCACAACAATATGCAACAACAGCAATAAACAAATTTCACTTCATATAACAGCAAGTCTTAGAGATCAATTGTACTGCATAAACTAACTTACGATCTAATCTCACTGTTCGTAACTTAATTGTTCAGCTGAGCTCAGAATAAACTATAGACAATAAGCACACAGATAGTTGAATCAATTCACACAAAGTGCTGAAGATAGGGGTAGGTTTTATGTGCGTGAATGCGAATCTGTATGTGTGTCGGTGTGGTTGCAACCGGCTTCCTGTGACCCTGATAGAAAGCTCCCGGTCGTACGAAGTAACAGGCATGTCCCGGCGATGATGGGGGACCACACCCAGCAGCGGCGCCAACAACCAAGGAGAGACGTGGTGGTGAAGCCCGACGACGTCTACACCTCACAGTGGCACAGGCACAAGCCCCAGAGCCTGGAGCACAGTGGAACAGCAGCACAGCGGCAGCACCGCAGAAAGATCGCAGAACTATAACAATAATGGTAGTACATGTAGCAAGCCCAATCTGTTGACAAATACAGGGTCTCACTAGTTCGTCCACAAAAATGTAAACATTATATAACAAAATACGCATTCCGCCTTCCGCCATCTTGACTTGTTTACACATGCATCTCAATAATACAATGCAATTCTTAATTCTACAATTTACATCTCTTCCATAAAACATAGTTGTTTATATAAATATACATAATTATTATAATTGCACTTTCAGTCACACAATACTGATTCATCTCATCCACATCTCCGTCCTCATCACCCCTCTCCACGTTATAATACATTATCTCCCTTCATTCACAATTATCTCTATCACGCTATAATACAAACACGCTTCCCTTATATTCATCACCTTCATCACCCCTCTCCAACATAGTACATTGTCTCCCTTCACAATCATCACCCCTCTCTCTCTCTCTTTAACATGCATACTTCATTGCCACCCTTTGTAACCCACTTTGACAACAACATCAACAATATTATTCATTCTACACAAATAATAAGAAAATCATTAAAAAAATCATATAAAAATCAATAAACTACTATTTATCAAAATACATCCCTTTCCCCCTCATTAACTATCATTCGTTCACGTACGCAGTCTCGGAGTGCACAGCCACTAAGGACATGAATTACAGGGTTCAACTCACCTTTTAAGTTCTCGGCCTGTGACACATGGATATACGTACACAACACACCACAACACCAAACAATACTGCACAGTACAACACCACTGGTTAATAGTTGAGAGTATCAAGTTGATTATTAGGCTATTTGCTATGCTTATTACTGGAGCATCTCAATACTGACGAAGTACTTGAACCTTGGAAGGTGCCTAAGAATAGGCCACACGACCTTAGGATACAGCCCTACACTTATTCCTTCCTGAATACAATGGCGGCTAGAATCCTTCCACTAACATCTTTTGGCCATTCCTGTCCCGACGAGGGCACAAGACCTTGGGTGGTTCGAACCAACGCAACTCTACCCTTCCAGAAGGACCTAACACTAATCTGACACAACTGTCACACAGTCACTTCTGTCCAACAAGACGTCTGCTCGCAAAAGCAACCAAATTGACTCTGCCAACTAAAACACATACCAGCACACAGGACAAGGCATCGAGCTTAGTTCAGTAACCCCTTTTCCCACTACGCATTATGCTCTGTGTGCTAAACACGTGAAAATCATACATACTCATCGTTCATACGCAATAAAAGAAAACTGCCAATAAACCTGTGTACACTGTATCACTAGAGATGTGCAACTCTGCACGATATATAACTATCTCTAGTATGTGCTGAAAACTTGTGTCATCACATTGGCGATCTGGCTGGCTGTCGGTTGGTCATTCCGAATATGGGTCGGTCAGTCGTTGCACGCCATATCTCAAGAACCATAGAACTGCTTTTGTCCAAACTTGGGTAGGAACACTACTAGGGTTAATGACTGGATTTCTGCGTCATTGTATGTGCTGTACCTCAAAATCAAGGTCCCTGGATTCAGTATTTTTGCTGAAGACACGCATTTCAAAGCACTCAAAGTTCACTTAGCTACAGGTACTGGTGTTGAGCACTGGTCAGTGGAGAGGGTTTGATAGATCAGTTGATATCATTCCTGCCTATCAACTAAGATTCTTGGGTGTGAATCCTGCCTATCACAGATTTAACAAATAAAATAAAATATTCTTTAGTTATAAATTATATTTTAATATATTAATTTTTTGCGTGCATTTTATTTCATTGGAGAAGAAAAAAAAATCTATGATCATGTGTAGAAGTCAAATTGCAGGTCCTAAAAGCTTGTGGCACCAGGGACGTTATTAAATACTATCATCAGGTTGCATGAAGCTTAACATTCAAGAATATTATTTCTTTGCCCTTTTTTCTACAATAACCTTATTCTGTTTGGCAGGAGAAAAAGCAAAGACAAGGGAGAACTTGACGTTCCCTCTCGACAGATTGTGACAAAGCTGACCATCGAGAGAACGGAGGAACTGAAGAAGTTGCTTGTAGAACATCAGAATAAATACAAGTCAGTATAATCATTAGTCATTCAGGATTGTACTGTTCCGTATTTTTAAGTAAGTTTTTGTTACATTCTTTATTAGATCTAGAAGTCAATATTATTAGGGAGAGAAAGAGAAGTTGGGGAGAGAGAGGGATAGTGGTTCACTCACCTATTCACTGGGTTTCTTCCCAGGTATAGTTAGCTGCGGTCAGCTAAAGATAACTTGCCAGAGCTACCACCATCACATTCATCCATCCTCTTCACCAACATTCACCCTCCCTTTTTTCCTTACACACTGGCGCTTGAAATAATACATTTGCTACAACTAGCTAGCTAGCTGTAGACCTATCGCATAGCACACAGCAATGAGCTGACGCTGGCTCCCTGTGTAATAATAATAATAATAACGGATTTTTATATAGCGGGTACTCCAGCCTATGACCAGACTCACCACGCTTTACATAGTCATTACATATAAGTACATGCACTCGATGAAACATCACTTTTGCTACAATACACCAAAAGACGGGACAGTAAAGGTACAGACTATTTACAACTATGTACATAAATTACAAAAAAAGACAAAAATATACTATTTACAACTATGTACACAAATGACAAAAAAGACAGAAAATAGAATAGCAAAAACCTATTCACAGCTATTTATATGCCCGGTTAGGCCCAGGAAGAAAAACAGTATAAATATTTACAGCCGTTTATACACTTACAGATCAGACATAGACAAAAGATGAGAGAATGGCAGCGGGATACAAATCAATCTGAATAATGCAGTTTGAAGAGGTGGGTTTTGAGGGCCTTTTTGAATGCTTGTGTTGATTGTATGTTGCGGATATGGGCGGGAAGGGAATTCCATTGCTTAGGTGCGGAGTAAGCGAATGCACGTTGGCCGTATGTCTTAGTGCGGGTGACTGGAACCTTAAGTGTGCGAGTGTCAGCAGAAGATCTTAAAGTGCGTGAAGGGGAGTAGACAGACAGTAGATCAGCAAGGTAGGAAGGACAAGAATCTGTGAAGAAGTTGTGACAGAGAACAGAGAGTTTGTACTCTATGCGTGCTTGCACAGGAAGCCAGTGAAGGGAATGTAGTAGAGGTGTGATGTGATCGCGTTTCTTAGCTCGGAATACTAGTCTAGCTGCTGAGTTCTGAACCTTTTGTAGTTTGTCAATGATTTGTTTCGGGGAGCCAGCAAGGAGAGAGTTGCAATAGTCAAGAGGAGAAAGGACGAGAGCGCAGACTAGGGTTTTGGTGGCAGGGACTGTAAGATAGTGGCGAAAGGAGCTGATTTGGCGTATGGCCGTGTATGCAGAGCGACAGACGTTGGAGATGTGGTTGTTGAGGGACAGGTCATCGGAGAGAATGTAGCCGAGATTTCTTGCTGAGGATGAGAACTGAATGTTTGTTGTCCCTACTGTAAGCGATGTTGGGAGAGGCGAGAGTGAGGAGGAGGTGTTGTGCTTGTGAATGAGGAGGGATTCGGTTTTATCGTCATTAAGCTTAAGCTTGTTGAGTGTCATCCATGACTTAATGTCTGTGATGCAGTTCTCCAAAGTCTGAACAGTGGAATTAATGAGAGAGGGGGCGGTGGATTTATACAGTTGTGTGTCGTCTGCAAATGACTGACTCTCAACAGCATGCTTTCTAAGCAGGAGAAGCAGTGGCTTGGTGTACAGAGTGAATAACACCGGCCCTAAAACGGAACCCTGAGGCACGCCGCACACCAAGTCTGCTGTGCTGGAGAAACAGCCATCGACAGTGACTGCTTGTGATCTGTCGGAAAGATATGAGTGGAACCAAGCCAGGACTGAGCCAGAGATTCCAAAGTAGTGTTGAAGAGTGTTAAAGAGAATGTGATGGTCGACTGTGTCAAAGGCGGCTGAGAGGTCTAATAAGGTGAGAACGGAGACGTTACCATTATCTAAGGCAAGCAACAGATCATTGGTTACCTTTAGGAGGGCTGTCTCAGTGCTGTGGAAGGGTCGGTAGGCAGACTGGTTGGGGCAAAGTAAAGCGTTATCATATAGGTAGGCAAACAGTTGTTTGAGAACAATTTTTTCTATGACTTTGGACAGGAAGGAGAGGTTTGAAACAGGTCTATAGTTCTTTAGATTATTTTTGTCTAAACTTGGCTTTTTAAGGAGGGGTTTGATGACAGCCGCTTTGAGCACAGACGGAACAACACCAGAGGACAGACTCTCGTTGATAATGTGGGTAATGGTCGGGAGTAGAGGGTCAAGATTCTCTATCAACATGGGGGTAGGAATGGGGTCGAGAGAGCAAGATGTTGGTTTTGAGCTTAAGATGACTTTCTTGACTTCTTGCTCTGTTATTGGTTGAAAAACTTCCATCTTTGCGGTGGTGAGGGAAGGTGAGAATGGGTTAATGAGTGGGATCTCATGGCTATCAAGAGCGGCCCTTATGTCAGCCACTTTCTGTGTGAAATAATTACAAAATACATCTGGGAGCTGACATGCTGGATGTGTGGATGGGAGTGATGTTGCATTGCTCTTACCCCTTAGCTGATTGCAAATGTCAAACAACTGTTTACAAGTTTCGCTGCTGCTAATTCTGTCGCTAAAGTACCGGGTTTTGGCAGTCTGGACTATTTTAGTGACCCGTTTTTTTGCAGCGGTGAAAATCTGCTTGCTGACTTCTAAACCCTATTTGAGCCACTTTTTCTCAGCTTTGCGTCGGTGTTTCTTCGCCTCGGAGAGCTCGTCCGTAATAGACTCGTACCAGGGTGCTGAGTGAGTTGCCCTGACCTTTTTCTGGGCCACGGGAGCGTGCCGATCAAGCACCGCCTGAAGTGTACTATTCAGCTGATCCACAGTGGGGCACAGTTCTGGGGTCACTTTAGCGGTAAGCTCTTGCTTGAAAGCATCCCTATCCATGGTACGCAGGCTGCGAGCCTTCCTGAACATGGGGGGAGGATGGGGGGCTGCGACGCTTAGTTCGCACATGACACAGAAATGGTCAGATGTTAATTCCTGGGTGACTGAAGTTGATCTAACAACATTATCCTGAGGCCTATGCATAACCCAATCTATGATGTGACCACGGCTGTGGGTGGGTTCTGTGACTGACTGAGAAAGACTAAACTGATCTAAAAGTTCAATCATTTTTGCGGTGGAAGGTTGCTGAGGTTGGTCAAAGTGAAAGTTAATGTCTCCTAAGACTATGTATGTTCCTGACAGTGTGTTGCAATAATCAAGCAACACAGTAGTACGAAGCGCACTAGAGTGAATATCCACAGTAATGGTCGTTCTGCATAGTTGTAGTAGCAAGTGCCTGTTCCGATAACTAGCGCATGGATTAACACAAATTACAGCTCAGTACTGCCCCAGCAATCAAACACAAACACCAAGAAAGATATCTTTCTCACTTCTATCACAAAGTTTAGACTAAGTACTTCATGAAGGCAAAATAAAAACACAATCGGGAGCTTCTATCAATATTGAGTGTGATTAGAAATGGTTACACACAGCGCAAATTCCTTTTCTTTCAATAGAGAACAAAGAAGCATTTGTCAGTATTGGTACTATCACTATTACCTCAAAATCAAACAAAAGTAGTCTTGTACGAAACTCTGTTTTGTTTATCCTATCCTATCCCGTAACTCGGAGGCCATAGGGGCACCATAGATGATTGTTTAACCAGCGTACTCCATCTTTCTCGGTCCTTAGCAACCCTGAGGGCTTCACTCAGTGTCAAACCAGTCTATTCTCGAATGTTGTCCTCCCACCTCTTTTTCGGTCTCCTTCTTTTTCTACCTCCTTGCACTGTGCCTTGCAGGATGGTCTTTGCAAGGCCGGATGACCTGGTGACGTGGCCATACCATCTGAGTTTCTGTTTCTTCACCACTGTGAGCAGGTCATCGTGTTGTCCAATGGCTTGTGTGATGGTCTGTCGGACTTCGTCGTTGGTGATGTGCTGGGTATAGGAAGTGCCCAGAAGTCTTCTGTAACACCTCATCTCCATGCTTTGTATTTTTCGTTGTAGATCTGCTGTGAGGGTCCATGTTTCGCAAGCGTATAGGAAGATAGAGATGACAAGGGAGTGCAGCAGTCTTACCTTGGAATGTAGACTGAGGGTCCTGTCTTTCCAAATGGGCCTCAACCTTGCCAGGGCAGCCGTTGTTTGTGCGATCCCGGAGAGGACTTCCTGTCGGGACCCATTGTCTGATACAATGGCTCCTAAATATTTAAAGCTATGCACTGTGATGAGGGATTGGCCTTGGACTTTGATGTCCATTTTGATACCATTGTTGTTGTTGGTCATCATTTTGGTCTTCTCTGCACTATTTCCATTCCATAGGCTCTGGAGGTGGTGTAAAGCCTCTGTCCCTGCTGTTCAAGTTCTTGTTCCTCTCCAGCCAATCCATCAATGTCATCCGCAAACAAAGGTTGGAGATTGCTCTACCCCTTATGCTGACTGTGCCTTCATGATCTGCAAGGGCATCTGTTATGATGCGCTCTAGGAAGATGTTGGAGAGAGTAGGCATCCTTGACGCACACTGATTGTTGTTCTGAACCAGTTTCCGATGGCGCTGTTATGGAGGACTGCACTGGTAGCCTTGTCATACAGGCTTTTGATGACATTGATGTCGTTTTCGTCCGCAAATCGGCCATTCGCCGATAAAATTCCAAAATGTCCGAAAGAGTCATGTTCTGATCGGCCCGCTGTCTTAAGGTTTTATGCCTCAATCGGCCACCATTTGTCCGTTTTTTATTTGCTTGTCTCATGTCTGTTTCGTTGTTATTGCTTCTGGCCATATTAATTTCCTATCGGATAAATAAAGGTGTTATGAGTTTTTGGCGAACATCGCGTATCGGAAGCGCCAAGCAAACGACACATGCATCAGCACAGAGAGAGTTAGAATAATGTCCTTTGTTGCGAACGGAGTGCTTCCGGCAATAAAACTTTTTGTTTTCGAAATGCCGCCGAAAAAGAAACCGAAACTTACCAGTGGCCTCTCGTTTTGTGTTGGAAAGAAGTCAAAATGATGGCCCAAAGATTTTCGAAATGTTCTAAAGGTTTGTGACTGAATCGGCCAAATGGCCTATGCTGAAAATTTCTAGCAACATCACTGTGATGACCTCAATAATTTTAGGGCTGATATTGTACACTCTCATGGTTGCCCACAAAGCTGCATGCCAGACTCGGGCAAATGCCTTCTTGAAGTTTACGAACATATGATATAGATGTTGTTGGTGCTGTTGGTATTTCTCGCAGATTATTCTGAGGCTGAAAATCTGCCCAGTGGCACCTCGCCCTGCCCTGAATCCTGCTTGTTCTTCAGCTATGATTTGTTCAGCTTGGAGCTTCAGCCTATTGAGTATTATTTTCAGGAGGACCTTGCTGGGATGGCTGAGGCTGATGGTGCTGCAATTTTCACACTCCCGCGCTAACACAAAGCTTACATATTGAAGTAACAAAATAGACAAGATTACCATAATCCCTGGCTCAGTTAATGGAAACAATCACTTTTCACACCAAGAAACGCGTTTTTTCTACACCGGCTTCGTCTCACTGAATGGCTATAGAGAGCTTCTTCTTCTTCTTCTTTGATGTGGGCAGCCAACTTCAATATATTGAAGAAACTTGCTGCGCTGGATTTGGTGGCTGCTGATCCAGAAATACTGTACGACGACTATAATCATAGATAGTGATATTTAAAGATGTTTGTCGTGCTTATAGCTGTTTAATAGGTTCTGAGGAATAGAAGGGGAGGGAGGGGGGAGGGGATTGGAGGTGCAGTTGGGTTTTATTGGAGGAGCTGCACAACGCTAGCCTGAAATGAGGCCAGGGTCGTTGCGGAGACAACCTCTTCAGGCAAGGAATTCCACTCAGCGATAGTGAGGGGAAAGAAAGACTTTTGTCGGTAATCAGTTCTGTTAGAGGGGATGTCATGGGAGTGTTGGTTGTACAGGCGGGCGCTTCTCTTAGGACGGGCACTTGGCTTCGGAGAGCACCTGCTGTTGATGTGGGTGAGTCCATGGTGGTATTTATAGAATGCTGTCAATCTTGCTCGTTTTCTTCTTGTTTGAAGCGACGGCCACTGCAGCTCTTCTAACATCTTGTCCACACTGGCGGTTTGGCGGTAGCCTAGATACAGCATCTCGCAATGGCGCCAATAAAGAGGAGAGGTCTTGCTATTAGTAGCCTACAGCAGCTAGCTGAACTGGCAAAAATCCCAGTATAAAATAACACAGTGAATTACCTGTAACAAATGGCCAGTAATTTGTATTCTTGTGTTGAACTAACTTTGCAGTTTGGGTTCTTTACCACTTACCACTTGTATTACCCAGTTCATCAAAATGAACATATTCTGTACCAAGCTAGCGAGCTCCACACCTGTTTACATACACAATACCATGAAACAGAAACAACATAAACAAGCACACAAACAACGGCTTTATGACATATGGGGGTTGGAAGTATTCTTGGAAAGTATGTAAATCAGTGGTGTTTGTGTCCTTCTTTTCTGTAATCTGCAAAGTTGTACGTTCTTCTTTTATTATGTGTGCTTCTTGTTGCAGAAAACTGAAGCGAGAAGAGGAAAGCATCCTGAGTGGACAGTGGGATGACAGTATCAAAGAAAAATTGGAGGAAGCACTAGCGTGCGTACTCTTCTTTTTTATAACCATAGTGATTTTTGTTTGTGAAACAGTGATTCAGGTCAAGTGCCTGAAAGAAGCAGCAGTATGTACCCGGGCTTGTAGTTTTCCGCAGTTCAGCGGATTTCTGCTATTGTAAAAAATATTTCTGCTGAGAACATTATGCTTTTCCTCGGAGAAAAAAAGTTTTACAACGATTTTCCTCTCATGAAAAAATGTTTTGGTTCATGTCCTCAAGTCAAACAGAAACACGGAAATGCGCATGTCTAAATCGTAGCCAAAATGCATGCGACTAGGATAACATTTGAGGAAGATCTCAAGAAATGGAACAGCCTTTTTTAGTGTGCCAGTCAGAAGTCAAATACTTGTAATGGAGATCTTGCTGTCTGAGGATAAAAAATGCTAAGCAGTATCATGCAACTGTGAGACAAGTGTGCAGCACTCAACCTTCAGCCAGTGTTGCTGATGCACAATCTGTGAAGTCATTGTTCATCTTTCAACCTTCAGTCGGTGTTGCTGATACACAATCTGTGAAGCCAGTGTGCTGCACCCAGAATTCAGTCAGTGTTGGTAAAGCACCTCAAAAACCTGTCAAACATACCAACTAAACGATTGCCAGTGAAAACAGTTTCAAATTTTGGGTTGTTCATCAGGGCTGAAACTTCCTTCACTGAAAGTAAACTTTCAGCCACCAGCTGTAAGCTATTTTTAGCCACTCCAGCAGGCCATGCCATGCGTAACCCATGCACAGCCAGCGTCTCGGATCTGGATACAAGCAGTACATCCAGCGATAAGGGACAGCACAAGGGTTATATTTAGCCATAGCCTGAAAGTACCGCTTATGAACAGCCGTGGCATCAGAATGTATGAAATTTGTAAACAAAATTTGGACTTTATTGGTGAATAGGGACTTTCAGCTGGGCACCAGTGTGTGTTTAAACTTACATTTGTAGTTGGACTTTGTTGGCGAAAATAACTGTAAGCTATGCATTAATAAAGACAGACAGGGTACTTCTAGAGTACAGCTGTGTGTAACTAATCAAGCCTTTCCTTCACTGTTATGTTTTTGGTCATCAAAAAGGTATGATTAAAATGCAACAATTCATATTCACCAGAGGAGTGGGAGGGTGCAGGGAGGTGCATTCCCCAGCACTCTCTACCAGCGCCTAGGCGACCCCTGGACTCTGGCCAATTTCCTCTTTTTTATCTCCAGACTGTTACAAGTCCTAATGCACACAACTTGTGAATACGATTTTCGCAAGTAAATTAGTGCATTCGTGGCAGCTCAGAATATCGAATGTGTACATATTATTTATTAGATCATCAATTAATTAGTTGGATTTTTGTTCCAGTCTATAATCGCTTAATTTGTGAACAGACTTTAATAAATTTGATTGAATTGAGTTGGATTAATTAAATTTAACAAATAAATATGTATATGATGAATTCATATTAAGTTTTGTTTGATTTTATGGTGTTTGCAGTGCCAAAGAAGCAGAGGAACACGCAAAGAAAGAGGCAGAGAAAAAGCAGCAAGAGGAATATGATGCCAGGGCTGCTAGTAAGTCATTGAACTCATACTTAAAAACTATGCATGATATATCAATATGCTGTTATTGTTCTTGTTGTGGCAGTTTTGTTGATACAGTACAATGCAACACATTTGTTTTAATTCCTTTGGGGTAATACAGATGTATTGTATTGTATAGTATTGTATTGTCAATATCATATGGGTGCAGTTAGTTTTATAGTGTATCGCTTCATATCACAAGTTTTATGCAGCTTTGTTGTGTTCGTCTTCTGAGCAGGATGCATATTTTTCTCTCTCTTTTTTTATTTACTGCATGTTGTTGAACATAATTTTAATCACTTACCCTCTATATGGAAACTGTACTGTAACTATTTTTGTTGTTGTTTTTGTTTGTATTCAGAATAATGCACATAGCATTTGGTTTTATTCAAAAACAAGGCTATAACATACTGTACCAAAACACCATTTGGGAGATTGCTTGAACTGTACAGTGCAGTATGGATAAAGACTAGCATTGTGCACTTGTGTTTGTTGCAGCTCTGAGCCAGCTGTATGGACATCGTAGACCCTCACATGGCTCACAGAGTAACTTGTCTGAAATGGATGAAAACACACAAGACTCCATGGCTGACAGCAACATTGATGTGTCCGTGAGTACAGAAAATGTATTTGCTGGTTAGAAATCTGGCTTCAGTACATAATACCATTGATGTGTCTGTGAGTATAATTTGTAGCTTTAGTGAATGTATTCTGATGTCAGAAACTTTGCTTTAGTATATAAAATCTATCTGAGAAATATTGAGACTTCAGTTACTTAATGTTAGGCTTTTGTACAATAAAACACAATTTTTTCATTCAAAGAGTGAAACAGCTCAAGATTTATGTTAGTTACTACCCCCTTGAGATCACATTCTAAGTTCGGTATCATTTTGGAAATGGTGAGAATTTATACATTAATTAAATTGGCAGTAGTGAAAAATGTAGCAGTAAATAACCATCGTTATTGTCAGGAGGACTTCTTAAGTCACAATCTCTTTGCTCGGTGGTTGAAATAAAATCTGGCCTTGTAGGTAAAATTACTAAATTCTTGTAGAAGATTAATACCATAAATCTCGATGAGAAACTCTTCAAGCGCCAATAAAAAAAAGTCAGTAAGCAAATGCCTTTGTGATGTTGAAATTTTACAAATGTCTTACATTGTTTTGTAGCAAGGAGATGAGGACAGTATGGATGCAGCAGGTCCCCCCACTCTCACCATCCCATCAGGAGGGATGCTGATAGGTTCTGGGGATGGAGCTACAGTCAAGGGTAACCCTCCACCCTCTCAGCTTCTCTCTCACCTGCTAAAGAGCAGCCACAAAACTCCGTCTGACTTGCAAAGAATAAAACAGGTAAGATTTAATTGAAGGAATACTGTCAATTATATAACTTTTTCTTCTCTTCCTCATTTTTTTTTTTTAACATCTCCTCTGATTTTTCCTTTTTGCCATTTTTTAAATTGACATCAACTTTTTCCTTTCTGTTTCTTCTTGCTTTAAACAATCTGGAGAGAGATAACCTGGATGAATCTTTCAGACATACCTACCGTTACTGTACAGCAGTATTTATTACGGAAAATCAATAAAATAAATCAAAGGTTCCGAAAATACTGATTCTATTCGCACGTTCCAGTCAGCAAATTTACCTCCCAAAATAAAAGCAAAAGTCACTGATTTTGCCTGTCAGTTGGAGCACAGACAGCACATTTCCCTACCGGTTTGCCGAGGAGTGGTTTCCCACCTCTGTGGAAGTTAATCCAAGTTAGTGTGCATGCACGTTCTAATTCAGAATTGATATGAATGTGCAAAGCGTCTTTTCCGAACTTCCAGAGTAGGCCGACTAGTGGCGAAGATGGCGGCTACCAAACACCGAAATGGCATGTGTCTATGGAAGAAGAGGAAGTGACAGAGAACAAACCCTCCAAAAGTGATGTAGAAAAATAAGCGAAGGATTCAATGGAGTGAAGAGGATTACAGAGATCTGAAGAGTGCCTACTATAGGTCTATTTAGAAACAACAGTACCTGAAGAATACATTTCAGCATGTACATAATGTAAATACAAGGTACTTTTCTTATGTATTAGTGTCTTGGAAAATCGTGACCTAGTCCGGAAAAAAAAGGTGTTCCTGAAACTCACTTTTTGGGGTAGGTATGTCTGATCATTGAACCATTGCATGTGTATACCAGAGGTTTTCTTTCTCTACTGGAGGTTTGTATGTCAGAGGTTTTGAGAATCACAACTTGAAATCTTGGAATCTTAACAGTTTGGTGATGGTGTGGGTTTTGTGAGTATGCTGCAAAGTATACATTTGATAAAAGGAAACACCTGCACATGACCTTATGAAGCTCATTCTGTGTAGGAGCAAGAGCAGGTGAAACAGGAGCAAGAGCAGTTGGATGTGGGTGGGTCAGGGATGGACAACTCCGTCGATATAGTGTCATCCGTGGCAACCCCTTCTGTATCCTCCACCAGCCAGCAGTCCGACTTTGATGATGCTGCCGGTACAAGTTAGTTTTCTTGTAGCACAATATAGCACAACATAACATATTGTATATAGCGTAGCTATAATATCATAGCATAGAATGGGTTAGCTTTCCATATTTCCAATGGCATAGCATATATTGCATTGAAAATGACTGCACTATAGCATGCACAGTGAACACGTGTAAATCTGAAAGAGATCCTAAGGTTTAAATTGTGTTATCTTCAGCTCTGTTGAAGAGAGTGAACAAATTGAAGAAAACTTATCAATAGATTAAAAGCTAAGCAAAACAAGTTCAGCAGTCAGGAAGATGCTTCTGTGTTGAATTGGATACTTTCCTTGTGACTGACAAAAAAAAAAAAAATCAAATCTGGCCAAAGTTTGAAGGGCCTCTGTCATTGTTCTGGGAGTCATGTCTGTTTAGTCTTACAACATGTATGAAATAAGTGTGTGTAAAGTTCCACATACTAGTCACTTTGTGATTGTTTTCACTATAATCATATTGCTTTTCAGTAATAACATTTTTACTGTGTTTACCAGGCAAAGAAGAGGCTCAAAGTGAAAACACAGAGGTTCAGAGTGTGGACAATCTTAGCATAAAACAAGGTAAGGGTAATCAGTAATGTTTTATTTGTTGTTGTTGTTTTATTAACATATCACAAATCGGATCCTGCTGTCATTTAAAGCTTTATTAGAGGGCACATTGGATCTTGCAAGCACAATAAATTTGAAAATAAAAGGAAGAAAGAGATGAAAATTTATAAAGGTTTATTTTTAGCAATTTACAATACCAGCTAGTTTTTAGCACCGAGCAGTTAAAAAAACGCTTTAGCAACAAACCATTACACAAATGGACATCTGTTTATTGCCCAAGGTAAATACAAGCATATTTGACAGTGAAAACCAAGCAACAAAATTTGCTATGGTTTGTGTATGTGCATGAGGCATAGATAAGATCACAAATCCAAGTGTATTTTACCTCAAGCCATCATTTTAATATGTGAACAAACCATGGATATGATCACTGTTTCAACTGGTTTATTTTTTATTACAGAAGTGAAGGAGGAGGCCAGTAGCCAGGAGAGCTTGACGTCCAGTGAGAACTCCTCTGACACCAAGCTGGTCGGTAGTGGAGACAAGATGCACAGCGGTCCTAACTTGTCAGACTTGAAACCTGACCCACCCGCTGATGTGGGCATTGAAGTAGGGCAACCAGAGTTCAGTTTTTATTAGCTGTTTAGTTGGTTTGTTTACATTGATTGATTCACTGTGTTCTCATTCCTTTACCGTGTAGCCTGACTGAACTGTATAACAGTATCATTTTCTGTTTGTGAAGGGAAACATGAAAGTTGGAGAGTAAAGTACCATATACCCATGTTAGATCATGACTGTGATACATTACATTAATTTCAGTGGCTCGCCGAATTAGCATTGGAGCCCATATTTTGCCAAATTTTATTATATTGAGCTTGGTTTTATCATCTTAATGATTTTACCCCATCATGTATTACAATTTTGCCATACTTTCTTTTTTTCTGACAGTAAATATTAATAGTATACTAGTAGTACGACTGTTGTAGTCACCTACAGTTAAAGACTTTTTCCTTTGTTAGTCTGTGCAGCTTGCATTTTTATAACCGTTATAACTGACTGGATTCTCACCGCACAGGTATCATTGAGTGCTGTGATTTCAGTCTCAGGATGATGACAAGAGCGATTTGGACGGCGCTACGTTCATCAGTGTGGATGAGGAAGTGTCCATCAAGGAAGAACCAGCATCACCAGCCAGCAGCATTTTGTCCAACCTGAGTGAACCCCGTTCAGCAAGACGCAGTAGAGGTAAATAGCAGCTACTTTATAAATGTAATAAAATAAGGATGCTTTAATGCTATTATAACTTAAAATTATTTCAGGTCAAATCACTAACATTTTTACCATTTTTGTTTATGTCCATGTTTCATCTTTTCTTAAACAGGGTGCTTTTTTTATGTCGCATTATTATGAAACTGAAGGCTAAATGCAAATGGGCAAATTTCAAGTTTGATTGATGCCTGAGAAGATATAATTTTGATGAAGTGTAATGAAGTTATCTTGTTTTTTGAGTATTTAATGATAGTTTTAGACTGTTTTATCTTTGCCACTTGCTTCTTTCATTTAGTATGTATTGCAGTTTGCATTTGTGCTAAACAAATTTGGTTGGACTACTCATTTGCACTTCAGGTTATTTCACAACAGGGTCAACATCTAGCGGTAGAGGCTTGGGCAGATTGATAAGGAAGAGACCATTTGTAAGTGTAACACTTAAAAGTTTATTTTTTATAATAAGCATGTGTTTGAGTTAAATTGCCCTCAGTTGTCTTGCCATACAGTGCGTGATATAACGATTAATGTTTAGATCAGATTTTTTTGGAGAGAATATGACATTTACTTGAAGCTGGAGTTTGAACTACAATTTCTCTTTATTTAGGTTTTGTAGTGATAAATATGATGAGCCACAGGATTTTGAACTGCAGGACTGGTGTATTTATATATATATTTGTTGATTGTGATTATTTTACTGACACACAAAACGGCCTCAGAATTTTGGGTTCCAGGAAAAGGACGACACCAGTTCACGTCACAGTGAGGCAGACAACACGGACGATGATGCAGCACGAGAGAGCGATGATGTTTTATCTCGCCATGCCATCCTAGCTCCATCTGCTTTCCTGGAGTCTGTGCCCAACAGTCCTGCTTCTACTGGCATGTATGTATTGAGTCCCTGCCATATTCTCAGTTGTGTTTTTCTTTTGTTAAAAAGAGGCGAAATTTTGGATATTTTTGTGATATTTTCATGTTGCTCACAGCTCTTTCTGCTAATCAAAATTAATGTATCTAGTATTCACAGTTCAGTTTGTTCACCCTTTGAGTGAACTGTTACTTGTGGAAAAGCATAGGCCATGATGGCTGCTTGGATTCTAGATATTTAGAATAAAGTATATTAATCCTTTCGCTTCATTATGGACGTATGACGCATGTTCTCTCTGACTGCCTTGCAATGCTTGTGGGACATAAAATAATAATAATAATAACGGATTTTTATATAGCGGGTACTCCAGCCTATGACCAGACTCACCACGCTTTACATAATCATTACATATAAATACATGCACTCGATAAAACATTGCTTTTGCTACAATACACCAAAAGACAGAACAGTAAGGGTACACTATTTACAACTATGTACACAAATTACAAAAAAAAAAGACAGAAATAGACTATTTACAACTATGTACACAAATGACAGAAAAGACAGAAATAGAATAGCAAAAAACCTATTCACAGCTATTTATATGCCCGGTTAGGCCCAAGAGGAAAAACAGTATAAATATGTACAGCCGTGTATACACTTACGGATCAGACAGAGACAAAAGAGGAGAGAATGGCAGCGGGATACAAATCAGTCTGAATAATGCAGTTTGAAGAGGTGGGTTTTGAGGGCCTTTTTGAATGCTTGTGTTGATTGTATGTTGCGGATATGGGAGGGAAGGGAATTCCACTGCTTAGGTGCGGCGTAGGCGAATGCACGTTGGCCGTATGTCTTAGTGCGGGTGACGGGAACCTTGAGTGTGCGAGTTTCAGCAGAAGATCTTAAAGTGCGTGAAGGAGAGTAGACAGACAGCAGGTCAGCAAGGTAGGAGGGACAAGAATCAGTGAAGAAGTTGTGACAGAGAACAGAGAGTTTGTACTTTATGCGTGCTTGCACAGGAAGCCAGTGAAGGGAATGTAGTAGAGGTGTGATGTGATCGCGTTTCTTAGCTCGGAATATTAGTCTAGCTGCTGAGTTCTGAACCTTTTGTAGCTTGTCAATGATGTGTTTTGGGGAGCCAGCGAGGAGAGAGTTGCAATAGCCAAGACGAGAAAGGACGAGAGCGCAGACTAGGGTTTTGGTGGCAGTGAGTGTAAGATAGTGGCGAAAGAAGCTGATTTGGCGTATGGCCGTGTATGCAGAGCGACAGACGTTGGAGATGTGGTTGTTGAGGGACAGGTCATCAGAGAGAATGTAGCCGAGATTTCTTGCTGAGGATGATAACTGAATGTTTGTTGTCCCTACTGTAAGCGATGTTGGGAGAGGCGGGAGTGAGGAGGAGGTGTTGTGCTTGTGAATGAGGAGGGCTTCGGTTTTATCGCCATTAAGCTTAAGCTTGTTGAGTGTCATCCATGACTTAATGTCTGTGATGCAGTTCTCCAAAGTCTGAACAGTGGAATTAATGAGAGAGGGGGCAGTGGATTTATAAAGTTTTGTGTCGTCTGCAAATGACTGACTCTCAACAGCATGCTTTCTAAGCAGGAGAAGCAGTGGCTTGGTGTACAGAGTGAACAACACCGGCCCTAAAACGGAACCCTGAGGCACGCCGCACACCAATTCTGCTGTTCTGGAGAAACATCCATCGACAGTGACTGCTTGTGATCTGTCAGAAAGATATGAGTGGAACCAAGCCAGGACCGAGCCGGAGATTCCAAAGTAGTGTTGAATAGTGTTAAAGAGAATGTGGTGGTCGACTGTGTCAAAGGCAGCTGAGAGGTCTAGTAAGGTGAGAACGGAGACGTTACCATTATCTAAGGCCAGCAACAGATCATTGGTTACCTTTAGGAGGGCTGTCTCAGTGCTGTGGAAGGGTCGGTAGGCAGACTGGTTGGGGCAAAGTAAAGCGTTATCATATAGGTAGGCAAACAGTTGTTTGAGAACAATTTTTTCTATGACTTTGGACAGGAAGGAGAGGTTTGAAACAGGTCTATAGTTCTTTAGATTATTTTTGTCTAAACTTGGCTTTTTAAGGAGGGGTTTGATGACAGCCGCTTTGAGCACAGAGGGAACAACACCAGAGGACAGACTCTCGTTGATAATGTTTGTAATGGTCGGGAGTAGGGGGTCAAGATTCTCTATCAACATGGGGGTAGGAATGGGGTCAAGAGAGCAAGATGTTGGTTTTGAGCTTAAGATGACTTTCTTGACTTCTTGCTCTGTTATTGGTTGAAAAACTTCCATCTTTGCGGTAGTGAGGGAAGGTGAGAGTGGGTTAATGAGTGGGATCTCATGGCTGTCAAGAGCGGCCCTTATGTCAGTCACTTTATGTGTGAAATAATTACAAAATACATCTGGGAGCTGACATGGTGGATGCGTGGATGGGAGTGATGTTGCATTGCTCTTACCCCTTAGCTGATTGCAAATGTTGAACAACTGTTTGCAAGTTTCGCTGCTGCTAATTCTGTCGCTAAAGTACCGGGTTTTGGCAGTCTGGACTATTTTAGTGACCCGTTTTTTTGCAGCGGTGAAAATCTGCTTGCTGACTTCTAAACCCGATTTAAGCCACTTTTTCTCTGCTTTGCGTCGGTGTTTCTTCGCCTCGGAGAGCTCGTCTTTAATAGACTCGTACCAGGGTGCTGAGCGTGTTGCCTTGACCTTTTTCTGGGCCACGGGGGCGTGCCGATCAAGCACCGCCTGAAGTGTACTATTCAGCTGATCCACAGTGGGGCACAGTTCTGGGGTCACTTTAGCGGTAAGCTCTTGCTTGAAAGCATCCCTATCCATGGTATGCAGGCTGCGAGCCTCCCTGAACATGGGAGGAGGAGGGGGGGCTGCGAGGTTTAGTTCGCACATGACACAGAAATGGTCAGATGTTAATTCCTGGGTGACTGAAGTTGATCTAACAACATTATCCTGAGGCCTATGCATAACCCAATCTATGATGTGACCACGGCTATGGGTGGGTTCTGTGACTGACTGAGAAAGACTAAACTGATCTAAAAGTTCAAGCATTTTTGCGGTGGAAGGTTGCTGGGGTTGGTCAAAGTGAAAGTTAATGTCTCCTAAAACTATGTATGTTCCTGACAGTGTGTTGCAATAATCGAGCAGGACTGGAAATTCTTGGTGAAAAATTGCATCAGTTAATTTATTTTTCTTGCTTGGAAAGGTGCGATATATGCATATGAAGTGAATGTTCTGCTGTGGAACGGACAGACTGAGGTGAACAACTTCAAAGGACGAGTGAGTGAACGCGAAGTCTGTAATGAAGCCTAGGTGACGGGACAGACTGTTTCTGTAAATGATAGCGAGGCCACCACCGCAGTTTGAGCGAGGTAACGAACATACAGAATAGCCAGAAGGGGTTAAATCAGAGCATTTACCCTCGTCACCAGTCTGCCGAAACCACGTTTCTTGTATGAACATAATGTCAGTCTGCTTGTCTGAGATGAATTCATGCAAAGCCGTACGTTTTTCGTTAGGACCCAGTGATTGAGCGTTGAATGATGCAATGAGTAAAGTGCTGTGGCTATCGAGGTGTGAAGATAGAGGTTGAGGGGAGAGGTTGATGTGAATGAGATTGTCTGTGTTACAGCGATGAGTCTCAGGCCTAGTGATACATTCTGGGTGTGATGCAATATGAAGCGTGGGGTCACAGTTGTAAAGCATAGGCGATCTGTTTGAAAGGACAACAGGGATAGACGAGATGTTTTGTTACGTTTGCCTCCACGACTGTTTTCTGGGCAAATGACGGCCGATCGATAACTCTTTTAATCGGAACACAAGGTCGGGAGCGAGCTGTGTGCATTTAGTCTTCAATGACAATAGCTTATCGCGTGTGTAGCTTGTGGATGGAATTTCGGAGCAAAATGGCGGACCACGTGAGTGCGAAACAGCACAGTGAACGAGGCGAAAAAACGATAGAGTAAACAAACGAACATAAAAAGAGAAGCAATGCAACGCTACACTTACTTGAGGATCCATGAGACAACAATTACACAATACAAAACTCACAACAAACCTTTCAGTTCGCATAGCAAAAGAACATGGAAAAGAGAGTAATTCAGTTACTACCTTTGAAGCACTTTCCTCTCTGAAAGCATCGAAAGGCCTATGTTTCTAAACGAGTTTTGTGGTTGCAAAAAGCTCATGTTTGATCGTGCTCTTCGAAAAAACATGACTGTTAGAAACTGTGTGCCTCTCGAAGATTTTCTTGTTAAAATATTGCAAGACAGTGATAGTGGGGAAGGAGATTTCGATGGAAATAGAAACTATGATTCTGATTTTTAACCTGTAAATTCTGATTCTACATCTAGATCTAGTGACAGTGGCAGTGATTCAATCCATGACCAAGAGAAACTAAGGTAGAATTAGTACGTACCCGCCGAATTGCTTCAAGCAGGAGGAGAAGTGATGATTGACGCCCTAACCATTATCTGTAACAAGATCTGGCAAAGTGGGGAGTGGCCTACACCATGGACACTGTTGCTTGTCATCACTCTTCCTAAAAATGGTAACCTTCAGGAATGTCAAAACTACCACACCATCAGTCTCATCAGCCATCCCAGTAAAGTCCTCCTGAAAATAATGCTCCACAGGTTGAAACCCCAAGCTGAACAAATCATAGGCAAAAAACAAGCAGGATCCAGGACAGGGGGAAGTACCACTGAGCAGATTTTAAACCTCAGAATAATCTGCAAGAAATCTCTACAGCACCAACCACATCTATATCTTGTGTTTGTAGACTCCAAGAAAGCGTTTGACAGAGTCTGGCATGCAGCTCTGTGGTCAACCACAGGTTGAAACCCCAAGCTGAACAAATCATAGCCAAAAAACAAGCAGGATCCAGGGCAGGGGGAAGCACCACTGAGCAGATTTTAAACCTCAGAATAATCTGCAAGAAATGTCTACAGCACCAACCACATCTATATCATGTGTTTGTAGACTTCAAGAAAGCGTTTGACAGAGTCTGGTATGCAGCTCTGTGGTCAACCATGAGTGTACACAACATCAGCCCTAACATTATTAAAGTCATCAAAAGCCTGTATGATGAGGCTACCAGTGCAGTCCTCCACAACAGCACCATCGGGAACTGGTTCAGAACAACAATCGGTGTGCATCAAGGATGCTTACTCTCGCCAACACTCTTTAACATCTTCCTGGAGCGCATCATGTCAGATGCCCTCGCAGATCACGAAGGCACAGTCAGCATAGGGGATAGTGCAATCTCCAACCTCCGTTTTGCGGACAACATTGATGGATTGGCTGGAGAGGAACAAGAACTTAAACAGCTAGTACAGAGTCTTGACACCACTTCCAGAGCCTTTGGAATGGAAATACATGCAGAGAAGACCAAAATGATGACCAACAACACTAATGGCATCAACACGGACATCAAAGTTCAAGGCCAATCCCCCAACACAGTGCATAGCTTAAAATATTTAGGATCCATTGTATCAGATAATTGGTCCCGACAGGAAGTCCTCTCCAGGATCACACAAACAACTGCTGCCCTGACAAGATTGAAGCCCATTTGGAAAGACATGACCATCAGTCTAAACTATAAGGTAAGGCTGCTGCGCTACCTTTTTATTTCCTTCGTTTTATACGCTTGCGAAACATGGACCCTCACAGCAAACCTACAACGAAGAATACAAAGCATGGAGATGAGGTGCTACAGAAGACTTCTGGGCATTTCCTATACCCAGGACATCACCAATGACGAAGTCCGACAGACCATCACGATGACATGCTCACAGCGGTGAAGAAACGGAAACTCCGATAGTATGGCGATGTCACCAGAGCATCAGGCCTTGCAAAGACCATCGTGCAAGGCATAGTGCAAGGCGGCAGAAGAAGAGTGAGACAAAAAGTGTTGGGAGGACAACATTTTAGAATGGACTGGCTTGAGTGACACTGGGCGAAGCCATGAGGGTTGCTAAGGACAGCGAAAGATGGAGTACACTGGTTGAATGATCATCTGTGGTGCCCCAACGACTTTCGAGTTACAGGATAGGATATGATAGGAGCCGGAGTACAGTCTGTGTTTTTATTTTATTTTTGTTTTATTTGATGTCCAATGAAGTTAGCCATTCCTGATTGTGATAATGTTTTTTATTTTGCCTGTCAGCGACAATATTTTTTGTTAAAAAGAGTTTTGCTAAAATTAAATTTCACACTTTCTTACAGACACACAAATCTTCATTTACTTATTTACTAATCTGTAGCAGATATGAACTCTGTATTAAATTTCAGTTTTCCATGGATACCTACTTGTATTGGTTTATTCTGAGGCAAATTTTCTCTAGCATACAGCATGCAAATCAAGCTAGCAGTGAAAGGGTTAAGGGAAAAAGGCAAATATTTATTCTCTAGAAAGTGTTGTTTTGGGTGGAATGGGATTATATTTAATTTACTTCTATTCTTTATATCCCGTATGTACAGATAAAATGGCTGTCACCTATAAATCTTATATTAATTACACATACTGTACCATGACTCAACAAGTGCAATGTTTTGGCGTTGCTAGGTGATAGTGCCCTTTTAGCGGAAGCTGGCAAAAACAAATCCAACATAGAGTTGCTTCCCCTGCACCAAACCGTCCCGTGCCCCACGTGCCACAATACGCGTCTAAGCGCTCACGGCAAAGGACAGCACGCCTCTTTCCTTATTTGGCACTTGGTTAGAGTGGTTGTGCCTATTGTAGCTCTCTTTTTGCTGGCTTACTGCGTTCGCCCGGTAGTTCGTTATTGCTGCTGCCGGCGGAGTTGAAAGGTTTTCTCCATTTTGCTGGTTTAATATCCTATTACCGCAGCGATTCGTCGTGTTCCACCCCGTTGCTGCGGGTCTCTCCTTTGTCGTCTGTTCACGCTAGATAGGTCGGTTTACGGTCCCTTCTGTTGCTGTTAGCGCAGCTCCCGCTACGTCCGGGTTTTCTTCCGTCCCCTCTTCTGCCGTCTTCACTACCGCTTTGCTTCGTTGGCTTCGCTGTTTGTCCACTCCTGCGCCCCCTTCTTCGTTGTCTTCTGCCTTTCAGGTCAGTAGAAGTGGTGGTGAAGAGGTGGGGAGTGGTGGTAGTGAGGTGAGAGGGGCTCCTTGGTCTTGCCAGAAGTGACCTTGGGGCCGTTTCTGGTCAAGGTTTCGACCAGAAACATATAAGTGGTCGCCCTAGTTTAGGACCACATAACATTTTCCAGCAGGGACGCTCCGGCACGGCCGGGCCAGCTACTTGCTGAAGCCGTTCCCTTCTGTTTCCTACGGGATTCAGACCGGGTCGGGACTTCTGGCTTATATAAGTGGTCGCCCTAGTTTAGGACCACATTAAATGTCCGGCAGGGACGCCCCGGCACGGCCGGATAAGCTCCCTGCCGAAGCCTTCCCTTCTGTTTCCTGCGGGATTCAGACCGGGTCGGGCCTTCGGGCTAATGTCAAGCTTGGGTCACGTACAGCACTGCACGCAGTGTTACGTCCAGCTGCGACAAGGGGTGTGGCTTCCGGTTCGTCCGGTTTGTCCCTCATCTCCCCACTCCAGCCCTCATTGCTCTCCACTTCCGTTTGCGGTCGTGGGGCGGGGGCTCTAGTTTCCGGTACGGGGGGTACGGTACACCCGTCACCCTCTTCCTTTTCCGGTTTGGATTCTCCCCCTCATCCTCCTTTGTACTCCACTTCCGCTTGCGGTCGTGGGGCGGGGGATCTGGTTTCCGGTACGGGGGGTACGGTACACCCGTCACCCTCTTCCTTTTCCGGTTTGGATTCTCCTTCTCATCCTCCTTTGTACTCCACTTCCGCTTGCGGTCGTGGGGCGGGGGCTCCGGTTTCCGGATCGGGGGGTACGGTTTGCCCGTGGCCCCCTTCCGTTTCCGGTTTGGGTCAAGCTTACCCTGTTCACCCTTCGACCTCTGTCACTTCCGGTTTCGGTTGTGGGTCGGGGGTACTGGTTTCCGGTGCTGTTGGTTCGATTTTTTCGTTACCTTCCTCCGGATTACATGCGAACGCCGCTTTGCCTTTGTACGCGCCGCCTTCTGGTGGGGATGGGGCACTCTTGGTTCCTCCTACCCTAGTTCCTGATTTCTCGGGTGCTGGGGCGTTCTATCCGGCCCTTAACCCTGAGGCTCTTTTTAGAGAGGCGGTTCTACACGCTGCGGCTTTTTGTCCTCAGGTGGTGGAGGAGGTTTCGGTGCCCCTACCACACCTCCATTCCTTCCTAGGCGGGACTCTTGCTTCTGCCGAGTCTGATGAGGCTTGCCTTGTATTCAGGGAGTCTCCTAGTGTTAAACGTTTTGTGGATTGGGCCTTTTCTACGGCTAGAGGACTTAAAGAGGGCGAGGCCCCTTCCTCTTCGTTTGAGGAAGTCCCTCGGTTCCCTAGAGCTTCCGCTGTGGGCTCTTTTTTGAGTTTGTCTTCATTGACCGGTGTTCCCGGGAGGTTCCTCTCTCGGTCTTTTCTTCCGAAGTCATCGCTCCCGGTTTCCCAGGATGATCTTGCTCTTTTGGGGGGCCTCAAGCCTTTGCCTCCTTCATCGATTCCTGTTCCAGTCGGTGGTCTGGCACAGATAGAGGAGGCTATTGTTAGGTCACTTGAGTATGCTTCTCTCGCTGACGCACTTTCTGCTGCGCTGTCTTCTGCTTTTCTTTCTGGGCACATTTTCTGCGAGGAGGGTTCGTTGATTTCGGTGAGGTCCTTGTTGCAGGCCCTCTGTACCTCCATCGTTCTGGGTTGCGAATCGCAGGCTATTGCCTATGTCAACCTGCTTCTTGCGCGTCGTGACGCTTTTCTTCAGTCAGCGTCTCCGTTGCCTCCGCTCTTGTCCTCCTCGCTTCGGGTGGGACCCTTGGTACCCAGGCATGCTACTTTTCCTGGAATTCCAGGAATTCCTGGAGATCGATCTTTGGCTTTCCTGGTGATTGAAAAATTTCCTGGAGTATTAAAAAAATGTGTGTCGAAAAAAAAAAAGCAAGCGTTCTTATCACGGTAGGCGATATCAGCGGGATTCGTCTGCTAGACCGCCATGACAGTCAATTTAACGATCATATCAAAGCGGCGTTGTGATTGGCTAGCTAAATTTATCTCACCAATCAGATTGCTTCTCTCTTACGTGATTCGCTCTGTACGTGTTATAGCCAGTGGTTTCCGTTTGATTTTTGACAGTCTTCACCACGATTCTCTGTTTTTTTAAGTTTGATAACGTATGGAAGCGTTTTTGTGATGATATATACTACTAATAGTAGCATAGTATCAAAATGTTTCGAACCGACATTGTAATAAGAAACACAGTAGGAGACTGGGACAAAGGTCTCAAAAACAAGTGGCGTTGGGACTGGCTGCAGAGAACACTGGATTATGAAGTAAAAGTTGTCGGGAAAGAAAAAGAAAAAAAGAAGTACAATAATGTTAACAGACATGTAGCCTACCAGTGTCATTTCTTGTATATAGTTTAAACTAAAATGTTTTTTTTTTCGTCTTTGTTGATTGATTTTTCGTCTCTCAAAAAGTGCTCAGAATGTGCCAGATTGCACAGATTTTAACTTAAAAAAAAAAAAATTTCCGGGGGGGCATGCCCCCGGACACCCCTAGGGGGCTCGCCTGCTTTGCAGGCTCGCTCTCGGGGCTCTGCTAATCCTTCCAAAATTTTCCTGGAAAACAAAATTTTCAGAGTAGCATGCCTGGTACCCGACTCTCTGTTTGGTCCTTATGTTCGCGCAGCTGTTCGCGAGGAGTCGGACCGGTCCCAGTCGGTTGGTTTCGCCTTCTGGGCTCGAGACACCCCTTCGGCCCCGCCTTTCTTTCCTGACAGGTGTCGAGATCGCTCGGTCCGTGGTCTCTCTCCTCGGGGTGGTCCGTGTGGTACTTCCTCTTCCCGTGGCAGGGTTGAGGTAGGCCGTGGGCGTTTACGCAGTGGCGCGTTTTCCACCAGTCCTATCCCTGCCTGTCCACCCCTAGGTGTTCTACCCCTCCGGGCAGGTGGCTTGGCTCGTCAGTTTCATGCTTGGCTCGGCCTCCCCTCTGCTAGCAGTTGGGTTCTAGAGGTGATTCGGTCGGGGTTCAAACTTCAGTGGGGTTCCTCTCGGCCCCCGCTTCGTCGCTCCCCGCCTTTGTTTCGCCCCCTGTCTCCTCCTGAGGCTCAGGCGATTCTCGATGCGGAGGTCATAGCCCTTCTCCAGAAGGGCGCTATAGAGGAGGTCCTTTGCCCTCACTCCCCGGGGTTTTACGGCCGCCTCTTCGTTGTCCCGAAGGCATCCGGCGGTTGGCGCCCGGTGCTCGATCTTTCCTCGTTGAACAAGTTTCTTCGCCGCATTCGTTTCCGCATGGAAACTCCCGCTGCGGTGCGTATGTCTCTGCGCCCGGGGGATTGGGCTACCTCTATCGATCTTTCTGACGCCTATTTCCATGTGTCTATTCATCCTCTTCACAGGCGTTGGATGCGTTTCGTCTGGAGAGATCGGGTTTTTCATTTCAAAGCCCTTCCCTTTGGTTTGTCTCTCAGTCCTTGGGTTTTCACAAGGATTGTCAAAGAACTTGCTGCCGTAGTCCGCGGACTCGGGGTGCGGTTCTCTGCTTATCTTGATGACTGGTTGGTCAAGGCTAGTTCTCACGATCTCTGTCTTGTGCACACCAGGCTCGTTCTCCTTTGGGCTCGGCGCTTGGGGTTCTCTATGAACCCTCTCAAGTCTGAGTTGTCTCCATCTCAGGTTTTCAACTACCTGGGAATGTCGTTCGACACTCGCGATTGGTCGGTCCGCCCTTTGGCTCGTCGGGTGCAGAAGCTTCAGTCCCTTCTGCTACTTTTGGAGAGTCAGGATTTCGTGTCAGCCAGATTTATGGCCTCTCTTTTGGGGTCGTTTGAGTCTATGGTTCCTCTGGTTCCCCTCGCGGGAGTTCGCAAGCGGCCGATTCAACGTTGGCTTTCTTCCCGTTGGAGTCAGTCCAGCAATTCCTGGGACGCTCTTTTTCCGGTCACGGCGGACCTTCGCGCTTCTCTGCTTCCTTGGCGGAATGTTGAGTGGCTTTCTTCGGGGGTGCCTATCTCCCCTCCGCTTCCGGTGGCCGAAATCTTCACGGATGCGTCTTTGGTCGGTTGGGGTGCGCATACTGGCAGCCTTTCAGCCCACGGTTTTTGGTCTCAGGACCAGCTGTCTTGGCATATCAGTCGCCTGGAGATGGAAGCCGTTTGCCTGGCTCTTCATCGTTTTCTTCCCTCCCTGCCTCGGGGCCTCTTGCTCGTTCGCTCCGACAGTACCACTGTGGTTTCTCTCATCAACCACTTCGGGGGTACCCATTCCCCTGCTCTCTCCATGATGGTGGAGAGCCTCCTTTTGTGGTTAGCTGATTTCGGTTGTACGCTTGTGGCCAAGCATGTCAGCGGCTCTGTCAATGTCTTGGCCGATCTTCTGAGTCGCCCTCATTGTGTGGTCCACACGGAATGGACGCTGTCCCACTCTGTTCTTCAACCAGTTTGGGCGGCGTGGTTTAAACCTCTGATTGATCTTTTTGCCACTCGTTACTCTTCCAGGCTACCCCTGTTTGTGTCGCCGGTCACAGATTGCCTGGCTTGGGCGGTGGACGCGTTGTCCTTTTCTTGGGAGGGGTTGGAGGCTTATGCCTTCCCTCCATTCCCCCTCCTTCCGCGGGTTCTCAGGAAAGCTGAAGAGGAGTCCCCTTCTCTCATTCTCGTGGCTCCCTTTTGGCCAGCTCAGCCCTGGTTCCCCGATCTCCTTCGTCTTTCCCAGGGGCGGTGCATTCCTCTCGCTCTCGGGGCGCGATCGCTTCTGCAGCCTCGATCCGGGATTCCACACGGCAATCCAAGCGTTCTCCGTCTTCACGCTTGGCTGTTGTCCGGCCTTCTATAGGGGCTTTCTGGGCTTCAGGAGACCTCGGCCGGTTCCAGCTTGCTTCCTGTTTCTGTCCTGCCATACTCGAGAGGATGGCTTCTTGGAGTCGGTTCTGTGGTCATGGCCCTACAGTCCCGGTCCTCTTCTCCAGCCTGTTCACGGTAAGTTTGTTTCAGATAAAGTTGCTTCCCTCCGTCCTTTTCGTGCTAATCTGCACTTGTTGAGTCATGGTACAGTATGTGTAATTAATATTAAAATTTTATCTCTAAATTTATTATTAATAAGCATACTTACCATGACTCAATTTAATGTCCCTCCCACCTCCCCGCAGTTCCAAATAAGAAATGAGGTGTGCTGTCCTTTGCCGTGAGCGCTTAGACGCGTATTGTGGCACGTGGGGCACGGGACGGTTTGGTGCAGGGGAAGCAACTCTATGTTGGATTTGTTTTTGCCAGCTTCCGCTAAAAGGGCACTATCACCTAGCAACGCCAAAACATTGCACTTGTTGAGTCATGGTAAGTATGCTTATTAATAATAAATTTAGAGATAAAATTTTAATTTTAATTATGTTTAGTTTAATGCTGAAAAATCCCAATTTTGGTATGCAACTTTCAGAAGTGATACTGAGGATGAGAAGGCATACAAAGCGTGGAAAAAATCCATTATGCTGGTTTGGAGGACTGCATCTAATCACAAGTAAGTTTTATTCGCCTTACACTTCGGACTAAGTTAGATTTGGTTAGATACATTATATTTCAATACAATATATCTTCCTTAACTCTTAGCGTCCTATAAGGTTTTCTGTACATTTGCGCCTATATCCTGTAAGGATTTCAAGTTTATTGCAATAAATTGGGTTATGAATTTGAAAAAATTGCAAAAAATTTATTTATTGTCACATTAACTTCATATTTTAGGATATGTTTACAAAATGGTTATTCTATGTACCCAAAAAACCATTTTGACTTTAGTACTATTTGTACCTGTTGGAATCTTGTAATTAATTCATAATTACAGGTATTTTACGGACTATGTTAATAAAACAACAACAAGACAGTGTGAATTGCATGTGAATGTGTGCACAGTCAGTCAACACAGACAAGAAAACTCACTCTGGTTGTCTACACCAAGTCCTTGTGCTCTTTCAGCAATAAGCTCATCAATAAGGTTACAAAACTCACTATTACTGTCGGAGCTATCCCCTGCCATCATGGCCGAAAATTTCGCAAACTCAATCCTCAAACAAAATCGTTAAAAAAGTTCACAAAACCACGTCAAACTTGCAAAAACTATAGCGGAAAACACACGGGAACCTTTCCGGCAGTTGACTAAACCTTCTCTCACGCACAGGAGAGTTCCTATTTCCTGTGATTTACTGACTAAAAGGTGCACTAACGAGGCGCGCATTACCGTGCTTCAGGATTATGGGCGAGGCGCGCATTACCGCACTATAGGACGCTAAGAGTTAAATGTCATGCTGAGAAAAAAAGAGCATTTTAATAATGTAATACATTCTTTGGTATTGTATTAATTCTACAAATCTTATTAATTACCCTGTAAGGAATTTCAAATAAACCTAAGTTCCTGGTAAATTCAAGTACAGCTTATTTGGTTGACATCAAGTTTGGGTTAAGAAGATTTTGTGGTTATTTGAAATTATTATTATTTTGGGGTCATCTTTACAGCAACAAACAAGACACTATTAATTTCTTCCTTTTTGATTCACATGCATAGCAGTTTCAGTCTATATACTCACCTCCAAAAAAGATATTACTATTGAACTTGATTCTTTGATGCATGATGGATATCAATGAGACACACATACTGTGCAAATTTGGTCGACATCACTACAAGGTTAAGGTCACTGGGGCTGTCCCAAGTCGGTTCAAATAGGTACTTTGAAGTGACCCTAAACCTAAACTATGATAGATATAAAGTCCAAACTTGTTGTATTTAGAGGTGATAGATTGATCTTTCATATGTGTTCCAATTTTGCGTTGATCTTGAAGGTCAAGGGCGTTTTAGGCCTTGCAGAAAGATTTTTTTTAAAATAAGTAATCGTACAATGTAATGACTGTATATTTAACCAATAGTATGCCACAACATTGGATTATTTGATCAAACATGAGCATGAGAGGTCATGTGAAGGTAAAGGTCATCTCATTATCAAGGTCATTAAAGGTCAAGGTCATCCCAAGGTCACTGGTGTTGTTTTTATTTGTGTGCATTAAAACAACTTTTGCTGTAATTTATTTGATCGTACATGAGTGTATTTGGAGTCAGAGGTCAATGTCATATCAAGGTGAAGAACCTAGAACATAGAAAGATTAAAGTCGGTATTACTTACTACTTAGCATTTTAATTCCACCGTTTCATTTTCATGTTAAATGTCACATCATATGGACTTTGCCCTTATAGTTTTGCATACATTTAAGGTTTTGGTTCACTTCATGACATGAAGTCTTGCAGCTTTTAACAAAATTGAGCTTTTATTCCAGAGATGCCAGTGTGTTTCTTCACCCAGTCACGAACGATATTGCTCCTGGTTATCACAACGTTGTGCACAGGCAAGGCAATTTTACCTTTACTTTTGAAACAATAAGATATACAGTGTAAAGGAAACTTTATATTTAGAGTTGTTTTAAACATCTAATGGAAAGGAAAGACACAAATTTATGTTTAGATGTATTATTTTTTGATTCTACATACAATGGCGAAATTTACGTCTTTTACATTTATATTCAAAGTGAGATCATTCCCTGTACATGAAAAGTCTCTTCAGTTTAAATAGATGTTTACATTTGAGACGAAAAGATGCAAACAAAATTTAAATTGTTGAATTAGATTGACATTACTGACAAGAGTTTCAGTATTTAGGCTGCTATAGAATCTGACAATATTTTTGCAATGCAGTGTTTTATTTATTATTATGTAACTGTTTTTGAAGGCTGTCGCAGTCTTCTATTCAAAAATTAATTGCAACCTTTATTTATTGCTCATTTTATTTATTTATTTATTTCAGGCCAATGGACATGCACACGATCAAGAAGAACATAGAGAATGGTACAATCAGAACGACGGCAGAGTTTCAGCGTGACATGATGCTAATGTTCACAAATGCCATTATGTACAATTCATCCAACCACAATGTTTATCGCATGGCTCAAGGCATGTATGACGATGTCCTCGTAAGTCTAGAGGTGAGTATTTACAAGGATACAGTCATGTGCATGTGTCTTTGTGTGAGTACAGGCCCTTTTGTCACAGGTTTTTACAAGCTTGGCACTATGTATATCAAAATTGATGGTGGCTTTTAAGGAAAATACTGAGATGATCATTGACTGTTTGATGGTATGTATTTATTTAATAATATGTTCCCAGACCCGAAAAGCACTTTAATGTGGTAATGGAGAGACTGAAACAAAAGAAGACTAAGGATTGTTGGTAGTAAGTAGAAAACACTGTCAGAGAATGATCCAGATCTATCTGAATAAGAGATGATGAAAATAGTAATGATATTGATGGGAGTTTTTGTACTATGGAGGCAGCTGTGAGGAATAAACGAAGCTTGTTTATGAGTAGTAATAGTTGTAATTTGTTTCCTGTTTCCGCAATACATCCACACATAGTTTATGAGTAGTAATAGTTGTGATTTGTTTCCTGTTTCAGCAATACATCCACACACAGTTCATGAGTAGTAATAGTTGTAATTTATTTCCTGTTTCAGCAATACATCCACACACAGTTCATGAGTAGTAATAGTTGTAAATTGTTTCCTGTTTCAGCAATACATCCACACACAGATGATGGTCCATTCTACAGATCATAAACTTCTCAGAGGTAGTCGTCGGAATGATGATAAGGTATGACATTTCTCATTGACTCTGGAGGTGTTGGGGATAAGGGGTGAGGGAGGGGGAAGGGATTGTCTTAGCATATAGGAAAGAAATATTGTGAGCTTAGTAGGACATTTTGAACTGTATCGAGAAATTTACTTTCACTGATATAGGGTTGATCTGTATGGATGTATACTTCAAACGTAGCAACATACTAAGTACAAACACTGAACAGGCAATACATGTCTCCAGGTAATACATGTTTTAGGTAGTTCATAAACTCATATACCATTAGTCAGCATGCAACTTGCCTAAAACTATTGAGTACATTTTAAAAATTGTTTTGTCGTTCTTATCTAGCGCTTTTCCAGCTCAAGAAGTGCTCAAGGCGCTGGCCAGTACAGGATCTAATTCAAAGCTGTTCGAGGCACCCACTTGCTGCCTTAAGGCGCATAGTCTCAGGCCCAGATTATTGAGCACAATCCAGGGCCACTGGGTACAGGAGAGTAGGGACCTAGTGCTTGCTGGGTGTAGTTGTTTTAGCTGGCACCCACCCAGCCTAGGATGACAGTGCTGCAGTGTTATCTCCAACCATTCAGTGCTTTTATTGTTTTGCCGTAGCATGCACCACCAAGCCCACTACACTCAATGAAAGTTTCCCCCATGTTTTACAGAGCTTGGCTTAAAAGAGCGGTTGTGTAGGATATCGTAAGTTGCCCAGGCAATAAATACACAGGTTGCCTAAATCCATGATCAGCTGGTGTGAATGTTATTTTCAAGACGTTGGTGTAGTGCATTTAGATTTATCATGTCACATTTTTGACTCACATCTGTAGCAATGTGAGTCTATGTACTCACCCTCCCAAAGACAAATTCCTGATTTTTTTTTTGCAAATCTGTGTGAGATGTCCTCATGTCCAAAAATGACATGTTGTTCATCCGTTGTTATGTTTGTTTTTTATTAGTGTCTAACAGATTGTGTGAAATGTAGGTGTTAATGCTGACTGTGTTGATGTTACACAGTCCTGTTAATAAGTTGTTATAAATTACATTTATCACTGACACCCGAACACTGCTTTTACAAACTAAAAGCCAACATTTCTTTTCGTATGAGGAAAATGAAATTTAATGAATATATGAAAGAACAAAACGATGGGATTGATTTCCCAACAAAGGTGATTGTAAATAAATAAATGTTCTTATCTGACACAGGAGTAGAGGTGCTATGGATATGTCGCTTCATAGATATAATTGAAAAAGTCCAGCATATGTTCACAATGCGGTCTTGGTCTACTCCATGGGCGTTGATGACTGAAAATGATGAAGATGAATAAATGCCCTCCTTGATGCTTGATACAAGTTACTTACATAGTGGTTAATCTTCTGTCGACGTTGTCACGTCACCCGAAGGGGATCATCAACTTCAGCTCATACAAGTGATAGGATGCAACTCAAACTAAAAAAACTAACTCAAATGCCAAAGGAACATTTACACTTTTATTCCACACACAACCACACAGGAAAATGGGGAAACTAACCCTACCTCAACCCTTATCCGGACCCACAACCCCACAATTAACCAACAATTACCTCCCTTGCCTAATCCGTAACCCCTTTGACACTGGACACAAGATGCCTACACAATCCAGATAATATAATATGAAAATAAAGATGCAATAGTACAACTGATGGCTTAAGTATACAAAAACCAAGCCTTGAAGAAATGTATTTAATTAATTTAATTAATAGTAGACACTTTATACACAGATTAACTGTACGATCTCCAACACAGGTTTAATTAAATTGTCTGAACGTACTACTTCAAGAAAATCACCAATTGTTACAACCTGTTGCAGACTGTAGAAAGTCACTGTTTAATATTTATACATGTGTATGTGCGTGTAATGCGTGTATGATTGAGGGCGTAGGTGAGGCCCTGCGTACTGTGACCCAAGTAGAAGCGGTCCCACAAGCACGTTGTCTTGCCTCCTCCTGCAGGTGGAGGTAGAGGTGGAACGGAGTACCTAGCTCGAAGTACTACGAACGTAAAACGAAGTACGTAGAACGTGGAAAGAAGATGGAGCAACAGAAGCGGAGGTAGTGGTACAAAGACAGTTAGATCAAACGTAGTAATAGCAGAACTAGGAGATGCAGAAATACTAGGCCCAATCTGGTCAACAAATAAACCGTCTTAATAAGCTGCCTCAACATGTAAACAATACAAGGGAAATAACTCCGTCCGCTGTCCGCCATCTTGACCTGTTTATTTATGCATCATAATATTTCATAATCCTTCTATAATTTGTATTAACATCCCATGAACATGATTATTTACACAAATACAAATGCATATTATAATTCAATTTCTAATCAACGATCTTGATTCATCCTCTCTCTCATATTCATCACCCCCTTCCATATCATAATATATAATACATCGTCACCCTTGACCTTATTTCTATCACCCCTCTCTCCCATTCATCAACCCTCTGGCATACTATAATACATCGTCACTCCTCTTTTCATATTCATCACCCCTCTCTCTCTCATATTATCATGTATACTTCATTGTCACCCACCCTTGACCTCATTTTGGCAACAACATCAAGAACATTATTCCATTTTACAAACCAACAAGAAAATCGTATAAAAATGCTATTTATCAAAATATCCCTTTCCCCCTCATCCATCGTCATTCATTCACGTACTCAAGCTCAGAATGTATAGCCACTAAAGGAACTAGAATACTGGGCATCAACTCACCTTCAGTTTCCCAGCCTGTGAAGATACAGACACACCAACAACACAACACAACACAACACTGTCTGTAGAGAGTAGATGGTTCGTTACTGTCTTATTATGTATGATACTAGGTCACCCTAGCACTTGCGAAATGCTAGATCTTGGGAGGTTTCTAAACCAAGAGCACACACTCTTAGGACGTCACTCAACACAGAGATCACACAGCACCGTAGCAGCAAAAGTCCTTCTCAATTACTATAAATTTACTTTTCTATAATAATTGTCATACACATTGGTCATTCTTGTCCGTATTAAGGCACAAGACTTTGGGTGGTTCCAAACACAAAACACAACCCTTAGAAAACGGACCATACACTTATCCTATGATAGTGGTAGTCACAGTCTCTCCAATAGTCCTCTAACCACAAAGACTACTGCCCCAACTCTGCCACTTCAACCGCTTTTCCTAGTCCACTGTCCAAAGCACAGAGCTCCGTTCAACTTCTTCCGCTATAGAGCTACGCGTATCGCACGTGAAAAACCTAATTCCTGACATACACTATGCATTCCGAAACGCTGATTCAAACTTTGCACATCGCACTCTTCAGAGATATAAAACTATGTACTATATACACCCCGACACAGCATAAACTTAGCCTGCATCAAAACTCGTGTCGTCACAGACATATTAGTATGAAGTTCTTAAATATAAGTTAGTGAATGAGCATTTTTGTTACAATTGTTACGTGATGATGATTTCTGAGTCTGATGAACACAGGCGTTGTTAAAACGATGATCGAGACAAACTTCCAGGCAATGACTAAGGTACGATGTAGACAGGATGATAAGAAACCCGTTGACTCAAACCCTCAGAACAGAATGCAGATGATGAATGGAACCACAAAGATAGTAAAAAAAATAAGAATGCATCCCTGAAGCATGAGAGGTCCTGTGACGGTCAAGGTCATCCCAAGGTAATTTTTTTTTTTGGCATCATACAACTTTTGCTGTAGTTTATTTGATATTACATGAGTGTATTTGGAGCCAGAGGTCAAGTTCACCTCAAGGTCAAGGGCATTTAAAAATCAAAGTCGGTATTACTTTGCATTTTAATGCCTTTGTTTCAGTTTTTTTCTGGGCACTCAATTTCATGTTAAATATTGCAAGTTCCACAAGTAGCATGTGAGTCATATGGGCTTTGTCATTCTAGTTGTTTCATTTGTGCAGTAATTAAGATCGTTTGTGCGTGCATAACGTTAAATTTTTGCGTTCATATTTTTCAATCCTTAGGAGGAGAAAAGACGAAGTTCAGTGGATCAGCAGCTAGAAGGGGGAAAGACCAAAAAGAGGAAGAAAACAGATGAATGAAAGATGAAAGAAAATGGATAAGATGCGAGATAAAAAGTGCGTTAAATAGACATGTGTAAGACTTTGTTGTGATTTGAGCAAGAGTTTGGATAGTTGAGAGTTGTGGAAGATGTTAGATATTTTGAGGTAAATGTTTCATGCAAGACGGTGATGAAAAAAAGTAGTAATGCCATTTAAATGTATGAGCTAGAATATTCATGGGTCTAGTTTGGATTTAAGTATTATATGAAACTAAAACGTTTGTGTGTGTGCGTGTGTGTATGCACACTCATGGGCATATATGGTGTGTTATTATCCTTTTTATATTCATAGCACCGTTGCTCTTTTTTTTTTCTTCTTTTAAGCATGTACTTTATACATTCTATAATAGCAACACATTTTGGTCCATGCTATCTTGGCTGAACCAATGTTGCAACTTATTATTTTCTTTACATCTGGAAATGGAATGTTTGTTTCTGTTGTAATTCATTGAAGGTTCTGTTTTGATTATTGAGAATAGTCTTTTAACTTTATTACTATTGAGAGATGTTTTGGATGACATTGACATTGTTTTGATGACTTGTGACATTATGTATTCATGCTAAATGGGCAATAAAATAAATTTTTTGAGACTTTAGTCTTTGTGTTTTACATCATCATTCTACCAATCTGAAAATTCTGCAAATCAAGCAAATAAAGGGAAACATAATAAATAAATAAATGTACAAATGTCATGCAGAATTCGACACCAACAAATGAATTTTGTTTCTTTCTCTGTGCTCGCATCATTTATTCTGATCAACTGATTTTAAGACTGGAAGTGTTAAGTTACATCAACAATCTCATTAATGACTATTATGAACAATCCTAAGTTTGCTATGAATACCTTTATACAAAGATTCAGTTCAGAACAAACAATACATTAAACATCAAAATAGAACAATATTTTAAATAAACTCTCTCTCTCTCTCTCTCTCTCTCTCTCTCTCTCTCTCTCTCTCTCTCTCTCTCTCTCTCTCTCTCTCTCTCTCTCTCTCTCTCTCTCTCTCTCTCTCTCTCTCTCTCTCTCTCTCTCTCTCTCTCTCTCTCTCTCTCTCTCTCTCTCTCTCTCTCTCTCTCTCTCTCTCTCTCTCTCTCTCTCTCTCTCTCTCTCTCTCTCTCTCTCTCTCTCTCTCTCTCTCTCTCTCTCTCTCTCTCTCTCTCTCTCTCTCTCTCTCTCTCTCTCTCTCTCTCTCTCTCTCTCTGTGGATTCAAGACCTATGGTAAGGACTCTCACATAAATACGATCATAGAGGAGGCAACGGACTTCTCTTTATCTCTGGGCAGTTAGTGCTGTCTCTCTCTCTCTCTCTCTAACGCTCAATCTTTCTAGTATAGTCATCAGTTTGAGCAAAAGTTAAAAACATGGTTTTGGCATGCATGCATGCACTTAAATGAACCAGTATAAGCATGGCTTTATAATATCAATAAAAGAGCAAAAGCATTGCAAGATTTACAACGAGCAGGAAACATGCAAGCAATATAAAAAATATATGTAAAGTACATGTCCTAAATAAATAACGGTTTACCTTATACATTCATATCACATTATTAGAATTACCACAATGTTTACTTTTATACACACATTCATTCAATATTGCATAAATATATACACACTTTCTGGTCAATTTAATATACTCTGTACCTGATTATTTAAAAAAAATTCCACTTACATCTGTATCACTTGTATAGTTGGCAACACAATGCTTGATACATTAAAAAATAAATAAAAAAGATTCTTGTCCAGGTTCAAATACCTGCATCACCATGAACTATCCCATTGAATCCCATAACTCGAAGGTCGTTGGGGCACCACAGATGATCGTTTAACCAGCGTACTCCATCTTTCACATATAAAACACTATATGTTCATTTCACTGTGACCGAACAGTCTGAATACTTGGCTTGCCACAGTGCCCACATTCAACTTTCATCTAAGTGCATGTTTCAAATGCAGACTATGTCAGCATGATTTCACAGGAAATGGAAATCAAAAATGTGTGTATCATTATGAATACACTCGTGGCAATCTGTATCATGTCACTGTACAAGGCTGAGGCTCAGCTACAACTGTACAAACCCTTCACTGGCTGCCAGTGAAAAGAGAAAGTTTTCGGTAGCAGGTGGCATCTTGCGAGCACGCAGCGTTTCCAGCGAAAGTGATGCACATCCTTGATCATCTGTGGTAGCCAAGGACTTGAGGTTGCTCAGTAGTTCTTTCGTCTTAGTCGCAACTTCCTGGAAGATGTACAGACGATATTCAAATTATATTATAACAACAGGAAACTGAGAACTACGTACAAGTGGGGGGGAAAAAAAAAAGCTTGGAGGGAGAAGTATTACTACACATCATCTGTTAACACGGACCACTTTCCTGATTTATGTATTTATTTAATCGTTTTTATATAGAGCTTTTCCAACTCAAGAGCTGCTCAAAATGCTGGCTTATACAGGCTCTAACTCCAGGTGCCTACTTGCAGCCTTTTGGGCCCATTGTCTGACGCCCAGACAACTGAGCACAATCCTGGGTGACCAAGGATGGTAAAGAATGACCTAGTGCTTGCTGGGTATATTTGTGTAGCCAATACTTTCCTGTCTGGGGCAAGAGCGCAGGATCTTTAAAGTCTATGTGATGGAATGAGTGTGTGCACAGGCCACACCTCAGTTCATCCTCTCATCCCAAAAAGAAGGGACGCTGTGTCTCAGTGTCATGTTTGTTTTGTTTTTTTAATTGTTGTCAATCCAGGATGCCAACGTGCTTGGAAACTACTGCCTGTACAGGCTGCAATGTTAACGCTTGACATTCAATACTGCAATTGTTTTGAGTACACCTCAGAGCCAACTGTGCCTCAAGGTCATGTTATTATTTTTTTTTGTTGTATTTTTTTTCATTTATTTTGGCACTCCAGGCCGTTGTTGGGCTTCTGAACCACTGCCCTCATAAGCAACAATGCTATCGCTTAACGTTCATTATTTTTCTGTTGAGTACATCACTTAACCAACTGCTCGCCCTTTTTCTCCTAACAATAATATTTGAATATGTCCAATCTGCACTGTAACATATAGGTAAAATGACTTCTGCTGACAAATCTACATTTTTTTAGATGATATAAAATAACTCCAAAGAACAGCATGTATAATAACTGGCAAATTGATTGTGGGTTCTTAACTGAGACAAAAAGATGAAGATATAATGAAGAGCGTTTTTTTTTTTTTTGTAACATGCGACATTCACAAAATACCAAACAGTAAACTTAAACAATCGACTCTCTGTCCTTACGACTTACCTTGATTATATCCTGGTCTGTTGAATTTTCATCCTCTGCCAGCTGTACCATTGCCAACGCAATGTCTTTATGCAACTTCCCCATGGCAAAGCTCTCTGTTAATAATGCAACGTGTTCATATATTCCAGTTCAACTTCAAGTCCAACATGAAAGAGCCAGCAACCACAAATAACATTTTAAGAAAAGAAAGTAAGCAGGACCGTAGCAATAACTTTAGGACTCTCAATCCAAAACTAAAAATTGAATGACAATGTCAATCATGTATGTTGCTACAGAGTTATAATGCAAGTAAAATAAAAATAGCATATAAAACTGCATAATTATGTGCACTATGTTCATTTAATCTGAAGCCAACAATAATATTGCGCGTTTCTAATTGTGATGAATTCCAACCTTTCTTGTAAATTAAAATTTTATATCTAAGTTTATTATTAATAAGCATACTTACCATGACTCAAAAATGCAATGTTATTGGCGCTGCTAGGTAAATGCCCATAAAAACGAAAGTTGATCCTGAAAAAAAACTGCCAAAGATGCTGCCCATGCCCTGATCTCATAAGCCCTAGCTGAAGAGAGGGGAATAGCACAACCCCAGTCTCTCTCTTTTCTCTCAGATAATCAAACATACACCCTTCGTATGACTGTTGCTATCCACCTTGCTAGGGTAGGTTTTGCAACATCTCTAGAAAACCCTGGGTTGACAGAGAGAAACAACCTCCTCTTCCCAGCTGAGCGAAAAACTTTAGAACGTTTCAAATACTCAAGTAGAGCTCTGACCGGACAGTTAGCCAAATCTGGGTACGATTTATGCAACAGATGGGAAAGCCGGTACTCCCAAAGATACCGGAAATCGGTGAGCTGAACTGGCCACAAACCAGAACAACGGTGTCCTGAAACTAGGTAGCGAAAGAATCGTACCATCCATACCAAAAATCAGAGCCCCTGATCCACGACCGAAACCGGAAGTGGCATAAACAGGAGTCTGGACTGAGAGGGATTGTGTCGAACTGGATACGGAAGTAAATAACAAGCGCATCATACCCACCATACCAGAAACCAGAACCCCTGTCCCACAGCTGGAAGCGGAAGCAGTATACATCGGAGGTTGGAAGGAAGAGGATCAGGATGAACCGGAAACCAAGGTCGCTAGGGACCCCAGACCAGAAATCACATCCCCTGTCGCAGGTGGACTCAACACTGCAATCAGTGCTCTTAAAGTTTCGAGGTCAACAGTAGCCAGAAGTCCCGACCCATGATTTTTTTTTTTTTACAATTTTAACAACTTTATTATCACCAAGGTGAAATTCGGGCACTTTCATTTTAGAAAGTACAGCAGCCTCAAATGAAGCGCTTTACCCAAGGTAAGTGAAGGGTGTTTTTTTGTCACCGGCACTCACCCATCTAGGACATGAGCGTCAGGATCTTTAAAGTCCTTTATGATGGAATGCATGCAACACAGACTAGACCTCGATTTATACTCTCATCTGAAAGAGTAGAAAACAGGAGTAAAGTGTCTTTCCCAAGGACACAACACAATGCCCCGGCCTGGGCTCGAACTCAGGACCTTCAGATCCGCAAGCCAACGCTCTAACCACTTGGCCACCACACCTCCCAAAGACTGAATCCTATCTGAGGAAACAGGCAGGAAGGCTTCGGCAGGGAGCTTATCCGGCCGAGCCGGAGCAACCCTGCCGGAAAACTGAAGTGGTCCTAAACTAGTGCGACCATCCGTGTGTTTCTGGTCAGAAACCTCGACCAGAAACGACTCCAAGGACACTTCTGGCAGGACCAAGGAGCCACCTCTCACTTCACTAACGCCACCACTTTCACTAACCTTGAAAGAAGCAGACATCGATGAAGATATCGGACAAAAACCGGAAGTAGGAGGCCTAGAAGTGGACAACAGCGAAGCACAACGCAGCAATTCCGAGGTGTTGGCATCAGAAAAGGCCACTGAAGACTGGCACACAGGCACAGAGACATCTCGCCCATCGGGGAACAAAACAGACACCACAGAAGGGGACGAAGTAAACTTAGTCCTAGAGGGCGCCGCCTTTGCATCAGAAGCAGGCACAGAACAGACCAAAGCAAGGCTCTTATCAGCATAAGAATAAGGAAGGGACGATGACGAAGAAGATTTAGACTCCTGCAGTGACAGGGTAGACCCCGACGAACAACTGCGCTTGGACATAACATAAAGACCCTAACCCCCGTCGCGGTAGCAACAACTTCCAACTTCAGGTCAACGAACGAAACAACAAGTTAGGCAAAGCACAGAGCTTAGCTACACAAGCAAAGAGTAGGCACAACTGCACCTAGCAAATAAGAACTGAGGTGTGTGGCAATTGCCATGAGCGCTATAGGCAGGTACTGTAACACGTAACGCATGGGGGGGGGGGGGGGGGGGTTGGTGGTACAGGGGAAGCAACTCTATGATTGTTTTATCGGGATCAACTTTAGTTTTTATGGGTATTTAACTAGCAACGCCAATAACATTGCATTTTTGAGTCATGGTATATAGTATGTAAAATTAATTCATAATTTAAACACTAAACAAGACAGGCAAAACCATGGAAGTGCGCTGGTTCTTACTTCAATACTTGATACAGATTCCAATCTTTATAGTAATCATTATTCAAGCACTGAACAACGCATGCAGTAAACAACCTACCCTTGGCATGTGGGGCAATGGAAATCTGACTGTTGGGGGTATTGATGAATATGTCATACAAGTCCAATCTGAAAACAAACAAACAAACAAAGAAATGGCAAGGTAGACTTCATTCAACTCAACATCAAGGCTGGGAAGTAACAAACCTATAACACAAAGTGACAATTCTGTTTTTAATTCTATTTTGCTTTTATTCCCATTTGTCATATTGTTGATAAATCCCAACACTCTTGGCAACAAAATATAATACAAAAATATAATCAACACCATTCGAGTCTTATTTATGAGAAAAGCTCTTATACATCATCCACTATTATTATTATTATTATTATTATTATTATTATTATTATTATTATTATTATTATTACATACTAATCTGTGAGTTAGTTGCCATGACTTTACCTTCCCTCTGCAGCAGCTTCTGTGACACCAGCCACAAAATGTGAGAGGGATGTCAGGTTGTCTGCCTCGGACACAGATAAGTCAACGTAGGGATAAACAGTGTTCCAGTTCTGTCGATGCCATGCTAATGCTGGTAGTGATCTAGAAGAAAAAAATTAAGTTATCATTTAAAAACATACAAAAATGTTCCTATGGAATTACAGCATGCGTTAGTCATTTGATTTTGCTGGGGAAGGTTTTAGGAAGTGCATCAAAAGCTACAAGTACATGTAAGTAGCAATTCTTTGCCTTTAGTGAAAAAGTTTACTTTAAAAAAATTTGCTCTACAATCACAGTATATACTTAGTAGATTTTCATTTTATATTTATTATTTTATTTACTTTTCAAAACCAAATAGAAACAGTCAAGATTAATAACAATCATAATGATTCAATTCTTGATAACAATAATAAAATAAGAATGATGAAAACAATAAAGGAATAAAAACTCTTTTTATGTGGACAATAATCAAGAGGATGATAACAAAGCTACTTCTTCATTCTTGTCAAGGACAGGGCTCATGAATGTAGCTTGTCCTGATAGTGGATCTTACAAATAAATGTCAATAAAACTCATCTTGAACAGGAAAAGGATAGATAACAATGGAAAATTATATTACGGATAAAAAAAATGAAGTAAGGAAATGCTGTAATATATTGGGTTTTTACCTTGTGTAATCCAGAAGTTGCTGTAAAGAATGTGGCGGGCAATAAACCAGGATTCTTTTCTTCAGCAAAATAGCTGCGTAAATCAAAATTGTCTCCACACCGAACGTCTGAATTATGTCTGCCAACAAAAAAAAGATATAAGAACTGAATAAAAAACATTCATAAGAACTGGAATAACACAGTAAACTGTTAGCATTCAAATGATTACAATAATGAACAACAAATGTGGTCATCTGACTGAGAAAGAGCCCCGTTAAAAAATTTGCATTGTGTTGTTTTGTATTGTCCCAATTACCAATCTTTTTGTTTTTTGATCCTTTTGTTTTTCATGATCATAAATAAAAACAGATTGAAACAGCCAGACAGATGCACAGACACACTCAAACATGCACACACACCACACACACAAATAAATGGATCAACAATATTATTATTACAGACACAGGCTTGTGTGCAATATATAAAACATAATAAAGTGTTTCCATTACAAACATTACATAAAACTGAAGAGATAAAAACAAACAATATTTTTTTGTAATTAACAACAAGAAATAAAACAAGCATATATCTTGTAACTGCAGAATTCGTGAAATTGGCAGCTGAGTTGCTGATTTCATGAAATTGGCAATCACTTGCCGAAATGTGCATGTGACAAGCTGTTGCAAAAATAGTGAAAAGGCTTTTCAAAGTTGACAAATTCGTGAAATCGACATTTTGCTGATTTCAAAAGAAGTTGGCAACAATGAACAATGTTGTAAAAGCATTGATACAATGTCTTACATCATAATAATTATGTGATGGATGGCATTTGTTTGTGTCTTTACAAGTATCCACTTGGTGTCTATCTACTGTTCATTGTGACTGTTTTGAGTTCACAGTTGCCTGTGTGACAATTGCGGGAATGTATACTTACCGACCGGAGACTCAATATATTTGATCGTAAGTTGAGCAACTTCGCATGAAAGTGAACTGTTCTCTCTGGACAATGACTTTCACAATCACATGCACCTTTGATCTTCACGTAGAATAAAAGATAACTGAAAAATACTCTTTAGTTGGACTTGAAGTCCAAAATATATTCCACTTTCACAAAACAGATAATTATTTTAACTGTTGGTGGTAAAGACAGAAATGGCGTTTGCTGATCGTTTCGAAATGTTTTCTGAAAAAGCAGTAACTCAGTTGTCACAATAAAAAGGAGATCAGACACCAAGTTGTAAAGACACGAACAGATGCCATCCATCACGTAATTATTATGATGTCAGACATAGTATCAATGTTTTTACAACATCATTCATTTTTGCTGACTTCCGTTTTTGTGAAATCTGTGGCCTATTTCACAAATTTGTCAACTTTGAAAAGCCTTTTTAATATTTCAACAACAGTCTGCCAAATTTGAGTATATATATATATATATATATATATATATATATATATATATATATATATATATATATATATATATATATATATATATATATATATATATATATCCAGTCTATATAGTACATATAATTTTGCTGCTGTATACAGTATAGATCTCTTTTATATAAAAGGGATCTATACAGCAGTAAGATTTTAATTAAATGCACCACTTTATGAAATTGTGAGAATAATACAAAAACGGCTCCAACATTTTAATTCTTACAAAAAACAAAAATATTTTGATCCTATGTTGTCACAAGCTCAAGTCAAAAAGTTAAATAACATACATTTATGTCACAAACTCTTAAAAAATTAAAAATTAAAAAACATAATAATAAAACAAAAAATCTATCTATCTATCTATCTATCTATCTATCTATCTATCTATCTATCTATCTATCTATCTATCTATCTATCTATCTATCTATCTATCTAAATATATATATTTTTTAAAATAAATTTTTTTAAATATTTTTGTTTTTAAATTTATATATATATATATATATATATATATATATATATATATATATATATATATATATATATATATATATATATATATATATATATATATATATATATATATATATATCACATACTGAGACTAACCTTTTAAGCACACCTTGGCATATGCCTGCTTTTTCTCGTAATCTCCTGACGAAAATTTGCCATTTTCATCGCTGGCACAAGTGCCTTGTGTGACTACTGACAGATAGCCTTTCAGGATGGTGGTAGGGCAGCCTGATTGTTTGTACTGTCGCAATAACAGCTGACTCAAAGTCTCATACTTTTCCGGATTGAAGTCCCGTGAAATCAACACCAATGCCACTTCAGTCACCTGTACAGTACAAACCACCATCAAAAACATTGCACACATAGCAATTTTTGAAGTTATCGAACTCATAATGGGAAGAAAGTCGTCTTCAGCTCATGTGATGTGCCCGCTAACATACTGCGGAATTTTTCGAGATTGAGATCAGATGACTTCATATGTCAAAACATCAATGTATTGTATTAATCAACTAAATGAGTAATAACTGAGCTACAGATCCAACAATGTAACTTTACTTACTTTGGAGAGTGACGCAGCACTAGTATCTTCGGAACATTCAGAGCGTAATATGTAATACCATGTTTGTTTCCACTGGCAGTAAACAAAGTTGATGGAACTTGTTCGTTCCACACCAAGACCAGCCTTCAGCAACACATACTCTCTCTGCTCACTTGTTACTGACGGGTATGACCAAACCCACAGTACATCACCATTCTTGTCCTTCTCTGTTCAACACAACATAAATTGAAGAAAATTTGTGTTAAAATGCTATTTAAAATTTTTAAAAGTGCATTTCTTCAACCGAAAATTGTCTGCATACATTTATTTTCCGAGTTCATATTCAAAGTATTTATGTGTTGCCTTTTTTCCAGTTCCAGGTGACCTTAGAAGTTCATTAGTGTGAGTCTTTGATAAAGCCAGAATGTTACCAAATGATTTCAAAAGTAGTCTGATCACTTGATCGGTGCACAGGCTGTGAAGTCTCGTATGCCTCAATTACATACTATACATACTACATATGTATACAGTGATGCACAAGTTGCCCGGACACCGGACATTGACCGCTTGTTTTTTTAAATGTCCGATTGTCAAACCTCAAGGCGGACACCTTGTCCGATTAAAACGATGGCGAGTCGGACACGTGTCCGATAGTTTTCGCGTATTTTGCGGAGAGGGCGAGACGTTTATGCAGCGCTAGACGGAAAACCAAACAAGCCCCCGGGACCGTCGTCTACATGCTGAAACTTATATTATATGCCTTATCTCCCTTGTCATCGCCTGCATGGGATTGCTATTTTTATCCCGAGTCACAAAGCAACACGGCCAACCAGCTTTGTTTTAGTCAATCGGTGCTCGCGACTTGAGTTTACGTTGGATCTGTGTTGGCATTGTACTTGTACTTTTGGTAAGCCAAACATTCCATCGAAATTATCGAAAATGTCTGCGAAAAAAAGACTGAAGGCGGATAAAAACCAAATCTCAATAACCGTCTTATTTGCGGGTAATTCAGTTCCCAGCACATTAAAATAAGCAGAGCCTACACGATCTGTGGAGAATTCTTCCGATGCCGATGGTCGCGAAGCAGAGAAACCGTCAACTTCGAGTCAGCCTATTAGTACTCGTGTTGATCGCGTTTTTCAGAAGGCGTGGGTAAGATTTGATGATGAAAAAAGGCCATGTTCTGTACGGTATTTAAAAGTTCTGGTGTGGCGAAAAACTCGTATACTCGCGGCTGCGTTAACTTTTTTAAAAAAGTGCATTGGAAGATCATTTGACTACAGCTAGTCACAAAATAGCAATCGAAGTGTCCCAAGAGCAACACAATGAAGAGGTTTGTGAGGATCTATTGTTGACAAATCAGGAGGAGGCAATGATCACCACAGCGAGAGCTGTAAACTGGCTAATAAAAGAAAATCTGCCTCTCGCGAAGTTTGGCTCTGTTATGCAGCTTTTGAAAGACAGTAACGCAGAAAACATTCAATCTCTTGATATCTCAGAGGGGGTACACTGAAAACGCTACAAAAGAGTATCTTTACCGGAGTGGGCAAGCAAGAGAAAACGCTACATTTTCAAGAATTGAACTTTCACTGTTTCGAAGTGCCTCTTTACTGTTCAGTAATACCAAGTAAACAACAAGACTTTTGGGCAACAATGCCAGTGTCCTATTACTTTTTTGTATTCAGGACATCATGTCCTATTGGTTTTTTGTGTTCGGGACATCATGTCCTATTAGGGTCCCAAAACATGTGCATCACTGGTGGTATAGTATGTAATTGAGGCCTACGAGACTTCACAACTTGTGATCGGTGTCACGCCCCCCTCCTCCACCAACGAGAGCACAAATTACACAAGCATTTATGGTGGAGAGCTCTATGACCGTGCTCCACTGCAAAAGCAGCTAGCACTTATTCTTGTTAACTGTTAATTTCAACAGATCTTCAGTGAAAACTCTACATTTATCTTACCGATCAGGCCGGCTCCTTTCAGTTCCATAAACGCTGCCATCTTGGAAGACGATTCGACTTTTTTAAAATCAGGATTCATAAAAAATTTCGAACGCAAGAAAGGAAATTAACTTAGAGTTGCACAAAAATTAATGTGTATTTTAGTATCTTTAACAATTCAGGACGCACTTTTTTAAAAAATTATTTTTGGAATACATAATTATGAAGAATTTGTTAATAATAATAATTTCTATAGGCCTATTTACTTTATCTAATTGTACAAAACAACACAAGAACGAAACCTGCTGCACCTGTTGTTGTTGTTGTTGTTTGTTGTTGTTGTTTATGATGACGACGACAACGATGACGACGAAGAAGATGATGATGATGACGATGATGATGATGATGATGTTGGTGCTTGTTTTGGTGGTTCTGAGAATCGGAACTGGTGCATGGTTCCCATCCGGCTGTTATTGGTTCACATCGAAGCCGAGATTGAGTGTGAGCGTGTGTGTGTGCGTGTGTGTGTGATTGTGTGTACGTGTATGTGTGTGAATGAGACATCTCGCAACTACACTACACTATATGTTCATTAAGTTTGAGACACAGGAATTTTTTTTATATAAATTTTCTAAAGTTGGTAGCATACATGATTATTGTACTCCGTCCAATTAGATTTTTAAACCGCGATAATAAATATCTAATTGATTTAACTATTTATTTTACAGTCCCAAGCAACCACAATTTAAGTCATGAATGCGGACCACAGAGGATGGGGAGAGCAACAATTCTGCTCAATAAGTATTCGACTCATGTCTCTTGCGTTGCTATACACAAAGAGTTTAATATTAAAATAATTGCTATACATTACCCCATTTTTTTTCTCCACAGCGGTTTCCTACTCTCTGGCTGAAAGTACGTGCACATCGTCATCATCATCATCTTCGTAGCCGTCATCATCATCGTCGTCGTCGTCATCATCATCATCATCATCATCATCATCATCATGTCCACATACACACACACACACACACACACACACACACACACACACAAAATCAATATAAGTAGCCAAAACAATACGATAAAATTCGTACATGTACACATGTGCAATATAATTAAACAAAAATAAAAAATTAAAAGTTCTAAAAGATGTAAGAAACATTATCACAAAACCAAACATGGCTTTATACAATCAAATACAATGCAGAATAAATACAATAAAATACACTGACAGAACTTAAACCTGACACTGACTGACTGAGCCAGTAAAAACAAACAAGCAATAAGACAAGTTATGACATTATGGAATAAAATAATTAACTTTGCCTAAAATGATATAATAATAATAATAATAATAATAATAATAATAATAATAATAATAATAATAATAATAATAATAATAATAATAATAATAATAATAATAATAAACTGGCATTTATAAAGCGCATACCCTAAGGATCTAAGCGCTTATACACGCACACTTTCTTACGCAAACACATAAGAATACACACTATACATATACTTTAATTATAAGACAAGTTACTCTTTCACGCATACATACTACTGCTGTGTAAATCAATATGACAAAAACATACTAAATTGCTACTTAACTCCTCACCCTTCCAAACCCTTTTTTACAACTACAGATACTGCTGAAATACTTTTGAGAAAAGATACGTTTTAAGGTTGGATTTGAACGATTCACAGGAGGTAGAATGTCTAACATGAAAGGGGAGAGAATTCCATAGGTGAGGGCCGTGGACAGCAAAAGAGCGGAAACCATGAGATTTTCTTTTGTAACGGCCCTGACGGAGAAGACGACAGTCAGTGGATGAGCGAAGGGAACGAGATGGAGTGTAAAGGGAGACAAGGTCAGATAGATAAGAAGGAGCAGAACCGATGACAATATTGTAGCAGATACAGGCAGTTTTATACCTCACACGTTCTGCGACAGGAAGCCAGTGTAGCTTAACAAGGAGAGGTGTGGAGGGTTGGCGATGATTTACTTTAAAGATAAGACGGGCAGCAGAGTTCTGAACTTTTTGAAGCAGAGAGAGGATAGAATCTGGACAGCCAATGAAAAGGGAATTGCAATAATCTAATCTAGATAGAAAACAGGAAGTATCCAAGGTCTTTGTGGCGTCTTCTGATAGAAATTTCCTAATTGAACTAATTCTCTTCAACTCAAAGTAGCAAACCCGGCAGACTCTAGTGATCGATATGCTGTTTCATAGAGAGAGTAGAATCCATGATGAACCCCAGATTTCTAGCAGAGTCAGAAAAATAAATTTCACAAGAACCAACAGTGATAGAGGTAGGCAGAGAAAGATCAGTGACGGAAGAGCAAGTGAAGAAAAGGGCCTCAGTCTTGTCATCATTTAATTTAAGCATGTTTGCATTCATCCAGGTTTTTATGTCAGTGGTGCAATTCTGAAGTGTTTGTATAATATAGTGAATGTCTGCAGGCTTGCATGATTGCTGTAGTTGGGTGTCATCTGCAAATAATTGGTGATTGACAGTATGCTGTTTTATGATTATAGATAAGGGCGTGGTATACATAATGAACAAGACAGGGCCTAAAATGGAACCATGGGGCACACCATAGAGAAGCGGAGAAGGAACTGAAGAGGAATTATTGACAGACACATACTGAGTACGGTCTTGGAGATATCAAGTGAACCACCGAAGAGCTACTGAACGAATACCAAAAACAGTTTCAAGACGAGAAAGGAGAATAGAATGATCGATAGTATCGAAAGCAGCAGAGATGTCAAGAAGAAGTAGAATAGAGAGTTTGTCCTCATCCAGAGCAGTGAGAATGTCATTGACAATACGAAGCAGAATAGTTTCGGTGCTTCGGCCGGCTCGATACGCAGACTGAAAAGGGTTGTGTAAATTGTTAGAGTCAAGGTGAGACAGTAGCTGATAGAGCACAACTTTGTCTAGAGTTTTTGATAGAAAGGGAAGATTGGAAGGTCTGAAGTTCTTTAACTCGTTTTTATCTAAGGAAGCTTTTTTTTAGAAGAGGTTTCACAACAGCCGTTTTCAAATCTGCAGGCACAGAGCCGGAAGCGAGAGAGGTATTGATGATATGAGTGATGACAGGAAGAAGTGTGTCAAGATTATCATACAATAGTCTTGTAGGTAAAGGATCTAATTCACATGACTTGGGAGCGGTATTTCTAAGGATGTTGAGGACAAACTGTTCAGAAACAGGAGAGAAAGAATCCAGGAAAGTGCCAGAAAAATGACAAGAGTCAGGCAGAGCAGTAGAATCAGAGGGAGGAAACCCGTTTCTGATATTCGAATAGAGGATAGAGATTTAGTAGAGACGGAGAAGGAGGAGGGAGGTGGTGTGTGTTTCATGGTCAACAACCGTTGGTGTAGTGATGTAACTGTTGTGTCGCAAGGCTGTACACCTGCGTTAGAACATCTCACAATTAATTGTAGGCCTTTCTACTCGCCTCGCGAGTTTTCTTCCATCGTGCTCGTCGCCGTTTACATTCCACCTGAGGCCAAACCTTCGGACGCTATCAATGAACTCACGAGACAGGTACAGGCGGCTGAAATCGCTTTTCCAAATAGCACTGTCATTGTTTTAGGCGATTTTAATCAAACAAATCTCCGCAAGACTCTGCCTAGGTATTACCAACATGTGGACTGTCCCACACGCAAAACAACATCCTCGATCATTGCTACACTACCATCAAGCAGGACTACCGGGCCACGCCCCGCGCGCCCCTCTAGGCGAGTCGGACCATGCTATGTTGCACCTCACCCCCACCTACACACAGAACACGGAATTAGATCACTGCACAGAAACTGAAGGCTGTAAAGCCTGTGACTAGGACTGTAAAAAAGTGGTCACACGATGCAGTGGAGACACTACAGGGGTGTCTGGAATGTACAGGCTGGGACGTTTTCAAGGGTGCATGCTCTATAGCATTGATGAGTACACTGATACTGTGGCATCTTATATCAGTTTCTGTGAGGATGTGTGTGTGCCCAATAAAACTGTGCGTGTGTATGGCAATGAGAATCCCTGGTTCAATGAATCTGTAAGGAATAAGCTGAATGCTAAGAATGATGCATTTAAGTCAGGGGATGTAAATGCCTACAAAAAAGCCAAGTCAGACGTGCGCCGCGAAATCTGTAGAGCGAAAGCGCAGTACAGGAATAAGTTGGAAGAGCAGTTTGCCTCCAATAACACGCGCGAAGTCTGGCAGGGCCTTCAGCGCGTCACGCACTATAAATCTAAGCCCTCTAAGTCCAGTGATGTTGACCCTAGCCTGCCGGATGAACTTAATGAGTTCTACTGCAGGTTTGATGATAAGAATCCCACCCCCGGCTTCCGCCCCCCCCCCCCCCCCTCTGCCTGTCGACCCCTCGCTTCTAACCCCGCCTTTCACCATTCAGGAAACTGAGGTGAGGCGCCTGTTCCAGAAGCAGAACACGAGGAAGGCGCCAGGTCCAGATGGAGTCTCCACCTCTGCCCTGCGCACTTGCGCTGACCAGCTGGCCCCCGTCTTTACAGACATTTTTAACACTTCCCTTCAACAACATACTGTCCCCCGATGTTTCAAGTCCTCAGTTGTTGTACCCATCCCCAAGAAGCCCAAGGTGTCCCAACTGAATGATTACAGGCCTGTGACCTTGACCTCAGTTGTGATGAAGGTCTTTGAGCGACTCGTCCTCACCTACCTGAAGGCATGCACGGGTCACCTACGTGATCCACTCCAATTCGCCTATAGTGCAAACAGGTCAGTCGAGGACGCAGTCGCTCTGGGCCTTCACCACGTACTGCAGCATCTGGAGCAGGCGCGTACGTACGCTAGACTGCTCTTTGTGGATTTTAGTTCCGCTTTTAATACCATCATACCCCACAAGCTGTTTGATAAACTTTTAACCTTAAATGTCCATCCTTCTGTGTGCCATTGGCTTTTAGACTTTTTGCTGGATCGCCCCCAGGTCGTCAGGGTGGGCAAGATGTCTGACTCCAGGATTTTGAACACTGGAGCACCTCAGGGTTGTGTCCTTTCCCCTCTTCTCTTTACATTGTTCACAAATGATTGTGTGTCACATGTTCCATCCGTTCATGTCATTAAATTTTCTGATGACACCACCATTGAGGGCCTGATTAGCAAAGACGACGAGACCGCCTATCGGGATGAGGTCGAACGGTTGGTTGACTGGTGCTCAGAGAACAACCTCGAGCTCAACGTTTCAAAAACAACAGAAATGATTGTCGATTTTCGGAGAATTAAAGATCCACTTTCACCACTTGTGATCAACGGTGAAAGTGTTGAACAAGTCGAAGAGTTCAATTTTTTAGGCACAGTCATTTCGAACGACTTGTCATGGGGAAACAACACCACCCCCATCATCAAAAAGTGCCAACAGCGCCTGCACTTCTTGAGGCAACTCAAGAAGTTCAGGTTGCCTGCAAAAGTCCTGACGCAGTTCTATCGCGCAGTGATCGAAAGCATCCTCTGCTTTGGCATCCTGGTTTGGTGGTGCCACTGATGAGGAGAAAGTGCAACTTGAGCGCATCGTAAAACACGCGTCCAGAGTTATCGGGTGCGAACTTCCATCTGTCGCCTCGATCTACAACACGCGCTTGGTCCGTAGAGCTAGAAACATCACAGCTGACCCCTCACACCCAGCCGGCCATCTGTTCGAGCTCCTCCCGTCCGGCAGGCGCTTCAGAGCCCTCAAAACCAGAACAAACCGTTTTAGATATTCTTTTTTTTCCAGAGGCTGCTCTCGCTTTAAATTCCTTATAATGTCAAATTCATAATGCGGTAACTGACGTCATGTCATAATCCACTGGCACCTACTTGTTTATTTTTACTATTTGTTGTTTGCGTGTGTATGTGTGCACGCTTGATCAGTATTTTATTAGCTGGTAAACGTGTGTTTGCATGTATGTTTTATGAATGTTACTGCCACATCGCAACATATTCCATGTGCATGTTTTATGTCAATTTGGCCAATAAACTTCGTTGAATCGTTGAAATCTTGTCTGAAAAATAATCAGAGAATATAGGCTAATCAATTAATGCACGGGAGTGCTCGTTGTTTTTTTTTTTCTTTTTTTGATTTTAAATTGGGACATATATATTGGCTTGTAGTTGTGTTGGTTGTTGTTGTTATTGCTCAAGCATTGTGCTCTCGATGCAGTTTACTCTCTAAACTTAAGTTGCAGCGAGTCGTGGTGTCGGAGGATGTTTAGCAACTTATTTAGTCATCAACCATCAGCTCATCGCAAAATAGTTTAGCAAGTGAAATAATACAAATAATACTAAAAATACAAACAAACAAACAACTTGTTCATAATTAATTTCTATTTATATTTAGATCATATTTGTTTGATACTTTGTAAAGGTGAATCCAGTGATGTGCCTAACTTAAGAGTAGACCTGATTAGCTGCTAAAATGATAGCTGACATTCGTGATGTCCATGTTAGGTTAGTATGGCGAGCATGCGAACATTGCATAGGATGGCAAATATTGGGCAAGTCCGAAAGGATGGGCCTCTTGATCAGACCAGAATTCTGACGCCATGTTGTATCCTAACACTGCGGCTTGTATGGTGTCACAATGACGGTGGCCATTAATAAAGTGAGTGGAAATTAAAATGAATATTTTTCAAAGGTGGTTAATCAGCAGAACGAGAGTTGTATAGATGATGATTATAATATGATGATGATATGATGTTGATGATGCCGACGATGCCGACGACGACGACCACGATGATGATGATGATGATGATGATGATGATGATGATGATGATGATGATGATGATGATGATGATGGTGATGATGGAAGTGGTGCTGGCGGTGTGGTCGACGGCGAGTCTGTTGATTCAATTCTTTACCATGTACAAACACTTTCTTTTGCTGATGCTCATGTACTATACTTACTGGAAATTATGTAAATTCACAAAGCCATACTGATGAAGATGGTGATAATATTAATTCAATTGATTATTTCTCCAATAATATCGAACAACGAAAACCATCAACATTATACAAAGCTTCTTCTAATAACAACACAAAATCAAATCAAAGGTAAATACACTCTGTTATTGCATGCTTTGCAAAAAACAACAAACGATCGGATCTGTCGTGCGCGTCTCAAACGTAACATTACCCCCTACACAAGAAAAAATGTACTTAATTTCTATCAACAACATTGAGATGCAATGCACAAAGAAAGTACAGAATTAAAACTTATATTTCAGTCTGTCTGGATACTGTCAATGTTCTCAGTTCATCCACTCTGGGTCTAATGCATTGCGACTAAGAAGAGTCAATGTCCTTGTCCGTTATGATTGTCATCGGACCAGGATCAAAGACAGTGAGCTCGTAGACTTTCCTCGTGTCAGTGCATCCTCTATTGCTTCCTTCTTCCATCGAATGTCCGATGAAGTTGATGTTGTCGGTTCCCAGAATGCACTTGCTGGGTCTCACGTTCAAGTTGGCTTCTGCGAGACGGTGAAACAGCTCCCTCAAGGTAATCAGATGCTCTTTCCAGGTCTGGGTATGGACTAGCAGCTAGGTCGTCCCAGTAACACACGACGTTGTCCATCACTTTGAGCATATCATTCTTCTTCATTCCTCTCTTCAGGGTTGCACCGCTGGTACAAATTAAAGCTTGACACCATCTCCAGAGCCTATGGAATGGACATAAGTGCAGAGAAGACCAAAATGATGACCAACAACACCAATGGCATCAACATATGGACATCAAAGTCCAAGGCCAAACCCTCAACACAGTTCATAGCTTAAAATATTTCGGAGCCATTGTATCAGACAATTAATGGGTCCCGACATTAAGTCCTCTCCAGGATCGCACAAACAACTGCTGCCCTGACAAGGTTGAAGCCCATTTGGAAAGACAGGATGCTGCGCTCCCTTGTCATCTCCATCTTCCTATACCGGTACGCTTGCGAAACATATATGGACCCTCACAGCAGATCTACAATAAAGAATACAAAGCATGGAGATGAGATGCTACATAAGACTTCTGGGCATTTCCTATACCCAGCACATGACCAACGCCGAAGTCCGACAGACCATCACACAAGCCATTGGGCAACAAGATGACATGCTCACAGTGGTGAAGAAACGGAAACTCCGATGGTATGGCCACATCACCAGAGCATCAGGCCTTGCAAAGACCATCCTGCAAGGCACGGTGCAATGAGGCAGAAGAAGATGGAGACAGAAAAAGAAGTGGGAGGACAACATTCAAGAATGGACTGTCTTGACACTGAGCGAAGCCATGAGGGTTGCTGAGGACAGAGAAAGGTGGAGTACGCTGGTTAAACGATCATCGGTGGTGCCCCAACGACGCTCCAGTTACGGGATAGGATAGGACAGGAGTTGTACATACGTGTTTTGTGTTGTATTTTATGCGTTCCATTATTATTCTGTTTTGTTGTTGTTGTTGTTTTTAATTGTATCCACGTGCCACAAAAATAAGGGGTTTTATGGAATAACGCCCATTGACTTGACTTGAAAGCAACTTTTGAACCACTGTACTCACTTTCATCATATGACTGCCGAATACTCGAAATCGGCAGCGTTTTCGACGTTCATTCGGCACGCCATAAATTATACTTATGGCCAGCAAAAAAATAAACAAATAAATAAATGGACTTCATGAATATTAAGCGTGCACCCGCCATGACTTACAACACAAAATTATAATTATTGTAATATGCATGTAAATTTGATTTAGTGCACATGTTCCCTTTATTAATTGATTGATTTATAAATGTATGTACTTTTCATTTTAACATTATATTTATTGACTTATTGAGTTATTCATTTATTTTATATGATTTTATTTTATCTTATTTTAATTTTACAACCAGAGTTGTCCACCTTACTGATTATTTCTGTCCAAAGATATCGGCTATCCAGCGAGCACTTCTCCTACTGTTGAGCATGCGCACTTCTTCAAATATAATTAAGTAGTCGCCATTTTTCGCATTGGCAGTTAAGACTAAGAAAGGAAAGAGAACAATGAGTCGATATTCACGGCCTCCGAACACATCATTATACGTGCGCAATGTGCCAGATGGCACGAGGTAAACTAAGTTTTAAAATTTATTTGCATTGGAGAGTTTAGTAACAAACTTATTTTGTAGTTTGGAAGGAAAAATTGTTTTGGACCTATCGTCCTCAAAGCAAACTCCAAAGACTAGTCTAGCCGGAGCAAAAATGGGCGCCTTTATGAGCGTGGATAACTAATTTAGAAGTTTTCCTTCACGAAAATATGTTTAAGAATCACGAAAGGTGAACAATATCGGCATTATTTATACGGGTTACTTTTTACTGAGAAGAAGAAACTACAGTGCTTGTACTTGAGTTGAGTAGACTAGATATCTTTCGAAACGTGCAGTTTATTACAAGCAAGGGTTTGCTGTGGCGTGACTGACTTTTATCAACTCCAACTTCCAAGGGTTTCACTTCAAATACCTTCTAATAGTAGTACTAGTAGTAGTAATTTTCAAAACAAATGTTAATCAAATATATGATGTTATACAGAGCTCTGATGTAATAAGCAATATACATCCAATGATCCATTAAGTTCACGAACCATGTGGGCCAGAAAGTTGGTAGCCTTCGACCTTTTCATAATCATACCAGTGAGCTGTGTAAAATACCGACGTCACTGACAGCTACTGAGAAAAGTACTTAGTAGTAGCCAGTTTGAAAAGAGATCAAATTGTCCGCTAAAAAAAAGACTTCTATAAACCTGAGATGTGGAATGCATTTTTTTTCCTTTTTGTTTCGTTTAGTTGCCTTTATTTTCTGTTTTTACATTTCAAGTAATAGATGTTTGATTTAAACCACATGATTGTCTGACTAGAAACTGTACTTCTTTCTTCATACATCTAGGCAAGATGAACTGCGAAGCTTGTTTGGGAAGTACGGACCAATTACTGATGTTTATGTTCCCATGGATTATTACACTAGGCGACCAAGAGGTTTTGCCTATATCCAATATCCTTTCTTAACATATGTTTGTCATTGCCATACATCTTTTTTTGAGTATGTGTACTAACACATTTACATAGCAAGAGAATAAAGAAGGAAAAAAATGAATGGTTTACTTCTATTTTCTAATATGATGTCATGAAAAACAGACCAATACGGTTTCAACTTTTGTGTCGTGTATTATATAATATATCATGCAATTTTTCCCCTAGATTTGTTTTTTAAATTAATTTTGTTAGCATTTTATTCCAGAGTTTGGGATAGTCACTTCTGGCATGATAGTATTACCGAGATTCATTTTTTCAAATGTATAACTTCAATTATAAGAAATATTTGTTTTGAGCATGGTGAATAACCAATAACTGAGAAAGGGTATACACATGTCATTGTCAGTGAGGGAAGCACAGGGCGACCTGTTTCAAGGCACAAGCGAAATAAGTAATTACTAAAAACTATTATTGTGTTAAAAATGTTTCCTTGTAGAAACTAGCATTCAAGCTATATATATCTTAAATTCAGTTCTACTTAATACTTATGGTACCTTTCATCATTGTTTTTTTAACATAATACTAGTAATAGGAATAATTGTTTCTCATGATCTGCTAACACAGTAACAAATTGCATTGATATTATGTGTGTGTGCTGTTTTGTTTTTGAGAGACTGAAGAATGTTTTCTGTATGGTAAAACTGATCTTGCAAAGCAAGTTGCTTTCGTCACAATAAGGATACAGTTTTGTGAACATGAGTATATATATTCAGGATTAGTAGACACTGTAAGAGTAAGACAGCGATATTAGCTATCTTTGTAAACGTGAGAAAATATTTGAGATTATTGATTTGTTTTGGTCAGTAATGGCGTTTACAGGAAACATTTGTGTGTATGTGTTTGTTTTTGTCAGAAGAGAATGTAATAATGCTGTGGTCTTTCTCTTTTCATATCAGTTGAAAAGACAAGCAAGCAAGCACGGCTTAATTCAAGACTGCTTTCAAGACAACACAAGTTAATTCAAGTCAAGTCAAGCCCCCAAAAGCCATGGGACAAGACTGTTGGCAGATGCTGTGCTGCTTGAGCCACCAACTTGCAACATGCACAGTGTGGCAAGTGGAAATGTATTTACTGGCTTCAAAGAGCACTGTATCTGTATAGCAGTCAGGTCCTGGCTTCGCAAGTGACACTAGAGCAAGACAAGTAAAGAGCTGCACGTCACAAGTACAGCCGGCAAGCTAGCAAGCAAGATGCCAAGTTGTCAAAGTACCGTCTCAAGACTAGCAAGATTTGGATCAAGTCTGACTGCCGTAGCTAGGGCCCACTTTTCTTTGAGCTGCTATTTCAAGACAAGTTCAAGACACCCAATATCCTAGGTATAAGGTAATGAGTTTCATGATTATCATCATGGTCTTGACCCTTTCAACTTTCCCTGTTTCTCCATATCATATGGCAGTTCTCTTTTCTGCAGGCATCTAGCTTTGGTCATTACGGTGATCAACCACTTTTATTATTGCCTCTTCTTCATAGCTTCCAGCCTTGTTCATGCAACAGCTTTGGTTCTTGATGATTTGATCACTGGTGATTGACAAATCTTTTGAAATTCATTCTGCTATTACTGGAAACTCACATAGGTACTACCATCATCTTACCCAATCCCATCCAATTATCAGCCGGTCCTTTCCTACCTTTCACCATAAAGACGAACCTGATTCATAAACAGTGTAAAATCCAAAAGATGTCACAGCTGAAGTAAATTACACTTTAGATGCTAGAAATTAGTATAGTAACTTGAGTGATTTGTAATTTACTTTTCTTAAATGGGTTGTGTCAAATTTATAGTTTCTCTTGGAACAGTTTTAATACCTGTGTTGGTAGTAAACATTTTGTCTGAGAATGCCTAGTAAACTTTAAAAAAATGTATTAGGAAAAAAAGGTTCCAGTAGTGTGTACAGTAAGTCAAATTACCGATTCTATTCCCAGAAAACTGCATGTTGAACCTGGATGTGTCCAGACCTTTACATAATTTTTTCCTCTTATTATCCTTGGCTGTTTTTGTTTTGTCTGGGTGTGGAAGTTTGGCTTGGTGTTGTTTTTGAACTATTTTTCTTCAACTTCTTGCCATTAAAATTTTTAATCTGTTTAGTTTTAAATAATCAATAGGATTTTCAAATATGTTAGTTTTAAGTCTTAGCTAGATATTTCTAACTTTAATTGAAGTCACAGTCATAAACTATATTTTATGGATAAAAAACGTTTCAAGAATATTATATGAATTATTTTATAATTGATTAATGACAAATAATTTTATGGAAAAATAATCACTATCAATGCTCCTAATCATAGACACCACCAATTGATTATGTTTAGGTCACACGCACAAAAAAAGTCTGTTTACGGAATACTGACCGACTGTGATTTTTTGGCCCAACCCTACACTTTTTTTGGGATTGTCTGGAAAAAAAAGGAAAAATAGCAAAACAATTGCATCCAAATAGAACTGTTTGTTCTCAGTCTTTGAACAGACGACAAAATGGAGGTAAACTCAAAACAAGAAGGAGCAAATTGTCGTCACTCATGTTAAACTTCCGTTTTGTTGCTAAAAATGGAAGCATGCAGTAGGTACCGGCAGCCTCTCTTTCCCTATGTGTGAAAGGTCTAGATGTGGTGAAAATGGCATATTTTGAATTAATTTTTGTGTTGCGATTTAATTCGATTTTTGTAAAAAAAAACTGTGAATAAGAAAGAATAAAACCCGAACGTTTTACTTATCTACTTTTTGTGTGTTCTTGTTGATGGGTTGTGTTGAGGGAGAAGGGAGAACGATCGCAATCGGCAGCGAAAAGCTGCTCCGCACATCGCCATTTTCAACCTGCCTGTGAAGGCAGCGCGAGCGACAAACACACACACCTCACGAAACGTCTGCTCGCGGGCTGTATAGTTCATTCATAATATGCAAATTAGGTCAGGTTAAAAGACGAAAAGCCAACGATTCGTTTCGTATAAATATTGTTTTAGTCGTTATTTTTTTTCTCGTTGAAATTCACAGTCAAAGTTTAGGAACGACTTCAACTGCAAATATCTTTTAATCGGTTGGAAAAAATGCCAACATTAATATATGCGCTGGAAAGCTGGGTTTTCGACCTTTTCAATGGTGTACGCAACTTAGTGACATGATCCATACAGAGTTCCCGCGAGCCAATAAAAGACGAGTACCCATTCAAGCGTGCTTTGTGGTTGACCCGAACTGTCATGGCGGACGATCTGAAAATGTCAGCTTCTAACGATGTGTGTTTGTCGCCATTTCTTCGCGAAATCGGATAATCAATTGGTAAGTACACTTGATAATTACAGATGGTTTTCGGATAAAATTAGTATTGCCCATAGTTTTGTTTAATGTATACCTCGAAACGTGTTTTTTTATTTTGAAAGTTCGACCGAAGTAGTGTTAGATTAGTCTTAGAAGTGTTCAAACATCGAGTGATGGTTCAGATACGACCATCGGCTAATTTTAGTGCAAACATTTAGCCGTTACGTATAGTCACACAATTCTTTCTCAGGTTTCGCAAAACCATAATTCACGCATAGTTGTGTAGTTTCCTTGTGGGATTATCGATGATTGATGTAATATTTATACGTGTAGGCCTATAGAAACCGAAAGTAGCGTTCAGCAACAAACGCTGTTCTTCTAGAGACTAGAATTGGTAGGCCTACGCACTGCTTTTTTAGTTTTAAAATTTTATTAGCACTCACGTTACTGTTTACATGTGTTAAAATAATTATTATTAGTAATTATTATTAATTTAAATGCGTGTTACATGTCATGTTTATTACAGGATGATGGATCTCAAGTATTTTATCATAAATGTCATGTGTTGAGATCAGCATTGTTGCACTTGCACTTATTTTTTCCTTTCATATTCATTGTTGTAGGCTGGAGTTGTTGTGGATCTTGTGAGGTTTGTGAAGACTGAGACTAATCCTACACCATCTGCCAGCCTGTCCTGACTTTCCTAGGAGCCAATGCCAAGCAGCTAGACAAGAAAAGCATGGATAAAATCTATGAGAAGTACTGTTCCCTGCAGAAGTCCATTAAAAGACCAAATGGCAAGGAGAAGTTGGACTCCTTTGTAAATGCTACTGCTAGTTAAGGTCCACAAACTGTTGTCTGCACTATTATGTATCACATCTCAGAAAATATGTTAAATAATAGTTGCCAACATACGCATAAGAACAAATTTCACGCGGAGGTGGGGGTCTTGCAAGGGAAGGAGGGGGGTACAAAAAGAAAAAAATCTATTTTAATTTTCACTGTACCTTCATACATATCAATTAAAAGATCTCTATATAACAAGACAAATGCAGTTTAAATCAATGAAATCGGATATAAAATGATCAAATAGCATGCGTTTGAAGTTATTAGCTATTTGCTTCTGAATCTTTCCACGGGGAAAATGTTTGGGGGGGGGGGGGGGGGCATTTTTGGAGTTCAGCAGTTCATTCTATTGACAACTGCCAGGTCCCAAAAAAAATAGGCTATTTTGTCACTACCAGGACTCTGCTTACTCCAAAAATTAGGCTCATGGGCTTTATAATTTTTAAGTTATGAACATCTAAACTTTGCAAAATATCAATTTTGGCAAAATTACGCAATTCGCGGTACAAAAACTCGTTACGAAAATAGCTGTATCTCTGGTTCTAATTGAGATAGACCCATAATTTTTTTTTTGTTTTCTTATTTCTACCCCAATCTATAACTCCGTACCATTCACTTGTGTGAAAACTTAAAACCAAATTTTACCCTGCCGGTACCTACATGCAGCATGGGAAATGTGTTGGCTGTCAAGAAAAAAAAAGTCTTCCTACCGACCCTTTTTTTTTCCCCCCCTATGTTACCGTAAACAGTCTGTTTTTTGGGGCCTTTTTATATTTTAAATTATATACTGTAGAAGTGAGTTCAAATTTGAAGCAAGTGTTGAAATTCAGAGGAAAGTGACTCGATGAGGACAAAATTGTTTTCTTTTCATAGCTAATATAATTATTGTTTGGAACTTGGTTCTTTGGCTCAGCAGTTGTGTCGTGCACGTAACTGAAAGTATAAAAACAAGTACCTTAACTCAGACCCACATTTGAAGACCCACGTGATGCGGATGATGCCCTGTACCACCTTGACAGAACAAGATTCTATGGCCGGGAGCTGGAAGTAGAGTTCGCCCGTGGAGACAGAAAAAGTAAGTACAGCGAAACATGCATACAACAAACACGCTTTCAGTTAACAATGCATTTAGAGAAAGGGGGAAAAAAAAACTGCCAGAGTTCTTATTTATTACTTAGAGCTTTTTGGATACAATGAACACGGTTACGACGCAGTTTCACTTGCACCGAATGTATTTTCTTATCCAAGACACCAAATTTCAACATGTATAACAAAATCGAAGTACAAAAACATCGCAAATTGTCACATGCCTCTCGGACCTTTCCCACACATTTTCCAAAATATATATACAAAGAAAAAATCCACTGTTGATGTGTGCGTACAATGCTGACAGTAAAACTTGTTCTGGTGAGGTGGTTACTCTGAACCTCAAAAGCTTGGCTTCCTTCAGCATTTCTGGGTTCACTTTTGTTGTAATCATCTTGAATTTCAAATGTGGACGTCTTGCACATGATACATTTATAAAACAAAGATGATCAGTCGTCAATTCATACATTTTATTTTAATGAGAATGTATTTCAGCGATGGTCTTCATATTTAATGGTTTGTGATCTTCTTACTCTTGATGTTAAGCTGTTCAAGAGGAGTCTGTCCATTATTTTAGGTTTACAGAGCTTAAACGTGAGTGAATATTATGTTTCAGCCCCCGTTCAGATGAGAGGCAAAGAAAGAAGTTCTCGCTATAGTCGAAGATCTCGCAGTCGCAGCCGGTGAGTTTTTTGCTTATGTTACGATGAACATTATGGGCAAACAGCAGTTGGAAAGTATTGAAAGTATTTTGCAAGTGCAAATTGACTAGGGCTACTTTCATACAGTTCATGTCAAACGCAAACGACTTTGAATTAAAACTTAGGTAGGAATTTAAGTACCTGAAGAAATTGTACCTGAATTTGTTCCCTTTGTACATTTGTGTGTCACTGTGTGCATGAAGCTCTATGGAGTGCGTGTGTTGCTGTGTAACGTATGCATGAGACATGTTGACTCTGGTCGACTGATGGAAGATTGCATGGGGTTGCAGGTTCAGGTCCATTTTTTCCCGCTCTCGTTCACGCAGTCCCTATTACCGGTAAGTGTCGTCGATGTGCTGGTCTGCTGATCTTGTACTGTTTCTTTTTTTTTTTTTCTCCTGTAAACAAAGTCGCTTGTCTGTTGAGGATCGTGGCCATCATTTTCACCCATGTTGCCATAAGTGTTGAGGTGTCACTATTGTAGTTATTGGTGACTTCTGTTTGAGCTTATTATGCCTTGCAGCCCTCTAAATTGGTGGTTTCTTGTTTTGACCTGTGACCTTTTGTGGGTGTTGTATTTCTTTGCTCGTCTTTCGCAGTGATCCCTTTCGGTTGCCATTGAAAACTCATGCTGTATCAGTCTGTGGTGTTCTCTTATGAAGTTTAAACCTGTTAATCTTTGTGGCATTGTTGAATATACCTTTACTCGCATCTGTGCAGCAATAAAAGTCTTAAGTATTCGCCCAAATTTTTCAGATTTTTACAAACCTACAATTTGTACCTAAATCGTCCAAAAATTATATTTTAAAAATGTCTGTCCATTTTATGTTTTACAACAAATGTTAGTCCAAGTATGACGATTTTTCATAAAATTTCACCATTTTCCTACATTATTGATAGTGGACTTATTATTGATCTATGGTAGATATCAAAGAAACCTGCCAACCATGCAAGTTTGGTCAACCTCACTCCTAAGTCACAGGAGGTATCCATAGTTGGTTGATACGAATACCTTTAACCTTCATCTTACCTTGAAGGTCTATCAAATAGGCAGTGAGAGAACCATGGGTAAAACCAGCTGATTTTGAAGTGGCAGTGGTATTGCTAAAAATGTTCTTTTCTCTTCATTTGATCATGAAAGTACATCAAACTATATGTTTGGAAGAGAAGTGGCTATTCGCATGTGTAAGTATGAAACTAAAAAAATATCATTTACTAAATGAACTCATTTTCATCAAAATTTTTCACACAGGAAATAAACATTACTGCAGAGTATTTATGCATATCAATTATAAAAAAAATAGTTTTTCTATTTCAATAAATATGCATTGAAAAATATTATGCCAATGAGGAGTTGCCCTGTTTTTTCAATGCTTGTGTACTTTCCAGTTTGCATGCATTTGAAAATAAAAGTTGGTGCAGTAACAGGAAACTTAACATAATAATTATAATAAAGGTATTTATATAGCACCTTTTCCTATTGACATCAGTTCAAAGCTCTGTTCTCACGCATTTATACTTAACGTCAACATCAAAATACATACGAAATGGGGTAAAACAAAAATGAGACATACATAATACACCTCAAAGCACGGCACAATCTATAAGACGGCAGAACACGACACAGTAAACAAAACATCCTAATTGCCACAATAAAAACAAAATATTGAAAGGAAAAGACCAAGGTAACCCCAAAGTACAACACTTTACAATATATAAAACGCCAGATTATATACAGTCATATTTACTTGCATATTATAGGCATGCGGCATTATATACAGTCATATTTACTTACATATTATAGGCATGCTGTATGGTATGCATGTAAATTTCGTTTTGCATTTTAAATAATTTAAAATAGTGCATTTAATGTCAGTAATATAAAAGAAAGAAATAAAAGAATTTTACAATATATATATGTTCATAGAAATTGTTAGCTGCATGTGAATAAATAAAACAAAAAAAAGCCTACCTGGAGTCCACTCCTATACACCACATTTAACTGGTATCTTTGTCACATACATTAGTAATCCAAGAGCAGCACACAAGTCGATTTGAAAGTTTTTTTTTATCACAGACTGCTTTCACTATTGTTTTCACTGTTGTTCTCACAAACTTCACCTTTGTTTCATTATCACAAACAGAACAGACAAAACAAAACAACAGTTGGCATTGTTATTTTTCTGATGAACAGAAAAGATTACACGCACTGTAATGGAATAGAGTTGCTAGCAAGTGCCTGTTCTAATAAGTAAGTATCTCATGGATTAACAAAAAATACCGCACAATACTGTCCCAACAAACACCATACCTTTTCTCACTCTATCACAAAAGTTTAGAATAAATACTTACTGACGGCAAAATATAAACAAGTAGGAAGTTTCTATCAATATTGAGCATGATTAGAAAATCGTACACACAGTGCAAATTTAGTTTTTTGCAGTAGGAACAAAGAAGCGCGTGGTCAAGACACTCTTCAGATCAAGAATCAACACTGGCAGGACACTCACTTTTCCACGAGCAGACATCAGAAGTGACCATGATCTCGTGATTATGTCCATCGGGCTCCACTTGAAGAGAGTAAACACAGCAAAGTGCACAGATTGAAGTTCGATCTGGGCAAACTGCAAGACCCGGAGGTGGCAGAAATATTCCAAGCCACAATTGGAGGGAAATTTGCACAACTGCTTATTTCGGGAGCTGGTGAAGTTGATGTCAACACTATGATCACCACCTTCAACTCAGCTGTGACAGATGCCACCACTGAGATCCTTGGCAAGCAGTGCCCAAAGAAGACACTTTTGGAACTGTGTGATAAACAGAGATGAAAAAGAAAAAGAATACCTCACAGGGAGCTGATGCCTACTGAAAAATCAACAATTATATCCGAAAAGGCATGCGCACAGCAAAGGAGAACTGGATAGAAGATCAATGCCAGGAAATAGAGAACAGCCTGAACAAGAACAGCAAGAAGGCCTTCCAGACTGAAGCGGCTGACCAGTGTGAAACAGCCCAAGGTCTCCACGATGGAAAGCAATTCTGGAGTATGCCTTACAGAAGAACAAGAAGTCTTGGATAGATGGACAGAGTACTTCTCTGACCTTTACAACCAAACACCAAACAGGGTGACAGAGGAAGAAAAAATCCCCATTCTCCTAGAAGTTGAGGCAGCAGTGCAATCGCTGAAGAAGGGGAAGTCAGCGGGAGTGGACAACATACCCGCTGAATTGCTTCAAGCAGGAGGACAAGCGATGACAGATGCTCTCAACCTTATCTGTATTAAGATCTGGCAGAGTGGGGAGTGGCCTACACCATGGACCAACCAGTAGCTTGTCATCACTTTTTCCCAAAAAGAGTAACCTTCAAGAGTGTGAAAATTACCACACCATTAGCCTCACCAGCCATCCCAGCAAGTTCCTCCTGAAAATAATGCTCAACAGGTTGAACACCAAGCTGAACAAATCGTAGCTGAAGAACAAGGATTCAGGACAGGACCTATTTCTATCCTATCCTATTCCATAACTCAAAGGTCATTGGGGCACCACAGATGATATTTTTACCAGCTTACTCCATATTTCTCTGTTCTCAGCAGCCCTCATAGCTTCATGCAGTGTCAAACCAGTCCATTCTCGAATGTTGTCATCCCACCTCTTTTCCTGTCTGCCTCATCTGCCTCCTTGCACTGTGCCTTGCAGGATGGTTTTTGTAAGGCCTGTTGCTCTGGTGAGGTGGCTATACCATTGGAGTTTCAGTTTCTTCACCACTGTGAGCATGTCATCGTGTTGTCCAATGGTTTGTGTGATGGTCTGTTGGACTTCGTTCTTGGTGATGTGCTGGTTATAGGAAATGCTCAGAAGTCTTCTGTAGCATCTCATCTCCATGCTTTGTATTCTTCATTGTAGATCTTGCTGTGAGGGTCAATGTTTCGCTAGCGTATACTAAGATGGAGATGTCAAGCGAGCGCAGCAGCTTTACCTTAAAATATAGGCTAATGGTATTGTCTTTCCAAATGGGTTTCAATCTTGTCAGGGCAGCAGTTGTTTATGCTACCCTAGAGAGCATGTCGGGACCCATTGTCTGATACAATGACTCCTAAATATTTGAAGCTATGCACTGTTGAGGGATTGGTCTTGGACTTTGATGTCCATGTTGATGCCATTGGTGTTGTTGGTCATCAGTTTAGTTTTCTCTGCACTTATTTCCATTCCGTAGGCTTTGGAGGTGGTGTCAATCCTCTGTACAAGCTGTTCAAGTTCTTGTTCATCACCTGCCAAGCCATCAATGTCATCCGCAAAATGTAGGTTGGAGATTGCTCTACCCCATGTGCTGACTGTGCCTTCGTGATCTGCAAGGGCATCTGACATGATGCGCTCTAGGAAGAGAGTTGGAGAGAGTAGGCATACTTGACGCACACCGATTGTTGTTCTGAACCAGTTTCCAATGGCGCTGTTGTAAAGGACTGCACTGGTAGCCTTGTCATACAGCAGGGTTCGCACGGTCTTTAAAGGTCTTTGAAAGTTTGGGAAAAATTGCACTGCCTTTTCAAGTCTTTATAACAAATATAAGTCTTTAAAAACTTACTTGGGTCTTTAAAAATTTGGGAAAACTGTCAAAGCAAAGTATTTATTTGCAACAATTCCATATTTGTGTTTGTTCAATCCAATCGTTAGAGCCGGAACAAAAGTTTTATATATTAAAAATTTCTTAAATGGAAGAAAAATAATAATAAAGGTAGGCAATTCTTACTTAACTTCCTATAATATTAATATGGGCATACCACAAGAATCATTAATATTTAAAATTTCTGAAGGACAAAGAATACACAGAGGTGCCAACCAGTACGGATTGACCGTATTTAATTCAGGCGAAGTGAATTAAATACGGAAATGGTAGCTTTTATAAAAATACGGAGGAAAAGTTGCCGATCGTTTTTCTTTGCCAGCGATGCTTCTGTACCGGTTTCTGGTCTCATAATAGTACTCCTGCACTCACTGAACGTCGCTGTGTTCAACAAGCTGATTTTCATGGTGATTTTAGAGTAAAACAAGTGTGGTGTTCAACAAGCTGATTTTTATCGTGATTTTAGAGGATTGAAAATAGCCTTCTGTTTCAGAGGGAAGCCTGTCGTTACTTTATAGTGTCACAGGCTAGGTTTTGCGAGAAAAAAAAATACTGACAAGTGTTAAAAAATACTGACAAACGGGTCCGGAAATACTGACAAGAAGATTAGGGGGTTGGCACCTCTGAATACAGACTTCAGTCTGACTGATTGATTGATTGATGCTTTAGGTCCAGCGGACTCTTCTGAGCCAAATCAGGACCGGACAACCCCCAATCCGCATTAAAGATCTGCCGAAACAACCCTAGTGGGAAAATTGAATGCCCTCCACCGGCCAGTCACTTTACAATAAAGACATCCCACGCAGGGGACGGCTGAGGCTTTACCCCAACTACTCGAACCCCCGGTTACAAAAACAAAATAGAATACAAACATCATTATAAATCATCAACAAAACACATACATATAAAATGCCTATAGTGCTAAATAATAACATCATAGGAAGCCCTAGTGACCACCGGCAGAAAGCGTCCAACACTCCCAAGCTGATCCAACAGACCTCATACACAAACAAGGAGTCTTGTCCAGGAAGAATTTTCAAGAAAAAAGGTAGGTCATTGATCTAGCGTAGAAGAAGATAGTATAGCAGAGTGATAGGACAGATCAGGAAAGGGAAAGAGCAAATGAGGAAGACAGCGACAGTGGGAATTTAAAGCACTAAATTTCCAGAAAGTGGGGATACTATTTATACTGAAACCCCCGGCACTCCAACGGGGGTTTTGTTGCCGCAGTGAATCACTCATGCCTACAAAGGCAAGACAGGTTTTCAACTGGGGCTTTCACTTTTCCCTTTATAGGTTAGAACAATCTACAGTGGCAAGATTGCTCATGACCCCAAGGGGTCTTCAGTCTGACATCGACTCGGTGCGCAAGTCTGCAGACAAAAAAAAATCGTTGGATGTAGAGAAACATGGCTGCCTGGGACTATTGGCAGAGTCTAATGCCATCCGAAAGGGTGTCCAAGAAAAAGAAACAATGAAGGAGTTTGATGTGCTGTTACTGCAGGGTCAATCAAACTATTAAACTAGCTTTTTAAAAAAAAAAGTGTTTTCTTACTTTCTGTTGCTAACCCATTCTCCAGATCAACATGTATGCTATCCAAAGGGTTGAACACTTACAACAACACAAAGAGAAGGGGAAAAGAACACATACATGTTCAACCAATAGTGTTTGCGATTGACTATTTGTTTATTGACATTTGTATTACAAGTCTAAAACGTGCTCACCACCAGGCTGTCATGCAGGTACTGTTTTGAATTTGATTAAATTGGCTAACTCCGGAAGAAATTTTGCCAAGTCCATGCTATTACTCGACATTTGTAGTTTCGTAATTTGCTCTTGATTTCAGTTAGAAGGTCTTTGAAAAGCCTTTAAAAAGTCTTTGAATTTTAAGGCTGAATGTCTGTATGAACCCCATACATGCTTTTGATGACTTCAATAATTTTAGGGCTGATGTTGTACACTCTCATAATTGCCCACAGAGCTGCATGTTGGACTCGGTCAAATGCTTTCTTGAAATCTACAAACACATGCAGAGGTGCCAACCAGTACGGATTGACCGTATTTAATTCCGGCGAAGTTAATTAAATACGGAAATACGATAGCTTTTATAAAAATACGGAGGAGAAGTTGCCGATCGTTTATCTTTGCCAGCGGTGCTTCTGTACCGGTGTTTCTGGTCTCATAATAGTACTCCTGCACTCACTGAACGTCGCTGTGTTCAACAAGCTGACTTTCATGGTGATTTTAGAGTAAAACAAGTGTGGCGTTCAACAAGCTGATTTTTATGGTGATTTTAGAGGACTGAAGTGAAAATAGCCTGCTGTTTCAAGGGAAGCCTGTCGTTACTTTATAGTGTCATAGGCTGGGTTTTGCAAGGAATAAAAATGCTGACAAGTGTTAAAAAATACTGACAAACGGGTCCAGAAATACTGACAAGAAGATTAGGGGTTGGCACCTCTGCACATGATACAGATGTTGTTGGTGCTGTAGGTATTTCTCGCAGATTATTCTGAGGTTGAAAATCTGTTCAGTGGTACTTTGCCATGCCCTGAATCCTGCTTGTTCTTCAGCTATGATTTGTTCAGCTTGGGGTTTCAGCCTGTTGAGTATTATTTTCAGGAGGACCTTGCTAGGATGGCTGATGGTGCCATAATTTTCACACTACTGGGGGTTACCCTTTTTGGGAAGAGTGATGACAAGCGACTGGATCCATGGTGTAGGCCACTCCCCAAGGCAAGACCAAGTACCACTGAACAGATTTTGAACTTCAGAATAATCTGCAAGAAATACCTACTGCACCACCAACATCTTAATCATATGTTTGTAGACAGCTCTGTGGGCAACTATGAAAGCGTACAACATCAACCCTAAAGTTATAGAAGTCATCAAAAGCTTGTATGACAAGGCTACCAGTGCAGTCCTCCACAACAGAGTTGTCGGTAACCGGTTCAGAACAACAATCGGTGTGCGTCAAGGATACCTACTCTCTCCAACACTTTAACATCTTCATAGAGTGCATCATGTCAGATGCCCTTGCAGATCACGAAGGCACAGTCAGCATAGGGAGCAATCTCCAACCTCAATTTTGCAGATGACATTGATGGATTGGCTGGAGAAGAACAAGAACTTGAACAGCTGGTACAGAGGCTGGCACCACCTCCAAAGCCTATGGAATGGAAATAAGTGCAGTGAAGCCAAAATAATGACCAGCAATACCCATGGCATCAACATGGACATCAAAGTCCAAGGCCAATCCCTCAACACAGTGCATAGCTTCAAATATTTAGGAGCCATTGTATCAGACAATAGGTCCCGACAGGAAGTCTTCTCCAGGATCACACAAATAACTGCGGCCCTGACAAGATTGAAGCCAATTTGGAAAGACCGGACCATCAGTCTACATTCCAAGGTAAGGCTGCTGCGCTCCATCACAGCAGACCTACAATGAAGAATACAAAGCATGGAGAAGAGGTGCTACAGAAGACTTCTGGGCATTTCCTATACCCAGCACATCAACAAAGTCTGACAGACCATCACACGAGATATTGGAATTCGTGATGTGGAAGTTTTTATGCACTGTACAAGTTATCAATCATTCAAGGTCATTTTAGGGCTTAAGAAAATCCTCCAAATTTGTTATTGTAGAGTGGAATGGTTCTGTATTTAACATACATAGTGTATCTGCATTTTTCATACTTGAGCCTCAGAGGTCATGTGAATGTCAGTGTCATTGCAAGGTCGGTATTGTTTTTGACATAATGGAACATCTTCTGTAGTGTAGTTGATCATAAATAAGTGTTCTTGTGGAACTGGAGGTCAAGGTCATCTCCAGATCAAAGTCAGTATTTGTGTTTCAGGTTTTGAACACTTAATCCATTCTGGGCACTCTTTTTTTTCGTGTAGAATATTGTGAATAAGTTTCCTAAGGAGCATGTGAGTAATATGGGCTAAACGTGTTTTGTGCTTTATAGCAAAATTGGCTGAACCAATTGAAATAAAACCTTTTTAGCTTGCAGATATTTTGAGTGGTCCATTTTTTTAAACGTATATGATTAACAGATATGCAAAAAGGTATGTGTTTGTGTCTGGAAATACATTTGAAGGGCTTTCCATCTTGATTAATTTTGTTTTGCCTCCAGTTGTTGCATCCTCTCTTTGTTATGAGACTTTCATTTATTGCGCTGGGTGTATTGCAACTGAGCTGCTAAATCTTTTGCTGCTATCACTTTCAGAGCTATTTGTATCTTTTCCATTGTTAAATCTTTTGATATAGATCTAAGTGCTGCGGTTGACCACCAGTTCATGTCTGATATTTTTCAAATGCTTAGATGTTTCTTCAGCCATTGGGGTTGGTTTCCTGCATTTTTGGATTGCAGCCTTCTGGTACATTATATGTGTAATGGTTTTACTGATGACTATTTCCATGCCATTGCATTCTGTACCAATTTCGCATCATTTAAGTTTAGTGTGGTGTAAAAATATTCATAGACTGCATATATTTTTATTGGGTCAAAATTTTTTTAGTATTGTTTGTTTTGGACATTCATTTTCAGGTGTGTCCAGATGAGCTTTTTCAATTTGTTAGATTATTCGCTTTAAAGTAAGTGGATGATTTGCTGTTTGTTCCAATGGATTCTTTCATTAAAATAATACCTTGGTGATTTATTGTGTTGGCATGTTTGTTTCAGTGGACAGTGAAATAATTGTTATCTACCATTTTCATTTACAGGTCTTATTCTCATAGTCCATACAGACGGTAAGTGGGATGAATCATCTTCGTTTTCCAATGTTTTAGGTTGCAGACACTTGTTCCAGAGTTTCTTTTCCCATATATGAATGTTTTATACACTTCCAAGTTCTTTTTATTGTATTCCTTCCTTGCTATGCCATTTCTGTTTTATATTGTGTACATTGAACGTGAAATGATATAATTTTGGCCACAGCTCCAATGCTAGCAACTGACGGAGATAATTTGTGTATTGAATAAAAATGTCTTTCCAGTTTAGCTCTGAGGGGCATTTTGAGTAATGTAGTATCTGTTCCTTTTAGCTCCGAAGGGCTGAAGAGAGGTGACTTATGTTTTTGTGATGATTCTGTTTCTTTCATTTTCTTTGTAGCACAGGTTCTGAAGACCTGGCAGAATTGGTCAATAAAGTTTGTCTGATCTTTTATTCATCATGAAACAAATGAAATTCAATTATTTTTTTCTTGTGTTGTTTCTGCAGAGGACGCAAGTCCCGTTCCCGCAGCCGCGACAAAAGGTAAGTTACTGTTTAAAACATCTTGTATTCAATCTTGATTCACAGTGCAAGGGTTTGAAACAAGTAGAAATTATTATTAGATTCTCTGCATGTAAACATAGGTGGAACAGATAAAAGGGCTAATTTGTTATTTAGGAAATTAAAATGAAACCAAATTAATGTTTTTATTGTATATCCAAAGTCAAAATGGTCAGAGTTCTCATTTGTTAAGGATTAGAAGTTTTTGTTTCTTTTCACAGGCGCAGATCTCGATCTGATAGTCGGTAAGTCAAACCAGTAAGTGTGCAAATGGGATTTGTTTTTTAAAAACTCTGACAGCGTTTGCTTTCAGTATTGTGTCACACTTGTAGAAAATTGATTACTGCTAAATATCATAAATTAATCACTTTTGTTTGTGACAACTTACTTTTCCTTGTTTAGTATGCTTAGTATCACTTTCATGTCAATGATTTTACAAAACACACTCTGACTGATACACCCTCATTCTGCGTGGGGCTGCACCTCTGCACCAACATGAGTGACAATGATAATCCCAAATCCAATCTCCCATGTTTATGTTTTCAGCCGACGGTCCAGGTCCAGAAGCAATGATAGAAGACGCAGGTCTGGCTCAGGCTCCCCCACAGAACGAAGGAGGTCTCCAGACAGAAGGACTCACTCAAGGACACCAGAATAAGCACAATCAATGACTGTTGTCTGCATTCCTTTTGACTTCTTGATGAACAAAACAACTCCCTCCGTCAGTAGATTTTTATTAAAATGAAACTGTTATTCTGTGTATTATGTCCACAAAATTTTTTTTTTTTTTTTTTTTTTTTTTTTTTTTTTAAGCTTGATAATTTTGTGTCTTCTCCTCCTCTCCCTCATACCCCAAGCCACTGTAAAATGTTGACTAGCAGCCTTTTAAGAATGTGTATTGTTTTATAGTACATTTTCAGCAATACTAAGAATAGCTAAATGAGTAAAGAACACTGTTTTTGTGTTTAGTTTGATTTTAGAAACTAAAGATGTCGGTAGTGTGAAAAACAGATGCTGGGCTCTCGCTAACACCAACACTAGTGATATTAGAAAGATGGCGACTATCCCTGGCCTAAACGTACAAAATACATCTCAGTATCACCATTTGGCATTGATGAGACGATTTCTTCATATTCATTGGAATTGTGACATAAACATTTATTGTTGAACACGATGTTAAAAAAAAAGAACACGCCATTGTATCTAGGTGCTAGACACTGTAGTGGTGTTTTTTTGTGTGTGTTTGTGGATATGCGATTGGAACTTCAGCCAACAATGATGGAGTCGGATATAGTTTGTGAGAAAATCTCATGCTTGTACATTACTCATTTGTCAGTTTTACATGTTTTTATGTTCATGATCATTCTGTGCTCTCCGTTTCTGTGTAGTTTCACTGGAATAAATCAATCAAATGTACAAGCTATGTTTTTCTGTGTTTGTGATTGGACTGGAGTGTGAATTTTAACATAAAAGCAATAAAATTCATATGACAAAAGCCTACAAAATGTATTATTATTAAACTGACATTTATAAATATACAATTTGTTCACAAATCCTACAAGTTTTCACAAAATGAGTAATGAAATCAGTTGATGGTGGAACTTGATTTTGCAGTGCAAGAGAAAAAAACTTAATTACAAGAAGAAAATTTGCATAAAAACAATATCAATTGATAAATGGGAAACTAAGTTTGACCAGAAACTTGAGCTTAACAGTATTGTATTCAGTGGAAAGCATGATATTAAAAATTACAAATGTTTTGTCACTACACAACTATTATAATGTACAGTATTAATGCTAATTTAAAATATATATATATACACAACTGCATGGAGCCTGGCATCAACATATGCTGCAGTACCCACAAAATAATGGTCTTTAAAAAATGTTTGCTGATAGGTGGTAAAGCACAGCACAGAAGATATCAAAGCATGTAGTCCACGCTTTACTCTTACAAACGCATAAAATCAAACGGGAGGATATAATTGCACAGTAATTAAAAGTTTGCGGGTGGGAGGAGGAGGAACGTCAAGTAAAGGGTTCACCAAATTACTGATGAATGTTTATTTAATTACATTACAATGGAACTAAAGTAAACTGAACTCGACACGATTGATTGTCCATGACAGGTAGAACTGGCTGCCAAACAGGTTGGATCGACTGGTCAAGTCAGTCGGCATGAATGATCTTGGCTTAGCTTAAAACTGAAAACAGACCGCTATGACTTCACAAGCGATACTGAAATAATAGTGAATCCAAAAGTGGAAGAATATGGCACTGGACAGAAAGTGGTAGAGAGCCGCTAGAAGGGCTGTGCCATGAACAAAGCAGGGACTGGCTGCTAACTTTAGTTTCTACTTGGTTTTTGTTTATTTTATGTGACTTCGCCAAGCAAACATGTTTGAATGTGCAATGTGCTGCAATACAAAATTGCTGCAATACAATTCATTTGAATATCTTACTTTTTGTGTTCTTCAACAAAATTGGAAAGTTCAGACAGGATGCAAATGTGGGACAGGTAAATTCTGTAAAATATTCGACAACCTAAATGACAGAACAGGTTTTTAAAAAAAAAGTTGCTGTTGAGCCCTGAAACTTTTTTTTATTTATTTTTAAAAATATAAAGAAGACATTAATACTAGCGACACGATCACGCATTAATATCAAGAACATATTTGTAAATGTCATACAACATTTATTTCTAGAGTATCTTTATTTAATACAAACAATGATGCATATGTTAATGCTGGATATCTGCATAGATTCGAGTAGTTCTTTCTTCATTGCGAAAATCCTGTTTTGCTTGTATATAATGATAAATTTAAAAAATTAAGACTTTGGTACCAAGAATAGTTGAAGATTGGCCACTTTGAGTGCAAATAAAAACAACATATAACATGTTCTTGTTCCCCAAACTTGAGAAAAAAAAAACATTCAAGAAAGAAATTTCACATACAACGGCAGGAATGAATTATCAGAGTTCAGAATTTGTACAGTCTTCACGCATGACAATTTTGTAAACTCCTTGGACAATTCCAGCTCTTACAATTATACTAGATAATGATTATTCGTTTTGACAAGAAGCAAGAATAATGTGGGTATGACTACCCTAAATAAAAGTATTGGTCAAGTCAGCAGTATCACCATGGGGGAAAAACAAAACCCCAATAAACACTTAAATCATCCTAATGACATCAAAACCCACAGCAGTTTTACCACAGGACATGAACAAAACTAGGCAGCTTTACCACAATAATTTATGTGATGACACTACTGTGACAAAAAACAACCCAACAACAAAAATGAATTGCAGTTTTACCACAGGACATAAAAACCTCTGCAGCTCCAGCTCAGTGAAGCCATATTTATGACAACAGCAAGCCATCAACAAAAACAATAGCAGTTTTATCACTAGACAGAGGGCTGATGCATAGAGTGGTCCTCATCTAGTCGTAGACAATAACCATGGCTGCCAAGCCACTCAAACATTCTACCAACCGGGTTTTGACAGTATCTTACATAATTATTTTCTTTTACAGAACCTATCAAAGGTGTTGAGATTATGCTCGAATAAAAGAATTCTTGAATTTCAAAACTACCATTGATACATTTCATTAAGAATGTGCTAAAATCCGAGAGAGAACCTGTTCGCAATTTAGTGCTAGGGTAATTTTCTCCTTGACACAGAACCTATCTTTGGAAATTTGAAGATGATGATAGAATGTTAGGAATGACTTTGGGGTTGGCTTGGTTGCTTATTTGGAAAGGGAGGTGGTTTACTATGCCCAAGGTCGAGGGTTCGAACTCTTAAGTGGGACGAACTTACGTGACTTAGGTAAGAGACTTTTTTAGGACACCGAAGGTTTTCTCTGGGTACTCCAGTTTCCTCCCTACCTTCAATAATGGTATTAGATGCAGTCAATCTAAAATTTCAAAATTAAAAATTGATTTTTATTCCTTCTGTAATAGCAGTCTCTTTAGATTATTGCGCTTTGACTTCGCCTGAAGTGCATGAAAATATCCTGTAATATTATTATTATTACTTTAGCAGTTGGCAGCTATGAATAACAGTTGTCACAGTTCAAAACGTGTTGTAGCGATGGTTTGGTCCCATACTTCTTGTCTATGCTTTGCAATATAAACAACAAAAACAAACCCAACAACTACTTAACGATTACAAAGTAGTTATGCCACCAAAAGGACATGAATACAAACCTCAGCAGTTTAAGAGCAATACAGCAATGACACAATATTACAAAAACAATCCAACAACTAATTCTATAACAGTTTGAAGATACAGCATAATGACAGGAATAAACACTGATATAACTACTGCAGTATTACTTCCAGCCATTGATATGACCTCAGTGGTGTCACCACAATAAGATGACAAAAATAACCAGCACAGTTACAACAAGCCTGTCATGTCTTTGCGACTATAAAATTAAAATATGAACAGTCAAAAACAGTATCACAGTCAAAAGATACATGTATGTACATGTCTAAAAGTCAGCAATCAAAAGTTGCATTAGCGGAAATCAATGTCAAAGACAAGACGGTTAACACTTCTGTAAACAGAGGTAAGATTATTAACAATTTTTTTCTTATCCATGCTTAAAATCGATGATATTAAATATCTCCTGAAAGTGTAGAACACTCAAATCAAGTATTTTAGGGTAAAACTGACAACTGCTTTTCGTCTGTTCCCTAAACAAAGCATAACTGTAAGCTAATGAAACTGCCATAACTTCAACACAAGGATAAATTCATGGTTGCCAAAGGAAATTCACCCGTAACGCTGCTCTTGAATTTAGGCGACCACATCCTTGACTTGTATTTCCATGTATTTTCCAAAGTCCGCCCTCATGAAAGTAGCAAATGCTGACCAAGATTGTGGCTGCAGTATGTCATCCTGCCAAGTGCCTCAACCGCTCATTCAACTCTTTCTCCTGTTTCAGCAAGTTGCTGGTGTGTTTTTTGTAAGCATTGAACTCCTGTAAACAAAACCAATAATCAATTGAATCAGTTACAACTTTTAGGACCTGACGATGACGATGAGGAATAGAATAACGTGAGTAAATGTTTAATAGGTAAAAAAAATAAAAGTGGCCGACAAACCCCAACAATCAGTTCTCTTGGACAACTTTCAAAGTGTTTTTTGTTGTTGTTTTTTTTTAATCCCGATTAAGAATTTAATTATCTTGAATGAAGAAGGTTATCAATATTTCTGAAGGCAGGAGGTACCTATAGTTTGAAAAGGAGAGGGAGCATAAGTGAAGAAATAATTACCTACACCAATGCTGTGCCTCGTTAGACAACATGCTGAATATGTCTGTAAATGTGGAGCTAGGTGGGACAGGCATAAAAAATATCTGCTGAAAAATTCTGGGGTTGGGTAAGAGGGGATCAATAATGGTACAGGACGCAGTCAATATAAAAATTTCAAAAAATAAAATTCAAATTTCTTTCTGTCTTCTAATAGCGATCTCCCTGCTTTTACACCACCTGTTTGAGTGATGGATGTGTATTTGGTATGTGTGAGGGTGAATGAGACAGGTGAGCGTGTATGTTGGTATAGTTCGCCGCGCTTTGAGCCTGATTGATTTGGGAAAAGGCGCGTATATAGCATCCTGTATTATTATTATTATTATTATTATGGGTGTAGATTACATACCTTGGTAATTTCTTCATAGAGTGAGTGCGATTCTGCGAGATCATCTCTCAGTTTGCGCACCTGAAGATTTGCATTCACGCTGGCTGCATCACGACTGCAATAACATTTTTTTTTAAAACTGACTTGCAAATTTCAAGACTTTAATTTCCTTACAATGTGGGTTTGCACCCAACAAACAAGCATTTACATAAATTTGAAGCATTGTTATAATACTTAAAATGTTTATGTAACAAACAAAAATTTTCATTGAACAAAACACTTACACACCTCTCAAAATAAAACGAAAAAGATGAACATACGGGTAAACAAAACAGAACAGAGCGACAACACAAAAAGTGAATATAATAGGAGAACTTACTCAAACTTTTGCTGCATGGCCTGCAATTCTTTCTCTGTTTCTTCAACTTTTTTCTGCAAACGCTTGTTCTCTGCTTGCTCTTTCTAAAATGACCAAAACAGCATACAATGATGTCTAATTCAAAAATGAGTCATCTCTTAGCGTGAATTAAAGATTTGTTTGTTTGTTTTGTAATTTGACTTGAGGTAGAGACATTTTAAATGTACATGAAACCTTTACAGTGTTAGTCTGTAATTTGCAATATATTCCTATGGAATTATGTTATACAAACCTGGACAAGCTTTCCTCTTTGCATGGCCAGGTCAAGCAACTCATCTCTCTCCTTGGTCAAGGAGGTCAGCTTGCTGTGGTAGTCCTGCTCCAAATTCTTGCGACTGTCATCCTGGTTGTTTAGCTTGTGCTGCGCACCTAAACAACAACAACAAAAAACACACACATAGAAACACACACAAAGTCACAGACCATGAAAATTCTGCTAAAAAGAAGCATAAGAAATCACCAACCAGTGTATCCTATCCTATCCCATAACTTGAAAGTCATTGGGGCACAACAGATGATTGTTTAACCAGCGTACTCCCTCTTTTTCTCTCCTCAGCAATCCTCATGGCTTTGCTCAGTGTCAAAGCCAGTCCATTCTCGAATGTTGTCTTCCCACTTCTTTTTCTGTCTCCTACTTCTGCCTCCTTGCACCGTGCCTTGCAGGATGGTCTTTGCAAGGCCTGATGCTCAGGCGACGAGGGCCATACCATAGGAATTTCCGTTTCTTCCCCACTACAAGCATGTCGTCGTGTTGTCCAATGGCTTATTGTGTGACAACCAGTGCATATAACTGTACAAAGTTTAGCACACACAAAAATGACTGAGGAAACATTAAAGAAGGGCAAAAAGCCATATATATGCAGTACAGACGGTTACGCTCCCATGCATTAAGAATTTCTTCTTCATCATCACCAGCAGCTACATCACTTCGTCATCATCATCATAAACAGCATCATCATTATCATAACTGTTATCATCACAAATATACTACTAATTAAGTACCTTTCAGTCGCTCCTCAGCTTGCTGTGCACGGTGCTGCATGTCACGGATTTGTACAGCTGTGGTTTCTGTCAATTCCTGCAACTGTTGCCTCAGATTGTCTTCACGTTGCCGCCAATCCTGCTGCATCTGCCTACACACAGTGGCACACAAGTAGGTACTTGGAGTACAACAGAACAAAACACTAAACCTGAAAAACAGTGTCTTCATTTCTGATTGTACAATTCTAAAAAAAACATGGGGTACTCATATCCCTTACTAAAACTTGTCTTGGGTTTTCATATGCTCCTCTAAAAAATAAAAGTACCCTCCCCACAAAATATTTTACAGGGGGAACAGGTAAAGTGTCATGAAACCTAAATTTCTCTGCTTGTAATATGTCTAATTACAGGGCTGAACAAAACGTAAAAATCAGAGTATATTGATCTCATAATGAAATTGAAAATCACAAAAAGAACATTGTAACCAGAGCTAAACCACACTATAAACATAATATCTTGCCATGATCAGAGAAATCACATAATGAAAATTGTAACCAGTGCTAAACCACACTATAAACATAATGTCTTACCATGGCCTGAGAACAAGTGTGAGTTAGTAAGGCAATGAAGATAAACACGTCACACAAAAAGGAAAGGACAGTTAATACCTTTAGCTAAAAATTAGGAATTCCATTAGGAAAAAAACCACCATAGACATCTCTCTCTGGCATGTTTAGACTGTCACCCTGTAGAACACACAGAATAATAACACACGCACACACAAATAAAAAGGTTAAAAAAACCACATGAAGTACTTGAACTTGGATTCCAGGTTTGTGCTTTCATCTTTAGCAATGGCAAACTTTTTCTCCAGCTCTTGTATCATAGCATCTTTTTCCTGAATGGCTTTGGAAAACAAACGAGCATTTTCACTTTTTAGCCTAGCATTTTCTTCTCTCAGCTCCGAGTTGACACGTTTGTATTCGTCTTTGTACTTGATCATCTCCTCATGGTTGGATGCCAGAGTGTAAAACCGGTGTTCCAGTTGGTCAAATTTACGTTGCTCATGCTTCAACATCTCATCTGCACGTTCACGAAAATCTGTCAGTTCTTGATTAATTCTGTCCAGTGTCTGAGCTCGTGTAATTTCTTCATCAGCCCGCTGCTTCAGAATCATGATAAGCCTTGACTGATCGTCAATACGAGAGCGTAACATTCCCATTTCTGATTTGTCATCTTCCTTCAGTGCCTTCAGCTTTGCCAGGCTCTCTTGCATCTCAACCATATCCTGAAAAAAGAAAATGCAAAATATAACAAAGTAAAAAAAACAACATTAAACTACTTATCACTGTAGCACATAATTATAGCCACAAATCATCAACTAGTGGACAACTACTGTATACGTTTGACCCAATAGCATAGAATGTCAAGATTTGTGTGTACGTAGTAACGTACGCCCCATCCCCCACCGCTCTCCTAAAGAATTATGGACGTTTCGGCGGCGGGACGATTCGGCGTCACACCCTGGACGTTTCGGCGGTGGACGTTTCGGCGGCGGGACGGTTCGGCGCTAGTCTGGACCATTCGGCGGTGCCGTCTTTAGGCTTATTTATAAATAAGTGTTATTACTGTTTTAAGTTCCAATGGGTACGCAATCAATTCTTATTGATGTCGGCAAGATTGTCCCCTATACGCACTGTGTCCGGGGACGTAAATCTATCCACTGAACTGAACTGTGGCAAGATACGATTATCTGCCTTTGTCCCGTGTGTGCGGAGAGTCCGTTTCTACTGCAGAAATATTTTCATAAGCTGGGTAAATTTTTGCCTAGAAAATATTTTCATAAGCTGGGTAAATTTTTGCCTCTTGTATTTAATAATAGAGAACGTTGGTCGAGATTTTTTGTAAATATAAAAGTTATAACGTGTACTATAAATGATACACAGTAAGTGTGGGTAATACACATATTGTACATGGATAGTCGTTTCGGCGGCGCTGTATTTTATACATTGCTATATAGATGGACGTTTCGGCGGTACTATATATTTTATACATTGCTGGAAGGCTGGACGTTTCGGACGGTACTCTATTTTATACATTGTTATATGGCTGGATGTTTCGGCGGTACTATATTTTATACATTGTTATATGGCTGGTTGTTTCGGCGGTACTATATTTTATACATTGTAACATATCTGGACGTTTCGGCGGTACTATATTTTTATACATTGCTAGATGGCTGGACGTTTCGGCGGTGCCGTAATTTATACATTGCTACATGGCTAGGAGCATAGGTCATATATTTTTATATATTGCTATATAGCTGGACGTTTCGGCGGCACTACTATATATTTTATACATTGATGGAAGGCTAGACGTTTCGGACGGTACTCTATTTTATACATTGTTATATGGCTGGATGTTTCGGCGGTACTAGGCTATATTTTATACATTGTAACATGTCTGGACGTTTCGGCGGTACTATATTTTATACATTATTATATGTCTGGACGTTTCGGCGGTACTATATTTTATACATTGCTAGATGACTGGATGTTTCGGCGGTACTATAATTTATACATTGTAACATGTCTGGACGTTTCGGCGGTACTCTATTTTAGATACATTGCTAGTTGACTGGATGTTTCGGCGATATTTTACAAATTGTCACATGTTTGGACGTTTCGGCGGTACTATATTTTATACATTGTAACAAGTCTGGACGTTTCGGCGGTACTCTATTTCATACATTGTAACAAGTCTGGACGTTTCGGCGGTACTCTATTTTATACATTGCTATATAGATGACTGGATGTTTCGGCGGTACTATATTTTATACATTGTAACATGTCTGGACGTTTCGGCGGTACTATATTTTATACATTATTATATGTCTGGACGTTTCGGCGGTACTCTATTTTATACATTGCTAGATGACTGGATGTTTCGGCGGTACTATATTTTATACATTGTAACATGTCTGGACGTTTCGGCGGTACTCTATTTTATACATTGCTAGTTGACTGGATGTTTCGGCGGTACTATATTTTATAAATTGTCACATGTCTGGACATTTCGGCGGTACTATATTTTATACATTGTAACATGTCTGGACGTTTCGGCTGTACTATATTTTATACATTGTAACATGTCTGGACGTTTCGGCGGTACTATATTTTTATACATTGCTAGATGGCTGGACGTTTCGGCGGTGCCGTAATTTATACATTGCTACATGGCTAGGAGCATAGGTCATATATTTTTTATACATTGCTATATAGCTGGACGTTTCGGCGGTACTACTATATATTTTATACATTGATGGAAGGCTAGACGTTTCGGACGGTACTCTATTTTATACATTGTTATATGGCTGGATGTTTCGGCGGTACTAGGCTATATTTTAACATGTCTGGACGTTTCGGCGGTACTATATTTTATACATTATTATATGTCTGGACGTTTCGGCGGTACTCTATTTTATACATTGCTAGATGACTGGATGTTTTGGCGGTACTATATTTTATACATTGTAACATGTCTGGACATTTCGGCGGTACTCTATTTTATACATTGTAACATGTCTGGACATTTCGGCGGTACTCTATTTTATACATTGCTAGATGGCTGGACGTTTCGGCGGTACTATATTTTATACATTGTAACATGTCTGGACATTTCGGCGGTACTCTATTTTATACATTGCTAGATGGCTGGACGTTTCGGCGGTGCCATTTATACATTGCTCCATGGCTAGGAGCATAAGTCATAAATTTCCGAAGTCAAAGATGCTTGGAGCTGACCTTTTTTTTCTGTTTGTCTAAGCTCTAGAGTTTGATAAATCTCTCCTGCATTACTATACAGGACTGTTAGGGCCTGCGGTAAATTGTTTGACTTATTTACGCACTAAAAGTGTTTTCTGCATTTAGTTTTTTTAAATGGTACAGAGATACCAGTAGAAAAACCTTCCAATCCAAGTGCACAGAGGGCCACATTTAGCATACATGTATAAGTTACACACGAATGGAGGTTCAACATCCGATCAACAGATCGTGGAAAAATCTGATCTGCCACAAAAGTGAAAACCCAGAGACTATATTGGCTGATAAGGGATGTAGTGTCCAAAATCTGATTGCCGCAAGATACTGTTGAAGAATGTGACCTGTACCGGTGTTATGCAAATTTCCATGTTTGTGAGAGTATGTACTATTAGCTGATAAGACATGTTTATGTGCCTGCGAAAGTAATCACAACATAGACATCAAACACACGCATACTCACACATAATTAGGCAACAAAAACAATGGTTTAATGGTGTTTAGAGCCTGCAACATTTATTTTTGACAACTCTTATCCCAAAATATTTTTTCCAAAATTAGAATTAAAACAGTTAATTAATTTGACAAATGGCATGCAGAAGTACAGCAAGGAAAATAATAATGAATCTGTTTAACATTAGAAATTCTTTCAACCATCTGGAACGCATACACACATCCATAACTTATACAAACAGAAACAATGCTATCAAACTCCTAAGGAATCAACTGCACACACACAAATTGTTTTAGATTTAACATCTTTCTCTCTCTCACTTACACACACGCACACATACCTACATACACAAATACACACATGTATGCACAACCACACACACTCGCACAAGCATACCCAACAATAACAGATAAACAGAAAGATATAGTAAAACAAAAATGACTAGGACTACTAGGACTTGAAAGACTATGTTAGGCATCACACACATAATGCACACACATTGTCAATATCAGGTGATCAAATAACTAACACTTGCAGCAAACACAAACTTTCATAGACACTAACAGATGGCTAGGTTAGGCATCACAGAACATATGCAAAGAAATCAACTACACACATTGTCAATATCAGGCAATCAAATGACTAACACATGCAGCAAACACAACAATACAATACAACACAATACAACTTTAGTCATCTTAAACTGAGCAATTACAATGGCAGCATCAGCGCAATTAGCAGAATACACAAGAATTAAAAATAATTATTACATACACATGAGAAGTAATCCAATCAATAAATAATAAATAAAACAAATAAATAATAAAATATACTGTTAAATACATACAATAAACTAGAGGTGAATGTCATAAAAAGTAAACTGCCCCGGTATATCACAGATAATAGTTTCTCCGCAGAAAGCTACAATACAAAATGTACATCCCAACAATACAATACCATATAACACAACACAATGCCACACAACTTCATTCCTCTCAAGCTGGGCAATTACAATTACAAAGGCAGCGTTGGCGCAGAAATAACCAGTAAGAATAAGAATAAAAATTAAAAATGACCATACGTACACACGGAGAGTACTCCCAATCAATAAGTAAATGTGCTGTTAAATGCATTAAGTAAACTATAAAATATAAACTATAAAACAAATATCACAGATAATAGTTTCTACCAGCAAAAATCTCCTCACTCTCTCTGAAATTATACCCACACTCACACAGCAGCTTATATCTATATTGTCTATAGTGACAAAGAATCAATAAAATCAATCGTAAAAAAAAAAAAAAAAAAAAAAACCCAAAAAACAGTCTCTTGTATTACATTGTATAGGCATTGAGAAGGCGGACAACAGAGGGTACAAATGAGTTTGAATATCTTTTAGTTTTCGAAATGGGTTGAGCAAAACGACGTTTTGAAGGCAGAAGTACAAACTCATCGGCCAAAATATGTTCCAGTTTACTGACAATCTGTTTAGCTTTCCTTGTGATTTGCTGATTGCAGAAGGCAGATAGGTTCCTCTGCTCCTCACCGGTAATTTTGAAACACATTTTCACAATGCTGAAGAGACTATTTCTATTCCTAACCGACAGACGGAAAGACTGGTAAAACAGACTAAGTATTTTTTTCACCATGGATTGTGCTTGCAGCAACATCATCTCTGTCTCTTCTAAAATCAACAATAAGTTCTTTGGTCTTAGAAACATTCATTTCCAAATAATTGTCATCACACCAGTCTACAAAAGTAGGCAAAGAATCACCGTGGCCATTCTCCGTACCACTCAAGGACAACAAAGCCGAATCATATGTACATGTAACCTTTTTATCAGAGTACAATTCATTAACAAAAACTCGTTCTCTAAAAGTCAAGAATTCCAAAATGCACAGTACAAGCTGGTGAGGTAATTCAAAATCATCAATCAATCTTTGAATCAGAATATGAGGTTGCATGGTAACATTCATAGACACTAACATATTACTAGGTTAAGCATCACAGTACATCATGTTGACTAGAGTATGCAAAGAAATCAAATGCACACACACCATCACACATATAATTCACACAAATTGTCAATATCAGGCGATCAAATGACTAACACATGCAGTCAACGCAAACATTCATAGACTCTAACAGATGACTAGGTTAGGCATCATAGAACATCATGCTGACTAGAGTATGCAAAGAAATCAACTACACACATTGTCAATATCAGGCGATCAAATGACTAAAACATGCAGCAAACACAACATTCATAGACGCTAACAGATTACTAGGTTAAGCATCACAATACATCATGTTGACTAGAGTATGCAAAGAAATCAACTGCACACACACCATCACGCATATAATTCACACAAAGTGTCAATATCAAATGACTAACACATGCAGTCAACACAAACATTCAAAGACTCTAACAGATTACTAGGTTAAGGTAAGCATCACAGTACATCATGTTGACTTGAGTATGCACTCACACATATAACATATCAGTGCAATACTTCAGCTTCTTCTGCATTCTCTTAAAAACACTTTCCACAGTACACACCCACCTGCGCGTTCACACACGCACTCGTATGCATGTACACTTGCACACATAATTACGACTTGATTTAAAGTACATTTATATCAATCCAATATTCAAAGAAATGCTCTTCATTTTCACCCATTTGTGTTACATATCTATCATATAAATACACATCGGGGTATATCTCAGACATGGTTTATTTTATTTGAATATTAATAATAAATGTAACTGGCAAAGATTTGGCTAATAATAGTAATATACAGTGACTAATACAACAGATAAAAAAGCTAATGCAAAAAGTGTATTATGATGTTCATAAATATTATTCAATCTGGTAAACAGAATAGTATTAACATGTAAAAGAAGAAAATACCTGCACAGATAAATTAGTGATACTGAAAAAAATAAATTCAAATATTAGCAAAATAAAAGATATTTTTTTTAACTCCACTTAAATATAAAATGTACTGAAACACAAAACTAGTTAGTCATCACTGGATTGTAATGCTTGAAGCTCTGCAACTTTATGAATTAGCTGAGCTGGCCTAAGTTCTCTTTTTGAATACTGATCCCAGAAGGAAAAGATCTTGGCCTGATAATGAAGGAAGTCCTTGCGCTGGTGCTTCATGAGCTTCTCTTCAGTCACAAGCTGAACATCAGTTTCAACCTGCTTGGAAGATTCATAGAGAACCTCGACCAACTCATACATGCTCAGATTTACGTTCTCATTGTTTCTTCTTGATACCATCCTGTTCAAACCATTATGCCATCCCTCAACATCATTATTGGTGCACACAGCTTGGCTTGGTGACAGCAGACTTGCTAAACAGTCAGCCACCTGAACAACAGAAAATCATGAATCGATGGATCAATTTAAGAAATGCTAATATATATACACACACAGCAAAAAGTATATTACTCAATATGAAGCAACTAAATGATATAAGCATATTTTTGGGTAAATATACACATTCAATTAAGATTATTTATATTATTTGTTACGTATAAAACACTGCTTACAAGGACAAAATATAGATTGCTATGTACCTGCTCAGAACAGGAACTGGAATGAATAGTAGATTCCTGTAACAGCAAGAGTGGTGCTTCAGCAGAATATTGTGCAGCTGAATGCACAGCTTCAAACTGCTGCATCTCAGGCAGATCTGGAATCTCTCTTCACAGTATGATGGTCTTGCTGTAGCTGCTGGCAAACAGAATCTGCAAGTCCAGTTTATGAAGCCCTCCTTCCTCCCCTGCATATAAGCTATGTGCGAAATACCTGTGCGGCAAAGCCTATGTTGCCATTTCTCACACACATCACATTTAGCATGCTGTCATGGACGCACGACTTTTGTGCAATCAATGCAGGGATAAGTTGCCATCTGTGAAACACAAATAATATAATTAGGAATTTTCTATGGTCATACTCCTGTGTTTAATCATTGTGACCCCATGGCATGAAGAACATATAAAAAAGGAATATTAATTAAATTATAGAACTGATACGTCAATCATACAATACACAATTAAAATTAAACAACGCAAAATATGCAAACAATCAGTGTAAACTCTTACGCTTAAAGCAGATCTCATCTTTTGTCTCTTTCCAATGCAATTCCCCTTTTTCAGTATATTTTATGCATTCTTTTATTTAGAAGTTTACTGGAATACTCGTCATGTTAAATAGAACTTTTTGTAATCATTGATTGATTATAATATCATACTAGTAATAATTACAAAGTTTAGTTTACAATTGAAATACTAACAGGCTACTCTGAACTGAAATAGCAATGATCATCAACATTGTTCTTTTTTGGTGAAGTTGAACAGTTTATTCCCGAGATGAAAATGATGAAATATAATCAAAATAAAGAACTAATTTCATTGATTAAAACGGTTCATTGATTAGACCACAGGCTGGGAAATCTCATCTTTCGTAGGGCTCAATTACATGCTATACATACTACGTACGTATGTAGGAGGCCCACGAGTTTACAAAGAGAAAATAAAACTGAAAAGACTAAGAGTACTGACAGTTTACTGTGACTCGATCGAAAGATATATCATGAAACCATAATTATCAGCGATAGAAGATTGAAAAAAAAACCCACTAAAATGTTAGATACTTACTGTATAAAGTCGTAAAAATCAGCGATTGTCGTACTGAAGCTGTTGAACAGACGCAATACAACTGAGTGAGAAGAATGCTAAAGGCCGCCAAGTCACGAGCAGAAACACATCATGCGAGATTTGGCTTCTCCTTTTTTCTTTTAATAGATGCGGTTTTTCTAAAATATTTAGCCAAGTGAAACGAAACGTGCTTCCGTATACAAAATAATACAAAAACATACCCCAAAAAAGTTTATTTTAGCGCGGCTAATATCCAATGCGCTTTCGACGGGAACTTTCTTCAGAAATCATATGGACGATTCGGCGGAAAAATAGATTGGACGTTTCGGCGGTGTCGCCGAAAGTGCCCACCGCCGAAACGTCCAGATACCCTCCTAAATAGTAGACTATAATTTAGTATAATAATCATTCACAAATACGCCTTAATTGGAGAAAAGACATCACATACTTGCTGACTCTCTGAAACCATTACACGCAGGTCTTTTGGAGATCTCGACATCTTGACGAACTTGACTGAGCACATACAATTGCCTTCAAACAAAACTAACAAGTTCGGCCATGAAGATCCGTCTAAAACTGTCGCGAATGAAAACAACCATTTGCTGCAAAGGGATTTGCATCCGACACTATTACGACTGTATTTACACCACATTTTTGTTGTTGATGTTTGTTTGTAATTGATCTTAAATGTTGTGTAGTTTAGAAATAATATAGTTTGCAAAGAGAAATCAAAACATATTATTTGTGGAATTCGTTATTATTTCTGTTTGCCCTACTTACGACATTCGTAGGTCACTGAACTATGGGAGGTAACCTTTGAAACGCGCTTCCGAGACGCACTTTGGAAAGTGTTTGGATTTTGTGAGTAGACTTATGACTTTGTTGGCAAATCGTTTTCTGACTCTAGACATATTTATGGTATATTTTTCGTGCATGTTTTTCATTAATGTTCACATGCTATCGTAAGATTATTTTTTGTTTGTGAATGAGGTTGAAAATGTCAACATCAACTTCAAGTTTTGTGACTTACAATACATCGCACTTTTACTGTCGCTCTCATCCTCATGAACCACATCCCATAAAAGTCCAAACACAGATCTTTCGACGTTAGTTATGTAATCATTGCTTTGTAGGCAGTGCCTGATAGCTGCACCAATGAATACAGTCAGCAAGAGAGTCGGTCTGGTGTGAAATACCACTTGATCAGAGAGTGGCAGTGAGTGAGGCAGGAAATGATTTTAGATTAAATGAACTGATGCATAGGGAGGATCTCATGTGCTTGTGTGCAGCGATTTCAATCATCCAGAAATAGAATGGGTCATGGAGTTGACACCAGAAGTGAAAAATAACCCAGCCTCGTGAGTCATATTTTATGGAGTGGGTGAGAGAAGCTTCAGGAAAAGCCCAACCCATTACCGAGGAGAGCAGACACCAAATGTCTTGGATTTAGTTTTCACGAATGGAAAAGCTATGATGAAAGAAGACAGACATGTAGCCCTCTAGCTCTGGGAAAGAGTCATCACCAATGTTTACTGTTGGAATACAAGTGTTACTATAAGAGGTCCCCAATGGGGTCTAAGAGATTTATTTATACCAAAGGAGATTAATCGAAACTAGGAGCGCTTATACGTTATAGTTCATAGCAACTTGACCAAAAACAAAACAAAAAATTTGGATGTACAACAGACTTGGGACATGTTGCCTATGTGGCTGGACAATAAGGCTTTGAGTAAGGTTAAAAAGACGAGGGAAGCTTAAACAAGCTCATACATTCAGACAAGGGATGGTGAGGATTATCTTAAATATGCACGTGCCAAATAGTAGGCAAAGAACGCATGCAGAACAGCAGTTAAGAACTTTGAGACATCAATGGCAAGGAACATAAAGACAAATCCAAAAGCTTTCTCTGCGTACGCAAGAAGTAAGATGAAGACCAAGGACAATGTCTTAGATTTGAACAATTGGGGTTGTAAGGTCACAACAGATGGAGGAAAGGCCAATGTGCTGAATTACTTTTTTAGCCGTGTTTATACAGATGAAGATACTATACAACAACCAACATGTACCAATGTGGATGTAGAGTTAGTTGTCCCATATTGATTTGACCCAGGCAGAGGTACTCAAGAAGTTGAAAGGCGTGAACCCAAATAAACTGCGGGGCCCTGATGGCATCCAATCATACGTGCTAAGTAAAGTTGCAGAGGAGCTATGAGAATCACTGACATTGCTGTTTAGAAAGTCTTTGTGGATTGGTGTCTTACCAACAGCTTGGAAGTAAGTGCAGATTTTTAAAAAGGGGGAGAAGAGCAAACCATGGAACTATAGATGATTTAGTTTGACCAGCGTATTGTGTAAAGTTCTGGAGTTAATAATTAGGGACAGGGTGACTGAACATTTGGAGAAAAATAAGCTACTTGCAGATTGTCAGCATGATTTTGTGTCTGGAAGATAGTGTACTACAAATCTCCTGGCATGTCTGGATGATTGGATAGCAGCGTTGGATGAGGGGGGAGGGATGGATGCCAGCCATATATATTTGGATCTGGCGAAAGCTTTCGACTCAATACCACATGAGAGACTCCTGCGGAAGCTTGAGTCTTGGGGGATACATGGAATTGTCCACACATGGATCAGAGGCTTCTCTATAGGGAGAAAGCAAAGAGTATACATACATGTGTGAATGGCAAGCTCTCGGAGTGGTCCACTGTGAAAAGTGGAGTGCCACAGGGCAGTGTGTTAGGACTGGTTCTCTTTGTGGCATTCGTAAACGACTTGATGTTTGTCGTTGCTAGTCTGTGTCAGATTTACGCTGAAGATACAAAAATATACGGTCGTGTAAGAACACAGGCGGACAGTGCTGTCATCCAGGATGATTTATATTGACTGGTGGATTGGATAGTTCAATGGCAGCTTTTCTTTAACATGGACAAATGCAAGTCCTGCATATTGGAAAGGGTGGATATCAGGGAGCATACAGTATGAGAAAGCATGGAGGTATGGAGAGTTGAGCTGCAGGTGTCTGAACTTTAGAGAGATCTGGGCATTCGGGTGGACAGCGAGCTTAAATACTCGTAGTATATTAGAAATGCAAGTAAATAAAGCCAATCGAATCCTGGGACTTATCAGACGATCGTTTGAATTCAATGATTGTTTGTCGATAGTGTTGTTTACGGCACTGGTCCGACCACACCTGGAGTTTGGAAATGTCGTGTGGGCACCACGATATAAAAGAGATTAAAAAAAGATAGAGAGTGTGCAGAGAAGAGCAACAAAAGTTGTCTGAGGTTTTAAGAATTTGTTTTACAAGGAAAGATTGGAAAAGATGAGGCTGCCAAGTATGACGTATCAGAGGAGACATGATTGAGAAATATAAATACACTCATGAGATGTACAACGTGCAGAGAAAAATATTTTCATTTGTAAAGGACAGTAGCACCACTCCACCAGGAACTATTCCTACAAACTCTTGAAGTCAAAATGCAAAACATCAATACTAGAACTTCTTCTTGCAGAGAGCAATCGAAAAATGGAACCAGCTGCCAGCGAGTGTTGTTAATGTGCCGACCCTGAACTCATTCAAAAACAGATAGATGTATAGATCTACAGTGTAGAAGAAACTCCCACCGTGGTTAGGGCATAGTCAAAAGATTGATAGAACACACACACGCGCACACACACACACAAACACAAACACACAAGTTCATTAGAATAGGCCTAGTCAAAAGACCAGTTTATCCCGCCAATTTATACATGACAAGTGCGGAAAGAATCGGCTACAAGCTGTACGAGTGCTTAGTCATCCCCCAAAACAACTATTATATTATGTACTATACACTATAAACAAAAAATTATAACCCTTATCACTAGTTATGTCTGAGGTTCAATATGGCGAAGGAGTTGTCAGTCTGTGTACTGTAATGTGTTACTTGTGTATGTGTAAAAATCATGTTTTTTTAGTTCAATAACTTTGTGTAAGGGTGATGTAGAAATACAAACATGAACTTGTCACAAAATGTTTTCATTTTTTCAAGTCGTCTAAGATAGTTTGAGTTGGTGTTTACAAATTTACTCTCCAGTCTGCCCAGTTTTGAATAATTTTAAAGTGGTTTGTAACTTGTTTCCTCAGTCATAGATTATATGTTTCTGAGGATCTACAGCCCTCCTTAAAATTGTGAAATAAAATTGGGGATTCTACACTTCAATCAATTGCAATTGGGCCACACTAAAAATGTCGGTTTACAATAACATAGGAAAAAAATAGGGTCGGTAAATCGGCTTCATAAAAAAAAATATAAAAAAAATATTTTTTTTTTACCTTGGGTGCGATTTTGTGTGGATGTTTTCAAATTTTCCCAGACTATCTCTCCCCCCACCCCCACCCCCACCCCCTCCCTCTAAAAGTGATTGTTGTGCCAGAAAATTACGGTCGGTACGCGGTCTGGATACCATAAACTGACTCTTTTTTTGGCCTTGGCATTGTATTTTTAACTGATGCAATCAGACATGGCGGCATTGGGACTAAAACTAAAATTCTTGCCAGCCAAGTTTTTTGTCAATGCATATTTATCATATGACTTGATGTTCAAACACAGGATGAAATAATTCAAATACAATTTATTTTGCAGATAATTCTAGGTGCAGTAGTGGGTAAAAATGAGTGGTAGTACGTCTAAAGTTGAGGTGCTGTGGTCACCCACAGAAGACAATACCTTTATCACGTATAGTTCCTCTATCAACCTCTACCAAGTGGATGGTCCTGAAAATCAACACATCTCTAGACACCCAGAAAGCTCATGTAAGTAGTAGTAATAATAATAATAATAATAATAATAATAATAATAATAATAATAATAATAAAGGGTATACTTGCACTTTTCTCTTAAATTTGACCCAAAGCACTGTGATCATAACCAATGTCATTAGTGTGTCCACATGTTACACACTCTTGTATACACATTGCCTTTATTTATAAAATTGTCAGCTATATAATGTAATTTTTTTCTTTACAGTTATCATTCAGATTTTCAGTGTAAACAATATGCAATGTATCTTTGTTATGAAGGAAAGGTATGGAATGGGGAGTGGAAAGGAGAAGAAAGGAAAAACAAAAGTGTTGTAACATACAAGAACCTGATGTTCCAGTATCAATTTTACCAATGTTGACTGCTAAATCAAAGTAAATCAAATCGAAGTATGAATAAGTAAAATGGTGTTTTTGACAACTTAAATAATGATTAAAATAAATTATTATTTAATTGGCCTGCGCAGTGAAGGTTGCAGACAACAAATATGCTGTGCATTGTGCAGAAAACCCTGATATTAACTACATCAAGGTAATTACATTTTTTGTGTGTTTAATGATACAAATGTATATGATAGTGATACAATATATGTACTTAACAATAACAGTGGCATTGACAGTGACTTAATTATCTTATATAATGCACCATTTAAACATTATGTAGTTTTGAAATACTCTAATATTCTTGCATCTTTGGAAGTATCAAACACCCAAATTTTGACCTTAAAATATTTGTTTTATATTTTGTAATAACAACAACAAACAATTTATAAATTTGTTAACTTCAAAATTATTTCCAAATGTCTGTCAATAATCTGCTTTTATTGTCATTAGTAATTTGACAGCAATTTGGTGCTTTTCAGTGTGCTGCATGGTATCCTGCTGCCCAACCCAAAAATTTGCTAGCTGTGGGTCAAGCCAATGGCCGCGTTGTTCTAACCAGGTGTGCACTGCCGATGGCATGCTTACTCTTTCTAGTTTGCTCTTCAAGTTATTGTTGATACTGTTTCCTATTCAAACTATTGTTGATGCTGTCTCTTAAACAAATGGATGCTGTTCTGTAAATCTTGCAACAGCAGGATCTCTTATCAACAGAGTCAAAACATTTGTGATGATGTGAAGAAAAGCTGTCTTGCATCATGATTATGCATGGAACACTTTAAACTATACTGTCCAGGAATTGTACCATTAATTACACATACTGTACCATGACTCAACAAGTGCAATGTTTTGGCGTTGCTAGGTGATAGTGCCCTTATAGCGGAAGCTGGCAAAAACAAATCAAACATAGAGTTGCTTCCCCTGCACCAAACCGACACGTGCCCCACGTGCCACAATACGCGTCTAAGCGCTCACGGCAAAGGACAGCACACCTCATTCTTATTTGGCACTTGGTTAGAGTGGTTGTGCCTACTGTAGCTCTCTGTTTGCTGGCTTACTGAGTTCGCCCGGTAGTTCGTTGTTGCTACTGCCGGCGGAGTTGTAAGGTTTTCTCTCTTTTTGTCTAGTTTATTATCCTGTTATCCTATTACCGCAGCGGTTCGTCGAGTTCCACCTCGTCGCTGCGTGTCTCTACTTCGTCGACCGTTCCCGCTAGTTAGGTCGGTTTACAGTCCCTTCTTCTGTTGCTGTTAGCGCAGCTCCCGCTAAGATCGGGGTTTCTTCCGTCCCCTCTTCTGCCGTCTATACTACCGCTTTGCTTCGTTGGCTTCGCTGTTTGTCCACTCCTGCGCCCCCTTCTTCGTGGTCTTCTGCCTTTCAGGTCAGTAGCAGTGGTGGTGGAGAGGTGGGGAGTGGTGGTAGTGAGGTGAGGGGTGGCTCCTTGGTCTTGCCAGAAGTGACCTTGGGGCCGTTTCTGGTCAAGGTTACGGCCAGAAACATATAAGTGGTCGCCCTAGTTTAGGACCACATAATATTTTCCACCAGGGACGCTCCGGCACGGCCGGGCCAGCTACTTGCTGAAGCCGTTCCCTTCTGTTTCCTACGGGATTCAGACCGGGTCGGGACTTCTGGCTCATATAAGTGGTCGCCCTAGTTTAGGACCACATTAAATGTCCGGCGGGGACGCCCCGGCACGGCCGGATAAGCTCCCTGCCGAAGCCTTCCCTTCTGTTTCCTGCGGGATTCAGACCGGATCGGGCCTTCGGGCTAATGTCAAGCTTGGGACATATAAAGCACTGCACGCAGTGTTACGTCCAGCTGCGACAGGGGGTGTGGCTTCCGGTTCGCCGGTTTGTCCCTCACCTCCCTCTTCCAGCCCCCATTACACTCCACTTCCGCTGGCGGTCGTGGGGCGGGGCCGTCGAGCTTGAGACATATAAAGCACTGTTCGCAGTGTTACGTCCGGCTGCGACAGGGGGTGTGGCTTCCGGTTCGGTTTGTCCCTCACCTCCCCATTCCAGCCCCCATTGCACGCCACTTCTGCTTGCGGTCGTGGGGCGGGGCCTCGGTTTCCGGTACGGGGGTACGGGTCACTCGTTACCTTCTCCCGTTCCCGGTTTGGCTTCTCCCTCCCACCCACCTTTGTTTTCCACTTCCGCTTGCGGTCGTGGGGTGGGGGGTCTGGGTTCCGGTTCGGGGGGTACGGTACACCCGTTACCTTTCCCTGTGTCCGGTTTGGCACCTCCCTCCCATCCTCCTTTGTATCCACTTCCGTTTGCGGTAGTGGGGCGGGGGTTCTGGTTTCCGGATCGAGGGGTTACGGTTCACCCGTGGCCTCTTCAGTTTCCGGTTTGGGTCAGGCATTCCCTGTTCACCCTTCGGTCTCTGCCACTTCCGGGTTCGGTTGTGGATACTGGCGTCCGGTTCTGATGGTACGGTTTTTTCGTTTCCTACTTCCGGATCACATGCAAACGTCTTTTGCCTGTGTGTGCGCCGACTTCTGGTTGGGGTGGGCATACTTGGTTCCTCCTACCCTAGTTCCCGTTTTCACGGGTACGGGGGTGTTGTTATCTCAGGCCCTTTCACCTGATGCTTTTTAAGAGGCCGTTCAGCGCGCTGCGGCTTTGTCCTCAAGTGGTGGAGGAGGTTTCGGTGCCCCTACCACCACTCCATTCCTTCCTAGGCGGGACTCTTGCTTCTGCCCAGTCTGTTGAGGCTTGCCTTGTATTCAGGGCGTCTCCTAGTGTTAACGTTTTTTTGTGGAATGGGCATCTTCTACGGCTAGAGGACTTATGGAGGGCGAGGCCTCTTCCTCTTCGTTTGAGGAGGTGCCTCGGTTCCCTAGAGCTTCCTCTGTGGGCTCTTTTCGAGTTCGTCCTCATTGCCCAGTGTTTCCGGGGAGTTCCTCTCTCGGTCAGAGGTCTGGCACCGATAGAGGGCTTTGTTGTTAGGTCCCTTGAGTATACTTCTCTCGCTGACGCGCTGCCTGCTGCGCTGTCTTCCGCTGGGCGAGTATTCTGGGATGACGTTTCGTTCTGGGTTGCGTATCACGGGCTTTTGCCTTTGTCAACCTGCTCCTTGTGCATCGTGACGCTTTCTTCAGTCAGCGTCCCTTTTGCCTCCGCTCTTTTTGGGTTCGCACGGCTGTTCGTTAGGAGTCGGAGCGGTACCAGTCGGATGGTTTCGCCTTCTGGGCTCGGGCCATACCTTCGGCCCCGCTTTTCTTTCCTGACAGGGGTCGAGTTCGCTCGGTCCGTAGTCGCTCTTCTCGGGGTGTGCGGGGTGGTATTCACTCTTCCCGTGGCAGGGTTGCGGTGAGCTGTCGGCGTCTACGCAGTGGCGCGTTCTCCACCAGGCCTGTCCCTGCCTGTTCACCCCTCGGTGTTCTACCCCTCCGGGCGAGTGGCTCGGCCCCCTCTTCGTCGCTCCCCGCCTTTATTCCGCCTTCTGTCTCCTCCTGAGCCTCAGGCGATTCTCGATGCGGAGGTCTTAGCCCTTCTCCAGAAGGGCGCTATAGAGGAGGTCCTTTGCCCTCACTCCCCGGGGTTTTACAACCGCCTCTTCGTTGTCCCGCAGGCTTCCGGCGGTTGGCGCCCGGTGCTCGATCTTTCCTCGTTGAACAAGTTTCTTCGCCGCATTCGTTTCTGCATGGAAACTCCTGCTGCGGTGCGTATGTCTCTGCGCCCAGGGGATTGGGCTACCGCTATCGATCTTTCTGACGCCTATTTCCATGGGTCTCTTCATCCTCTTCACAGGCGTTGGATGCGTTTCTTCTGGGGAGATCGGGTTTTTCAAAGCCCTTCCCTTTGGCTTGTCTCTCAGTCCTTGGGTTTTCACAAGGATTGTCAAAGACCTCGCTGCCGTAGTCCGCGGACTCGGGGTGCGGTTCTCTGCTTATCTTGATGGCTGGTTGGTCAAGGCTAGTTCTCACGATCTCTGTCCTGTGCACACCAGGCTCGTTCTCCTTTGGGCACGGCGCTTGGGGTTCTCTGTGAACCCTCTCAAGTCCGAGTTGTCTCCATCTCCGGTTTTCAACTACCTGGGGATGTCGTTCGACACTCGCGATTGGTCGGTCCGCCCTTTAGCTCGTCGGGTGCAGAAGCTTCAGTCCCTTCTGCTACTTTTAAAGGGTCAGGATTTCGTTTCAGCCAGTTTTCTGGCCTCTCTTTTGGGGTCGTTTGAGTCTATGGTTCCTCTGGTTCCCCTCGCGGGAGTTCGCAAGCGGCCGATTCAACGTTGGCTTTCTTCCCGTTGGAGTCAGTCCAGCGATTCCTGGGACGCTCTTTTTCCGGTCACGGCGGACCTTCGCGCTTCTCTGCTTCCTTGGCGGAATGTGGAGTGGCTTTCTTCGGGGGTGCCTATCTCCTCTCCGCTTCCGGTGGCCGAAATCTTCACGGATGCGTCTTTGGTCGGTTGGGGTGCGCATACTGGCAGCCTTTCAGCCCACAGTTTTTGGTCTCAGGACCAGCTGTCTTGGCATATCAGTCGCCTGGAGATGGAAGCCGTTTGCCTGGCTCTTCATCGTTTTCTTCATCGTTTTCTTCCCTCCCTGCCTCGGGGCCTCTTGCTCGTTCGCTCCGACAGTACCACTGTGGTTTCTCTCATCAACCACTTCGGGGGTACCCTTTCCCCTGCTCTCTCCACGATGGTGGAGGGCCTCCTTTTGTGGTTAGCTGATTTCAGTTGTACGCTTGTGGCCAAGCATGTCAGCGGCTCTGTCAATGTCTTGGCTGATCTTCTGAGTCGCCCTCATTGTGTGGTCCACACGGAATGGACGCTGTCCCACTCTGTTCTTCAACCAGTTTGGGCGGAGTGGTTTAAACCTCTGATTGATCTTTTTGCCACTCGTTACTCTTCCAGGCTACCCCTGTTTGTGTCGCCGGTCACAGATTGCCTGGCTTGGGCGGTGGACGCATTGTCCATTTCTTGGGAGGGGTTGGAGGCTTATGCCTTCCCGCCATTCCCCCTCCTTCCGCGGGTTCTCAGGAAAGCTGAAGAGGAGTCCCCTTCTCTCATTCTCGAGGCTCCCTTTTGGCCAGCTCAGCCCTGGTTCCCCGATCTCCTTCGTCTTTCCCAGGGGCGGTGCATTCCTCTCGCTCTCGGAGCGCGATCGCTTCTGCAGCCTCGATCTGGGATTCCACACGGCAATCCAAGCGTTCTCCGTCTTCACGCTTGGCTGTTGTCCGGCCTTCTTTAGGGGCTTTCTGGGCTTCAGGAGACCTCGGCCGGTTCCAGCTTGCTTCCTGTTTCTGTCCTGCCATACTCGAGAGGATGGCTTCTTGGAGTCGGTTCTGTGGTCATGGCCCTACAGTCCCGGTCCTCTTCTCCAGCCTGTTCACGGTAAGTTTGTTTCAGATAAAGTTGCTTCCCTCCGTCCTTTTCGTGCTAATCTGCACTTGTTGAGTCATGGTACAGTATGTGTAATTAATATTAAAATTTTATCTCTAAATTTATTATTAATAAGCATACTTACCATGACTCAATTTAATATCCCTCCCACCTCCCCGCAGTTCCAAATAAGAAATGAGGTGTGCTGTCCTTTGCCGTGAGCGCTTAGACGCGTATTGTGGCACGTGGGGCACGTGTCGGTTTGGTGCAGGGGAAGCAACTCTATGTTTGATTTGTTTTTGCCAGCTTCCGCTATAAGGGCACTATCACCTAGCAACGCCAAAACATTGCACTTGTTGAGTCATGGTAAGTATGCTTATTAATAATAAATTTAGAGATAAAATTTTAATTTATAACTATTATTATTATTATTATTATTATTATTATTATTATTATTATTATTAATTTATATATTTTTAATATTTTATTATTTTAAAAAAGAAAAAATGTAGCTGGGTTCTGTATAGGCCTGAGTCTTTAGCAGATGTTGAGCTGAAAAAGCGCTAAAAAACGATCAAATAAAATATTGTTATTATTATTTTAATATTTTACAATCTTTTCAGTTTTGGTGACCCTGGTGATGATGAGCTGATTGGCAAAGAATTTGGTTAGTATTAATTTAAAGATAATTTACATTGATCAAAGATTCATTATTCAGAATGTGACTGTAATTTGAACGATAACTGTAAATTTAATGATATATTGCTGTGCCTAATTTCTCTAAGATGAGTTTTTGATTTCACAAATTCGTTCTTGTGAGTTTTGTTTGAATGTAATGTCACAAACTGTACTCACAGATGCTTAATATTATAGTTACACTTCAACGATGTTTCTCACTCTTGAGCTTATATTCATGGATGTAGCAAAGTTTTGATACAGACCTAGGCAATTTACACACTTTTGGGCTGATTTTGAGGCTATTATTTTTGTTATTGTGCATAAACTATTCTAAAATAAAACTTGAAAGACCTTTCTTTTTGTATTTAAGAAAACAAGTTTTTTGTTTGTCTCCAGTTCCTCGACATTCACGGCAGTGCAACTTCTTGGCATGGAATCCTGTAGAACATCGTTTTGTAAGCATTCTTAACGTACTTATTTATTAATTTTTTTATGTAATGTATTTGACTATTTTATCATCCACACAAACTTTGTCTACTTTATTTTGTTCATCTGTTTCAACAGTTTCTTTGTTCAGAAGTTTGTTTAAGGATGGGATTGTTTATAAGATTACTCAAAGTGCAGTCAAATTACATTGTTTATATGTTGATGTGTGTTTATTTTAAAAAAATTGTTCATATGTTGATGTTTGTTTAGTTTGAAAGAAATACATATTAAAAAAAAATGTTGTTTCACACTTCTCATTTCATTAATATTAATATTTTGGGCTAGCCTTTTATATTATGTGGTTACTAAGTTGCTGAAGTTAACAACTTTAAAAATAATTGTCTTGTTATCTTGTATTTTTTATCCTATATTTGTGTGTGTACCCTGTGTCCTGTAACAGCTGGCAGAGGGTCTGGAAAAATTTCGCAACGATGCGTGTGTTGTGATTTGGGACGTCACGGCCACTCACTCTCACAGTGAAAGTTCTGAGCGTTCTCGCTACAGCTCCAGTGAACATGGGTCTATCTCTCGACCTTATGCAGAAATTGGTCAGTTCAAGACTGCTGTTTAGTGTTTGGCTTGGATGAGTGAGAAGTTGACCACTAATATCTTGATTGTATGACAGGGAAAATAGATAAGTTTCTACCAAATAAATAATCGGTGTCATGCTTGTAAATCTTGCAGTCTCTCGGAAGTTTTTAGAAGTTATTTTTACAGAGGTAGTGATGAATAATAAACAGCTACAAAGTGTTCTGCATGGTGCACATTTATTTCTGTGATTTGTTTGATGTATCTAGAAATTCATGCATAAATTACCTTTGCAAATATTTAATATATGAAGTAGTGAAAATAAATATTAATTGCCAATACTATACCATGACTAAACAACTGCAGTTTTGATGATGATGATGATGATGATGATGATGATGATGATGATGATGATGATGATGATGATGTCTTGTATAGGGCAGGTAACCATGGGAAAAGTTCGTGCTATTGCGCTTGGAAAGGTACAAGGGAGTACATCAGATGTTTAAAAAGTTTAAATGTACACTACTATATACGGGCGGGACCAGCAAGGGCAGATTAGTTTCATTTGAGGTTTTGAAGACAAATGTGTTGAGGTCCTTCTTAAAACCAACAGTGTTTACAATCTGTCTCTAGTGAAACTAGATTTGGTTAGATAATTGGCCACAATTTCAATTACCTAAGCTTATTTACCAATTTGTTTATGACTCTTGCTTAATTTTTTTTAAACTTTCATTTACAGGACCTGGGGATACAAGTTCGTCATTTGCCTGGTTTGATGAACGAAACTTTGTGACAGGCATGAATGGCAAATACCTCCGTCTCTATGATTTAAATAGTATGTGGGTTCATTTATTATCCTTGTTATTTATTAAAAGAAAAAAGTGTAATGTCTCACAGTAAAACAAGAATTTTTAGTTTATTTAAAAGTGTTTTCAAGTGTTGTTATTTATTCATTTAATGTTTATGTAGTTATTTTCTTTCTTGTTCATTCTTGATAATGATATAAATGTTTTTGTAGAGTTTAAACACCCGTTGGGGTGCTGGGGGTTTCAGTATAAATAGTATCCCCACTTCCTGGAAATTTAGTGCTTTAAATTCCCACTGTCGCTGTCTTTCTCATTTGCTCTTTCTCATTCCTGCTCTGTTCTATCAATCTGCTATACTATCTTCTTCTTCGCTAGACCAGTCATCTACCCTTTTTCTTGAAAACTCTTCCGGGACAAGACTCCTTATTTGTGTTTGAGGTCTGTTGGATCAGCTGGGGAATGTTGGACGCTTTCTGCCAGGTGGTCACTAGGGCTTCCTATGATGTTATATTTTGTTTTTTGTAAACGGGGGTTCGATAAATTAGAGTACAGCCTCAGCGTCCCCTGCGTGGGATGTCTTTATTGTAAAGTAAGTGGCTGGTGGAGAGCTTTCAGTTTTACCACTAGGGTTGTTTCAGCAGATCTTTTATGCGGAACAGGGGTTGTCCGGTCCTGATTTGGCTCGGAAGAGTCCGCTGGACCTAAAGCAATAAGCATGTAATGTAATGTAATGTAGAGTTTAAGAATTTTGTAGTCAAGTTGAGACATTTTCAGATATAAATTGCTTTATTTGTGTTACGAATAGTATCACCTTGTGCCTGTCCGTTGCCATTATTTGTTTATGTAGTAAATTGATATTCCAGATATTGTGTAATAATGACATTACAGATCCCAGCAAACCACGTCTGTCAGTGCAGCATCGTGCAGTGTGTGGTGTGTGTGTTGACGTACAGAACAAAAATCGACTGGCATCATTTGGAGAAGTAAGTACTTCACTACGCGCATGCCACACTGGAATATTATTGTAAAAGTGAACGGACTACAATTAAATGTAGGTTGCATTTTTTCTATGGATATTTTGACAGGAAATCTAGTGATGTTTACATTTTATGCAATAAAGGTTGATCATCAACAACTAAACAAACTTATTATTTGTCCAATCTATTGTAAGTAATAAACTATATACAAACTCACTATAGTTAACTAAGTGATTATTTTTAATTTTTAACAGTCGTTGCTAAATGTTATTAGATGGTGTTATTGTAGATGAAATGAGTTTTATTTGACTTTAATGTTGTTATTTTTTGGGCAGACCAACGTAGCGGTATGGGATGTCAGAAACTTTGATAGACCCGTATCCTTGAAATTGGGAAGTTATTCATAGTTTGGTGGTTTGTTTTTGGAGTGTGTGATTTGTTACACAAAGGTATGAACCAAAAATAAAAACAGTGTTTATATTTAGAAGAATTGCTCCTGTCCATGCGTGTACTGCTAGAATGAGATGGAAAGTTTACATGAATTTTCTGGCTAATGTAATAGTGAAGTGTGTGTGTGTGTGTGTGTGTGTGTACAAACAGTGAGTATGCATTTATTTTGTTTTTGTTTTCTTGGGATGATTACAAGAATAAAAGGAAGATTTTTGCTTCAAAATAATACTGTAAAAAGTTCCTTGATCTAGCACAGGTGTTTACTCTGAATGAAACCAAGCATGTGGCCAAGATCGGCTGGTGTCTGACAAGGCAAGTTTCTCTTTTGAAAGTTCTCTTTATTCTGTCATGGAGGATTTGATAATTTTTTATATGTCAAAGGTCATGAGAAAAATTGCTTGTTGGTGTTTATTTAACTCACGTTTGTGCAGATTTCTATAGCTTTTAAGATTTTGTTTCAAATAAAGGTTGTCAGTCATTGTAATGGCACTCTAAAAAAAAAAAAAAATTTTTTTTTCGTGCAGACCTGGAGTGTTAACCGTTTTGTGTAAGGAGAGTCCTTCCCTGCGTTTGTACGACATTCGCCATGCTGTCAACGGTACTGGACATTTTGCAGTATATTTTTATTTCTAAGCTTTTCAAGAATTTCTACAAAATCTTGCTTTTTTTTGGTGAACATGTTAGCATTGGCAATAGAATGCATGAAGACACTAAATAATTATCAAATCATAGAAAGATATGTGTTTCTTTCTTGGTGGTCTTTCTATTGGTCTTGTAATTTTGTACAGACGCTTTACAGTTTCAGAGCATGTTTATACTACACCTTCTTTGTTTTAATAGATAGTACTTACCCACGTTGGGGTGCCGGGGGTTTCAGTATAAATAGTATCCCCACTTTCTGGAAATTTAGTGCTTTAAATTCCCACTGTCGCTGTCTTTCTCATTTGCTCTTTCTCATTCCTGCTCTGTTCTATCAATCTGCTATACTATCTTCTTCTTCGCTAGACCAGTCATCTACCTTTTTTCTTGAAAACTCTTCCGGGACAAGACTCCTTATTTGTGTATGAGATCTGTTGTATCAGCTTGGGAATGTTGGACGCTTTCTGCCAGGTGGTCACTAGGGCTTCCTATGATGTTATTATTTAGCAATGTAGGCATTTTATATGTATGTGTTTTGTTGATAATTTATAATGATGTTTGTATTCTATTTTGTTTTTGTAAACGGGGGTTCGATAAATTAGAGTACAGCCTCAGCGTCCCATGCGTGGGATGTCTTTATTGTAAAGTGACGGGCTGGTGGAGAGCTTTCAGTTTTACCACTAGGGTTGTTTCAGCAGATCTTTTATGCGGATCAGGGGTTGTTCGATCCTGATTTGGCTCGGAAGAGTCCGCTAGACCTAAAGCAATAATCATGTAATGTAATGTAATAGATAGTACTAACAGGGTACTGCATATAGAATGTATTGTAATGGAGTGTAAACTAAATTTGGTATAATTTTTGAGTTAATTTGTTGCCTTTCCCACCATTTTTAAAATTCTGTTTTCTTGCAGGAACGGACGACATCGATCCTGTGATCATCGACAGGCTTGTTCAACGTAAGTACACTTATAGTTTCTACATTTTGTAAGTAAGCTGAACAGTCATATCAAGGTCAGGATTTTGACTTTAACAGAATGAATACTATTCTCAGGATAGCAGGACAGTGTCCTTGCATCATTTTGCAGATTTTCATGTGTTAGGCCATATATTTCTCATTGGTTAAAGTTGTATCGTCGACGACAAATATTATGCCATATCTAATAATTAATAACGACTTAACGACAGTGTTTTTTTTCCAAGCAGCATCTTAATTCCTCAAAAATGTTGGTTTCCATTGCTGTATTTTTTTGTGTGCTTGACTTTAGTTCTTGTGGGTTTTGGCCTAACTTTGGTCCTTTGAATGATTTCAGCATTTGGTGATACAATTTTATCATCGTTTGCCTGGCACCCAAAGGATGAAAATCGTTTGCTGGTTGCAGCCAATCCGAGTCAAGTTAGAGACCTTAGCGTGTATGAGAGAATTCCCATGGTCAGTGTTTCGAACATTTTGATTAGACTTGGTGTAACAAGATGTCAAGTCATTTGAATATATTTCCTGGTGCTCATACATGTAGCCAGCATTTTCAAAAGCGTTATTTTTGTTTTTAGTTGTTCAATTCTGTCTCGCATTTATTTTAAAGAAGCAAAATAAAAATGTGGTTACGGCGCAAAACATTAGAAAATAATGGACCTCAGCGATCTTAATCATTGAGACAATGCAAATAAGAATGCTATAATATGGTGAGTAGTAGATAAAGTATCTGCAAAATAGTTAGAACAATACAAAGCAGTAGTCATGTTTGAGATAATGCAAAAGAAGGGTCTTGAACAAGAAAAAGCGAACGATTAATGGACTGCCATAAAGTGACTGACTTTGAGTTGAAGTATCTGTATACCAAAAATCATCAAAATTGGTGCAGCTGTTTTCGAGATGTATTTTGAGAAGCAGAACAAAATGTGTTTAGCAAAGACATGACCCCAGCGACCTTGACCTTTGAAGTAGCCCAAATATCAACCATGGCATGAAAAGCTGGTAACTAACTCTATGAAGTTTGAACAAGATTTGTTTAAAGGATTTGAGATATGGCATGACAGACTGACTTTTGGCTTGTTCTGATTCCCAACAATTTCAAAGTAAGTAAGTATGGAAATATGAAAAGATCAGTATTTTCCTCCCTTTGCTGAGGTGCTCCATGCATCATTTCGCCTTGGAATAGTAGCAAACCTCAGAAGCATGGAAGTAGGATAGAAATGTACGTTTGGTCTTATTGTTGCAGGCATGGTCACCGGATGGCAGCCTTGTGTGGGCCAGTGGGAAGCGCACCATGAGCTGTGTTGATGAGAGCTCTCTTAACATGCAGGACATCTCCACAAAAATGAGGCATCGCGCCCTCAATGGCTACGGCAAGCAGGTATATTAAATTTTTGTAACTCAGGTTGTGTCATATATATATATATTTAACAGCAAGGTTTCAGTATATATATACTGAAACCTTGCTGTGAAACTGCATATTGATACACGATATAGATTTACTCTTCGGTTAGTTTCAAAAGATAAGTGGTTACATTAGACTTTGAATAGGGTGGAAGATCTGTGGTTGTTTTTTTTGGTTTGACAGTTGCTTTTAAGTTTTTGTCTAAGCTAGGGGAGAGATCTGTAGGGGTAACATAGTACTAGTTTGACAGAATGATATTTTGCTTTTCAAAGTTTTTGTCTCTTGGCTCTGAGGAGAAAAATGTGGGTTTGTGCCAAGGTTTGAAAAAGACTTGCTCATTTTTCTGTATCTTGGTCAAGTCAAAACGTAACTAGATTAAAAAGTTTAAACAATTTTTTTTAGTCAATGTAATGAAGCATTTAAGCTTTACGTTGATTGGTTTAAACACATGTTTTATTGAAGGCAAACACATAATTAAAAAATACAATTCTAAATAATAATGAAGTGACTGGCAACTAATAGTTACATATAAATATAAAAGAATACAACAATACAAAAAATTAAAAAAATGAAATAATAATAAAATAAAAAATTAAAAAAAAATAAAAAGGTTTAGTAAATAATTTATTGGAATACGCAGAATAATAGGTAAGAATTATTTACAAATGACTGAAATTTTTTTTTTTTTTAAAGAAACCACACAAACAAACAAATGAAGATTTAAACATTTAGCCAAAAATTATATGCACAGATAAATAAGTAATGGACATTTTAAAACAAATAATTGAGAAGGAGATGTGTGTGCGAGAGGGAGGGGTAGAGAGAAAGAACACTGGGACGCTTTTGCGATGAAGCGGAGAATTTCATTTAACGAAAACGCTTTGACTGTTTGTTAAACTCTGAGTGGTGCTGAAGAGAAGTTGATTATCCGGTAGAAAAAAGGTTTGGTTTCCGTACAGTAAGTTATTCAACGTTACTTGTTCTTGCCTTATGGTAGCGATAGTAGTTATTCTGATGTTAGTGTAGAGGGGACAGTGAAAGAGAAAATGTTCGACAGCACGAGTGGTTGTTAGTTAAATGTCGAGTGAACAGATCGGGATTGAGATCACTCATATTTCTTCTGAGTTGAAAGTGAATTATTCTTGCCTGTTTCCAATGTAAAAATGCGGAGGATTGCAAAAGTCATCTTTGTGAAGATAACGTTTAAATGCTCCTATTGATGTGGTTTGCTGTATGCTACCTGGTAGAGAATTCCACAGCACAGTGGTTGATGGAACGAAGGAGATGTGGAAAATTTCAGTTTTGTAATGAGGGTAATACCTTTCAAGCAGTCTCTGTCGGTGGTACGGATTGATACTGGCAACCAATTAATACAGACTGGCTCAAAAACTTTGATATTATAAATCTCTTCCACAAGCATGCCTACCTGTACGGAATTTCCGTATTTTTTTCCGGAAATTTAAAAAAGTCAGCAGGTGCTATGGAAAATACGGATACTTGATTCACGTTCCGGAAATACATAAAATCAACATTGGGAAAAAAAATCGAATTCGTTGGCCTGGGGTAATGCACCGCATGACCTTTTTCCGAAGACAGCCGAACCCGGTTTAATGCCACAATGTGCAGTCGCAGTAGAGATTTTTCGGTAGAGGCACCGAAGTTTGCTAAACCAGTTTTTGCGCAGTCGCAATGAAGATCGGTGATCGTGAGACAGAATTTAAAACATGGAGTCCAAACGAATGGCTAAGCAAAGTGATTGTGAATCTAAATCTTCAAAGATTCCGTGCAGGGGCAGACATATCTTGCCTCGTATTCGGAGAAGTGTCCTTTCGTTATTCGCGGCAACACTGACTCAAAAGTACGATTTGTGCCAACCAGTTTGGCATCTCCGCCGGTGATATGAACGACATCAAGTGGCACGCGGAAGGCCCACAGCATATTACGAATTACGAATCTTTGCAGTAGAAAAAGATTGTGGCAGCAAATCAATCTATCACTGGATTCTTCGCATAATATAAAAAAGAATGATTGCAAAAACAATAGGTAGTAAAAGTAAATATTGAAAACGTAATAGTGATACTGAAATTTGAAAAAGCTAATACTGAAACTTCAAATTGAAGGTTGGCATGCCTGCTTCCAGCTCCACCAGTTAATTCAATTACTCACATGTATTACCACCACCACTAGTTCTTGTCTAAATGATATTTAAACACAAAGTCCTAGTCTAATCAAAGCCATCTATATTTCCCCTTTCTGCAGTGATCATAGTGTTCCTTACGTTACTCTTAACCAAATGTTTATCAAAAACATCAGATCTAATTTTATCGATTACGTTATTTCTTGCAATTCTGAAGTTAGACCAGTCATCGGGATTGTTTGTGCGTTTTGCTTTTTTATGCTTGTTATGTTCGTTCAAGAGAATTTTTATATCATTATTGAACCATAACGCATTGTGTGGGCGTATTGTGACAGTTTTGATAGGCATGCGAAGTTTGGCTATTTCAAAGAATGTTTTAGTAAATATTTTGCAACTTTCGTCCACCGTAAAATCTGAAAATATTTGGTTCCAGTCTTCCTGTATCAGTAGTGCATGGATTTTGTCTGTGTCTATTTTATCATAGTTGTAAAAAAAGTGTGCTTAAATCTGATGTTTTTATAGACGTTTGATTAAGAGTAACGTAAGGAACACTATGATCACTGCAGAAAGGAGGAGAAATATCTACGGCTTTGATTAGACTAGGACATTGTGTTTAGATATCATCAAGATAAGAGCTGGTGGTGGTAGTAATATGTGTGGGTAATTGAATTAACTGGTGGAGCTGGAAGAGATTTATAATATCAAGGTAGTGGTGTAATGGGTTGTTGAGCCAGTCTGTATTAAAGTCGCCTAATACAATGTATTTCTTCATATCATCGTTTGCTTTATTTATGCTATCACTAGTAAGATTCCAGTATTGTATGTTTGCAATCGGCGGGCGATAGAAGGAACCCACTAACAGGGCTTCTTGATTGTTTAGTTGTATTTCAATCCGCACGGCTTCTAGGTCGGGGATGGCTAGATCAGGTCAGTAAAGAGTGTTTCTAACATAGATAGCTACGCCACCATAGGCGTTTCTTAATCTGTCTAATCTAACAGTTGGATGAAAGTTCAAGAGGAGTAACGAACTGTTGTGTTGTTGGTTAGAAAGCCTTGTTTCTGATACTGCAATAATATCAAACTTGTTGCATTCTGCTTCAAAGAGAGGAATTTTGTTTCAAAGACTCCATGCGTTTACGTGTGCTATGGAGATTTTGCCAGAATCATTAGTGTTTGGGTCTGGGTTTGTTTCAATATTACCTGACTTAAGTCATAAGAGGGATTTGTAGAAGGAATAAGAAATGAGACACAAAAAGATTATAAAAATTGTCAGGGAAATCTTGAAAGACAGTGCTGTTTCTTTCGAACGGGGCGAACGTATGTGACTTAGGTACGAGACTATTGAGGTCACCGAGGGTTTTCTCTGGGCACTCCGGTTTCCTCCCTCCCTTCAAAATTGGTACAGGACGCAGTCAATATAAAAATTTCAAAAATAAATATTCGATTTTCTTCCGTCTTCTAATAGCGATTTCCCTGCCTTTACACCACCTGTTTGAGTGATGATTGTGTATTTGGTGTGTGTGAGGGTGGATGAGACAGGTGATCGTGTATGTTGGTATAGATCGCCGCGCTTTGAGCCTGATTGATTTGGGGAAAGGCGCGTCCTGTATTATTATTATTATTATTATTATTATTATTATTATTATTATTAATACAGAAATTTGTCAAAGTAAATAGTAGGAATGATACACAGAATTCATTATTTCCTAGCTATAGAATAATAAAGAACAGGAGTATAGAATACAGAGGTAGGGATGACAAGCGCCCCAGTGTCCTAGCAAACTTTCAGAAAAGGCCCACCACACATCTGTAATGAGTTTGTTCAATACTCATTATTTTAGGTTATTGCAATGAGGAGAATGTAGAATGTGAAGGTAGGGGTGATAATGTTGTTTTTGTTCTCTCTCTTAAAAGGTTTACAATAGACAGAAAGAATTGGTATATGAACTTAGGTTGATTCTTGCTAGATGTTCTTGACAATTGTGTTGCAGATAGTTAAATTAGCTCATTCCGTTAATTATTATATTTGACCATATTTTGTGTGTTTTATTTTCAGTGTCAAGACATGGATACAAACGCCAATATTGTGGCTGATGAACCTCACTTGCGAGCTCTGTGGAAATGGATCTCACGTATCTTTTACTAACACTGTGTATTTTTTTGTCGATAGCTGTATATTCTGTTATAGAAAAATATCATTCATCTTTAATAATTTTCTGTCCCTTGTTGGATGGGCTGTTTCTTGCTTTCTTTCCTTCTTGAGTGAGCAAAATCGCAACACATTAACTCATTGCCGGTGATGTGCATCATAGGATGTGCAATGTGTTTGTATGTTTGCCAGTGCTGCACGTCTTAGGAAGATTAGTAGTGTCCATTATAGTCAACCGAACTATTAAAGGAAGAGAACAATTGGAGCAAGACTAATAATTCCTAATTGGTTTGTTACCTCCCTTTAACTGTAAAACCGAGTATTTTTGCTGTGAGATTAATTTTTATAGGTACACACACTCAATTCCAAAATAGCAGCCAATTCTAATATGACAATTTTATGTGTACTGGTCTACAAAACCATTCATAAACATTTTGATACGTATTCTGAATGTATTTTTTATCATTATTGCAAAAGTGACATGTTTTGTCGTGAATGTACTATATATTCTGGATATTAAAAACTTATTGGATTTTCGCATACAGTGTGGATACCTGAGTGCTATTTTCTTACAAAACATGAACAAGTGTATTTTCTAATGTTTATTTCTTGAAAGAACATGCCATGATCTTTACAAAAATTTATAGTTTTTCTATATTATCCTTTATCTATATTATCCTTTATATATTAAGTGGGTGACATTTATTTAAAATATGCTTAAATAGTACGTTTTGAGGGAACAAATACGGCCAAAAAAATTCCGCCTCCGAGTTAACATAACCGTGAGAGTGGTGTAGGACCTAGAACTGGACACCCCCCCCCCTTTCCCTCTCCCCTCCTATCCTATAACTCGGAGGTCATAGGGGCACCACAGATGATCGTTTAACCAGCGTACTCATCTTTCCCTGTTCTCAGCAACCCTGATTGTTTCGCTCAGTGTCAGACCAGTCCATTCTCTCCTCCCACCTCTTTTTCGGTCTCCCTCTTCTTCTACCTCCTTGCACTGTGCCTTGCAGGATGGTCTTTGCAAGACCTGATGATCTGGTGACGTGGCCATACCATCAGAGTTTCCGGTTTTTCACCACTGTGAGCAGGTCATCGTGTTGTCCAATGGCTTGTGTGATGGTCTGTCGGACTTCGTCGTTGGTGATGTGCTGGGTATAGGAAATGCCCAGAAGTCTTCTGTAGCATCTCATCTCCATGCTTTTTATTCTTTGTTGTAGATCTGCTGTGAGAGTCCATGTTTCGCAAGCATATAGGAAGGATGGAGATGACAAGGGAGCGCAGCAGTCTTACCTTGGAATGTAGACTGAAAGTCCTGTCTTTCCAAATGGGCTTCAACCTCGCCAGGGCAGTAGTTGTTTGTGCGATCCTGGAGAGGACTTTCTGTCGGGACCCATTGTCTGATACAATGGCTCCTAAATTAATATTTGAAGCTATGCAATGTGTTGAGGGATTGGCCTTTAGATACCGAATAGCACTTACACATCTTGCACACAAAAATTACTTTCAGGTCTGTAAACTAGTTCTGAGAGTTAAAAATAGAGTCGAAAGTATTCTTATTGTGCAGAACTCTTTATGCACTATACAAATATTCATCCATCCTTCATTCATCATACTCTTGTTCAAATAACCAGTTTCAAGGCCTAATGCTGAACAGGACACAGTAACGGCCTTGAGCAACAATGCAAAAGTATTGATCAGTATCAGAACAAGCTGTACTGCTGGAGTACTGAAAATCAAATTCTCCTTGATCCTGGTTCAGAGCTTCGGCAGCCCCAGTTCCAGCGTGGCGGTCCCCCACTGAAGAAAGGTGGGGTATATAACATGGGGGTCAAGCTGATTCTAAAGTACTATGCGGACCAGACGAACCCCATGGTCAGTGAGCAGGTCTGTATGGGATGGAATGCTAGTGACAGTGTGCCCTTTGCCAGCAAGAACCAGTATCGCAGCCCAGAAAGGTAAATCTTACCTCCCCATTTGTAACATACCATCAAAATCATCATGATTCTTGTTATTTTTGTGCGTGCGTTCTTTTTTTAATTAAAAAAAATTATAATTACTATTTTTTTCTTTTGCCCACTTTTCTATGTGTGCCCTATTTTTGGAATATTCTGGTTGAAGTTGTAATTTAAAAAAAAACAACTTAAAGTTTTGTTTTTGTATTGAGTCCTTTATCTGTTTTGTGAATTTTTTAAAATAGTATATTGTTTTATATGAAATGCATTTTCCTCTTCAGAAATTTGGCGCTGGTTTTGTGTGGTTGGATGCAAGACACAAACACAGATTTCAATGGTTATCTAGATGGGTAAGTTTTCATAGTCCCTTTACTTCAGCAAGCAAAAGGCAGTAGAAATGTCTTTGCCATATTATTTCTGGAGCGGTGATAAGAGGACTTTATTAAATATATATCCAAAATTTTTAAATTGGGTGCCATCCAGAACACTACTGGTGTAATTCCTTTTTGTGCAATATTAAATTACAGTTGTCACCACCAGTGAGTCATCATTTTGTTGCTGTCATTGTTATTGTCATCACCATCATTATTATCTCATTATCATCATCATTGGATTGGCATCATTAGTATCATCATCATTATCATCATCATCATCATCATCATCATCATCATCATCATCATCATCATCTACATTGCCTTTGTGGTTATCAACCACTTGTCCATATCAGTATCATTATCATTGTGTTCACAGGCTGACAGAGAAGGGTGAAGTAGAGAAAGCAGCTGCCATTGCCATTTTCTTCTTGAAGATGAAAAAAGCCATACAGATCTTGTCAAAGTCAGCCTCCAGTGCCCCAGAAGATCGTGAGTACATTTGGGATTTATTCGTCACAAAATGTTTGTCATGTTTAATTTTGCATGGGGAAACAGTATTATGGGTAAACTGAATGAATGAAACTGCAAACAGTACCCAGCAGTACAAAAGCATCAGCTTATTTTGCAGTTACTTCATGCTGATCTGATCACTCGGTGGCAGCAAGTCAAACAGGCTGGTGGCAGGCCTGCTCTAGGAGGTGGTCGGACCCATGGGTGAGCTATCCGCCTCGCCCGAGTGGACTTCCACTATATCTTGAAATTGGGGCAACTTCTTTTGCGGTCAAGATTGATCACGGTTGTTCAAAGACGGAGCATCTTGCTCCCAGAGGGAGATGTCGAACCGACAATCCACTTCATCCTTCAAACTCCATTTTCTTACCTGTTGGGTTCCTTCGACCGAGCGGCGGCGGCTGGGCTACTACGATTGGCACCTCGATGTCTTGCTGTCGTTGTTCCTCTCCCAGGCTGCTCTACATCTTTTTCTACTATTGGACTTCCTGACCTGAGTTGTGGAGAGTGGCGCCTCCTGACAACAGGCGTGTAATGCCACCAGCCCCCGTCAGCGACAGCCCACCCCTCTTCACACGGCGTTGCTGTTGGACCCTTGGGCTCATCGCCACCCATCTACGAGTGACTACCTTCCTGCCGTTCGCGCGTCTGCACACTTCAGCTTAACTACCGTCTCGAGCACTCCGCTTCTACAGAAATGACTTCGCCTCTTCATTTTTAACCCTACATCGGGACAACTTCTTTACGACCTCTTCATTACAAATCCTCTATACGTTAAAGTGCCCTGAGACGTTAATCTACTCTTGGCAGTTACTTTATACATTGTTGCATTTCTGCAATTTCAGATTTGTTTTGTGGATTAGCATGAAGGCCAGTTTCAGTTTATTAATGAACAGTGAAGTTGCATTGTATTGAATTAGTGCTTTCTTAATTTTGTACTGTAGTTATTTCAATATCAGTCCAGTCAAAGTGTGTTGTTCTTTGTCAGATTGGTGATTGAGATAATGCAATATTGACTGTTAATTAGAGTTACATGCAGGCAAGATGAACCTGAATGCTGTAGCCATGGCTTTGGCGGGCTACAATGAGAATGGCAACCATTTGTGGCGTGACACATGCGCCATGCAGAAAAGTCAGCTCCACAGTCCTTACCTCAGAGCCATCTTTTCTTTCTTGGCCTCTGACAGCCCTTTCTACAAAGAAGTCTTGGTATGTATATAATATTTTTAGATGGCTGGTCAATTGTAGAAGGCACACTCAGATGACAATACTAGTAGTTTTGGTTTTGGGATCCGAAACGCAGGCATACTGGAATATTGCATCCACTTTCACAAAAATGTGCATTAGCACCCAATGTCAAAGCTAATTTGTATATGCGCACATTTGGAATACACTTTATTTCTGTACTCCAATCATGCTTTTATAATTATTCTCACTGTTATTATAGTTTGTCACAGGTACGATACAAACTTGCTGTGCAAGAGAGTCATCCTTAATTGTTGTAGCCAAAGCCTGATTTGCTGTATTGTGGTTGTATTCTATGTCAGGAGGAAGAGGAGATGTCTGTGGAGGATCGTGTGGCCTTTGCCTTGATCTACCTGCCGGACGCTCAGCTCAGAGACTACGTCAACAGTCTCACCTGCTCGCTAGTGGCCCATGGTAACTTGGATGGCATGTTGCTCACTGGTAATATTTAAGTGCACTTTACATAGCTCTTGTTTAGAGTACAATTATGCTTTGTAAATTTGTTGACCTGTAGAAAGAGCTTTTATTTAATTTTTTTTTTTTAAAAGAAGAGAAAGATATTAGTGTTGTTATATCAATATTCAAAGATTTTTTTAACTGCCTTTAATTTTAATGTTATTTTGCTGAGCTGGTATTTTTGCGTCTTTTTTGTATTTTCAAACTTATTTGTATGGCTTGCCATCTTAGTACATTGTTCTTTTCATTTGGCATTACAGTGGTTTAAACAAATGTTTTATTCAAGGAAAAACACATCATTACAAACCCCTGTTGGGGTGCCGGGGGTTCAGTATAAATAGTATCCCCACTTTCTGGAAATTTAGAGCTTTAAATTCCCTCTGTCGCTGTCTTTCTCCTTTGTTCTTTCTCATTCCTACTCTGTTATATCAATCTACTATACTATCTTCTTCTTCACTAGACCAGTCACTTACCTTTTTTTTTGAAAACTCTTCCGGGACAAAACTCCTCATTTGTGTGTGAGGTCTGTTGGATCAGCTTGGAAATATTGGACGCTTTCTGCCAGGTGGTCACTGGGGCTTACTATGATGTTATTATTTAGCAATGTAGGCATTTTGTATGTATGTGTTTTGTTGATATTTTATAATGATCAGGGTGGAGAATTCTCCGCGGATCCGCGGATTTCCGCGAAAGGCATTTGCATTTCCGAGGAAAAAATATTGAATTCCGAGTGTGAGAAGCTGAGGGGCTACACTTTACTGGGCATAGCGGCCAAAAGCGGCCAAAAGTCTAAACAGGCAAAACGTCCAAAAGCGTCCGTATCAACCATATGGTTATATTTTCGCGTTGTTTGAAAGATTGCGAGACTTCCGGCAATTGACTTCCGTTTTATTCTGTTGTGAAAACATTCGACTGCATTTCCACAAGTTTTCTCTGTGATGCATTCGTTTTTTCGATTTTATTTTTCAAATTGTATTGTGTGTGTGTCTAAAATGGATGGTTTGGATTCTTAAACTGATGAAGGGGAGTTTACAGGCTTCCATTTATCAGACATTAAAGTGAGAGAAATGGACTTGGAGTTGGAGGAAGAGATCGGTACTGACATTAGACAATTAGTGTCAGTAGTGTGCATGCATACGATCTTTCAGACTGGCATGAAAGTGATGAAGAGAACGGGGCTTGTTTGGACTTTTTAAACTTTTTTTTTATATACACATGGAGTAATAAAAAACAAGACATGACAAGAGAAGTAGAAAAAGGTAGATAATCAAAAGAGAATTTATTTCTGTTCATTTTGCATTTTATTTCATTTAAATCTATACACTTGTCACTAATACCTAAGATGTGTTGTTTTTTTTACTAACGTACCCCTAAATATCTCTAAAATTATAAAAAAATTCTTGCCTGTTTACAGGTAAAAATTAGACAACCATGTGCCCAGTAAAATTGGAAATGTGGAGTTTGTGTGTAACAGTGGTGGACCTCATACTTTGTTAGGCCTACAAATCAAGATTCTTAACTTTTTTGAAAGACATGTGCATAAAACATTCTTTTTTTGTTGTTGTTTCTATTCATGTTTGCTTTGTGCTATTTGCTTTCAGGAGAGGCCCTAAATTACTTTCAAAATTGCATACATTCATTTTCTTCCAGGGGGCGAATACCGGGGCTTGGCCCCTAGGCCCCGGCCGGATTTCAGAGATTTCTTGATTCAGTTGTTCTCCACCCTGAATGATGTTTATATTCTATTTTGTTTTTGTAAACGGGGGTTCAATAAAATAGAGTATAGCCTCAGCATCCCCTGCGTGGGATGTCTTTATTGTAAAGTGACCGGCTGGTGGAGTGCATTCGGTGTTACCACTAGGGTTGTTTCGGCAGATCTTTTATGCGGATCAGGGGCAAGTCCTCTTTCAGCGAAGTTGTGGTTTTGATTTTGTGGTCCTGATTCGGCTATACTGGTCCTGATTTGGCTTGGAAGAGTCTGCTGGACCTAAAGCAATAATAATATACAAACAATGATTTACAGGATAGACAACAAGCGAGCTTATATAACACCACCCTGTATAACAAAATTCTACATAATAATTAAGTGGCATTAAAGTGTTGGGTTATCTGTCCCCTGCTAAATATCAAAGTATTTTATTTCACACCATTCTTTTAAGATTCCATATGTTTGTGAGCAGGTCTGTCCAGCGAAGGAGTGGACCTGCTAGAGCAGTATGTGGATTCCACCAGTGACGTTCAGACAGCCGCTATTACGTCTGTTTTCTCAGGCACTGCTCAAGCGTGCAAGGATGAACGAGTCACAAATTGGGTCAACAGGTAACTAAACCCCTCACTCTGCATCCCTTTCTTTATTTTCCTTACAAATGTTAAAAAAGATTTGTATTGTATTAGTTGTACAACTACAACTTCTTGGTGTTTTGCATCTTGAGTATGTGTTTGAAAATGATTGTGTTTTTAAGAATTTGTGTTTATTGAAAACTGGTGAACTTAATAAGACTATTTTAATTGTAATTCTATTTTGTCCAGTGATGGATTAATGAAGAAAAAGACTGAAATTCAAAAGCAAATACTGGTTTTTCATAAAACATTTAATTAAAATTAAGTAAAAAAGAGAAGATATGTTAACATTGATTTTTTTTTTCAGCTACAGAAATCTACTTGACCAGTGGTGCCTTTGGCATCAGAGGTATTATTTTTTCGTCTAATTTCAAAACAGTGCATTTTTATGTGTTTAAGGATTACCAGTGTGATTTTTTTTCTTTTGTGTTAAATCGACCTCTTCTTTTCATTTGTCTTATTCTTTCTTTGTTTAAAGGCACAGTGTATTTTTATGTGGCTAAAGACTAACATTGTGTTTTTGACTGTTATGTTACATCGACATCTTCAACTCACTTTTGTAATTCTGCTCATTTTCTTTCTTTCTTTAACCCTTAGCCTGCTGACATGTTTTTCCTGCTCTGTGCTAAAGAAAATTTTGACTTCCAAACAGCACAGCCAAAACAGCGCACATGCAGAAATGCACTCAAAAGTATCGATATCATGAACCAAATTGGACTGTAATCAAAGCCTGATAAATACAGAAATAGTCTGTGTAAAAGGCAAATAATATTATTATAGATCTAGTAAAAATAACCAAGTTTTTTTTTCCACCTACCGTCGTCTGCTAAAGATTGTAGGCGGCGATCTTCTTCTTCGTCCGAATCGTAATCACTATCTCCAGCCTCCGTCAAATAAACATCATCACCCGCATCAAAATCTTCATCCCCACTACCATCATCAAAGTTTTCTTCCTGAAACATGAGCACCACTTCTTCTGCCGTGTATGTTCTGCGTGCCATGATGGCGATGAATGAGGCGGAACATTTCGCCAGCAACATGTGCTTCAACACGTGCTTTTTGTTTGAAAATTACCCTCTAAATCAAAAGATTTTTCTTTCCAAAACATTACCGTTGAAGGGAAACAACTTTTGTTTCATAATCATGACCAAGGATTTATTTTAATAAACGCTTTTACCTCCCTTATACTATCGCCGGTACAATGTAAGTGGACATCGCATTAGGCTTGCGTTAAACACCACGTACTACGTACATTGACAGCGCAGCATGAAGGTTAAAGATACAACGTATTAAATGTTTTTAAGCACTAACACTTTGCTTTGGACTGTTTGTGTTAAATCAGCCCCTTCTTTTCGTTTGTGTAATTCTGCACCTCCTCATCTTTCTACAACTTTCACTTTTCTTTCGGCGGTTACTTTTTCTAATGGAATAAAACATGGAATTGCTAGTGCTAGCATTTAAAAATTTACAATAATGAGAAGCAAATGGATACTAAACTATCATTTGAGTTCATTTAGCATTTGTTAGTTTATTACCTATTTCTCATTATTATTATTTTGTTGTTGTCCGACATCAACAGGTGTAGTTTGTGCTGCTTTTGTGCCTAACTATCTTACTGCACTTGTGAATGTTAACATCATTATCTTTTTGTTGACTTTAGGAACATAGTTGTAAAGTTACAGGATTTCTAGTAATCTTTCTTATAATTATGATATTCATAACTCATAATGTGACCAGCAGTATTTTTTATGAGTTAGGTAGTGTGTTTGTCAGTATGTGTGAGGTTATTTACCTTTATTCTTCTTATTCATTATGTTTTGATTGCATTAGTGTCGATATGAGAGAGAAATAATGAGGATGAGGGGGAAGGGGGAAGTAAGAACGGTATAACTAAGGTAACTTTTGAGTTGACTTAGTAATTTCCCTTAGTTGTATTTTTATCTAATAGGCTAATGATATGAGTATTGTACTTATTAGTAATTTAGCAAGTAGTATACACAGGTTTTATTGTTTCGAGAAATTTGAACATTTTGTTGTAGTTTTTTAAATAGGGTATACACTTTTTAATCAGACATTTTTCATCACTTTGCTAGTCTTAGAAGGAAGACTTCTAAAAGGTTTTCCATGTTGACAAGAATTTTGTAGCCTTAATCCACAAATATGAGCCATACATTTTAACTATTTATTTCTATGTGAAAACCTAGTGTATTTTATTATTATTATTGCTGTTATTGTTGTAAGGTAAAATATAATTGTCTTTTTCATTATTGGGACAATAGATCTTTTTAGCCGTTGGGTTTTGAGTATGAATGAGCATCAACAAGTTCATAGTAGCCATTTTTATGAGGATTATTTTTCAAGGTAAGGCTGCTGCGCTCCCTTGTCATCTACATCTTCCTATATGCTTGTGAAACATGGAACCTCACAGCAGATATCCAACGAAGAATACAAAGCATGGAGATGAGGTGCTACAGAAGACTTCTGGGCATTTCCTATACCAAGCACATCACCAACGACTAAGTCCGACAGACCATCACACAAGTCATTGGACAACACGATGACCTGCTCACAGTGGTGAAAAAACGTAAACTCCGATGGTATGGCCACGTCACCAGATCATCAGGTCTTGCAAAGACCATCCTGCAAGGCACAGTGCAAGGAGGTAGAAGAAGAGGGAGACCGAAAAAGAGATGGGAGGACAACATTGGAGAATGGACTGGTTTGACACTGAGCAAAACAATCAGGGTTGCTGAGGACAGGGAAAGATGGAGTACGCTGGTTAAACGATCATCTGTGGTGCCTCTACGACCTCCGAGTTACGGGATAGGATAGGACAGGATAGGAAGTAATGTAATCTCTAGTTATACAGTAAAACCTCCGTTTTGAGACCCTCTCTTAACTCTTTGCCTGCCAATCGACGATATATCGTCGATCTGAGACGCCATGTTTTTGCCAAACTACGATATATCGTCGATTTCAGTATTCCGTTTCGTTCCAGTTTTTTTGCGTAGTCCAATCCAAGTTTTATTTTAACCAAAGAGAGATAACTCTTTCTACTTTCGTTCTCGATCGACACGCGCTTGGTTTCTTCAAATTGATTCGTTTTTAGTGTTTTTTGTGCATTTAACTAAGCATTGTGATGGGCACAATGGACAGTGTGTCAAACTCTGCTAATAATCAATATAATTTCAAACTGTAAAGTGTATTTTGATCCTAAATAAATTTTCTTTCTGGTGTGTGAGGCTGATTCAGTGATTGGAATTATTCCTCCAGATTTTTTTTTATCACTGTGGTATGTAGAAATATTTTTATTTTATTGTATCATTTCAAAAAGATCAACATGCTTTCAAAACACATATTTCAATAATAACAATCAAATTAACATTTTGTGTTTTTTTTCTTATTCTTCACTCTTTTACCTTTAATTTGATAAGAAAATATGTCTATTTAACAACTATTATTGAAAGAACAGTAGCTTAAATGCCTAAGGTACTGAACTTTCTTTCCGGTGCGAGAGAAATGTCTGGCACAAACGTGGAAACATGCCTGGCAGGCAAAGAGTTAAATGACTTCCTCCAAAATATGACCGGAAAAAAATTCACCGATGCTTTGTAAACGACCTCTCTTAAACAACTACCTCTAAAACGCGAATTGCGACCTTCAAATAATTAAATTTTACGACCTAGCATCTGAATAATTCAGATTCCAAAGCAATACTATATTTGTGCGCTTGAAGAAAACAGTTTCGTTTACAGCTTTTAACAGCAGACGATGCATTAAAGCAGCTTGAAATACTCTTAAGGAGCTGACCAGATTTGCCCTGAGCAGGGGCCTGTCAGATCTTGCCGACACCATGTCTGGTGTTCAAAGTGACATACTAAGAGAGCATGCACGAGCAGGGTGGGAGGGGGGATCATGCAAACAAACAGAAATAACCGCTTTCTTTCCAAAAAAAACCCCAACTATATTCAGTGATTGAATAAAAATAATTACAACAATATTAATGGGGTTAAATGCACTCAGCACTTACATACACTTTTAAACAACAATCATACCAGCATTGATTTTTTTATTTTGTAAATAATGAGGAACATTATTGGTTGTGAGACAGAGTTTAATCTATATTTCTGAAAGATGGTAGATGTTCCCTATACTTAATGGTATGTGTACTTTTTGTACATGTATTTATTTGACTTAATTAATTTTCTAAATGTCTTTTTTGAAAATGTCCTACCTCCTTTTTAAGACCCCTCCAATTTAAGACTTCGTTTTAATGGCAATTTAAAAGTCGTAAAACTGAGGTTTTACTGCATTTTCTTTTTAACCTTTACTGGGTAATATGATAAATATAGAATATTGATATACTTTTAAGATTAGTGAGAATGAAACACCGAATGAAGATTGTTAGTATGGGTTTTATGTTGTGTGTTTCAGGGCCTCATCTTCCCTTCCTAACATCATTTTATCTCTTTTTTACCAAAGTGCTGTTATAACTTTTGCAAAATCATATTTGAAAAATAAAAGTACCTCGGGAAAGAAAAACTGAACTCCTCGTTTGGACTGGATGAGAAATTTTTCCTACTTAATCCCTGTTTTGTCACAATAAGACTTGCATGTTATTTTAAGGTTTTTGATTGTAATGTTACAGGCTTATTGAATATAATGAGCTCACATGCTTGTGACAATTGTTTATAACATAAATACATCATTTGTAATACAGATTACAATAATTATTATGAACAGGGCATGCCAATGGAAATTTGTAGATTTGGGCCTGCTGTTTTCATGTCTTTTGAGCATGCCTTCAAATCTGTTCATAGGAAGTCGAGTTTAATATTTGTGTTGGTTGTGTTTAACTTACAAGCAGTGTCAATATTGTGACCTAACCTTCATCTTTCATTGTCTTGTAACTAGAATACCTGAACACTATTTAAAAAACAAACAAACAACAGCAACATATTTAAACTTATCCAGCATGCTGGATGATTCTTCAACTCGCAAGTACTGTCAGTGTTATGAAGCACTTCGTTATTACCATATCACAAGTATATCAAAGCAACATTATAGCTTCTTTCTACTTATCAATGCTTTGATTGTAGTTTTCAACAGTTCTGTAGCTTTTAGCCTTCTTTCTGCTGACCATTGCTTGGATGCATTCTTCAGCAGCATGAATCAGTCTAGCTCCTCAAGCGGCAGACCTTGTTTCTGTTGACCAGTGTTTTGAGCAGACTCTTCACAAATGTGCAAGCATGTTAGTGTTGTGGATGGGACTTCTCCCTGTCAAACATGCCTAACCACGGTGGTGGAGTGTTCTATGGTCCAGCTCTGCTTGACTTCCCCTGCATAAACATGCTAGTGACTTTTGTTTGCATGGCGAGGTTCAACAATGTAGAGGAAGAATATGAGCAAGACGTTTTTGTGTGCAGGGCTCAGTTTGACACCGTAAGTCAGACGTGTGAGCCTGCAGTGCGGCACCCACCACAAGTGTACATCAACTGCAACTTTTGTGGCAAGTCCATCACCATCAACAGAGCAGCCGTCCGCACCAGCACCACCTCTATAATGCAACTGGCCATCAACCCCTTCGCAGCCGGCCGCTCACCTATGCAACAACGACAGAAGGTGCTTAGTGTAAATGAAAGAACGCAGTATAGAAGCACTCTGGGGCTGAATTCATGTTTTGGAAATGTCCTATTCCTTAAAATGCATCCTTCTCTATCTGCATCTCTCTCTCTTCTCTTTGCAGCCGGACGCTTACCTATGCAACAATGACAGTAGTGTAAATGAAAGAGCGCTGTAGCACAATCTGGGGCCGAATTCGTGTTTTGAAATTTCATTTGCCTAAAAATGCATCCTCTCCATCTGTATATCTCTCTCGCCACGATTTTCCGAAACACTAATACATAAGAAAGGTACTTTTTATACACTGTGTACATGTTGAAATGTCTTCTCCGGTTACTGTTGTTTGTGAAGGGACCTATACTGTATAGTAGGCACTCTTCAGATCTGTGTACTCATCTTTTTTCTAGCTCCCTCGAAAGAAATCTCCTGGCCTGGACTTGGCAATGAGTAGAGCTTCACATGTGGTGCAAAAACAAAAGGTTTCGCCTTTGTTGCCCACCACAAGACATGGCAACTTTTTTTTGTAGATTTATTTAAACTTTTGAATCCTTCGCTTGTTTGTCCTCTGTCGCTGTCATCCACGGACACACAACTTTTGGTAGCTACCATCTTCGCTACTAGTATGCCTAGTCTGAAGTTCAGAGAAGCCGCTTTGCACATGCGCACCCACTCTGAATTAGAACTTGTATGCGCACTAACTTGGATTAACGTCCACAGAGGTGGGGAACCACTCCATGGCATACCCAGAGGGAAATGTGCTGACATGCAAAATCAACGATTTTTATTTTGGGAATTTCGGAAAGTTCTGTTTATTTTATTGATTTTCCACAATGATTGATTTTCCGTAACGGTAGGCATGTCTGGTTAACGCATTATTGTTAGCATTTTTGTGTAGAAAACTAGAAAAAGAGAAACAAGAAATAATGCATTGGCTGTTAAAGCAGTGTAGAAAACTAGAAAAAGAGAAACAAGAAATAATGCATTGGCTGTTAAATCGCAGATCACAAGCTGCCCTAGTTGCCGTAAAGCGTTGCCACGGTGTGCTGTGTGCCTAGGAACTATGGGAACAGCATCCAACTATCCTGCCAGTGCCAGCTCTGAAACCAAGAGTAAGTTCATGCATCCCTTGTGGCTGCTTAGTCTGATGAATTGCTAGTATGAGCTTGGAAAATACTTAATGAGTTTATCGAGCTCTTGTTACTGTTTCTGCTGATGAAGATGATATTTTGAAGACAAGATAAACAGGACAAAAAAAAAACGGTTTTTGATACGTCGATGGCATCAACACGGACATCAAAGTCCAAGGTCAATCCCTCAACACAGTGCATAGCTTCAAATATTAGGGAGCCATTGTATGAGACAATGGGTCCCGACAGGAAGTCCTCTCCAGGATCGCACAAACAACTGCTGCCCTGACAAGGTTGAAGCCCATTTGGAAAGACAGGACCATCGGTCTACATTCCAAAGTAAGACTGCTGCGCTCCCTTGTCATCTCCATCTTCCTATATGCTTGCGAAGCATGGACCCTCACAGCAGATCTACAACGAAGAATACAAAGCATGGAGATGAGGTGCTACAGAATACCTCTGGGCATATCCTATACCCAACACATCACCAACGACGAGGTCCGACAGACCATCACACAAGCCATTGGACAACACGATGACCTGCTCACAGTGGTGAAGAAACGGAAACTCCGATGGTATGGTCACGTCACCAGATCATCAGGCCTTGCAAAGACCATTCTGCAAGGCACAGTGCAAGGAGGTAGAAGAAGAGGGAGACCGAAAAAGAGGTGGGAGAACAACATTCGAGAATGGACTGGTTTGACACTGAGCGAAGCCATCAGGGCTGCTGAGGACAGAGAAAGTTGGAGTATGCTGGTTAACGATTATCTGTGGTGCCTCTACGACCTCCGGGTTACGGGACAGGATAGGATAGGATACGTCAGTACCGAATGTGATGATAGCAGATGTAGCAACATTGATTTAGGGCATGATTATATGTTTTTGATGCGTTTCTTGAAATATTGATTGAAGTTATGTTCTAATGGGTACTAATTAAAACAAAAAAAGGTATTAGTGATACTTCATTAATATCGTAGCATCATTCTAATTTTTATTTTTACTCCTATGTATCACATGGATAGTGTATATTCTGGTTTCTGACATCACTAATGTTTCATGTTATGTGATTTTGTGAATGCATCGACTTCGTCAGTACTATGATTGGCGATTGAAACGAGTTTGTGACTCAGTACCAATATTGATGCCGAGGGTAATAAAGTTGACAGTACTTTATTGAATATTAGTTGATTTTCATATAATTTAGCATCAAGGTTGATAATAACAAATGTGCACTGTAGTTGATGAAATTCCAGATGTGACAATGGAGCTGACGCCATTCAGGGACTGGTTCGCATGGTGCCAGACCTGTAGACATGGCGGCCACTCAGCACATATCACAGAGTGGTTCAAGTAAGTGTTGAGCTGTATTCACCAGATAATATTCAGTGAATGGTGTTCAACGTGTTTGTATGGCAAGTGGTTGTTGGGAGTTTGTGTGTTTGCAGTTGTGCACATGTGTGCCAAGCTTTGGAAAAATGGTTTTAATTAAGACTTGAAAAATTAAGTTTTTAGGTAATTTGCATAATTATTTTAATTTAGTTGACATGCATTGCTGCTGTACATGTTTGTGCAAAAGTTTGGAAATGTTTTTAATCAAGACTTGCGATTGGAAATGTTTTTAATCAAGACTTGAGAAATGTAATTGTATGTAAATTGCTCAATTAAATTGCCATACATTCAATTCCTTTGCTTATACAGGGTATTCTAGTGTATTGACATACAATAACATTTGACATGAAAATGTTAAGACATATGATGTTGAATTTTTAAAATTGTAATTTGGAAAAAAGAGACATTTACTGTGCAAGTTTGTGTTTAGCCTGTCATTGTAAAATTAAATAGATGTAAGTAATATGTACGGGGAAAAAAAGTTGCATTTCTCTTCAGCTAATAACATTGTTAATTGTTTATGGTTTTGTAATGCCCTGCATGATAAGACTTCTCATTTATTTTCAGGGAGCACACGGACTGCCCAGTAACAGGATGTACGTGCAAATGCATGAGCATCGACGCCAATGACAAACCTGTCAAATCCCCTGCTGCTTCATGACTTTTTGTCTTTGGTTCTGACTGTCACCTTCCTGTAGCAGCAGAGTTTGTGTGATGGGATTATGGTCTGTATGTATGTATTGTAAGGGATGCTGGTTATAAAGTGTGTTTGACTGTGGCGCGTTAGTTTTCTGCGATGAATGAATGTTTTTTTTTAATCCCAGGTTGCATGGGAAAGGATCTTGATTTTCTATGCGAGAGGATCTTGGTATTTTAGTTTACGACTTTAACTTCTTTATGCAGTTAATGAAGTTTTTGGAGCTGCCAGGTGCGTTGGTTTTTGCCATGATGAATGAGGGAAATGTTATCAGTTTTACAGAGCTTTGCATGTAGGAAATGTGGGTGGTGAGAAATGATAAATTGCACTGTGAACGGTCTAACTTATCCCTCTGTATCACAATGGCGGTGCTATTTTATTTGAGGAAATTAAGAGAAACTCGAGTCACTTCCTTCAGTTTTACATATACGAACAGAAAATCAATCACGTCCTTCAGTGTTACATATCTGTGTATTTTTAAAACAAAAACTGCAACTTGTGATTGTAGAATTTTTACATTTGCTGTATATGAGAGATCTTTTTGGAGAATCAATCATATAATCTATCACTGCATAGCTGCAATTAATACTTAAATTTGTATGAGAAACACCACTGAAATAGTTGAAATGTTTGAGACAATAGGATACTTTTTTTAACTTCTGTATTGGATGAAAAGCTTTGAAACGTGAAGTCGTTGAGAAAAGTTAGTTGGGTAGACATTGTTTATAAGGTCCAGCGGACTGCAAAGGTTTACATTTTGTCTCCCAAAGGAACTGAAATATTCATAATTGTTTAGAAGGGCATGATTTTATGCACATGTTAGAAGTACATTTAATATGAAGAGTATAATACTCCATTGTTACAGTGAAGCGAGAAAATTTTGTTTTAACTGAAGTTTTATGATTGCATCCCTATGTATGGCGGTGTGGAAAGAGTGCTATTGTTGAACCATGGTCTTTCTTACTACATACTCAACACGTTACTATCTTTATCCGATTTGCTATTAATATTGGAGGTTTTTATTTAGAGGTCATTTACTTCTTCAGAGAAAAGGAAAACTTTGTCTTGTGTTCCAATATTTTGAGTTCATTTTAAACTTTAAATATAATGTTGATGTAGTATAACAGAGGATTTTGAAGAACTCGTTATTCCACTGTACTTTTCATTATTTTTGTTTCTTTTATAACCTTAACAGTACAGCTGAGTCTGAAATCAAGGTAATATACAAAAATAGTGACTGACAAATTATATTGCCTAGAAAATATGTTATTTTATTTTGAAATTTAAATTACACTTTATATTTTAAAGAAACTGAGTTGTACACTGTACTTGATTTTGGTAAAATACAGTTGTATAATATTACACTTAATATCAACTGTTAATTGACAACACAAAACAAAAATAATATTTATATATCGCCTACTAACTTTATCATAAAAATGTGTGCAATAGCTTTTCATGGATTCCCTCTTTCAAATCTAACCTTGAATTGTTCTTTAAAATTAAAACATCCACTGTTTTATTAATCATGTTTAAACCTCTGGAATCTGCGTTTTGTAATTTTCTCGGTGTGTGAGTACTTTTAATATGCAAGGAAGAGAAATCTAAGAAAAAATGAAACTTTTACTCAATTTAGAAACTGGAAAAAAAATTACATAAAGGAGCTTCTAATGTAACATGTATTTAAATACACTTCCTTGAGTGTGGATGGTATCCAAGCTGATTGCTGCACAGCAGTGTGAAATAAAAGTGATTGGCGTCTGCTCGAGAAAGGAAAACCAGAGTTGCCAGATAAGACAAATGTGGTATCATTAAATGATAGATTAATTAATAGATTGAAGGGTTTGAGGTTGTCTTTAGACACTATAATTCGCATTTAAACTAAATCAAGGAGTTTGAATAATTTATTTTGGAATTATATTCTAGAAGTTTAATAATGTATTATAAATTTCATAGTTTATTAATGTATATAATTCTAAAGAATTTATGAAGTATAATTATTTTCAATGATAAGATTTTTTCACCTTCAACAAACAACTGGTTAAAAGGTTGCCAATATTGTATAATTTCTGTTAAATGTTCTGTTGGAGATTTGTTTGGTATCAAATTTGTTGACAATAAAATCAACTACACACACACACACAAAATTGTGTGCCTCGTTTGCTCATGTTCGTGATTGCAATGGTGAAAGCAAATACTGTGAATCATGCACAATTTTACAACCTGTTCCATTGACACAAAAACTTAACGTTCGAAAGAATGACAAAACCTACTATAGTCTACAGTGAAAACCATACTCGTTCTAGGAAATTGGGATCTACCATTGATTTGAATATAAGATTTATTTAAAAGGCAGTGTTTGAAAAATAGACTTGAAAATACAAAATGTTTACACACGCAACATACACAAAAGAATGCCGGCCATCATCGAACTCTGATCTAGAGCATATTGACAACCTTTCAAGATTTGCAGTTTATTTTTGTAAGTACCTGCCAAATAAACTTGCTTTTACAACAGTCTGATCAACATCATTCAGTCACCCTGCTACCCATCCTCAAAGACACTCACATATTTTTTTCAAACTTTCTTAACCATTTTGATCACGACATTACAAATGGCACGCAACCATGAAGAATAAATTTCAACAAAAATTGTCTCAAAATTACAACAAAGAGTATCGTGATCACTTTTGCAGTCAACACACTGAAACAGGTTCAAAATATTGATACACCTGTAATGCATTGTGATAATACATAACACCACTTTTGAAATTCCTTGGCAGAAGTTTCTTGGTGATGATTTAGTTTCTTTCTTATTCTTGGTTGCTATAATTTTCAACTAAATTTTTCAGATGTTGGCTACAGCTCCGTTGTGTGTCTCTATAATGCTCTAATTCTCAACAAAGTTCTTCAGATGAAAGCTCTAGAGTTAAGTATGTTCTGCTTCACCGTTTTTCTGTGACTCCCTGTATGTAATGCTCTCCACAACGTTCCATGTATTCTACCGCTTGGTTGTACAAGGCAATATCTGAAACACAAGGGAGTATGAAGCAATAATGAATAAAAACCACATTAAACAGGGAGTGCGAAGCAATAACAAACATATTATGTTACAAAGTTATTGTAATAACTCCCCTCCGACCCTCCCCCCCCCCACAATTTAAAAAAAAAGCAAAATATTTGTGCCATTGGCTCAAGAGACAACCTACAGATAGAAAACAAGATGGCAAGCTATTCAAAAGTATTTCCAGATATTTATATAACCGAAAAATACGCATTTTCAAAAGTGTTGTCTTTGCGGCATTGAAACTCAGCTTTATTCTAAAGAAGCAAAAGGAAAACATGGAATGATAGGTCATATGAACTATAGACTATATGAACTATAGGCAAGCAAACAATTGTCCAACTGGCTAAGCCAATTTTTAGATACAGTGCAAAATGTGTTGGTGCTTGCTAAACATGGACCCTCACAGCAGATCTACAACGAGGAATACAAAGCATGAAAATGAGGTGCTACAGAAGACTTCTGGGCATTTCCTATACTTAGCAAATCAGTAACAACGAAGTCCGACAGACCATCACACAAGCCATTGGACAACATGATGACATGCTCACAGTGGTAAAGAAACAGAAACTCCGATGGGCGATGGTATGGCCACATCACCAGAGCATCAGATCAGGCCTTGCTAAAACCATTCTGCAAGGCACAGCGCAAGGAGGCAGAAGAAAAGGAGACAGAAAAAGAGGTGGGAGGACAACATTCGAGAATGGACTGGTTTGACACTGAACGAAGCCATGAGGGTTGCTGAGAACAGAGATAGATGGAGTACGCTGGTTAAACGATCATTTGTGGTGCCCCAACGGCCTTTGAGTTACGGGATAGGATAGGATAAATGTGTTAAAATGATGAAGCATAATGACCTTGACTTTTGAGGAAGTATAAAAGTACAAGTACGAATGATCTAACATGCTTGACAGAAGTTAAAGTATCTGAAGAGTAAAAAACAGTGAATATCCTTTCAGTTATTCTTCAATTAGGACAAAAAGTGTGTTTTAAACAAAAAAGTTAAATTCGGAATGACCAACTGACTGAACTTGACTGCTAATGAAGGATGGCCCATGATTTGAAGTACACGTTTACCTTATCACTTGATCAGTTTTTGAGATATTGAACAAAACATGTTTAGCAATAAAGTGACTCTAGTGATCTTAAAGTTTGCAGTATGGCACTGCTGGAGGCAGGCCACTAACCTAGGTAATATTTCTATTCAGTTTGGTCCAAATCCGTGCAGTGGTTCTTGATGTTTTCCAATGGATAGACATTTGGCCCATTCCAATGCCCGCTGACTACTTCAAAGTAATTTCCAGATACAAATATCAAAATACTGACTGTGGTTGCTAAACCCAAAAAGAACATTTGAATCCTGCCAGGCTGCTGAAATCACTTGTGTCTTGCAGTCGCCAAATGTGAGTTCAACATTGCAGCTCTATGAATACCTTTTCCTAAATTGAAATACGATAAGAAAATAATACTTTATTATCTCAAATCACGAGAAATGTACATTAACATTTACATTAATCTGAAGAGCTTCTGTCAGACAATAGCTAATTTTACATCATCTGCCTGACACAGTGACAGGGAGAGAACAAATCATCTAAAATCCAAATGATTGTATTAAAAGCTAATATAAGCTGGTACTGGTAGTTAACTATAACGTACTCTAATAGTATTAGAATACGTTTCTTGAAACTTACTAAATTTTTCTGATGCTTCCTCAGAGAACATAACGTAGTTTTCACATCGAACTGAATTTCCCTGGACCACACCATGTACCTCTGTCAGCCCTGCTAAGTACTCACTCAGCTGAAAATAAACATGATGGAAAAACAATCTAAATGCCAAATCTTCAATGTTTAGTATTTCATTCACATTTTCTAGTGTTTATTTTAACATAAAAAGGTTAAACTAAGACACCACATCGAGAGAAACAATTACTCTCTGTATCATAATTCTGTCTTTTACACTGCAAAGAACTCCTGCAAATGTCAATTCTGTTACTGTGCTCATTTCTTTTTTAAAAGTATGTGTGCAATAATCAGTAAGAAAATTTAAATATTAAGATTACAATTTACTCTTCAAATAACCCTCCAAACTACTTTTCCCATTATTTTACACATGTACCCCAAATTTGATGCACTGGTCTATGCCAATACAACCAAATGTTTTGACAGATTTCTGTCATATATACAATAAAAGTATTTATATCACTTTATGTGGTTACCTGCTCTCGACTTCTGAAATAAAGACTATTATAATTTATATATATTCTTTTACAACTCAAATCAAACAGAAGCAACCTATCTAGCATCTGAAGACAAAACTTGACAAACCGGTGCATTCATGTTGACACGAACATCCTGTCCATCACTAGTTGAGATTGTAAAGTACATTCCGTTCTGATCAACCTGTACAACCAAACATTTGTAACATGAACAATACTTAGTCGTGCACATCTTTCCATTCAACAGCCACTTCCATCAAATCTTTAGTTTGACACAGTTTTCATTGGTTTTGTGACATAACGGTAGTCACTCGATGCCACCGATACTCACTCAAGCCACTGCTCAGAAAAGGAACTGTATAACTGTGACGTTATGCCAGAGAAATTAGATGCACTATAGACATAGCCTATTAGCCTCTGCTCATAAGGCCTTTGTGTTCCAGCATCTGTAAACCTCATTCACATCAAGCCCCTCCATGGAAAAGTTAACAAACAAGCAAACAAAAACAACAGCGTACTACTACTATGCTGCTGTTGCTAGATCCCCTATTCTAGCCTGACAGAATAATCAGCATGATGATCGTGATATACGAAGACCAAAACTTAATTGGTTCAATTTCCAATGCACGTTGGCCTTTGTGACTTTTACATTTTACATTAATTATATGATTTTGACAGCCTACGTGTAAAGTTTATTAATGACGTGAGATAGATTACATCTGTGGGCTAACTGCAAAATTCTTTCTTTAAAAAAACTGAAAAATGTAAAATGTATGATACTTAATAGGTTTCACAGAAATTATAGCGAAACATCAGATTTTTTGTTCTGCTGGACCAACTGCAGAGGCATTACACGCTTAATGTGAACCCTCAATAGCAAAGCTTTAGATAGCATACCTATGTATCATAGATAGAGTGGGGTCAGACTGACGTTATTACCAAACTGCGTAAGAACGAACATAGAATATCATCATTTAAATCGAAAAATAAAGGGAAAGACATTGATATAGACCTATTTTATTATATGCAGAGCTTTCACCTATCATAGGCCTGGATAGCTTTCACCTGGGCAAAGATTACATGTTCATTCTTACTCGGTTTGAGAATTAACCGTTTAAGCAGCGGATTCAATTTGCCAAAGACACAATCTGTTCCCACCCTTTCTACCTAGAATACAGGGGTACACTATCTACCACTTTCATATTAAGGATTCACTTTCAGAGTATATAATACCTATCTCAGGGCTGTATGCTGTTTACCACTTTGCTATCAAGAGTCCACTTTCAGAGTGTAACACATGAATACGCTTTGCTAAAATTAATTATATGTTCTTAAATAGGACTATGAAAAGGGGCACTGTTTTATATTTTAACAAAGAGTTAAATGCCAATGATGTATGCATGTACACTGTTTGACATTGATTTTTTTTTAGGAGACTTTGTAATGCTCATTTAATTACGAGGGTGCAGGTAAGAAAGAGCATATTGGTTGAATATAAGTAAATACAGAAATCCAAATTCTTTCCTTGAAAATATGACTTACTGCCAAAAAAGGAGATGCAAAACTTTGATAGACTAATTATTGTTGATTTTATTTTTAAGTTTTCAAATATAAGGTTGGATGTGTTTAGATAGAAGATATAAATAATACAGTTGTAGAATGCGTACTGGATGCCTTAATACAGAAGTTAAGTAAACCCACCAAAGTCCAAATATAGAGATTAACCCTAGGTTTTAGTAAACAATGACTAGCTAGTATAAGAATAAGATATTGAGAACTAGAACCTTTCAGTAAATGTGACTGTGAGTTTTGCAGGTTCAAATTATTAAAAGCAAGTTAAAAGAAAAAGTTAAGTAAAGGTTCAATCTATTCTATCCCGTAACTTGAAAGTCGCTGTGTCACCACAGACGATTGTTTAGCGTACTCCATCTTTCTCTGTCCTCAGCAGCCCTCATGGCTTCGCCCAGTATCAAGCCAGTCCATTCTTGAATGTTGTCCTCCCACCTCGTTTTTTGTCTCCCTCTTCTTCTTCCTCCTTGCACCATGCCTTGCAGGATAGTCTTTGCAAGGCCTGATGCTCTGAGGACGTGACCATAGCATCAGAGTTTCCGTTTCTTTACCACCGTGAGCTTGTCAATGTCATCGTATTGTCCAATGGCTTTTGTGATGGTCTGTCGGACTTTGTTATTGGTGATGTGCTGGGTATAGGAAATGCCTAGAAGTCTTCTGTAACACCTCATCTCCATGCTTTGTATTCTTCGTTGTAAGTCTGCTGTGAGAGGCCACATTTCACAAGAGTATAGGAAGAGAAAGATGACAAGGGGGCGCCGCAACCTTACTTTGGAGTGTAGACTGAGTCCTGTCTTTCCAAATGGGCTTCAGCATTGTCAGGCCAGCAGTTATTTGTGCTTGGTTTACTAGGTTTCTATATAAATAGTATCCCCACTTTCTGGAAATTTAGTGCTTTAAATTACCACAGTTTGTCATTCTCGTTTGTTCTTTCTCATTCCTACTCTGTTCTAGCAACCTACTATCTTCTTCTCTAGACAAGTCACCTACCTTTTTTTCTTGGAAACTCTTCCAAAACTCCTGATTTATGTATGGGGTTTGTTGGGTCAGCTTGGGGTTATTGGATGCAAGTTTCTGCCAAATGGTCACGAGGGCTTTCTATGGTATTATTTAGCAATGTACGCATTTTCTAGGTATGTGTTTTGTTAATATTTTATAATGATGTTTATTTTCTATTTTGTTTTTGTAAACGGGGGTTCGATAAATTAGAGTAAAGTCTAAGCGTCCCCTTAACTTCTTAGGATTTTGCCAGATTTCGTGGGATTTCTTAGGATTTCAATTAAAATATCAACACCTTTATTAACAAATCGCAACATTCTATAACATAGTGTTCTATATTTTGTGTTTTTTGTTGCTTCTTTTTGTTTCTTTTTGCTTCTTTTGCTGTTGTTTTTTCCCTCACTTTTTTAACCTCTTGAACCCGAATATCGGTCTAGCCCTTAAACAGCTGTGCCCCGAAAGACCGATAAATCGGTCTCGTAACCTTACCATTAATCTTGCGGTCCGTACACAGCTTACTGTTCTTTCTAGTACTTGCTGTTTGGAATAGGGTTATTGAGGGTTATTGGGAATAAGGTAAAGCAAAATGTCAGCGCTCTAGTGCAGCACAGTGCGTGTTTTTGTGACGGTTTTTTCTCAATTTTGCGTCATGAAACGAAGGTCTACAAATCAAAGAAAGCGTCGCTAAGCGACTGTACACAACTCAGGAAGTAATCGATCAATTGTGGGATGATAATGAAGATGAAGAGATGACATTTGAAGTACTTTGGGTTGTCTAACACTTTGGTTATGTTTTCGTTGTTTTACTAAAAGCATGCTAAAAATGCCATTTTTCTCCGGGGAGCCCAGGGGATGGGGCTCAGAATTGGTGGGGCATCCAGGGTTCAAAGGGTTAAAAGGTTTATTTTCGCTTCCTTTTGTTTATTAAAACAAAATAAAAACAAAACAACTAAAACGTGTTCAGAGTTGACTTTTACTAGGCTAATAATAATAATATACCGTAGGCTAAAGCTAATGTGCTGTGGCGTAAGGCCGAAATTTAAACAATTGTTCCAGTGCTATGATGAATAACACGAACTAGGAAAACTGCATGCTAAAGAGGCGAAACGAACTCATTTAACCAAAATCAGAAATTGGCTGTGTATTGGCCATTGGGACTTGAAGAAACTCTTGTAAAAAGGACTAAAGGCTACAAAGTGGAAGTTATATTTAAATGTGCAGAAGTCTAAAGTTATGCATGTGGGGAAAGGAAATCGTGGATGCCAATATTCAATGTTAATAAAAGATGAAGTTTATAAATTAAATGCAGTGATGCACAAGTTGCCCGGACACCGGACATTGACCGCTTGTTTTTTTAAATGTCCGATTGTCAAACCTCAAGGCGGACATCTTGTCCGATTAAAACGATGGCGAGTCGGACACGTGTCCGATAGTTTTCGCGTATTTTGAGGAGAGGGCGAAACGTTTATGCAGCGCTAGACGGAAAACCAAACAAGCCCCCGGGACCGTCGTCTACATGTTGAAACGTATATGCCTTATCTCCCTTGTCATCGCCTGCATGGGATTGCTATTTTTATCCCGAGTCACAAAGCAACACAGCCAACCAGCGCCCTTGAAACATATGCTTTGTTTTAGTCAATTGATGCTCGCGACTTGAGTTTACGTTGGATATGTGTTGGCGTTGTACTTGTACTTTTGGTAAGCCAAACATTCGATCGAAATTATCGAAAATGTCTGCGAAAAAAAGACCGAAGGCGGATAAAAACCAAATCTCAATAACAGTCTTATTTGCGGCTAATTCAGTTCCCAGCACATTAAAAGAAGCAGAGCCTACACGATCTGTGGAGAATTCTTCCGATGCCGATGGTCGCGAAGCCGAGAAACCGTCAACTTCGAGTCAGCCTACTAGTACTCGTGTTGATCGCGTTTTTCAGAAGGTGTGGGTAACATCTGACGATGAAAAAAAAGGACATGTTCTGGTGTGGCGAAAAACTCGTCTACTCGCGGCTGCGTTAACTTTTTTTTTTAAAGTGCATTGGAAGATCATTTGACTACAGCTAGTCACAAACTAGCAATCCAAGTGCCCCAAGAGCAACACAATGAAGAGGTTTGTGAGGATCTATTGTTGACAAATCAGGAGGAGGCAATGATCACCACAGCGAAAGCTGTAAACTGGCTAATAAAAGAAAATCTGCCTCTCGCGAAATTTGGCTCTGTTAAGCAGCTTTTGAAAGACAGTAACGCAGAAAACATTCAATCTCTTGATATCTCAGAGGGGGTACACTGAAAACGCTTCAAAAGAGTATATCCACCGGATTGTAAAGAAGTGGGCAAGCAAGAGAAAGTGCTACATTTTCAAGAATTGAACTTTAACTGTTTCGAAGTGCCTCTTTACTGTTTGACAGTAATACCAAGTAGGCTAAACAACAAGACTTTTTGGCAACAATGCCAGTGTCCTATTACTTTTTTGTATTCAGGACATCATGTCTTATTGTTTTTTTGTGTTCAGGACATCATGTCCTATTAGGGTCCCAAAACATGTGCATCACTGAAATGTAAGCGATAATGAAAAAGACTTGGGTGTAACTTTTGATTGCAAGTTAAAATTTGACGCACAGTGACATATTCAGAGAGTGGTAACTAAAGCAAACCAAATGTTAGGCATAATCAAAAGAGCATTCACATACTTGGAAAAAGAAACGTTTTTACAATTGTATTATTAAAGCTTTTGTAAGACCTCATAATGCTAACGTTGTTTGGAGTCCATATTTGAAAAGGCAGTCTATAGCAATAGAAAAAAATTCAACGACGAGCCACAAAACTATTATCTGAGTGTCGTGACATGACATATGAAGAGAGATTAAGGTTTCTGGGCCTTCACTCTCTGAAAGGACGTAGGATCAGGGGATATTTAATTCAGACATTCAAAATAATTAATAATGTAGAGGATGTTAATACTAATACTTTTTTTCTTGCTTGATCAATGATCAATCTAACAGAACTAGGAAGTGTGAAAGTAAAATTTTCATAAAATATTGTAGAATTAACCAACGAAAATTTTCATTTGCACATAGAGTAGCTAATTATTGGAATTCTTTACCAACAAATATTAAATTTGCACCATCTGTAAATAGTTTAAAAAACCACATAGACACTGATTCCAAATTTCAAAAATTATTTTATCAATACGACTAGAAAAGATTAATAATAATAATTATAGTAATAATACAGGATGCGCGCCTTTCCCCAAATCAATCAGGCTCAAAGCGCGGCGATCTATACCAACATACACGCTCACCTGTCTCATCCACCCTCACACACCAAATACACATCCATCACTCAAACAGGTGGTGTAAAGGCAAGGAGATCGCTATTAGAAGACGGAAAGAAAATCGAATTTTTATTTTTGAAATTTTTATATTGACTGCGTCCTGTACCATTATTGAAGGGAGGGAGGAAACCGGAGTGCCCGGAGAAAACCCTCGGTGACCTCAATAGTCTCGTACCTAACTTCCTAAGTCAAATATGTTCGCCCCTTGCGGGAATCGAACCCGCGACCTTCGGCATAGGAAACCGGCGACTTATCCACTACGCCACGCATGCAAATCATAATGTAAACTATATATACCATAAACAATGAGGGGACGTTTTTATGGTTTATAGGCGTTTCGCCGGATGGTCGATTCGCCGGAAAGGCCTGGTCGATTCGCCATTGGTCGATTCACCGATAGGTCGATTCACCGACATGTAATTCAATCACTTGTAGACGGACCGCTAGCCCTAACCCTAACCCGTTTCGAGCGGTATATGTGTAGCACTGCCTTACCCTACCCGTCTAGGCACTGCCTTACCCTACCCGTCGTTCTAGAATTTTTTCTTGTCGTACGGTCCCGTAGGAGCAGCCACTTGGACGTTTCGCCTGAAAATCTGATTGGTCGATTCGCCGGATTCGGCGAACGTGATTTCCGGCGAAACGACCATGTACCGTTTTTATAAGCCGCGAGGCTTTAGCCAGCGATGCCTGTCCTACATCTAGTACTTCTTCTACTACTACTACTACTACTACTACTAAAGCTACAGGTTTGACGGCCTGTTTAGATCCTCAACCAACTACTACTAACTACTGAGAGAACCAATAATCGGTACTTACATCTTTGGCTTTGCCCAGCAAACAAACTTGTTTGCCTTGATATTTTGAAATCAATGCAGCGTTGATACGATGACGAGAGAAATCATCTTCCATTTTGGCGGTAGATATTGAAGGGCGATCACTCTCTTGACAAACTAAAATGCGTGCTACACACCGTAGGATGCTGTAGTAAAGGGACAGCAATAGGAACATGTAAACAGGAAGTACGAACTTGTTTTCATGTCATGACGACTTCCGTCAATTTGATTTCATAATTGTTTTTCAGAAACAACATCTAGTTAGTCATAATTGGGACAGTGATGAAATGCTGTGGATGACTTACTTCTTTAAATAGGAACGACACGTCAGTAGTTATAGCTTAATCAGTAGCAGCCATCGACCCGGGAACATACGATGATACGTGCCTGATTTTTTCATTTCATCAAACCGAGCTCAAATTAAATCAAATAACTTCACAAGTATCAAAGTAACTTTTGTAAACTTGTGAAAAAAAAAATGTCGTAGTGGACCAGTCTTAAGTTCGAGTCAGATTTGATGTGTTTGTTGAATTGTTTCACTCCGATGCAATTTAAGTAACTGATATCAGCCCGTCGATCCTGTTGTATGCTTTAACTTCTCGATGTGAGTTGCACACTGTAAGTTGTAACTAGGCCTATGTTCGAAGTGTTTAGAATTAGAGATCCTGAAAATTTTTGAGTATTAAATAGAAAGAAAATGAAAGTTTAAATATCTGGTCATCATCTTTCTCTATGTAACTTTTTTTGTTTTGTTTTGGTAAGTTGATGTAGTTAAACGCTCAACAACACACACCAATTGAAAAGATCAGAACATTAACACAAAATAACAGTTTATTATCTAGGCCTATTCATTATGGCCTGTCTTAATTGGAAGGTTCATGGAGGTTCTAAAACTTTTAGAAAGGGTTCTCAGATCCCAAACCTAGATTGCTGAACCCTTTTGTTTCAGTCACCTAGGCTGCCCTAGGTTTCGTGATCTGAGAACCTCGAAATAAAGTTCTTGAACCTCCATGAGCCTTCCAATTAATACAGGCCATAATTAGTTAGGTATGACACCCTTTACGATTGTGGAGGGAGAGGGACCGCATAATAATAATAATAATAATCATGCCACCATGCTCTTTCTCCTCAAACAAACCCAAAGCACGGCAATCTGAAGAGATCGCTATATATTATAAATAATATTAGTTATTACAGGAGGCAGAATAAAAACCAATTTTTATTTGTGAAATTTAGACTGACTGCATCCGATAGCATTCATGTATTATTGAACTTGAAGTTGAATGGAGAGAAGAAACCGGTGTCCTGAAAAGTCTTGTACCTAAGCCACTTAAGTTCTCCGAAATGGGGGTTTAAACCTGCAATCTTCTGCATAGGAAACCAGCACCATATGAACTGTGCTACCAGCCACCCCAACCACGCCTCCCCTCCACAGTGTCCCCTCCACAGTGTCCCCCCACTGTAGATTGTAACTGTGCATTTTATTCTTTTCTTGTTTGCATTTGTTTGCTTGTTGTGGTTGTTGATATGGATACTGTGAATTTGTGCATGGTGCATTTGTGAAAGATGTTTTGTATTGCCATTCAGTCATGTACCATGCATTCCTCTCCCACTTCTCTCCACTCCCCCTACCTCCTCTTTAAACAGACCAAAATAGATAAAAGTATGAAGTTCAGTATTAGTAGTTACAATGGTGGTATTAAATAAAAACCCTCCAAGCTGAAGACAGTCAGTCAAGTTTATAATGAAAAAATAATTATTTGTCATAATTTACACTGTCTAATTACAGGCACACTTCAGCTCAGCCATGTATCAGCTAAATTCCTTGTTCACAAGAATGAAGCGAAGTTTCTCAAATGGATCAGACTCCAACCAGCCATTAAGCAAACGGCTTTCACCATTGGAGGAGGCCCAGGACACCAAACATGAGGAAGATGAAGATGGTTTTGAAGTGATTCAAGTGAATGAATTAACGTCTGAGATACCACCACTGTGTATTTCTAACCCATACACTTGTACAGAATCTTATCAGGTGGTTATTCTTTGTTGTTTTTAACTTTTCACTTTGTCCTAATTGTAATTTTTTTAACTCTATGTATCATTATGTGTCTGTATATGTGAGATTGAGTAGTGTTTGTGTGTGTGGGTGTGTGTGTGTGTGTGTGTTTTCCCTCAGTGTTTTTTGTGTAATGTTCTTGGTTTTTTCAATTCAATTCAATTCAATACAACTTTATTTATCCACATAGGGCAATTACAAGATTTAGAAGCAGCTAATATTATTAAAATAAATAAATACATAAAAAAGTTTTAAAAACTGTGAAATTTAAAAGTTTATCACACGATTTCATAAGCACATGTCCTACCATACAAACATAAACCAAACACACACACACACACCACGCACATCATGAACACTTACAGCCGACAGTTAAATCAAATAAAAACATGAAGGTAAGAAAATAAGGTAAGAATATCATCAATGAATCATCAAATCAATCGGTCAAACAATCAATCCCTGAATCGGGCCATCGTCGAGCATTTATTTTTTTAATAAATAAATAAAGCGGAGATGATCGCATCAAATTTAGCAGTCGAATTGCGCAAGGAATAAAACTGGGGGAGCGGCGATTACCCTTACAGGCCGGTAAGGCAAAACGGCGCCCGGATGGTAGCACTGAGAATTCGCCCGCCAGAACATGCTCTGGTCTACAAATAATTCCGTTCGCCTTCTTAATGATTTTCCGATTGCAGAAAGAACCCAGGTTTAAATAATTTTCTACCTGGACACGTCTTTTTATTGTTTATTGGGGTTGGCAATGTATGGTTTTTAATAGTTTTAGTTAAATGTTACTATGGTTTACAACAGAAATTCTTATGAGTTATGCAGGGCTTTTGAATAAATTGTTTTTATTACCTGTCAAGTGTCATATTGTTTCTTTTCCTCATGTCACTAAGTGTACTTTGAACAATTTTTATAATTGCTTCATTTCTTATTCTGAAGCTGATATCCTCCTTTGTTTGTGTGTGTGTATGTCTGTGTGTCTCTCTTTAAACATGCCTTTTTATACTTAGATGTGATGTTTGTTATTATTTCTTACGATGTTTAATGTGTTTAATCTCATTATGTTGTATCGTATTGATCAAATATATTTATCCTTGTTAGATGTGATGTTTGTATTATTTCTTACGATGTTTAACTGTCTTATCTCATAATGTTTTACCACATTGTTTAGATATTTATCCTTGCTAGCGTATGTGTATGTATACGTGCAGGCTCTTAGGGCAAGCATTTAGCTTGGTTTTGCGCTATAAAAAATAAATAATTATTATTATTATTATTTTGTGTGTGTGTGTATATTATATATATATACAGTAAAACCTCCGTTTTACGACCTTTAAATTGCCATTAAAATGAGGTCTTAAATTGGAGGGGTCTTAAAAAGGAGGTAGGACATTTTCGAAAAAGACATTAAGAAAATTAATTAAGTAAAATAAATACATACTTACAAAAAGTACACATACCATTAAGTATAGGGAACATCTACCATCTTTCAGAAATATAGATTAAACTCTGTCTCACAACCAATACAGTCAATATCTTCCTGTTCCTCATTATTTGAAAAATTAAAAATCAATGTTGGTATGATAGTTGTTTAAAAGTGTATGTAAGTGCTGAGTGCATGTTTGGAGTATTTATAAGATAACCCCATTAATATTATTGTAATTATTTTTATTCAATCATTGAATAGTGTTGTTTGTTTTTTTAAAGAAAGCGGTTATTTCTGTTTGTTTTCATAACCCATCAACCCCCGCCCCCCCCTCCCCCATCCCTCCCCCCTCCACCTGTGCATGTTCTCTTAGTATGTCACTTTGAACACCAGACATGGTGTCGGCAAGATCTGGTCAGCTCCTTAGAGTATTTCCAGCTGTTTTAATACATCGTCTGCTGTTAAAAGTTGTAAACGAAACTGTTTTCTTCAAGCGCACAGATATAGTATTGCTTTGGAATCTGAATTTTTCAGATGCTGTGTCGTAAAATTTAATTATTTTATTAATTATTACTGTGTGTGTGTATATATATATATATATATATATATATATATATATATATATAATACAGTAAAACCTCCGTTTTGAGACCCAACCTATATATATATAGTTTTTGATTAATTACTTTATTATTTCTCTCTCCATTTCTCTCTCTCTCTTTTCCCCTGTCCTCTCCATAGTATGTTACTGTATGTGGTATGAACACCTTTAGTAGCTCTTTGAGATAGTAAAGCAATACGTAAAAACAGTTCATAATGAAGAATTGTAACTTCACCTTTATAACGTCTTTGTTATGATTATTATTCTTTAGGTTTTTATAACACTACTTCGCAGTTTGAATAACCATCATCATCAAGAATGTAAATTTCTGTATATTGTACATGTTAAGTAAAAAAAAAAAAAAAAATTATATCCATTGACTTGTTCAGTTATTTAATTTATTGCTTTTATTGATGTGGTGTGCTCCAAACATAACCCACAAATATAATAACAGAAATATAATTATCACTAAAGAAGAGCCAGGAGGAGAAGTGAAGCCACTGTTCCTGTATTGAATAACAGAGACCTTTAGGCAAGTCACAAGAACCAAAGGTCTCATATGACATATGAACATGTATGACACATTACCTAGCTTGACTTAACCATGTTTTCTGCTACTTAGGCCTACGTTGCATTGTCAGTCAATAGAATTAGTCACAAAATAACTTCTGAGAAAGGTATGTTGGGTGTGGTGATGATCAGGCTATTCTATGTTGTTCCTGGGCAGTGTTGTTTATTTATTTATTTTATTTGTTTTTGTGTAAACTTGTTGTTTTTTTTTAAATAATATACTGTATTTGCACTAAGCTGGTAAGTGTTCTTTGAAAATGAGTTCAGTGTTGTCCTAATTTTCAGGGATCTAATGATGGATCAGCTATTCATCACCATGGTCTTGGAGCACCGCAGCACACAGATTGGGTCAACACACCCCAGATGTCTTCCACCTTCCAAGACTCGACTCTTTATCTTCACAAAAGACAGGTTTTATCCCCTATAACAGGAGTTCCATTTGAGTTACACCCAACACTACAGGTCAGAGGTCAATTATTGAAATCTCTGATTGACATGAACATTGAAAAAGAGAGGTTTGACTGGCAAAAGTATTGCTATGACTTTGAATTTGAGCAGACAGCTTTGAAAGAAATGCAGTCCTCTGAATTGCTCATTTGTTTGTAACAGACAGCTTTGAGAGAACTGCAGTCGTCTGAGTTGCGCATTTGCGCAGACAGTTTTGAGAGTTCCATTAAGCTGAGTGGCCATGAGGAAAGTGTTTTGTGTTTTTGTGATTTTAAAAAAAGAATTGGTTACATTGTTTAATGTATGTGTGTGTGTAAGGGCCGTGACGGTGTTGGCTGGTTGGTTGTGTATGGGAATGTGTGGCTGTCTTTGACATTGTTTGTGTTGTTTTTTTGTGTGTCTGTGTGTAAGTTTGTGGAAGGAAGAGACAGAGAGAGAGAGAGAGAAATGTTTATAATCTTGAGACACTATTTTGACAAATCTATTCTTTTATATTCGTTTTTGCAATAAAAAAATAAAAAATAAAAATAAATAAATTCTTACTCAGTAGAGTTTACTGTATTTCTTTGTTAGGAGCATATATGAACATTGTCGCGATTAATGAAGGTTTCAACATATTTAATTCATACATTTTGTAACCCCTTGATAGATTGCTTATGATGACTTATCTCATCATACAATAGTGTGACGAAATAGGTCAATTACATGTTATCTTTTCTCGGTATAGTTACCTTAATCGGTCAGCAACACGAATACAAACCAGTTGGAAAGCTCAGAACATTAGCTGTTCAATATTCATAAGTTAGGTATACCCCAGTTGGGATGCCTGGGTTTTCAGTATAAATAGTATCCCCACTTTGTGGAGATTTAGTGCTGTAAATTACCACTGTTTCGGTCATTCTCGTTTGTTTTTTCACGTTCCTAATCTGTTCTATCAATCTACTATCTTCTTTGCTAGATCAGTCACTTACCTTTTTTCTTGAAAACTCTCCCAAAACTCCTCATTTGTGTATAGGGTCTGTTAGGTTAGCTTGGGGCTATTGGACGCTTTCTGCCAAATGGTCACAAGGGCTTTCTATGGTATTATTTTTTTTAGCAATGTAGGCATTTTATATGTATGTGTTTTGTTAATATTTTATAATGATGTTTATATTCTGTGTTTGTAAACGGATGCTTGATAAACTAGAGTACAGCCTCAGTGTCTCCTGCATGGGAGATGCCTTTATTGTAAAGTGACTGGCTGGTGGAATGCCGTCAGTGTTACCATTAGGGTTATTTCAGCAGGTCTTTTATATGGATCAGGGGTGAGGCCTCTTTCAACCAAGTTGTGGTCTTGTTTCAGCTCTTTGCAGTCCGCTGGACCCTCTAAATAATGTCTAACTAACTAACTAATAAGTTAGGTGTGACAACCCTTTTGATTGGCGAGTGGCTGCCCATCCTCCAAACACCCCATTCACATGCTTGAAAATCTGATCTGTGCTCCAAGCGGAAGGAAAGGGATGCAATACCGCGCACCCATACATCAAAAATACAATAAAAAGATGATGCACATTATCTGTCAGTTTCCCCCCGTTGGAGTGCCGGGGGTTTCAGTATAAATAGTATCCCCACTTTCTGGAAATTTAGTGCTTTAAATTCCCACTGTCGCTGTCTTCATCATTTGCTCTTTCCCATTCCTGATCTGTCCTATCACTCTGCTATACTTTCTTCTTCTTCGCTAGATCAATGACCTACCTTTTTTCTTGAAAACTCTTCCTGGACAAGACTCCTTGTTTGTGTATGAGGTCTGTTGGATCAGCTTGGGAGTGTTGGACGCTTTCTGCCGGGTGGTCACTAGGGCTTCCTATGATTGTATTATTTCGCACTATAGGCATTTTATATGTATGTGTTTTTTTGATGATTTATAATGATGGTTGTATTCTATTTTGTTTTTGTAACCGGGGTGTTCGCGTAGTTGAGGTCAACCCTCAGCCGTCCCCCGCGTGGGATGTCTTTATTGTAAAGTGACTGGCCGGTGGAGGGCATTCAATTTTCCCACTAGGGTTGTTTCGGCAGATCTTTTATGCGGATCGGGGGTTGTCCGGTCCTGATTTGGCTCGGAAGAGTCCGCTGGACCTAAAGCAACAATAAATCAATCAATCAATCAATCTGTCAGTAAGACTAAAAATAAATAAATATAATTGTTATAAAAAATTAAAATACTTTTTTTTTACAAATTCTATTTGCAAATAGCACATTTGTGTAAAAAATTGAAATACGTTTGAGAAGTGTAGATGTTTTACCCAGTTATTTCTTATCCTGTTCAAGTTGGACATTTTTTGACATTTTTGCAATGGCAAGCCAGATTTGCTGGCCTGCAAATAGTTGTGACTCCATTAAATTCCCTCTTGACAGCGAAAGGGCAAATATTATGATTTATTTCATTAAGCCTGTGTATGTTTGTGTTACTAAAATGTTATTATAAAGAGGTATTTTTTATAACTTTTTTGTTTTTCAGGTGTATGTATTTTGTTTGGACTTGCTTGGATTTTCTTCAGCGAATGCAATACTTGACTGTGATGACAATATATATTATATAATTTATAGCTTGAATTTTTTTTAAAGGAATTATTAATAATTTTCACATTTCAAAATGTATTTATTTGCATAATTTATTTGTTAGCAACATTGATGCATAAATTGAATGCTTACAACTCTTATTTTTTTACTTGATAAAATGCTTTTATTTCAGTTATATTCATTTTGGAAAATTGTGGAATGTGACATACATGAGTAACCTAGCATATTTTAATAATAAACGAAGTGGAAGTGTGGATTAGTTAGGTAGAGGGAAGGAGGTGTTGTGAAAATAAACAGATTGAAATGAACATAGGTGTGTTATTTTTTTTAATTCAAATGTGGTTCATTCATCAATTCTTTAGTTTCCCATGCAGTGAGTCTATGCGATAATCTCTCAGTGTTGTGTTACTTCATTGTATTGGTTTCCAAAAAAGGTTAATGGACAGAACTATGCAATTTTTTTAGTTTACTCTCCTCAACAGTGTGTATCACTGTATGTTGAAAGTGTTCAATGTTCCAGAGGTGTTTGGTTCTTGAGCACCCTAACACGCATGCATGCGCACGCACTCACACACATACAACCACACACACACGCACGCACTCATTATCGACTTGTTAAATAAACTGACAAATGAAATAAGCGATTGAATGGGATCGTTGCCTCCCTTGGCCCATTTCTAAATCGTATCATTATTATTATTTTGAGCACGTTACAAGGACTCTTCAATGGTTGCTTCCCTTTGATCACGGCAAAATCTGTTTCCTTACGTGTCGGTTCACCCTTTTAATTTTTATCATCGTCTCACTTTTCTTAAAATCTGCATTTTTTCTGAGTCATTGTCACTGTTGATCAAACAATCAAGTATAAAAAGAAACAAACGATTTTTAGCCTGTATCATAATTATAGTATCAGTTCAGTTCTTTTATTTAAAATCTGTAATTTTAAAAATGATTTTAGACATTCACGAAATCACAAACACATAATCAAATGCAAACACATGCACACACAGCCGGGGGTACACAGCATTATCATGACTTTCTTGAAACTCCAAATACGTTGTGCTGACAATGGGTCATATTTCGTCCCCATTTTTAAGTACCCTAACCCTAACCCAGCCCTAACCCTAACGGATCGTTGTTCTGACGTCAAAAACAAGTAGGTATGTCAAACCAAGTTATGTAGATGCTCATTGATTTGTCCAGATAACACTGTGTAAGTGTACACACACACACACACACACACATACGCACACACAGAGCACATAATATATAAAAGATTATACATTTTAAAAAAAAAAACTTCTTAAAGCCTATCCTATCCTATCCTATCCCGTAACTCGGAGTTCGTAGGGGCACCACAGATGATCGTTTAACCAGCGTACTCCATCTTTCCCTGTCCTCAGCAACCCTGATGGTTTCGCTCAGTGTCAAACCAGTCCATTCTCGAATGTTGTCCTCCAACATCCTTTTCGGTCTCCCTCTTTTTCTACCTTCTTGCACTGCGCCTTGCAGGATGGTCTTTGCAAGACCTGATGATCTGGTGACGTGGCCATACCATCGGAGTTTTCGTTTTTTCACCACTGTGAGCAGGTCATCGTGTTGTCCAATGGCTTGTGTGATGGTCTGTCGGACCAAAGCGGTACTAAGAATAATGCTGGCTATTTTTTTCTATTGTTATCTTGTTGTACAATATATTTTAAATTTCATCAGTGTTTTTAAACATAAGATTATTTCTTAGTGTATATTGGCAACAATAAGGTACCTATCCTATCATATTCCAGTACAAATAGTATCCCCACTTTCTGGAAATGTAGTGCTTTAAATTCCCACTGTCACTGTCTTTCTCATTAGTTCTCTCATTCCTATTCTGTTCTATCAATCTACTGTACTATCTTCTTCGCTAGACCAGTCATCTATCTTTTTTCTTGAAAACTCTTCCGGGGCAAAACTCCTCATTATTGTGTGAGGTCTGTTGGATCAGCTTGGGAATATTAGACGCTTTCTGTCAAATGGTCACTGGGGCTTCCTATGATATTATTATTTGGCAATGTAGGCATTTTATATGTATGTGTTTTGTTGATATTTTATAATGATGTTTGTATTCTATTTTGTTTTTGTAAACGGTGGTTCGATAAATAGAGTATAGCCTCAGCGTCCCCTGCGTGGGGTGCCTTTATTGTAAAGTGACCAGCTGGTGGAGTGCCTTCAGTGTTACCTCTGGGGTTGTTTCAGCAGATCTTTATGCGGATCAGGGATCAGTCCTCTTTCAGCGAAGTTGTGGTCTTGATTTTGTGGTCCTAATTCGGCTCTTCGAGGGTTTCTGTATAAATAGTATGCCAACTTTCTGGACATTTAGTGCTTTAAATTCCCACCGTCGCTGTCTTTCTTCTTTGTTCTTTCTCAATCCTACTCTGTTCTCTTAATCTACTATACTATCTTCTTGTTGAGTAGACCAGTCACCTACCCTTTTTCTTAAAAACTCTTCCGGGGCAAAACTTCTCATTAGTGTGTGAAGTCTGTTGGATCAGCTTGGGAATATTAGACGCTTTCTGCCAAATGGCCACTGGGGCTTCCTATGATATTATTATTTGGCAATGTAGGCATTTTATATGTATGTTTTTTGTTGATATTTTATAATGATGTTTGTATTCTATTTTGTTTTTGTAAACGGGGGTTCGATAATTTAGAGTATAGCCTCAGCGTCCCCTGCGTGGGGTGCCTTTATTGTAAAGTGACCGGCTGGTGGGGTGCCTTCAGTGTTACCACTAAGGTTGTTTCAGCAGGAGTGAGTCCTCTTTCAGCGAAGTTGTGGTCTTGATTTTGTGGTCCTGATTCGGCTCTTTGCAGTCCGCTGGACCCTGTAAGCAATGAATAACTAATTCCAGGTTCCTATTGTCTCTCGTGCGGATCTTGTTAAGTTGTCCATCAGAAATACACTTATCACCTCCGTCCTGGTGGCCAACGGAAGGCTCGGTCCTTGGTGACCGGGCGACGACTGATCCGATATGGAGTGAATGGTTCTGCGGTGTCTTGGGCAAGAAAGACATGGCGTGGCCCAATCCTCTCCAGGCTGTCATGTTGGCCACAGCCGAAATCATCGAGTACAGTGTAGCTCGCCTTGGCGCCGAGCACGTGGTCGTTGAACCTATAGTAATGTGAGGTTCCTCCGTCCTGGCTGGTGACTTCTTTGTAGAAGACTTTTGCCCAGTGATGCTGGGCTGACATCACCCCATTTAGTCGCCTCTTACAACACCCCGGAAAACGTTGTGTCTATTCTATTCAGTGCTCGAACCCACTATGATGTACACTCAAATATTAATTTGTTGCTGGCATATAAAAGTAATGTCTTTTACATATTTTGTAATCCACGAATCCATGCGCATTTTGTATATAACTTTTGAAATATTACTTGAACTGGACATAATATTTTGCTTTTTTAATAATTTTTGAAAATGTGTTTCTACTAACGAAATGAGTTCGTGACTAGATAATTTAAGGTTAGAATCGTTTATCGATTTGACATCTGTAGCTCCTCTTACACCGATCCCTCTGTTAATAATATCATGTATTAAGTATATAATCTCAAATACTAAATCTGCCAAAATTAAATTACTAAATCTGATGTAGTATTAGTCTCTCAGTTTTGTAAGAACTGTAGAACTATATGTTATTATATTGTAGGATCTTATTGGTAATAATAATATTTGATGTGGATTGCTCTCTTAATATTTTCAAGAACGTAAGTTTAAGGTTGCTTCTCTCCTCTGAGGGTGACTTGATCACCTGTCGCTTGGAGTTCATATTCTGATTGTGGGGCCGGGTAGCTCAGTTGGTAGAGCGTCTTACTAGTAAGTTAGTAACCGAAAGGTACCTGGTTCGAATCCCGGATTGGCCAATGTGTGACCATATTATTTTCCCCTTACCATCAACTGGTTCGCTGGTGTCAGAATAACGTTAACAGGTACTTTTTTTTAAAAAATATTCTGATTGCTGATAAAACCTCTGGGAACCACTTGTTCTTAAGGCGACAAATGCTATAAAATACTGATCCACCAGCTCGTGTGGTCATTTTGCCATATTATCTGACACATTCTCTCAGGCGTTACAACTGTGCAAGGCTTGTTTGCTTTGAATAAATGTTCTGGTTCAAATAATATAGCACATTTAAATATACTGTATTGCATGCCATATAATTTATAATTAATGCCTTAAGTTTTACTATGTTAATGTAGTCTAGCACAATTTCCAGTCCTATTCTGTGTCTTCTTCCTCTTTGTATTCTTCCTCTTTTTTCTTCATCCTCCTCCTCCTCCTCCACCTCCTCATTATCATAATCATCGTCAATACAATATGGATTTAAAAGAAGAGATTATGAATCCGAAAAGGAGATTGGATCATTGCTGAAACTTGAAAGGCTACATGGATGTTTACTGTTCACTTTAAATAAATTGTTTAGTCTTTTCATCGTGCTGTTTGTTTCCAGATGAGTTAAAATATTAAAACAAATAATATAATAAAATCCTAATTTCTTTGCAGACCAGCTGTATGTACCCTTTGTTGGATGATTCAGTTCTCTTACAGGTGTTAAACAATATTCCCGGGTGAGCGACTCAAAGCCTTAGATCTTGATCACCCAAAACCTACTTAATAGATCTCGAAGAAGTTGGTGAACCTGAGATTTTCTAACTAAACGTCACCAGACCAGCAGGCCTTGCAAAGAACATCCTGCAAGGCACAGTGCAAGGAGGTAGAAGAAGGGGGAGGCCGAAGAAGAGGTGGGAGGACAACATTCGAGAATGGACTGGTTTGACACTGAGCTAAACCATCGGGGTTGCTGAGGACAGAGAAAGATGGAGTACGCTGGTTAAACTATCATTTGTGGTGCCCCTACGACCTCCGAGTTACGGGATAGGATAGGAGAGAGAGAGAGAGAGAGAGAGTTGTGGTGTGGGGGTGGGGGAAGAGAGAGAAGAAGAAGGAGGAACTCAAGGAATAAGAGGAGTGTGACAAGAAGGAGATGATGAAGTGAAGACTCAAGATGAAGTGGACTTGGACTCTGAAAGACGCAGAAACAGAAAGGGAAGGGGCAGGGGGTGGAGAGGGTGGGTGGGGGTGGAGAGCAACACTTCGGGATGGGAAATCATTATTGACCGCTTTGACATCTCGCTCTTGGTTGCCGCCCTTTGACGACGCACGTGCCCATCTCGTAAAAACTACGTTCAGGTCTCCGGACAGCAGGCGAGATGGGAAGTAGATCAGGACTCACAATTCGAGTGCCAAGATCTCGATCTTGAGAGTGACTTGCTCCTTGATTAATGTCACGATTCCCAGTCGCCGCGGCTTAAAATGGACTCCGAAGACGGCCACCCCTTAACCTAAAAAGGCAACGCCCATGGTCTCTCTATCCTAACCTGCAATTCCTTGGCTAGGCTGTAGATGTCCCTTACTGGCCATCTATCAGCTCGTTTCCTATATGGCCTCGGACTTGGAAAGGATTGCCCTTGCGTGCCCAGATTTTCCATTATCCAAAATCACCCAGTGGGAAAAGGCACCCGCCTTGCAAACCCCATATTAACTGTTCGAAACGAGCTGTCTTAATTTCACCTTTCTTGATCCATGGAGTGAGAGCCTGTTTCGTTTAGGTTTATTTCGTTTCTTTTGCAATGATTCTCATTTTGCAATCCCAAATTAACCACCCTGATGAACTGTCTTAAGTTCAGCAACTTTTTATTCCTTTTCTAATGAGCAACTTTTTTTGCTTTCTAATCTTATTCCCCCCCCCCCCTCTCCCTACCCCTTGCTCCAATATCCACCAACCCACCGTTCCTTCTATAGGCTTGGTTCCTCTTTCATCATAAAACTGAATTTATTTATTTGTATTTATTTATTTGAGTCTATTTTATTTATTTTTTTTTTGGGGGGGGGATGGAGGGAGGGGTGGGAGGTAAGCTCGTATTACTGCTCATACAACCTGAACCTCAAATCCTCGCCTCTCTCCGCCGCCAAACTTGCTAAAATTTCCTATCCCCACCAAACTTCCAACCTCCCCAAATCGTTATCAAAGTCAGCTTTGCGGCAAAAATTAATCAGTAACGGAGAGGAGGGAAAGGGCTTGGATGAAGAGCTTAACTGGTCAGACGTAAGCTCATTTTTAGCCCAGCACACCAACAATTCTTGTACCTTCCAGTATTGTAATTACCTCTACATGTATAGTATAATAGTGTGTAGATGTTACGATTGAGAGGCGAATGATAATTATGACCATTTTATTTTAATTTTTTATTATTATTACCTTTTTGCAAAAAGTTAAGGCTAATTGTAGATTATAGCCACTATTGGTTACATTATTCAGCGAACCATTTGATGGTAAGATGAAAATAATGTGGTCACACGTTGGCCAATCCGAGATTCGAACCAAGTACCTTTCGGTTACTAGTAAGACGCTCTACCCGGCAAAGCGTGCAGTGATTGCGTTTATTTAATATCTTTGATTCGGTTCCATGCTGATGTTGTTTCCGTCTTTAGCTGAATGCAGTTGGACAAGTTTCTAACGACGACTTTCGCCTTATTATTAATATTGAGTGAACGGGCTGCGTGGATACGAACACGAGTTACACAGAATCAAGAATTGGTAAAAACAATTTGGGTACACCTTTTTTTAATATGTTATAATCATTTAGTAGATTTTTTTTATGTCGTCTACCCTGTCATTTGTACTGTTCCTTGACTACCTTCTTTGTAGAAAAAACATCTTGGTACTGTCTGGGCTGTTGGTTAACTGTCTTTATAAGCCTGTCTTGTTTGTAGACTTATTGTAGACTTTTTGGTGGGGCCGGGTAGCTCAGTTGGTAAGAGCGTCTTGCTAGTAACCGAAAGGTCGCTGGTTCGAATCCCGGATTGGTCAACGTGTGATCATATTATTTTCCCCTTTACCAACAACTGGCCCGCTGGTGTCAGTATAAATCGGTCCAGTAGTCACCTATATGCGAAAGTGTCGTGTGACTATAATCTACAAACAAACAACAGACTTATTGATGTTCTGATTCCGACATTTTGGTAGACGGCTATATTGAACATGCCCTGTCTTGTTTATACAGACCTGTTGACGATGTCTGCGCTGTTGGTTTGCTGTTTTTATGTGCCTGAATTGTCGTTTTGATGTGGTATGTCCCTGTTGGTAGTCGTATATGTCCATATATACCAAAGGAGGAAGAGGTGGTAGCTGAAAAAAAAGTTTTCAGATAAATATTATTTTGTTGATTGACGTTTGCATGGAGAAGGTAGCTGTAAGTATATTTGTTGATTATGATCAGCTTTGAGTAGGGGAATGAGAAGAAAGCAATGTCTCGTACGTTGTGCATAGTGGGGTGGGGTGGGGGCGTTGGTAATGAAATGACAAGACTTTACAGATAATTGGGACATTATATAATCCTCCTCCTATACTATCCCGTAACCAGGAGGTCGTAGGGGCACCACAGATGATCGTTTAGCCAGCATACTCCACCTTTCTCTGTCCTCAGCAGCCCTGATGGCTTCGCTCAGTGTCAAACCAGTCCATTCTCGAATGTTGTCCTCCCACCTCTTTTTCGGTCTCCCTCTTCTTCTACCTCCTTGCACTGTGCCTTGCAGAATAGTCTTTGCAATGCCTGACGATCTGGTGACGTGGCTATACCATCGGAGTTTCCGTTTCTTCACCACTGTGAGCAGATCATCGTGTTGTCCAATGGCTTGTGTGATGGTCTGTCGGACTTCGTCGTTGGTGATGTGTTGGGTATAGGAAATGCACAGAAGTCTTCTGTAGCACCTCATCTCCATGCTTTGTATTCTTCGTTGTAGATCTGCCGTGAGGGTCCATGCTTCGCAAGCATATAGGAAGATGGAGATGACAAGGGAGCGCAACAGTCTTACTTTGGAATGTAGACTGATGGTCCTGTCTTTCCAAATGGGCTTCAACCTTGTCAGGGCAGCAGTTGTTTGTGCGATCCTGGAGAGGACTTCCTGTCGGGACCCATTGTCTGATACAATGGCTCCTAATATTTGAAGCTATGCACTGTGTTGAGGGATTGGCCTTGGACTTTGATGTCCGTGTTGATGCCATTGGTTTTGTTGGTCATCATTTTGGTCTTCTCTGCACTTATTTCCATTCCATAAGCTCTAGAGGTGGTATCAAGCCTCTGTACCAGCTGTTCAAGTTCTTGTTCCTCGCCAGCCAATCCATCAATGTCATCCGCAAAACGAAGATTGGAGATTGCTCTACCCCCTATGCTGACTGTGCCTGCAAGAGCATCTGACATAATGCGCTCTAGGAAGATGTTGAAGAGTGTTGGAGAGAGTAGGCATCCTTGACGCAAACCGATTGTTGTTCTGAACCATTATATAATGTAGAGACTAATATCCAACATCACACAAGCCATTGGACAACACTATGACATGCTCACAGTGGTGAAGAAACTGAAACTCTGATGGTATGGCCATGTCATCAGAGCATCAGGTCTTGCAAAACCCTTCTGCAAGGCACGGTGCAAGGAGGCAGAAGAAGAGGGAGACAGAAAAAGAGGGAGGAGGACAACATTCGAAAATGGACTGACTTGACACTAAGCGAAGCCATGAGGATTGCTGAGGAAAGAGACAGATGAAGTACGCTAGTTAAACGAACATCTGTAGTGCTCCACACGGGATAGGATAAGATAGGATAGGCGACTAATACATCTGTCTGTCTGTCTGTCTGTCTGTCTGTCTGTCTGTCTGTCTGTCTGTCTGTCTCTCTCTCTCTCTCTCTCTCTCTCTCTCTCTCTCTCTCTCTCTCTCTCTCTCTCTCTCTCTCTCTCTCTCTCTCTTATTTTGAAACAGAAAGATCGTGCATTTCTATCATATTTGACTGCTGCTTGACATTGTATCACGCAATATGCGGTTTTGTTATTAATATATTCCATTTTCATTCCAAATTTGGATTCCTTCAAATAAGAACGATTTGGAAATCTGTATTGAAAAGTAATCTATCTAAATACACTTCTCCATCTTCTTCTCCTTCTTATGATTATTATTAATCTACTCCGGTAATTGCTTACTAGGCCTATGTTCACATAATAATTCATATCAAGTGATCATTCGCGCTCCCCTTCCCCAGTGTCGCTCTCATAGCATTATTCCGGAAATGCGTCATTTTAATCCCAAAAGCGCGTGAACTGGTATCTTCTTCCTGTATGCATCGTGCGCTGTGACCTTTCACGTGACAAGAAGGTCATAGCACGGATCCACGAGATGAGAACATCCAAACTTACTTCCAGAATCAATTTCATATTGGCCTTTCAAATTTGTCAGCGAGGACGTCACGTCGATCGGAGCGACACCGAAGTTAATTCTGGCACGTGACCCAAAGAAGAGAACACGATCCAAGGGGAGGCAGGCGATTTCTGATGAAATAGTCACAGGAAAGCAGGACCACTCGCTAAGTGAAGTTGTGGAATTTAAAAAGTTGTCCTAACGCCAAGAGAGTAATACAGGCAGACACAAAGTTTGTTTAGAATACAAGTAGGTGTATCGCCAAGACGGGTTGGAGGTTTTTGATAGTATCTTGGATATAATCTTTAGGAGCCGCTATCCTCCGGGGAGTGATGGAATAATGGGAAAGTTCTGTCTCCAATTATTTGTTGCCAAAGGTTTGCATTTGTGGATGTGTGCCATAGATACAGATGGCCATTTCGCTGCGTTTTTAAGCTTGTCAGTGTATCAGCTGGGCTTGCTGAAAAAACAAGTGACTGATTTTTCCAAAGCATAAGAAGACGCCTGAATTAGGTCCTCTGGGGAAAAAAAAAACATCTTCATGCGAGAAAAGTGTCCACAATTTGGATGGTTGGCAGCAGACATGGGAAGAAAACTAACTTTTTGAAAGATAAGCTTAATTCTTTGCTCTAAATATTTATACAACCTAGGATTGCAGTCTTCGTAGTTTTGAACAAGGTTTTGTTAAGACGGTGACTGCTAGTGAGTTCAACATTCGGGAATGGACTGGCTTGACACTGAACGAAGCCATGAGGGTTGCTGAGGACAGAGAAAGATGGAGTACGCTGGTTAAACGATCATCTTTGGTACCCCAACGACTCGAGTTACGGGTTAGGATAGGATAGGGCTGGCGAGTTGAAGAAAGGGAGACAACAAGTTTGTGTAGAGCACAAGCTGGTGTGTCGCCTGAAGAGATGAGACTGGAGGTTTGTTGTTGTTGTTGTTGTTTGTTTGTTTGTTTGTGTTTGTTTGTTTTGTTTGTTTGTTTGTTTGTTTGATAGTATCTTAGATATAATCTAAAACAACATAGAATTGAGCTTGATGCTGACAGGACGGGGGTGGATGGGAGCGGCCTTGGGTTCGATTTTTTGTCAAGAATGATAGAGAAGGAGATACAATGTTGGAGCATTACGTGACCTTTCGTACCTTCTCAATAGCAGTCTAGTTGTGGTTACTAGACGCGTGCATTTGCACAACTCTTCAGGTTTAACGTACTATTTCAAGAGCTTTAGGGACGAATTGAATTGTCAAACACTACATCGGCAATCTCTTAGATTTAAAATATTTTGTTTTGTGTACTCTCGGTCCTATCTGGGAATACATTGATTTAGTTGGGAATCGGAACGTGACAAACACATGCGCCTATATATCTGGATGTGAAAGCGTCTCTCTCTCTCTCTCTCTCTCTCTCTCTCTCTCTCTCTCTCTCTCTCTCTCTCTCTCTCTCTTGCTCTCTCTCTTTCGCTCTCTCTCTTTCATTCTCTCGCTCTCTCTCTCTCTCTCTCTCTCTCTCTCTCTCTCTCTCTCTCTCTCTCTCTCTCTAGAGAGAGAGAGAGAGAGAGAGAGAGAGAGCGCTTATCTCTCTGTACTTTTGTATATACTTTAGTACCTAGTGCGACGCTGTTAGTTTTCGGCATCTCTCACATTCGGAAACGGGCGCCTGGGGAACCAAATGTCTGCTGCTTTATTGCACGCCATATTTCAAGGGCCAGATTGTGTTCAAATTAATTTCCTTTTAACATTACCGGGGTCAGTATCCAGTCTCCCTGGCATCCCATTTGCCATATTGAAGAATCTCTCTCTCTCTCTCTCTCTCTCTCTCTCTCTCTCTCTCTCTCTCTCTCTCTCTCTCTCTCTCTCTCTCTCTCTCTCTCTCTCTCTCTCTCCATCTCGCTAAGGAATTCCGTTGATCCGTTGGTCGGTATTTCTGTCTGTCGGTCGATCGATTGGTTTTATCAGTCAGTTAGAAAGAGAGAGAATAGTGAACAATGAACATGGAACGTTTAAATAAGATAAAGGGATTTAGGGTTAAAAGCTTAACCTTACAATCTTTCCTATTTGTCAGTTGGAGAGAGAGAGAGGGAGGGAGAGAGAGATGGGCAAATAATATAATCAGTCAGAAAGACAGACAGATATATTAAAAACAATGACTCGTTGACTAGTCTGTTATTTAATCTGCATCTGCATCGGTAGAGAATAGAATGTATAATTTTAGATACGTGTGTACATCGACATGAATACTGCAGTGAACCGAAACAATACAAACCCTTTGCAAGCTGCATCATCAGTTTGTACAAACCCATTCGTCTACTGCAGGTTAAAGCTATACATGTATACAGATCGAGTGTCTGAGCCTGCTGAGGAATACGCCCTACACTGAATTGGGCTAAATCTTCAGCAAGTTCAGCTACATTGTCTGAAAGCTATGCTGATAAGCATATATAAGATTTATTTTTAAAATGAATCGTACAAAAGCTCGAGAATGAATGAAGATAATTAGGTTTCTTATTACATTTACTAAGAGTCGAAAAACCTATCAACGATCGAGCATTGATAGCGATGATAAACCTCGATGACCAATCTCTTCAATTTTGTTAAACTTTGTAGCGTGAACTGAAAAAAATCAATTAACGGTACCAAGAAACGTGTGGCAGTTGAAAAAAATGCTGATCGTCAAAGATCACCGTCCCTCTTTGCCCCATTTTAAGTCGACGCGACGTAATTAGTGAGAAACAGCTTATTTGTTTGGGAACGAAGCCATATGATATATGTCTAACGTACGGCAGTTCTGCAAAATCCGTAGAATGAAGGCCTAATTATTGATTACGTTTCGTAACAAAGAAACGCGTAATAAATAATGTTTTTCGCTAACGTGCAATCAACACACACGTTCTTGTGATTTGACATGGGATGGTTGGCATGACATTGTAAGAAAAACCTAACTGTGAAATGCATAGATACACAAGTGATACAGGATCGAACCAGCTCCAAATTACATCAAGATAAGCTTAATTAGAATGCAAACATTAAAAGCGTTGCCTTTTTCTCATTGACGCTTTCGAAAAGCATAAAATCCCATATTTTCTGTGTCCCGGACAAGTGTTCCAAAAAAAAAGAAGGAAAATGTCATAATACATTTTACACAAAAGAATGCTATTACATATTTTATGATGATTGTTTTACAGTTTTATGAATGTTAACGATCTAAGTACAAAATTACAAAAACGTGAAAAAGACCTCTTACATTGGCACAATGTTGCTTTATTGTGAACTAGTAACCTATTTTCATTTGGCAATCACATGTAATAGCCTTATTATGATAACACACACGTGGCGAATATTTTACACCATGTTAGTGATAATTGAAATTCAAACCGCCATTCCTCAAATAAAATTGCATATATTATTAATATTCGAATTATGTTTTCAATGATCTTCGAAGTTAAAATATGTAGGCCTACGTTTTTTTTTTTTTTTTTTAGAAGTAAACATTTCAAAAATAAAAATAAAGCTAACCCAAAATTTCTGCCGAAATCGACAGTTATTATAATAAGCCTACGTGAATAATACAGCATGCAATACAAAACAGAGTAATGAAAGGATGCAGACGACAGAAACGACAAAAAGTGAATCCCACAGAAACAACAAAAAAAAGTTAACAGAGTTAGTTCCCTTTCCATCAGGCGTTAGGCCTGGGCAGCTGCTGCCTCGGCTACACCTCATTCTGCCCTATCTTTACTACAGTCCCCTATACGCACCGGTGTCCGGGGACTCTAATCTAAAAGAATGAAAAAACAAGGCCTGGGTCTACTCTGTTACAAAATCCGAAATTTGCACGCGCTACGGTCTTTCTGATCGGGGCTTAGGTAATAAATGTAAAAACAAAGTTTTGGTTTAGCCCCGATGACAATGAGCTAAATAAATCTACGGATGAATTTAGCACTAGTGGCGAACACACACCACATACACCTGCAAGGGTAGCAGATCCAAGGTAGGCTTATATCGTACCTCCAATATTAGAACCCAGCCGAGAATTGCAGAACTATTTTTTCTCACAGGAGTCGACTTTCGGCATTGACTCTTTCGACAGTGTTCCACTTCCCACCTTATGCTTTTGCAAACACACCAAAGTCTAAAGAAATCGATCATTCCATCAAAAGTACAGGTGACCTAATCTAAATTCTTATAATTGTGGGGGGAAAAAACCCACAAACAAAAGCAGAGCGCCAGCAAAATAATGCCTGCAGAGTGTCAATGGTCGATACTCAGGAATACAGCCACCCACAAAGAGTTATAAAAATACACCGTACAGAACATGCTACAGTAACATGTATAACAGCGGTATATCATCATCATCATCATCATCATCATCATCATCATCATCATCATCATCATCATCATCATCATCATCATTATCATCATCATCATAATCATCATCATCGTCGTCGTCGTCATCATCATCATCATCAATATCATCATCATCATCATTATCATCATCATCATCATCATCATCACCATTATCATTACCACCACCATCATTATCATCATCGCTAAAAAACAACAACAACAACATCATCACAAATTCTTGCCTTTTAGCTCCATAGGCTCGTCAGCGCCCAGAGCAGCTGTTATGTGTTCTGTTCTATATAAGGGCAATTTATTTTACTTTCATGATAGAAAGGATTGTGATAGTTTGATAAAACAATATCTTGTTAAACGTTTACATTTTATACTGGACATCACAAAAACATAAGTATTGACCATAAGCATGTTCGACGTCCTCAGTTGAGGTGTACAATGGAAGACTATAACAGATACAATGAAACATACATATATAAATTAATTAATAAATATATAAAATCAATAAATTAATTCAAAAGAAAACAATTCAGGAATATTTTACATTCTTAAAGCAAAATAAAAGACACCAACGACGCATTTTACGATTATCATTTTTAAAACAAAAATTAATACAACAATGAACGTTTATTCTAAAGTCGATTCAAACAAATACTTAACGGCATTGATTACCACTCAGTATGATTAACATCTGTTACAAAAATATTTTCAAAATCGGTCTTTAAAAACCAAAAAATTTAAATGCTGATTGACAAAATCAGTCTTTTAAAAAATCCATCAAAAAGGTGACTTAAAAATCAATATTTTGGATTATTTCTACTAAAACAACAACAACAAACAATAACAACAATAACAAAAACATGCAGTAATACTGATTGTGTTTTAAAATAATAATCTGAAAACATTGTTTTAATTAAAAAAAAATAAATATAGCAAAAAGAGACAAACGAACAATTATTAAAAAGTTCAGAAACAAAATAAATACATACAATTGTAATAAAGAAATAAAATACACAATGATGCATTAACTGAGAAAAAGCCCTACGGACGGCTTTGTATAGGTACATTAAGATTAATACAGCATGCATCACTAAAACTACATCGATTATATAGTGCACACAATGTATAGCATTTAGCGCAAAAAACTATTATAATTATCTGCATAATTATAGTACGCATGATATGCATCTACTGGCTAAGGCATATTGTGTGTGGGAGACAGGGCCAAGCTTGCAAGCATAAATTCATCAGTCCTACATGAAATTTAGTTATTTATTTAAATTTATGTTTCCATATATGAATTTATAAATTTATATTTTTAAACGTCACCCCATGTAGGTTCGGGCACTGAATAGAATAGACCCAATGTTTCCCTTCCCCACCAAACTTCCAACCTCCCCAAATCGTTATCGAAGTCAGCTTTGCGGCAAAAATTAATCAGTAACGGAGAGGAGGGAAAGGGCTTGGATGAAGAGCTTAGCTGGTCAGACGTAAGCTCATTTTTAGCCCAGCACACCAACAATTCTTGTACCTTCCAGGATTGTAATTACCTCTACATGTATAGTAGTATAATAGTGTGTAGATGTTACGATTGAGAGGCGAATGATAATTATGACCATTTTATTTTAATTTTTTATTATTATTACTTTTTTGCAAAAAGTTAAGGTTAATTGTAGATTATAGCCACTATTGGTTACATTATTCAGCGAACCATTTGATGGTAAGATGAAAATAATGTGGTCACACGTTGGCCAATCCGAGATTCGAACCAGGTACCTTTCGGTTACTAGTAAGACGCTCTACCAGCTGAGCTACCCGGCAAAGCGTGCAGTGATTGCGTTTATTTCATATCTTTGATTCGGTTCCATGCTGATGCTGTTTCCGTCTTTAGCTGAATCAGAATGCAGTTGGACACGTTTCTAACGACGACTTTCGCCTTATTATTAATATTGAGTGAACGGGCTGCGTGGATACGAACACGAGTTACACAGATTCAAGAATTGGTAAATAAATTTGGGTAAACCTTTTTTTAATATGTTATATATGCCTGTCATTTAGTAGATTTTTTTTATGTCGTCTACCCTGTCATTGGTAGACTGTTCCTTGACTACCTTCTTTGTAGAAAAAACATCTTGGTGCTGTCTGGGCTGTTGGTTAACTGTCTTTATAAGCCTGTCTTGTTTGTAGACTTATTGATGTTCTGATTCCGACATTTTGGTAGACGGCTATATTGAACATGCCCTGTCTTGTTTATACAGACCTGTTGACGATGTCTGCGCTGTTGGTTTGCTGTTTTTATGTGCCTGAATTGTCGTTTTGATGTGGTATGTCCCTGTTGGTAGGCCTATATGTCCATATATACCAGAGGAGGAAGAGAGGGTAGCTGAAAAAAAAGTTTTCAGATAAATATTATTTTGTTGATTGACGTTTGCATGGAGGATGTCCCATGTTCCTGTACGTTTTAGAAGGTAGCTGTAAGTATACTTGTTGATTATGATCGGCTTTGAGTAGGGGAATGAGAAGAGAGCAATGACTCTGTACGTTGGGCAAGTGGGAGGGGGTGGGGGGTGGTGGTAATGAAATGACAAGACTTTACAGATAATTGGGACAATATGAAGACTAATATCCAACATCACACAAGCCATTGGACAACACTATGGCATGCTCACAGTGGTGAAGAAACTGAAACTCCGATGGTTTGGCCATATCATCAGAGCATCAGGTCTTGCAAAACCGTTCTGCAAGGCACGGTGCAAGGAGGCAGAAGAAGAGGGAGACAGAAAAAGAGGGGGGGGGGAGGACAACATTCGAAAATGGACTGGCTTGACACTGAGCGAAGCCATGAGGATTGCTGAGGAAAGAGACAGATGAAGTACGCTGGTTAAACGAACATCTGTAGTGCTCCACGCGGGATAGGATAAGATAGGATAGGAGACTAATACATCTGTCTGTCTGTCTGATTCTGATTCTGATTAATACGTCGTTTATCATCCAGAAATCTGGCGTTGGTACGACGGTGAGGGGTGCGCAGCACGGTGTTGTTAGTGGCGCTGGGCTGCCGTCAGCGCGGATTTAAAAGAGTCCACTGATGTTGAGTGGCATGTTGAGTTGTCCAGTTTGTTCCAGGCTATTATTGTTCTTGGAAAGAATGAGTGGCGGTATTGTTCTGTGTTGCAGCTTGGGACGACGAAGCAGCGATCGTTGTTCCTAATATGGTTATCTATTGGGTTTTTAGTTACATAGTCCTTTTGGTAGTTACTAGGACGTATTTTGCGTCCGGGTTTTAGTGGGGTAAGGAATTGGTCAGCAGGGATTGCCGGCACCAGCCCCTCCACCACCTTGTAGAAGACTGTCAGCCTCAGCTGTTCGCGTCGTTCTTGCAGTGTAGGGAGGTTGTGCTTCTTCAGGAGACCCGTAACAAAACCAGGAGTTGTCGACCTGTAGTCTCTCGATATGAAGCGTGCTGCGTTCCGCTGTACTCGCTCCAACTTGTCGATGTCCTGCTTCTGGTATGGGTCCCAGATGATGGCTCCGTATTCCATTAGTGGGCGGACTAGGGCTAGGTAGGCTGTTTTCTTGCATGGGGTTGGGCAGTGACGGAGGTTTCTGCGGATAAATCCAAGAGTGGAGTTCGCTTTTTTGGTGATGTTGCTAATGTGGCTGCTCCACTTTAGGTCTTTGGAGAAGAGGATACCGAGGTAGGGGTTGGTGGAAACATTCTGGAGGATGGTTTTATTTAGGGTGTACATGAAGCTGGAGTTGGGTGAGCGCGCAAGGGACATGACGTAGCATTTGGTCGCGTTAAAGCGCATGCCCCATCTTTCAGCCCAGTCTTCAAGACTCTTCAAGTCCTCTTGTAGGGTGAAGTGGTCATTGAAGGACTTGATCTCCCTGTAGATGAGGCAGTCATCGGCGAAGAGCCTAACTTGGGATTTGACTGCCTCTGGGAGATCGTTGATGTGGACTAGAAAGAGGAGTGGGCCTAGTACGGTGCCTTGTGGGACTCCAGACTCGACTGGCGTTGAGGCGGATGCTGTGCCTTCGATCACAACTTGCATGCTGCGTTCTGTTAAGAAGCACTGGAGCCAGTTGTGCAGGGAGCCTGTGATTCCGTAGTTCGTCAGTTTGTGGAGGAGCCTGTCGTGGGGGACCGTGTCAAACGCTTTAGAAAAATCAAGGATTGCCATGTCCACTTGGGTGCCTTGGTCGTAGGAGGTCAGGAGGTCTTGGGTGGTGGTGATGAGCTGAGTTTCGGTGGAGAAGCCAGATCGAAAACCGTGGTTAAAATGGGTGAGGATGTTGTTGGTTTGGAGGTGGGACATGATGTGGCGGTAGATGATGTGCTCCAGGAGTTTACACGGGACTGATGTTAGGGAGATGGGGCGGTAGTTACTGGCAAGGTGTCTGTCTCCTTTCTTAAAGGCGCAGGAGATGTTTGCAGAAAGCCAGTCTAGGGGGAGGCGACCTGAGTCTACTGAGGCTTGAAAAATGGCAGTGAGGGAGGGGGCGATGTTATCAGCCAGGGTTTTGAGGACAATGTTGGGAATGTTATCGGGTCCGGGGGCCTTGTTGGGTTGTAGTTTTTGTAGCAAGTTAGTGACGCATGGGACTGTAATGTGGAGGGGTGGGATGGTGGATGGTACTGGGGTCAGGCGGGGGAGTGGTTTGCTGGATTTCTTGGTGAAGACAGATCGGAACTCATTAAGAAGAATGGTGGCTTTAGATTGGCTGTCACTGTGGAGTTTGCCATTAATTTTCAGGGGAGCCACACCTGTATTGTCCTGTTTCCTCGCTTTGACAAAGCGCCAGAAAGGTTTGCTGTCTTTGCGGTCTAGGCCCTTTTGTATTGTTCCATTGATGTATGCCCATTCCGCTCTGCGTAACTCTTTTCTACAATGCTTTTGGAATTGTCTGTATGGGGACCAGTTTTTAGTGGATCTTGCTCTTCGGAATAGTCGGTTTTTTCTTTTTAACATTCTTTTAATGGTGGAGTTGATCCATGGCAGTGAAGTGGATTTTTTAAAAATAAAGGATGGGATGTTTCTGTCAATAGAATTAAAGAGAGTAGTTTTGAAGGTAGTCCAAAGGGATTCTACATCCTTCCCTGCCTGGTAGTCCTCTGCTATCACCTGGGCAGTGTTGTCGAGGTCCGACTTCATCTGGTCCCAGTTTGCCTTCCCAAACTTATAGCACTTTCGTGGCTTTATGGGGGAGACATGTGGTTTGGTGTCGAGGTCAGTGACGACGATGTCATGGTCAGACACTCCAGGGATGCTAACTGATGATTTTACCAGGGAGGGGTTGGAGGTGAATACTAGGTCGAGGATGTTTGGACCACGGGTGGGGGTGTGATGGACTTGGGTGAGAAGTGAGGAGGAGGTGATGTCGATGAGAGACTGTTGGATCTCGTTGTCTTTTCCAGAAGAGTGGGCGGTGTGGGTATCCCAGTTGATGTTGGGGCAGTTGAAGTCACCGGCTAAGATGATTTCGCGCTGTTGTTTACCATTGTCAGTTAGTTTATTAATGGATTTCTGAAGTTGGTCAAGGTCGCGATGGTTTCTTTCAGGCATGTAGAATGCTCCGACGAAGAGGTCTTTGCAATTTCTTAACTTGACCTTGACCCATTCCACTTCACAGTTGGTTACATATTCGGGCTGTTCTACAGAAGTGAGGGACTTGTGTACCAAGACAAAGACGCCGCCTCTGATTGTAGTGTGACGGTCGTGCCGGTACGGTTCGTAGTAGTCCGGGAACACTTCTGCAGATCTGATGTGGTCTTGGGTAGGATTTTTCCCCGGTTGGATGCCATGTCTGTCTGTCTGTCTGTCTGTCTGTCTGTCTCTCTCTCTCTCTCTCTCTCTCTCTAATTTTGAAACAGAAAGATCGTGCATTTTTATCATATTTGACTGCTGCTTGACATTGTATCACGCAATATGCGGTTTTGTTATTAATATATCCCATTTTCATTCCAAATTTGAATTCCTTAAATCTGTATTGAAAAGTAATCTATCTAGATACACTTCTCCATCTTCTTCTATTTCTTATGATTATTATTAATCTACTCCGGTAATGGCTTACTAGGCATATGTTTCACATAATAATTCATATCAAATAATCATTCGCGCTCCAATTCCCCAGTGTCGCTCTCATAGCATTATTCCGGAAATGCGTCATTTTAATCCCAAAAGCGCGTGAACTGGTATCTTCTTCCTGTATGCATCGTGCGCTGTGACCTTCACGTGACAAGAAGGTCATAGCACGGATCCACGAGATGAGAACATCCAAACTTACTTCCAGAATCAATTTCATATTGGCCTTTCAAATTTGTCAGCGAGGACGTCACGTCGATCGGAGCGACACCAAAGTTAATTCTGGCACGTGACCCAAAGAAGAGAACACGATCCAAGGGGAGGCAGGCGATTTCTGATGAAATAGTCACAGGAAAGAAGGACCACTCGCTAAGTGAAGTTGTGGAATTTAAAAAGTTGTCCTAACGCAAAGAGAGTAATACAGGCAGACACAAAGTTTGTTTAGAACACAAGTAGGTGTATCGCCGAGACGGGTTGGAGGTTTTTGATTGTATCTTGGATATAATCTTTAGGAGCTGCTTTCCTCCGGGGAGTGATGGAATAATGGGAAAGTTCTGTCTCAAATTATCTGTTGCCAAAGGTTTGCATTTGTTGATTTATGCCATAGATATAGATGGCCATTTCGCTGCGTTCTTAAGCTCGTCAGTGTATCAGCTGGGCTTGCTGAAAAAAACAAGTGACTGATTTTTCCAAAGCATAAGAAGACGCCTGACTTAGGTCCTCTGGGAAAAAAAAACCATCTTCATGCGAGAAAAGTGTCCACAATTTGGTTGGTTGGCTGCAGACGTGGGAAGAAAACTAACTTTTTAAAAGATAAGCTTAATTCTTTGCTCAAATATTTAGAAAACCTAGGATTGCAGTCTTCGTAGTTTTGAACAAGGTTTTGTTAAGACGGTGACTGCTAGCGAGTTCAACATTCGGGAATGGACTGGCTTGACACTGAACGAAGCCATGAGGGTTGCTGAGGACAAAGAAAGATGGAGTACGCTGGTTAAACGATCATCTTTGGTACCCCAACGACTCGAGTTACGGGTTAGGATAGGATAGGGCTGGCGAGTTGAAGAAAGGGAGACAACAAGTTAGTGTAGAGCACAAGCTGGTGTGTCGCCTGAAGAGATGAGACTGGAGGTTTGTTGTTGTTGTTGTTTGTTTGATAGTATCTTAGATATAATCTAAAATAACATAGAATTGAGCTTGATGCTGACAGGACGGGGGTGGATGGGCGCGGCCTTGGGTTCGATTTTTGTCAAGAGTGATAGAGAAGGAGATACAATGTTGGAGCATTACGTGACCTTTCGTACCTTCTCAATAGCAGTCTAGTTGTGGTTACTAGACGCGTGCATTTGCACAACTCTTCAGGTTTAACGTACTATTTCAAGAGCTTTAGGGACGAATTGAATTGTCAAACACTACATCGGCAATCTCTTAGATTTAAAATATTTTGTTTTGTGCACTCTCGGTCCTATCTGGGAATACATTGATTTAGTTGGGAATCGGAACGTGACAAACACATGCGCCTATATATCTGGATGTGAAAGCGTCTCTCTCTCTCTCTCTCTCTCTCTCTCTCTCTCTCTCTCTCTCTCTCTCTCTCTCTCTCTCTCTGTCTCTCTCTCTCTCTCGCTCATTCATTCTCTCTCTCTCTCTCTCTCTCTCTCTCTCTCTCTCTCTCTCTCTCTCTCTCTCTCTCTCTCTCTCTCTCTCTCTCTCGCGCGCGCGCGCGCTTATCTCTCTGTACTTTTGTATATACTTTAGTACCTAGAGCGACGCTGTTAGTTTTCGGCATCTCTCACATTCGGAAACGGGCGCCTGGGGAACCAAATGTCTGCTGCTTTATTGCACGCCATATTTCAAGGGCCAGATTGTGTTCAAATTAATTTCCTTTTAACATTACCGGGGTCAGTATCCAGTCTCCCTGGCATCCCATTTGCTCTATGTTGAAGAATCTCTCTCTCTCTCTCTCTCTCTCTCTCTCTCTCTCTCTCTCTCTCTCTCTCTCTCTCTCTCTCTCTCCATCTTGCTAAGGAATTCCGTTGATCCGTTGGTCGGTATTTCTGTCTGTCGGTCGATCGATTGGTTTTATCAGTCAGTTAGAAAGAGAGAGAATAGTGAACAATGAACATGGAACGTTTAAATAAGATAAAGGGATTTAGGGTTAAAAGCTTAACCTTACAATCTTTCCTATTTGTCAGTTGGAGAGAGAGAGAGAGAGAGAGAGAGAGAGAGAGAGAGAGAGAGAGAGAGAGAGGGTGAGAGAGATGGGCAAATAATATAATCAGTCAGAAAGACAGACAGATATAATAAAAACAATGACTCGTTGACTAGTCTGTTATTTAATCTGCATCTGCATCGGTAGAGAATAGAATGTATAATTTTAGATACGTGTGTACATCGACATGAATACTGCAGTGAACCAAAACAATACAAACCCTTTGCAAGCTGCATCATCGGTTTGTACAAACCCATTCGTCTACTGCAGGTTAAAGCTATACATGTATACAGATCGAGTGTCTGAGCCTGCTGAGGAATACGCCCTACACTGAATTGGGCTAAATCTTCAGCAAGTTCAGCTACATTGTCTGAAAGCTATGCTGATAAGCATATATAAGATTTATTTTTAAAATGAATCGTACAAAAGCTCGAGAATGAATGAGGATAATTAGGTTTATTATTACATTTACTAAGAGTCGAAAAACCTATCAACGATCGAGCATTGATAGCGATGATAAACCTCGATGACCAATCTCTTCAATTTTGTTAAACTTTGTAGCGTGAACTGAAAAAAAATCAATTAACGGTACCAAGAAACGTGTGGCAGTTGAAAAAAAAGCTGATCGTCAAAGATCACCGTCCCTCTTTGCCCCATCGTTGAAACGAATATGTAGGCCTTTTAAGTCGACGCGACTAATGAGTGAGAAACAGCTTATTTGTTTGGGAACGAAGCCATATGATATATGTCTAACGTACGGCAGTTCTGCAAAATCCGTAGAATGAAGGCCTAATTATTGATTACGTTTCGTAACAAAGAAACGCGTAATAAATAATGTTTTTCGCTAACGTGCAATCAACACACACGTTCTTGTGATTTGACATGGGATGGTTGGCATGACATTGTAAGAAAAACCTAACTGTGAAATGCATAGATACACAAGTGATACAGGATCGAACCAGCTCCAAATTACATCAAGATAAGCTTAATTAGAATACAAACATTAAAAGCGTTGCCTTTTCTCATTGACGCTTTCGAAAAGCATAAAATCCCATATTTTCTGTGTCCCGGACAAGTGTTCCCCCCCCAAAAAAAAAAACAAAAAAAAGAAGGAAAATGTCATTATACATGTACATTTTATACAAAAGAATGCTATAACATATTTTATGATGATTGTTTTACAGTTTTATGAATGTTAACGATCTAAGTACAAAATTACAAAAACGTGAAAAAGACCTCTTACATTGGCACAATGTTGCTTTATTGTGAACGAGTAACCTATTTTCATTTGGCAATCACATGTAATAGCCTTATTATGATAACACACACGTGGCGATTATTTTACACCATGTTAGTGATAATTGAAATTCAAACCTCCATTCCTCAAATAAAATTGCATATATTATTAATATTCGAATTATGTTTTCAATGATCTTCGAAGTTAAAATATGTAGATTAGGCCTACGTTTTTTTTTTAGAAGTAGACATATAATTATCACATTACCAATGTTTTCCAAAATAAAAATAAAGCTAACCCAAAATTTCTGCCGAAATCGACAGTTATTATAATAAGCCTACGTGAATAATACAGCATGCAATACAAAACAGAGTAATGAAAGGATGCAGACGACAGAAACGACAAAAAGTGAATCCCACAGAAACAAGAAAAAAAAGTTAACAGAGTTAGTTCCCTTTCCATCAGGCGTTAGGCCTGGGCAGCTGCTGCCTCGGCTACACCTCCTTCTGCCCTATCTTTACTACAGTCCCCTATAGGCACCGGTGTCCGGGGACTCTAATCTAAAAGAATGAAAAAACAAGGCCTGGGTCTACTCTGTTCCAAAAACCGAAATTTGCACGCGCTACGGTCTTTCTGATCGGGGCTTTGGTAATAAATGTAAAAACAAAGTTTTGGTTTAGCCCCGATGACAATGAGCTAAATAAATCTACGGATGAATTTAGCACTAGTGGCGAACACACACCGCATACACCTGCAAGGGTAGAAGATCCCAGGTAGGCTTATATCGTCCCTCCTATATTAGAACCCAGCCGAGAATTGCAGAACTATTTTTTTCTCATAGGAGTCGACTTTCGGCATTGACTCTTTCGACAGTGTTCCACTTCCCACCTTATGCTTTTGCAAACACACCAAAGTCTAAAGAAACCGATCATTCCATCAAAAGTACAGGTGATCAAATCTAAATTCTTATAATTGTGGGGGGAAAAAAAACAAACAAAAGCAGAGCGCCAGCAAAATAATGCCTGCAGAGTGTCAATGGTCGATACTCAGGACTACAGCCACCCACAAAGAGTTATAAAAATATACCGTACAGAACATGCTACAGTAACATGTATAACAGCGGTATATCATCATCATCATCATCATCATCATCATCATCATCATCATCATCATCATCATCATCATCATCATCATCATCATCATCATCACCACCACCAACATTATCATCATCGCAAAATAAAAAATGAAACATCACAAATTCTTGCCTTTTAGCTCATCATCATCATCATCATCATCATCATCATCATCATCATCATCATCATCATCATCATCATCATCATCATCATCATCATCATTATTATTGTCATCATCAATATCATTATCATCATAATCATTATCATCATCATCACCACCACCATCATTATCATCATCGCAAAATAAAAAATGAAACATAACAAATTCTTGCCTTTTAGCTCCTTAGGCTTGTCAGCGCGGCCAGAGCAGCTCTTACGTGTTCTGTTCTATATAAGAGCAATTTACTTTACTTTCATGATGGAAAGGATTGTGATATTTTAATAAAACAATATCTTGTTAAACGTTTACATTTTATACTGGACATCACAAAAACATAAGTATTGACCATAAGCATGTTCGACGTCCTCAGTTGAGGTGTACAATGGAAGACTATAACAGATGCAATGAAACATACATATATAAATTAATTAATAAATATATAAAATCAATAAATTAATTCAAAAGAAAAGAACATTCACGAATATTTTAAATTTCTAAAGCAAAATAAAAGACACCAACGACGCACTTTACGATTAACATTTTTAAAACAAATACAACAATGAACGTTTATTCTAAAGTCGATTCAAACAAATACTTAACGGCATTGATTACCACTCAGTATGATTAACATCTGTTAAAAACATATTTTCAAAATCGGTCTTTAAAAACAAAAGAAAATTAAATGCTGATTGACAAAATCAGTTTTTTTTTAAATCCATTAAAAATGTGACTTAAAAATCAGTATTTTGGATTATTTCTACTAAAACAACAACAAGAAACAATAACAACAATAACAAAAACATACAGTAATACTGATTGTGTTTTTTAATAATAATTTAAAAACATTGTTTTAATTTAAAAAAAATAAATTTAGAAAAAAGAGGCAAAGAAACAATTATTTAAAAGTTCGGAAACAAAATAAATACATACAATTGTAAAAAAGAAATAAAATACACAATGATGCAATAACTGAGAAAAAGCCCTACGGACGGCTTTGTATAGGTACATTAAGATTAATACAGCATGCAACACTAACACTACATCGATAATATAGTGCACACAATGTATAGCATTTAGCGCAAAAAACTATTATAATTATCTGCATAATTATAGTACGCATGATATGCATCTACTGGCTAAGGCATATTTTGTGTGGGAGACAGGGCCAAGCTTGCAAGCATAAATTCATCAGTCCTACATGAATTTTAGTTATTTATTTAAATTTATGTTTCTATATATGGATTTATAAATTTATATTTTTAAACGTCATCCCATGTGGGTTCGGGCACTGAATAGAATAGACCCAACGTTTCCCGGCGTGTCGTAAGAGGCGACTAACAGGGGTGATGTCAGCACGGCATCAATGGACGAAAGTCTTCTACACAAAAGTCACTGGCCAGGGCGGAGGAATCTCATGTTAGTATAGGTTCAATGACCAAGTCCTCGGGAACAAGGCGAGCCACACAGTACTCATGGATTTCGGCTTGGCCAACAGCCTGGAGACGATTGGGCCCCACCAGGTCTTTCTTGCCCAAGACACCGTATGATGAAAAGAACCACTCACTACATACAGGGTCGGTCGTCGCCCGGGTCACCAAGGACCGCGCCTTCCGTTGGCCACCAGGACGGAGGTGATAAGTGCGTTACTGCTGGACAACTTAGCAAGATCCGCACGAGAGACAACATCGTCATACGAACCTGGAATGTCAAGACCCTAACTGCGGAGGGAAAATTAGAAGAACTGGCCTACGAGCTGGACCACTATCGATGGAACATTTTAGGTACCAGCGACCTGCGCTGGAAAGGCCTAGGTGAAACAACGACCTACAAAGACCACAAACTTATTTCAGCGGGAGGGATGACAGGCGTTGGATTCTTGGTCCTCAAAGACATTCTAGCCACTGTCATGGGTTGCAGCTCAGGCTTCAATAGACTCATTACCATCCGTCTGAGGGCAGCCACTTTCAACATCAACATCATCCAGGCCTATATCCAAACATCAGACTATGACAGCGAAGTCGAGGATTTCTATGACCATCTGCAGGCTGTCCTTGACCAAGTACCGGAAAAGGTCTAGTCATAGTGCAAGGCAACTGGAATGCCAAGGTTGGCCAAGATGCGTACCACAACTAGAGAGACTCATGTAAACCCCACTGCAACAACAAGACAAATGACAGAGGTCTGAGACTCTTGGAGTTTGCCAGATACAACAATATGATGCTTGGTCCCCACAAAAAATCCAGGCGATGGACCTGGCACAGTCCCAGCGGGGATCATCAAAACCAGATTGACACATCATGGTCAAGAAACGCTTCAGATCAAGCATCAACATTGGCAGGACACGCACTTTTCCAGGAGCAGACACCGGAAGTGACCACGATTTCGTGATAATGTCTTTCCGGCTCCACTTGAAAAGAGTAAACAGAAAAGTGGACCAGACTGAAGTTCGACCTGGACAAGCTGCAAGACCCGGAGGTGGCAGAAATATTCCAAGCCACAATTGGATGGAAATTTGCACCAGTGCTCATTTTGGTAGCTGGTGAAGTAGATGTCAACACCATGGTCACCACCTTCAACTCAGCTCTGACAGATGCCGCCACTGAGATCCTTGGCAAACACTGCACAAGGAAGAAACCGTGGATCACACCTGAACGTTTAGAACTGTGTGACAAACGAAGAGAGATTTTAAAAAAAAGTACACCTCACAGTAAGGTGATGCCTACCGAAAACTTAACAGTGACATCTGAAAAGGCATGCGCACAGCAAACGAGAACTAGATAGAAGATCACTGCCAGGAAATAGAGAACAGTCTGAACAAGAACTACAGTAAGAAGGCCTACCAGACTGTTAAATGGTTGACAAGTGTTAAACAGCCCTGACACCACATCCAAACCGTTGGAATGGAAATAAGTGCAGAGAGGTCCAAAATGATGATCAACAACACCAACGGCATCAACGCGGACATCGAAGTCCAAGGCCAGTCCCTCAACACGGTGCACAGCTTAAAATATTTAGGAGCCATTGTATCAGACAATGGGTCCCGACAGGAAGTCCTCTCCAGGATCGCACAAACCACTGCTGCCCTGACAAGATTGAAGCCCCTTCAAGGTAAAGCTGCTGCGCTCCCTTGTCATCTCATATACACTTGCGAAACATGGACCCTCACAGCAGATATATAACGAAAAATACAAAGCATGGAGATGAGGTGCCACAGAAGACTTCTGGGCATTTCCTATACCCAGCACACCACCAACGACGAAGTCCGACAGACCATCACACAAGCCATTGGATAACACGATGACATGCTTACAGTGGTAAAGAAACGAAAACTCCTATGGCCGAGCATCAGGCCTTACAAAAACCATCCTGCAACGAACTTCGAGTTACGGGATAGGATAAGATAGGACAGGATTTTAAAAAGTAGATTTCTCGTTGCAGTTCCCGCACGAGATGCAATAAGTTCTCCAAATACTGCTGCATAGGAGGATCGAAGTTTGAATGCGTGGATTTCTGTGTAACTCTGCAAATTGAACCCGCCCGAACGTCAAATTTTAATATTAATAGAGTAAATGTCTACTCAATGCTATAAAATTTGAAAGCTTATCCGTTCACTGATGTGAGGTGTCAGGATAAGCTGCTTACCCACCAATTGATTTGATTGACAGTTCCATTGTCCACTAAGCTACTCGCTACAGTAAGGGTCCAAATGTTGCTCATTGAAGGGCTCACGCCTTATCTTTACACTGTAGTTGGCGCTACATTGTCATCTTTTAACTGCAGTTCGTGCTTTTTCAATCTGTTAGAGCTATGCGACTGGTGCATGGATTTCTGTTTATTTTCTTTTTTAAGCTGCTCGTTCATGGACTGTAATATGCGAAAGCAAAGAAGGCCCAGGCTCCCCTATCACGACAGTGAACATAACAATTAATAATAATAATAATAATAATAATAATAATAATAATAATAATAATAATAATAATAATAATAATAATATTATTATTATTATTATTATTATTATTATTATTATTATTATTATTATTATTATTATTATTATTACTATGTCCGAAAACACAGCTTATAGCCACAATTACAATGTAGCTGGCACTGAAATAATCATAGCTATATTATTATTGGTAGGTCGAGGGGGGAGGGGGATGGTTGTGTGGGTGGGTAGTTGGGGGAGGCAGGTGAGTAGGAAGGGAACTGGTGCTTGGTTAGTGCGTATATGCTTGTAGCATTCACTGGTTTAGGACATGAGCGTCTTCAAAAGTCCATGCGATGGAATGCATGTGTGCACAGACTAAACCTTGGTTTATACTCTCATCCACACTGGACTCCAACAAGCTCATATTGAAGCAAACATTACAATGGATACAAGGAATACAGTTCTAGTGCCTGTGGAAGTCAAATGCATAACATGAAGCATGCCATCGCAAGACGGTTTTAACATTGATTATGATGCGCATTTATCTCTGTTTTCGATGAGAAATCTTCATTGGAAAACTAAATTAGATTTTTTTAAAAACTTTCTATAGTTGTGCTATTTTCCCAAAACATTCGATATTTGTAATATTTTCATCAAAAAATGTTTTTGTCATTCACATAAATTACTTGTGATATGAAAGATTTTCAGTGTCATAAGCTTACATTCATTGCCATATACTAACACAGTGCAAACTGTTTTGCATATTTATGAAAGCACAATAATAATATGACATCTTTTAATAGTATCATAGATTATGTACATGTTTTCTGTAGAACACTGGTCTTTGTTGCACTTCTCTGAACACACATAATGTCAACTACGGACATACACTGTGCACGCCGGGTATTAGTAATACGCTGATATTCATGCCAATACCACTCTTTAACAGCCTCTTCTCCTCCTCCCCCCCCCATCTTCTTCTTTTATTGTTTCTATCTTCTTTTCTTGTTGCTGTGAAGAAGAATTGCCCAACTGAGGGCTGAACTTCAAACAGCGGCAAAGGGCTGTCACTCTCTCTTCGATGACTATCATAATTAATAGCAAAATTCAATAAATTGTGGAAATCAGTATCAGCATAGAAAACGGCGTACAATAATACGCGGCGTGTGTTCTAGGTCTAAGCTGTACAAACAATACACGGTATGATTCCTAAATCTTTTTCTTTTTTTTAACAGGTGTATTGTAGACTACCTTTTGCGCCCTTATGCTATAAGTTTGAGCGTTATAGCAGTTTCTAGGCTGCATTGGCCGCACAGATCCTCGATGCACAAGCGCACACAGCGTAGTGCCCCTGTGATCGAAGAAAATGACTCATGGCATGCTTGCGGTTTCTACAAGAATTGACTTTCCCCAAGGCTCCGCGCAAACTGAGTAGGTCTATCAGATGCTTATCAAGGATCATTATGCTGGATGTAGGCGTATGACCCAGCAGCCTCTGACACGCAGATTGGGGTCAGCGAGTCGTTTCGGGCAACCCTGTGTACACTGGTAACAATCCATCTTTGCCCAAAATCTGCGGCAATAGTAGTTTAACAACTAAGACTACGTGTTCTGGCAACAGTTGTATACAAAGTGCGTTGTGAAACCGCCATGTGATGCATAAGTGCTCGTGGCACTAGCAGCAGTCCATGCTATACCCACTGGGCATTGCAACAGTTCATCCGAGCGGTTAGGGCAGACAGGGCGTTGGGGATGGCATAGGTGAACTTACTGAACTTTGTACTTACGCCTCAGTGCTTATCGCATCATCTTAAATCAAAATGATTAGTTGGCTATTCATTTTTAACTATTAAAAAATTGTTTAGCTTGTTAGGAGTTGGCAAATTATTAAAACTGTAATTAGTCTAGAGACCGAATGCGAACGAATCAGACTTCTCATTTAACTGACTAAAGATTATAATTATACCTAACACTGAAAAAACACTATCTCCAGGCAAATAATACTATATAGTAGTGTAGGATTGCACATGATTGCTATAGCTCCTACACTACATACTGTTTTGCCTGGGCTGCACAGTTTAGCCTTTTCTATTTTAAAAAAACCCCAACAACTATCGAAAGGCTTTATACCATGTACCACCACCACTATCCATCACGTACATTCTTCTCAACCCTGGATGAACACATCGTCTTTCGTGGACCTGCTGTTACAGTGTTAACTGTTATTATCTCTTTGTCTGTACAGATTTTGATATTGTTGATATTGGACGCACAATAACAAATGGAAGAGTCCATCTTCTTTTTCTGTTTTCATGGTTACTGCCGCCAAAATAGCGGCTTGAAAGGGAACACTCTGCTCCGCTTAGAGCCGTGAGAGTTCACACCCTTGCCCGAACCGTCCATGAGGATATCACTTTTTCTGGCGATGACGTCACATTTCTTGCCGGACATGGTGGAAGACTTGGCAGACTGCGGGGCAGGGCCTGTTTTGCTGGGTGTTGATGATAACGACGATGATGATGCGGTGGATAACGCTGTGGTCGTCGCCGCCGCGGTCATTCTGACGGGCAATGGTGCGGACATGGGAGCCACGATGGTCGTGCAGGCAAGAGGGGAGTGGTGGTGGTGGTTGTTGTGGCCGATAGACTTGGTCAATGTCACTCGTGGCGGCTCCTGGGGCAGGAAGAGGGGGGACTGAGACGGGACAGGAGCGATGGTGGCGCTGGAGGAGGTCGCTCTGCCGTTCTTACCTCCCTTAACGGCCATCAAGCCGGTGCGGCCGGGCGACACTTTGCCTAGCGACGTCACGGTGTGCACGTGCATTTTCCCGCCATGCTGCGGGTTGACCATGAACCCCACGTGACCTTGATCTCCCAGTTGAGGTTTCTGAGACACGCCCGCAGACGCGTGGTAGACAGCTGACCCCGCGGTGGTGGCCACTGAGACCGCCTTGGTCCCTGCAGCTGAATGACGCAGCTTGAGGATGCGCGCACGACAGACGACGCAGCGGAGCGGAAGTGACCTCTGTGCCACTGCGACCTGGATGGTCCGGATGAAACACTTCCGGCACACCACGCGATGCTCGCAAGGAAATGTCTGCATGGTGGCTCTGGCTCCCAAACACACCACACACTGAAACACAACATATACACGTCTTCACTACATCCAGGCATAGATTTACATAACATACAGACTGAAACTAAACATGGGACAACACCATCGCTTGCAGTGTTTTCTGAACTGGGACAACTGTCAATTAAGGCAAGAAAGAAAGAAAGAAAAAAGAAACAAACAAACAAGCAAACAAACAAAGGGACAGTTACACAGAAAGAAAGAAAGAAAGAAAGAAAGAAAGAAAGACAGAAAGACAGAAAGACAGAAAACAATTCGCCATGCGAACGCAATCTGTTTGCATTTGGCACGCAATCGGAATCACACATGCGAGATGCCTTCTTTTTTGCCCAGTGACAAAGTTGAAAGAGTTTTAATTTTCAAACCGCTTCGCTTTTTCCCTTCATCGTTGACTTAAAGAGGATGGGATGGGAAAGGGGGGTTGGTGGCATAACGACTCGTGGAAGAAAACTAATTGAATTTATCACGTTCATACACTGAGAAAAGTGAGCTCTTCTTTACAATTAACAAACTAGAGGACAGGGAGGAGGAGGAGAAGAAGAAGAGGAAGAAGAAGAAGAAGGAGGAGGAGGAGGAGGAAGAGGATGAGGGGACGAACAAGAAGAAGAAGAAGGAGGAGGAGGAGGAGAACATGAGGAGGAGGGCAGAAAGAGCATTAAACTGACGAGGAGTTTTGGAATGTATTTTTGGTTGGTAATGATCAAACTTAACGATGGAAAACGAGAAGAACAAAATAATTTTGTCTCTTCTACGTCACAACCCTAAAGAAAAAAAAACCCACATAATAACCACGACACCATTACTATAACAGCTCCACCTCCACCACCACCACCTCGACCACGATCACCACCACCACCACCATCATCGTCATCATATTTTCATCATCGTCGTTGTCGATCAGCATTATCATCATCATCGTCATTATCATCATCATCATCATCATCATCATTTTATTTATTTATTTATTTAATCGTTCTTATATAGCGCTTTTCCAGCTCAAGAGCTGCTCAAGGCGCTGGCCGATACATGATCTAACTCAAGCCGACCGAGACGCCCACCCGCAGCCTTTGGGCGCATGGTCTGACGCCCGGACAACTGAGCACAATCCTGGGCAGCCAGGGATGGGGGAGAAGGACCTAGGTGCATGCTGGGTGTGTTCTTGTCACCGGCACTCACCCGTCTAGGACATGAGCGTCAGGATCTTTAAAGTCCGTTATGATGGAATGTATGCGACACAGACTAGACCTCGGTTTATACTCTCATCCGAAGGAGTAGGAAAACAGGAGTAAAGTGTCTTTCCCATGGACACAACACAATGGCCCGGCCAGGGCTCGAACCCGGGACCTTCCGATCCGCAAGCCGAAGCACTACCATTAGACCACAGTGCCTCCCAATCATCATCATTATCATCATCATCATCATCGCCGTTGTCGTTGCTCACCTCCTCGTCGGCATCTATTGGAGTGTCTGAGTCGTGGTGTTCCATCTTTGCCAATAACTTGTCCTGCAACAGAGGAAAAGCAAAATCGTCAGCCAAGCCGCAAACGATTTGAACATTTTAATTTGTTATGAATGTTGGAACATAATTATGCTGTTAAGCAAAACACATGATGGTCAATCTTTGCCAATAGCGTGTCCATCGACTCATCCCTACGTTCATCCATCCATCCACCCAACCACTCAGTCACCTAACCGTCCATCCAACTAATTAGTGACTTAGTGAGAGCGTTCAGTGTTGTGTGTCAGTAGGTGGGAAGTATTGTTATGACGATTGCAAGGAAGCTGGTCCACCATGGGCCAATAGGCATTACGCACGTGGGGGAAAAAAATCGAGGTTGTCAAAGATCGCGATGGGCACAGGAGGGCCCGGAAAGCACTGCTTCTCACGCTAAGTATATTGCACAAAACCGAACTAATCACTTTTACCAGTGCTAAGTATATTGCTCAATCAATGGTTTGCTAGACCCTACCCTGCCCATCTTCCCTGTTGATGCACCCCTCAAAACCGCCTCTCTCTCCCAACCCTCTCCTTCCCCTCATCCCCACCCAAACCATGAACACCACCAAGGTCTCCTTGTACACATGATGATGGCTGAAGATGATTGGGTTCTTACAGTTACGTTATAGCTTCACAAAGGAGGGGAAGGGAGAGGGGTGGTGGTGGTGGTGGAGGAGGTAATGGGGACTCTGAAGGGAGGAGGGGATAGGGCAGGGGGGAAGGCACAAAGATCTTAACGAGAACTTTTAATAACGAAAGCCGATTTCTTCTGTGGGAGACAAACTCTCCTACCTGTCGATCAGTGTGAATGATGTTAAAGGAAAACACATTACTGACAGATACTTTCAACAAATGCGTATACCAACCTCACCCACCTATTCTCTACGCCTCTGATTCTCCGTCCCTACGTCCCCCTTTCAACCCTCCAACTCTCCTCTGCTCTCGTCACCTCTTCTCATATCCCCCTTCCCTCTACCCTCCTCCATCCTACTCCCTTCCAATCCATCAACACTACCTGTTCCTCTTCCCACGTTCAGCTTGCACGTCTTCATTAGTGGTTATGTACATAGTATGTCACATGTCTATCCCACGTGCGGGTGCGTCATTAATAGAAACTGAGAAGCTGTCTGTCAGGTGTCATTTTCATATGTACACGCACCATTTTTGCCCCTCGTGTGACGTACCGAGTATCAAAAAACTGCCAAGGCACAAGTCGGTTCAGGACTAAAGAATAGGCCTACCAAGTCTATGAAACTCTGCATTCTTCTAGATAGCCACTTTCTGTGGAGCATCTTGGGTTTTATCTAAAGACTGCGGCTGATGACAGGACGAAGACTTGATGATCAAAGGGACGAAACTCTTCATGACAGATTTTGATAGCAGACGACGGTCAAAGCACCGGAAAAAGGTGATTGTGGGACGACAGATCTTTCCACTCCTTGTAATTATACTTCGAACAATTATGAAAGTGTCCTTTGGGGAAGAGGAAGAAGAATGGGAAAAGGATGAGGAGGTGGTGGACGATGGCGATGATGATGAAGTATTAGAAGACTAAGAAGAAAAACAAATGAAAGAAACAAAAGATTCTCTCTCTCTCTCTCTCTCTCTCTCTCTCTCTCTCTCTCTCTCTCTCTCTCTCTCTCTCTCTCTCTCTCTCTGTTATCATTAATTTTACAAATGGGATAAAAGAACTAATTATTTACATATTTCAAACGTGTACATAACCTAGAGGGTGTTTTTAACAAATCTTAAGCGACGAGTAATTACCTTCCTAGTAGAAATAAAGCACATGGAAATATCATACTGTTATTTATTATTTTCGCGAGATTAAAAAAATGCTTCTAAAGTTCTCTACACGTTTTGTTGCTGTTGTTGCAATTTCATGATTAGAAATTCAATATTGACATTACAATAAAGCATGTATTTATGATCGCAAATAACTCATCTTAAAATAAATTGTACAATGTAGAAATGTCACCAGCGATAATCTCCAAGTTCCCCAAAGTCTGAGAGGGAGAGTGAGAGAGAGAGAGTGAGAGAGAGAGTGACACATACACACACACACACCCACACACACAGTGAGTGCAAAAAAGGCGACAATGGTAACAAAAACCCTCACGCCATTGTGAGTTTATTTATCGTTAATAACCAGCGCATCATGTCAGACGCCCTTGCAGGTCACGAAATCACAGTCAGCATAGGAGGTAGAGCAATCTTCAACCCCCGTTTTGCGGATGACATTGATGGATTGGCTGGAGAGGAACAAGAACTTGAACAACTGGTCCAGAGGCTTGACACCACCTCCAGAGCCTTTGGAATGGAAATAAGTGCAGAGTAGACTAAAATGATGACCAACAACACCAACGGCATCTACATGGAAATCGAAGTCCAAGGCCAATTCCTCAACACGGTGCATAGCTTCAAATATTTAGGACCCTGCATCAGACAATGGATTCCGACAGGGTCCTCTCCAGGATCGCACAAACAACTGCTGCCATGACAAGGTTGAAGCCCATTTGGAAAGACAGGATCATCAGTCTATACTCCAAGGTAAAGCTGCTGCGCTCCCTTGTCAGCTCCATTTTCATATGCGCTTGCGAAACATGGACCATCACAGCAGATCTACAACAAAGAATACGAAGCATGAAGATGAGGTGCTACAGAAGACTTCTGGGTATTTCCTATAGCCAGCAAATCACCAACGACAAAGTCCAGCAGAACATCACACAAGCCATTGGACAACACGATGACATGCTCACAGTGATGAAGAACAGGAAACTTCGATGGTATGACCACGTCACCAAAGCATCTGGCCTTGCAAAGACCATCCTGCAAGGCACAGTGCAAAGAGGCAGAAGAACAGGGAAACAGAAAAGAGATGGGAGGACAAAATTCGAGAATGGACTGGCTTGACACTAAGCAAAGCCTTGAGGGTTGCTGAGCACAGAGAAAAATGGAGTGCGCTGGTTAAACAATCATCTGTGGTGCCCCAACGACTTTCGAGTTACGGGATATGATAGAATAGGAATAACCCGCAGCCTATGCTTTCCCAGTATTGCCTGTGGTGGCACCTTCACCTTTGGCTAGAACGCCATTCAACCTAGGCAGATTAAACCTCTGTGCACTAATAACATTCTCTCGTTTTCAAGTATTTAACCAGCTGGACGGTTTTCTCGGTGAGCGCGTTGAGCTTGGTTACATGGAATTGCGCTATTTAAAATTATTTATTATTTTGATTTATAGGATCCAGCAGACTACACACAGTTGAATCAGAGCCGCCTTCTATGTGACTAAAACAGGAACATTGACACTTGAGTGCAATGAAGAAATTAAGTCGATGATAGCCCTTTATCTCCAACCTTCATTTCTATTGAAATACATTCCGTTAAGTAATTCATAGTATTTTCAGCACTATAGATAGTAGTAAGCCCGTTTTAAACTTCACAACAATCAACTTTCTCTTCTTTACTTCCAGTCCTCTTTTCAGCCTAGTCCCACATCACAACATTATGCACGTCATAGCGATTGTTTTGGGGTGTAAATATCGTATTTTACACAATCCAGACACTTAAATTACACAAACTTAAAAATAACATAATTTGACAATTTCTGTATTTTTGTAAACATTATTATCACTTTTATTTTATTTATTTATTTTTTTGGGGGGTGGGGTGGGGTGGGGTTGGGCGAGGGTAATGGCGGATGAGGCGGAGGTGGGAGTGGGTGGGGCGTAGGTGAGGGTGGGAGTTTTATTTTTAGTGGGTGCTATAACAATTCTTGGTGTAAAATTTGTGAAGAAGATATACTCCAGTGGGCATATCGACCAGGTTGCCTATAGACGTGACGTCATGTTTCACCGACTTCGTATACTACATTATTGACTTGAGTAACCAGGCGCTCAGTTCCAGATTAACAGTCCACAGGGATAGTTTTAGTATGGTGATCGCCTACAACCAGGCAAGAAGATGTGGAGGAAGAGCAGAAGGACGAAGAATGAAGAAAGAAGGATGAATGAATGAATGAATGAATGGTGGGTCAATGAATGAATGATTCTTTATTAACCTCTCAAAACAATCATCTTGAAGAAGAAGAAGAAGAAGAAGAAGAAGAAGAAGAAGAAGAAGAAGAAGAAGAAGAAGAAGAAGAAGAAGAAGGTGGCAGAGGCGGCAGAAGATGAAAGGGAAGGCATAGGGGTCAAGGAAGACAGTTCCTATTCAGCAAAACTAGCGACACAGCCTGAACGGAGACACTGTATGTATTGCAATCTAATTATTTCTATTAAATCCCCGGGGCCCATTACGACAAACGCACGACCAACCAAGCGCTGCGTGTCTGAATGAACTGTCACAATAGTTAACAACAATTAACACGTGTCTTTAGTTAGTTTTGATTTTTTTTATATAAGTAAGAGCAAACTAATTTAAAACTGCGGTGTGGTTGCGGGTATGCAGGTGCTACAGAAGAATTCTTGGCATTTCCTACACCCAGCACATCACCAACAACGAAGTCTGACAGACCATCACACAAGCCATTGGACAATACGATAACATGCTCACAGTGGTGAAGAACATGAAACTCCGATGATATGGCCACGTCATCAGAGCATCAGGCCTTGCAAAAACCATCCTGCAAGGCACGATGCAAGGAGGCAGAAGAAGGGGGAGACAGAAAAAGAGGTGGTAGGACAACATTCGAGAATGGACTGGTTTGATACTGAACGAAGCCATGAGGGTTGCTGAGGACAGAGAAAAATGGAGTACCCTGGTTAAACGATCATCTGTGGTTCCCCAATAACCTTTGAGTTACGGGATAGGATAGGATAGGATAGGATAGGATAGGATAGGATAGGATAGGATAGGTGTGATAGTTGCTGATTGCCTGGAAGCTTTGTTATGAATGGGGCAGTGTGAAATGTCTGTTGAAGTAAAAGTGTGCGTGATTTTACTGTTCATGAAAACGTTATTTTATTTGTCTGTGATAATGTAATATATGTAGATTTTTTAATGTTATATTAGTTTTGTCTGTATTATTGTCCTTGCATGTGGAATGGTCACACCACGCACTAAATTTTCTTGTGATTTGTGAGGACAATAAATATATCTTGAATCAGGAATAAAACCCCGAATGTCCAGGTAACTTTAGCGTGATGTTAACAGAACTGTACTGGCATTCTAAGACGACTATCGCCAATATTTATATGATGGATATCAACAAAACAAAGCTGCTAGGGCTAAAGTATAATAGACCTAATCATTGATTCCTGCAGTTGCCCTCCACTCACACCACGGCGTGAATCCAGATCCAGGAAACGGACATCAATGTTTAAACATGAGAGAAACTGCGCAACCATTCGTATAGAAGTCTACTTTGTATTGAACGCGTCGCCTCCTCTCGGGTCAGAACCCTCCATGTTGACAAACGCGTGGCTAACGAAGCGCAATAAGCTTGGAAGCCAACCGTCGTAATTCCCTAAAGATCTACCAGCCGTGCATGGGAGACAATACTCGACTACTCCTGTACGCCGCTTCTTAGTCGCGTAGCGTGAAATGTATACAATGCCAAATCAAATACAAAAGTATGATTGTCACTCCATGAACTGTTTCATGTTCTCCGGTTTGTACAATCAAAGATAATTTGATATTTAATTGAAGCTCTTTGATACAACCACATATTGATAAAACATCACTCATTCTTATTTAAAAAAAAAAAAAAAAAAAAAAAAAACACCACATATATTTGGCAACAACAATTTCCCTGTCTATCTGGAATAAAAATTTCTTCATTTCATTTGACGGACTCGACTTTTTACAGTCAATGTTTGTGGGCAAGGAAATTTCTTCCTGATATTATGAAATGATTTGCTAGTTTTTGTGATACTGGAAGCAGCGGGTCTTTATTGCTGCTGTAGTATCTCACGATCTTAACAAAGAGAAATTAACCCAATGAGAAGGAACAATGCTGTGCTTACATTCTTAGTAATACTGTTGTTGCAGTTCGCGATTTTATTATCACGAATGATCGTTCGTGCAAATTCAATCAGAGAACAATATACAAGATTCGAAATGTATTATGTTTTGTAAAGTATAAATATAAATTGAATCAATAACATTTAAATTAAAAACTTTGGAAGGAAGATATTTGTTTATTTTAAATATCCATACATGTTGTCATTACCTCCAAAAAATATTTCAGTTTTGCATGACTATATTTTACCATACACATAAACCTTAGCGAAGCACAACTGCTTCTGAGCTGAACAATTAGGCATTGTATCTCCAGCGTACTGCATCGTATATGAACGGACATACAGTATAGGCTAAAAGAAAGAGAGGGAAGATCCAGCACAGGAGGAAGAAGATTGAGTGAGTGAGAGGAGCAAGATCGAAGCCAAGCTAAAATTAGACTGCAGTACGCCAGACTCTGTGGGACTGTATCAAAAATCAATCACTGTCCACATCCTTCACTCTCCCTCTCTCCCTTCTTCCCTCGGTGACCTCACTTACCCTTTACTCATACAGGCAGAATTCTGTTTGTCTACCTTTCGTCTCTCCGCACCTATTCGGTTTCCAAATCGTTTATTTCTAGCTTTTCTCCTCCACCCCAACCACCCCTCTTAAGGCAGAAATGTTTGTTTTCTCCTCTTCCATATCTCAACAAAACTAAATTACCCCCTTTTCTGTCTCATTTTGTTCATAATTATCCTTATGTTTAGTCATGCTCCTCTTATGTAAAAAAAATAACGTACAATACTGACTCTCTCCAATACGTTTGTACAACAAGATTTATCTGGCATGTAGAAATCACCTCCTTGAACGCAGCACACACCTCAGACACATTGCAGGCATCAAAACACACGCATTCTCTCTTAAATAGCAATAATAGAGTATTGAAAATTTGCTCATAAAACTTGACAATGAAAGTAGGAAGTGTAATAGGGGAAACAAAACTTCTGTATTGATTGATTGATTTATTGTTGCTTTAGGTCCAGCGGACTCTTCCGAGCCAAATCAGGACCGGACAACCCCCGATCCGCATAAAAGATCTGCTGAAACAACCCCAGTGGGAAAATTGAATGCCCTCCACCGGCCAGTCACTTTACAATAAAGACATCCCACGCGGGGGACGGCTGAGGGTTGACCTCAACTACGCGAACCCCCGGTTACAAAACCAAAATAGAATACAAACATCATTATAAATCATCAACAAAACACATACATATAAAATGCCTATAGTGCTAAATAGTACAATCATAGGAAGCCCTAGTGACCACCCGGCAGAAAGCGTCCAACACTCCCAAGCTGATCCAACAGACCTCATACACAAACAAGGAGTCTTGTCCAGGAAGAGTTTTCAAGAAAAAAGGTAGGTCATTGATCTAGCGAAGAAGAAGATAGTATAGCAGAGTGAAGGACAGAGCAGGAATGGGAAAGAGTACATGAGGAAGACAGCGACAGTGGGAATTTAAAGCACTAAATTTCCATAAAGTGGGGATACTATTTATACTGAAAACCCCCGGCACTCCAACGGGGGTACTGTTGCCGCAGTGAATCTGTCTTGCCTATAAAGGAAAGACAGGTTTTCAACTGTGGCTTTCACTTTTCCCTTTATAGGTTTGAACAATCTACAGTGGCAAGATTGCTCATGACCCCAAGGGGTAAACTTCTGTATTAGCACAGGCAGTACTGTACTTGTCTCATAGCACAGACAGTACTGTACTTGTCTCAAAGCACAGGCAGTACTGTACTTGTCTCATAGCATAGGCAGTACTGTACTTGTCTCAAAGCACAGGCAGTACTGTACTTGTCTCAAAGCACAGGCAGTACTGTACTTGTCTCATAGCACAGGCAGTACTGTACTTGTCTCACCTAAAGAGATAGGACTTAAGTTTAATGTTACCTATCCTATCCTATCCCGGAACTCGGAGGTCGTTGGGGCACCACAGATGATCGTTTAATCAGCATACTCCATCTTTCTCTGTCCTCAGCAACCCTGGTGGCTTCGCTCAATGTCAAGCCAGTCCATTCTCGAATGTTGTCCTCCCACCTCTTTTTCGGTCTCCTTCTTCCTGTACCTCCTTGCACTGTACCTTGCAGGATGATCTTTGCAAGGCCTGATGATCTGGTGACGTGGCCATACCATGGGAGTTCCCGTTTCTTCTTCTTTAATGTTACATCTTGGATATACTCCTTATAAGATGATACCCTCCCGCTCCGGGGAATAAGGGAACGATATCAAAAGATCTATATCCCCTTTCTTAACTGCCAGTGGTTTGCATTTTGTGGAACTGCGCCATATATAGATTCTAAAGAGGACCATTTCGCTGTGTTTCCCTTCAAAAATACGGTCGTGTAAGGTTAAAATATAAGCTCTTCTAACTGCCTCTGCTTTTGCTTTTTACAGAGTGTCTGAGTCTCCTGAAGCATACGCTGTATATTGTCTACGTACATATGGCGCATGACTCTTCACGTTCAGGTACGCTGTGTGCTTAGGCCTCTGCCCTCCTACCTTCTGTGCTGCACCTATCTCCCCCAACTACACCCCTCCCCTCCCCCCGCCTCCTATCCCTAAAAAAAGGGTTCCGTGCGTAAGCACTGCAGAGATCATTCAATCAATCTTCCTCTTTTCGCTTTCCCGAGAACCGTTTTCCTTGATTCTGACTCTTCAGTTAACGTTGAGATTCTTGACCTCCACCACAGGCAGAGGTAACATAATGTTCACATTTCTAGAGGGAGGGGAGAGGAGGGGGAAAGGGAGGAGATGGAAAGGGCAGCAAAACAACAACAAAAAAGCAAAAAAAAAACAACAACAACAAAAACACCAAACAAACAACAGATTTGAAGAGTAATTTCAGTTTGCAAAACGGCGGATTAATTCAACCCTTCAGACAATGATGTAGCTTCCAACGCTGAACGAATTCAAACAGGAAAGAAACAATATTATTTCACCTATCCCTCTCGTGAAGATTCAGCCCAGAGGTGAGAATTAACTACGAAGAAACAAGTTCCAGTACACGAAATTAATCATTTTCTGTAACAAACCATACTCAGCAGATTCTGCGCCCCGAGTATGTCTCTGCAGCATAGAGTTTTGCGATATTCAAGCGGACACTGGAGCAGATTGATTTTGAACATGCACTTTGATTTTCCCCGTTCTTTCAACTGATCGGAAATTGCCCTTCTTAAGATATCTTTACTGCTATAATTTCGAATAAAATGTCAGTCATGAGCTATTAAAATAAAAGGCGGTCTACAGCAAGCTCTCGGTTCAAGACGATGATTTAGAGGTCGTTGCACCTCGCGTAATGTGATTTATGGGTGGTTTTATGGTCGAGTGATTTATCGGCTCTGGCAGGCAGCATAATTTTAATATGACGTGTCAGGATTTGAATGCTGACGATGCATCGCGACCTGCCGTCTACCGAAACACCCTTTTACAGACACGCAATAACTGCACTTTCAATGTCTTGCATATAACAACGGCAGACGACAACAACGCCATAATCAAATTATCTCCCTTACCACGCCACCAGGGAGCGCCACCTGGTTTAGGTCTGCGTGACTTGCAGGTCTAGAACGAGGCACAAGCTAACAATCAGATTTGACGTCATCTGAGATAATGACGCAAACTTTCAAAATACACCTGGAAAGACTGTCATAAGTGATGGACAGGTATCGATATTATCAAATCCCTCCTGAACTTCCTGAGCATTAAAAGCAAACAGAACAGAACCCGAAGCAGCCACATTTAATAAAAATACGTGCACAGTGGTTTGACCAGTGTGGGTGTGTGGGTGGGTGTAGACGGGAGGGTCGGAGTGAGGGGGTGGGCATTTTGCCATCTCTGCGGTGTTAGGACTGTAGCATGTTCATGCAATAGCAATGTTTGAACGAATTATGTTGCCATCGGTCAATCTTTATGGTGCTCATGCTTGGAAGGTAAAGCTCTCTGCGGATAAAATTACTGATTTTATTTTCGTATTACTATAAAGTAATACGATTTTAAAGGAGTTTCTCCGAAACCATGCTTTCTTGTTGTTCGTTACAGCCCTATCAAAGTATAATGGCGCAATAAACAAGATGAGGTGTAACGAGCTGGCAAGTAGTTTCCCTTGGGTAGCCCAGCGCCATGATGCTACTTCCCATAGGTCGTCAGCAGCGGCGATGGCGTTGGCGGGAAGGATGTTTACGACGTCACCTTCGTCTGGTTTGCAGACAATAGCTGAAGTGCAGTATTAGGTTTCTTCAGTGTAAACACGTAATGTGGCGAACAGCGAGTGCTACACACTAGACCAGCTGGCATCTCATTCTCTATACACATTAGACCATCCTGCACCCTTCAGACTATTTACTTGTACTTCCGATTGTTTGTCACTTATTTATATAATTATATTCTGTTTTAACTTTAAATGCACATACAGATTTAGTTCATCTGAGCATAGGGTCGAATCACGAAATCAAGGCGTCTGCTTCGTGCGACGTCATCTTCGTAAATGATCGGCAAAAATCTTCGTTTTAACTACTTCCGGTGACAACGCTCGGTGTCCAAATGGCGTACTTTCAAGTATTTCCAAATATATTGCTCGAAGAAAAAGATGTACCGGGAAGCAGTTTACCTTTAAATGGCGTTGGTTCTTCAAGTGTGATAGCATTATAACGATAGTTGATAACAAGAGGACTGTCAGCATCGGGAAAGAAGTCGGATTGGGTCGAAAGGTGGTGAGGGGCGATGATACGATTACGGATTAGTAGGCGTACGGAATAGGCCTCATTTCATATCATTAAATTAATGTCATGTCGCAATCAGCATCGTTCTTTTGACATACTACCAACATTTACTGACTTATTTCACAGGTTTGATAATTGAATTTAGTAAATTTAATAAACTAAAGCCGTCATATTGACTTCAATATGACTAGTCAGTGTAGTCTAGACAGTAGTAGGCCTATATCTGATTGAGCACTGTACAGTAAGAGTAAGCCACTATGCAGTTGGTGCATTTAGGAATGATTGATAGTTATATTAATTTCAACACCTCCACCCCCACCCCGAAAAAAGGCTGGTATTTGTATGCACACAACTGCTTAGTAGTGATTATTTACAAAACATGTTATGATGTAGGTGGATTAGATTAAAATATAGTTGAATGGTACTTAATAGGGCTTATACAGTACAGTGGGTTTTTTTCAGTAATTTAATGTAAACATAAATCAATCTTATTTAAATTTTACATTATATAGTATGCTTTTTTGTGGGGGGAGAGGGGGAGAGTTCTCAATTTTGCTGTATGTTATTGTTAATGTAAAATTTGGGGCTGCACGACAATGTTTTGGTGGTGTTAGCAGCTTATTTGTATATACTATATATCAAAATAAAGAACACTATACCTTATGAAATTTCACGGCATTTGCCCGCGTACAGACGATTGTCATTTACTAGTTACAGAATGAGTGATATATTTTAATTCAGAATCAGAGGCATGAATTTATCTAAATAATTTCTAAGTGCAATTATTTACGGAAAGAAAGAGTGGTATTTTGTCATTCAGTGAAAAAATACTCATACCTGCCTTAGGCATTTCCCATGAATGACTGATTTTCTACATTTTGACTGACATATATCATATGTGTGTGGTTAACAGCTATTTATTTTGCATCAATTTAATAAATTCTTTTAATAATGTTATACTTTTCAGTGTTTTAGGGTTGACATCTTTGTCCATGTCTTGTGTGTTATTTTATCTGTGTTGCAAATTGAGTAATACTTGTTGACGCTGAAAATCAGTGTTTTTCATACATGTAAGCATAGTCAGAAAACAAAAACCAACCACTCAGTAAGACAAATCTGAAATAAATTTACCAGCTTTTTATTATTAATTTTTCATTGCACACAAATTATATTACCTTACCTAAAAAGATGAATTATAAGAACATTTTACAGCATAATATTTTAGCTGGAAACTAACTACGAGGGTACAACATTGACCACCAAAAGTTTATTTCTACATGTTATCTTCTTCTGCCTCTGCTAGTTTTGATTTCTTGCAGTGACGAACATTGTCAGGCGATGCTCTCCGTCTCTTGTTTATTCTGGCTGCTTTGACTGCTTTCTCAATCTGTGTGCACAACATAAATAATAAATATAAGATTATACAGTGATTTTTTTTTAAGAACTAGAGCCTGCAAACTACCTTGTGGAATTCCCATTATTTCCTCACTACATCACATGCATATACTGTATTTCCACAATGCCAAATAGTTGAAATACAGGTTATTGGCAAATGGTTTACATTTTAAAAAATTATAATGAATAGATCATCAATTATAACAATATAAGCAACACATGCTTACTCTTTCCATTTCAGGTAATCTTACTAAAAGTGAAATGTAATTTTAGCCATGTGCTTTTAAAATGTTGGCAATGAAAATAAATAAAATCTATTCATGCCCTAAAACATTCATTCATGACTTATATTGTTATAAATATATTTATTAATTAATTTACCCTAACGAGCTGATAAAATCAAATCAGTGAAAAATGTTACTGACAGTAGTACTAATTACTATGAATATGATTTATGTACAGTAACTGGTTATATTATATGATGCAAACAGTAATTAGTAATTTGTTTACTTAACAATCTTTAGTAAAAATGTAATGTTTTGGAACACATAGTAATCAGTAAACACATATACTTAATCAGTTCATGTAGTAAAAGAAACCTAATGAAGTCTCATAATAATAATAGTAATTATAAAATAACAATGATAATAATATTGTAATAATAACCAAGATGTAGCTAGGTATTGCAGGCCTAAACGTGTTAACCATTTAAGAATTGTAATTTAAGCTAATCTTTTTAAAGTTTTAAATAACAAGTTTGAATATTTCAATTTTAATAAAATTTGAAAAAGTAAATTAATGGTTGGCTTTTATAAACTTGTTTTATTCTAATTCTTATAAATTTACCAATGCCAGCCAATAGTGAATAGTAAATAGAACACCAGAAATCTGAAATGATGCAAAACTGCGAGTACCCAAAACTGCTGTTTTGAAAAGGTCTTACTTAAGTTACTAGTTACATGTTGCCAAAAGAGAAAAAAAGCAGTTGAAGACTGTCAACAACAATAGTGATTAGGTGAATGCCTGATTTTAGAATGAATAGTGGGAAGGTGAGTGTACCACGTCTACTAGTACTAGCAGCAGTATCACTATCAGCTTGAGTTTATACACTAAATTAGTAAATAAACAAATAGGCCTACTTTAGACTAGTACTAGTAGTACCTACTTAAAAACATGTAGTAGTAGTAAAGGGACTGAATATTGAGAATCTATAGTATTTCTCCAGTTTATAAACTTCTAAATCTTTGCGATTATTTATTACACACCTGCTCTTGTGTATCACTTGCTGGCAAAGGGTCTGGATTCAGTTCTGTTGGTCCGATCCCTCCCACAAAATGCTTCGAACAGATGAATCTTAGCCGTCTTGCTTTGCTCGGATCGTGCGTTGATTTGGTCGTCAAATCTGCCCATCCACATAAATAAATACACCGTTTGTGTTTGTTTGGGTCAGCCAGTAGATCTGGAATGGTGAAGAAAGTCACTCCCTGCATGTAATCCTTGTGTGTGTACCTTGAATCACTGTTGCATTTTCCCCAGATGCAGTGCTTCGTCGGCATTTACGACGGTCATTGCCTTGTCACCGGAAGTAGGCATTTGAGCTCGGAAATCTATTTTTAGACTTTTTGTTGCCGGGCAAGGATCGTGACTCGACCCTATTGTATGCTGATTGACGGCTTACCTTAGTGTTACCCCACTAATGGTAAGTAGCAGCAGTAGTTGATTTTTTTGTGAATGTGTAGAATAACGAAAAAAAAAAGAAAAAAGCCTGTGCGTTATTCACCGGTAATGCCTAAAAGATTCATGAAGGGGACATTTCTTCCAACAATAACTATGGCACTGTTTTGACCTGTTATTGATTGACATCTTTAATCCGTCTTATAAACAATTTCCTAAGCTCGCTGGGGTTTCATACTACTGTTAAGATACTGTCGCTCATCAATGTTTAAACAAATAATGTCTTACACAAACAATTCCTTTGACTTGACCTGCTTGCCATTTCGATTTCTCACTGAAATCACTGGAAAAAGTAATTTTTGTATATCGTGACCTGAGCAATTTTTGAGATATATGTCAAATAAACACGGTACAGCCTAAATAAATCTTTAAAACAACTTCATCCTCCTCTACTGCATTACCAAGGCCTTCATAATTAAAACACTTAAGAACTTGTACATGATGATGAGGATTTGACATAAACACCTCAAGAGAAATTTCGAGCTACGCCATACATATCCTACAAACTTAAAAGTCTTTAAAACCAATTTGATGTTCTCTATCTTGGCACCACAAACTTTGGCCAATTACCTTAAAAAACACTTCAGCACTTATACGTGACGAAGAAGACGTGTTATGAGGTATTTAGAAATAAGTGTTGGAAGGCATGAAGAAGACTTAACCTTCATGGTAGGCCTTATTGAGAATTGCATTTAGAATTGAAAGAAAGAAGAGTAGAGAGCTTTAAATAAAGAAATTGCGAAAGAAATTCAAGAGAAGTTTAATGTACTTGAAAAAAAATCTTTAGATACTGGAACAAAAAAACAACTGCGAACAGTTTATGAAAATGTGTGAACAGATCCTCAGGAGAAGGACTGCAATGTTGTTTTTTGTTGTTGTTGTTGTTGTTGTTGTTGGTGGTGGAGTAATCTGTTAAGAGAAGTTTAGGTAAAGGAAGCAAAACTTACTAGGGTTTGAGGAAATTGAGTGAACACAACTTAACAAGAATAACTTCAATAATGTTTCCTTTTAATTAATCCGCCAAAGGAAACTTATATCCACAGCACGGAAAAGTATTATTATTATTATTATTATTATTATTATTATTATTATTATTATTATTATTATTAATTATTATTATTAAAATCTGTTAAGGGAACTTTGGTACGGAACAAACCTTGCGAGGAGTTCGATGAAAATGTGTGAACACGCGCTTTCAACCTTTAATTTTTGAACGCCAAGAACACGTCGAGATGTGTGAAAGAGTTTGGCGTTTAAGCGTTTGAAAAGGAGAATGCCCTTAAGAATGTTAGGTTGCGGTATGTTGAAGCATTTATTTGTTCCCACGGCAATACGTTTTTGCTCCTACAGCTAGACGTTCCCACGGACGTGTGTTCACACAGCCATATTTCCCAACGGTTCAATGTTCATACAGGCCTATGGTCCACCGTTTTACATGTTCCCACGACTTATATGTTACCAAGGCTTCCAATTTTCACAAGCGCTTGGTGAACACAGCTGTAGGAAAACAGCTGCAGAAGCATAGAGCTGCTGGAACATAGCGTAGTTTGAGCACGTCAGAACATAGAGCCGTGAGAACGCTCCGGAGCGTTTTTTGAACATGTTAGAACATACAGCTGTGCTGTTGCACCATAGGGCTGTGGGAATGGAGGAGTGACAACAGGAAGGGTTCGCCGTTGTGCAATGCATCAAGGTGATCGATATACGACTTAATAGTAAACGAATTCCACAAAGGTGACACGAGAACTGCAGAGGGGAATTGCATACAGGACAGGAAAATCTGGTAGGGGGGCATTGCGGTCGCAAAACAAGAAGAAGAAGAAGAGAGAGAACGAGAGAGAGAGAGAGAGAGCGAGAGAGAGCGAGAGATATATAAAAAAGAGAGAGGTTGAGACAGAGAGAGGAGGAAATGGAGAAGAAGAAGAAGAAGAAGAAGAAGAAGAAGAAGAAGAAGAAGAAGAAGAAGAAGAAGAAGAAGAAGAAGAAGAAGACAATAAATTAAGTAGCCTAATGTGTTTTAAAGTGTATCGTGTTATATATCTGCATCTGCACAATTACCTTTGTGAACCCTCCAGACTTGTCTTCGGTGTTCAATACAATACAATACAAGGTTATTGCTTTAGGTCCAGCGGACTCTTCCGAGCCAAATCAGGACCACTTCGGTGTTCCTCAGGGGTCAGTTCTAGGCCCCATTCTATTTACCCTTTACACATCTCTTTCTCAGATCATCCAAAATCATGACACTTTCCACCATTTCTACGCAGACGATACACAGCTCAAAAACAGTGACACTTCTCAAAACCTTCCATCTATTCTGATTAAAACTTCTGACTGCTTTGAAAACATTTCTAACTGGATGACGGCCAACAAGCTTCAGCTCAGTGCTAACAAAATTATGCTTACGCGTAGCAAACACGACCTTCTTTCCCTGTAGACACTGTCACTCTTGGCCAAACCATTATTCCTATTTCATATTCTGTCAAAAACCTTGGCGTCATTGTCACGAAGTGAATTGGTAAATATTTATATTTGTGTATATATTACGTGTTTATATAGTAAATACACAAGCGACGGCTGTTGACCTAGGCACATGGCGTATGTATTCGCTTTGCGTTGGTACAATATTTCGAATTTCAGGAATATCTCGGTGATGAGACACGGCTATAAAGACTGTTTAGAGAAAAGAAGGTTAATGTAGGGCCGGGTAGCTTAGTTGATAGAGAGGCTTACTAATAACCGAATGGTACCTGGTTCGAATCCCGGATTGGCCAACGTATGACCATATAATTTTCCCCCTTACCATCAACTGGTTCGCTGGTTCAGAATAATGTGACCAGTAGTCGCCTATACGCTCCGGTATAGTGTGACTATAATCTACAATTACCCCTTTAACAGAAGACTGTCCTCGTATGCATCTGAGAGTGTCCGTGATTGAATGGAATAGAACTAGAATAGGATGTCTTAGTGGAACGAAAGATAGATTGTAAATAAAACGAAGGGTGAATGCTTTTTCGTGTAACCAAAATATTGTGTTACTTATTCTTGTGTAAATACTGTTACTTCTAATTTCACTGGGTGATTCTGAATTCTGTTCATGACAGACACGGTATTTTGAATATTTATAGTTTATGATTTACTTGTTTGAAATATAATATTCATAATTAAATTTCGTAAATGTATAAAATATTTTCATAAATTGATAAATGTAATTGTCAGATCGAGAACGGGATTGCTCCAGAGAAAAAAGAGATTATAATATAATTCAGCTATTTATTATTTTATTACTTTAGGACTTACAGTTTTCTTGAATTCCGTTTTAATTATTATTCTATTACTTTGAGTGAGAAAGAAGAGAACCATAAAATTAGCAAAACGTATATTGATGCTGTGTTTCAACTGTTATGTATTTTATGTCTTGAGTATTTCAAGTTTATCTCTCTGTCTCAACTTGTGTACTTGTATAAGAAAGGCCTTTTGATGAATGCGTGTATACATGAAATTTTAAAGTTTAAAACCGTTTACAAACTAATATCGAGTCTGTAGGAATGTTTGTGTGTGTGTGTGTGTGTGTGTGTGTGGGCGTGTGTGTGTGTGTGTGGGTGTGGGTGGGTGTGAGGGTGCGTGTGTGTGTGTGTGTGTGTGTGTGTAAATATGAGGAAATGTCTTAAATCATTGGAAAAAAATGCTTTAAATGAAAGACCTCAAAAGAAAGAAAGAAAGAAAGAAAGAAAGAAGAAGAAGAAGAAGAAGAAGAAGAAGAAGAAGAAGAAGAAGAAGAAGAAGAAGAAGAAGAAGAAGAAGAAATGGAGAAAAGGAGAAAAGGAATGAAAGAAAAAAAGAAAAAAAGAAGAAGAAAGAAAGAAAAAAAGAAGGAGAAGAAGGAGACGAAGAAGAAGAGAAATGGCGTTTACTTCTACTTGTTATTTTACTCTATAATTTTTCCTTTTTATTCATGCGTTTTACACATACAGTAAGGGGGTGTATTCTGGGTGAGCATTTCGCGTATGTAGATAGCGAAGACGCGAGGAAGGGGGAAAGAAAATGGGGTAGAGGAGGGGAGGGGAGGGGAGAGGAGGGAAACAATGTTGAAAACAAATCAATACGCACAGTTGCAGTTTATAACATGTAATTTTTGTGCAGCAATGCGCTCACAATCGTTTTGCCAGCACTCCAACCACAATTTTTGGGTGTGTTTTTTGCGGAGGGGTGGGAGGTGGGAGGTGGGAGGTGTTTGTGATGTGCGTAGTGAGGCATGTACGTGTGAAGCGGAGAGTGTGTGTGCGTGTGTGTGTGTGGAGAGGGTGGGCGGGGAAAGGGGAGGGAGCCGGGGCGTTGTACATATGTCTGTGCATAATAAGACAGAAGGTTTGCCAACCGCTGTGTCATTCATTGTGTGTGTGTGTGTATGTGTGTGTGTGTGTGTGTGTGTGCGAATGTGTGAAAGTGTGTGTCTGTATCCGTATGTTTCCGTGCGTTCGTATGTAGTTATGATGTGTGTGCCTGCATACGCGCGCCCGAGCTTGTGTGTATGTGTGTGTGCGCCTGTGTGTGTGTTCGTACGTGCGCATTCGTGTTTTGCGTGAGCGTGTTATTTGCAAGACCGCTTATATGCCGTGGAGGTTGACACACTGTAGATTTCTTCAAGAAATTCCCATACATCTTTATTTTGTAAATGTCAAACGCAAAGCCACTATAAAAATAAATTAAAAAAAAGAAAAAGAAGTCGTTTTTGCGAGCATAAAACTCTAGTAGCGATTTTCGCTTACATTTCTTACAAAAAGCAATCCTACGAAAGTAATTTCTTTTACAATGAATTCAGCGTCTATAAGCCATTCTGCGTTATGCGGATTTTCAGATATGAAAAAAACCACGGAAGACTAATGGATTTATGGGTATAGGAATACTGCATACTAGGAAAAAAAATAATCAGGAAAAAAAACCACAGCACGATGTTTTAACATCAGGAGGAGCAATAAAATAACCTCAAAGTAACTGTAACTGCAACTACAACTACAACTGCAACTACAACTGCAACCCAGACAACGTTCCTCCCCAAACCCTCCTCCATCTCATCAATGATGTAAAACAAACATCAAATTAATCGAAGAAAAAAGCAATGTTCTTACTCTGGTTTTCAACGTTAAGGCTAATTCTTAAACTAAAAAGATCACCTTAGCCAATCCCTCAACACAGTTCATAGCTTCAAATATTTAGGAGCCATTGTATCAGACAATGGGTCCCGACAGGAACTCCTCTCCAGGATCGCACAAACAACTGCTGCCCTGACAAGGTTGAAGCCCATTTGGAAAGACAGGACCATCAGTCTACATTCCAAAGTAAGACTGCTGCGCTCCCTTGTCATCTCCATCTTCATATATGCTTGCGAAGCATGGACCCTCGCAGCAGATCTCCAACGCAGAATACAAAGCATGGAGATGAGGTGCTACAGAAGACTTCTGGGCATTTCCTATACCCCACATCACCAACGACGAAGTTCGACAGACCATCACACAAGCCATTGGACAACACGATGACCTGCTCACATTGGTGAAGAAACGGAAACTCCGATGGTATGGCCACGTCACCAGATCATCAGGCCTTGCAAAGACTATTCTGCAAGGCACAGTGCAAGGAGGTAGAAGAAGAGGGAGACCGACAAAGAGGTGGGTGGACAACATTCGAGAATGGACTGGTTTGACACTGAGCGAAGCCATCAGGGCTGCTGAGGACAGAGAAAGATGGAGTATGCTGGTTAAACGATCATCTGTGGTGCCACTACGACCTCCGGGTTACGGGACAGGATAGGA
>CM072511.1:62625017-62662517 GCA_036898135.1 Oncomelania hupensis | reverse complement strand
ATGCATACTGATGGGCACAAAACAGTATCTAATTATTGGCAGTAAATTGAAAAGCAGTGCAGAAGACGAAACAGAGAGCTAAAAGCCAAGGGAGAAACAACGCACCAGATTAAGAGGTATACATGTGTTTCGCTTAAAAAGCTTCTTCGGGAGTTAAAAGCCAACCGAAATCGAAATCCAAATACCACAAGCACAAACTGGAGCACTGAACACAATGGCATAATATATGAGCATTAGAAGAAGTTAAAAAAAAAAACAATAATGGCCTGCCTTAATTGGAAGGTTCGTAGAGGTTCAAAATCTGTTTTTTTCTCATGTTTTCAGATCCCGAACCTAAGTTGCTAAACCTTTAGAAGAACAAAAAAAGGTTCAGGAACCTTGGTTCGGGATCTGTGAACCTCGAAATAAAAAGTGTTTCAACCTCCACGAATCTTCCACACACTTTCCGTTTGAGGCAGGCCACAACACACTTACATTCATCCATTTACTTACGTGTCTATAGTGGGTATATAGAGTAGTGTAGGGATGGAGAAGGAATGGTAATGGTTGGAGGGGGTCGGGTGGGGTCAGGTGGGAAGTGTGGGGTAAGGTATGATGATCAATTTGTTTACCATTTATGAACAAAAATGATGGATGCAGTGTGGGGATGCAGGTTACATTTTGGTGAACGCGTGCATTGCATTAGCAAAATAAAATGTCTGGTGTGAATGATGCTGGTGAACAAAAAGCAGCATCAGCAACAACAACAACAACAACAAAATAGTTAAAGGCAGATTTAGATCAAAATGAAAGTTATAGTTTCAACGTCAGCAGAGTTAAACCTAAACTTTCTCATTGCGAAAACTCTGCCATTTTCATCTCCAGATATCTAAAAGCGGCATTGAGAAAAAATGTTTTGATTTTTAAAAAAAATGGGAAAGAAATTCCTCATTAGTTTATTTTTGGCTGCTATTTTGCCGCAGCGAGACAACTAACCCCAAACAAACAGAAAAAAGAGAGTGTGGATTATATTGGGAAGCAAAACCAGAAACAAAATCCTAGATTATTAGCGGCAGCTATATTTCATTTCCAAACTAGGCCTGGGCAACACAACCATTATGGTGAATGGCAATAAATAATTACCATTGTTTCGTAACAAAAGTTGTCAAGCCCACAGGTTTTGTTCACGGTCGGGCAATTCGGGCAAACAGTCGTTTGGGTGGAAGGCAATAAACCCACAGCATTTCCAACAATTCTGGTATGGCGTTGTTAACCGGTCAAACAGCTTACAGAATTTAGTGCTTACAATGGGATTTAATGAAATTGTGATCATTTTGCAATTAATAGAAAAAATATATTTGGTGGAAAATTGCACATTGTGTTGACACCAAATAGGGTCCTCACCACCACCGCCACCTCATCCACCACTACCACCACCAATTAATGTTAATAATTTTTCTATTTCCTTAACGCATTACCATTACTACCGTCCTTAAGCCCTAATTCTTTAAATTGAACTTCATCCATGAAATTATGCCATGTATGCCCTCATATCTCTTCAACTTACAAGCAAACGGAAATCAAGCCCGTATCGCACAAAATAAAATAAAAAAAACTTACGTTAAAAAAAAAGAAGAAAACATGTCATTTTAATTTTATTTTAAAAGGGATGCCATTAAAGTCGAAAGAATTGTCTATAATTTCAAGCCGTCTAAACAAGCACAATGTTTGCATCCTTAAATATAATGATTACATTGCCTAATTATAATATTAAGTATAATTTATTATAATTATATTCATTAAGTAGATATTTAATCAATCTTCTGTACTCTTTTAAAGTAGACAGTAAAAGCACATATAATAACATACTTGCATGAAGAAACTTCAGGTCTCCTGAAAATTGTATTTAATTTTAAGCACAAATACGAGAAGCGAGTAAATAAAACCTAGTGCCGTGTGCGACAAAACCAAGTAAGTCTACCAAAGTATAGTTTATATTTTGCGTGTCTGGATCTCGCATGCTAAAAGACACCTAACATTCAAAATTGACAATGAAGATGAGCTTCATCGTGTTCTTTATGAGGATATACAAAATAATGGCACTTTTAATTTTTAAAAAGGACTAGTTTAATTTTTTCGCTTCACGGCCAAAGAAGACTCCGTCGTCCTCTGTTCAATATTTGCTGTCTACACGCATTCACCACAATTTTAGACGTAATTATTTTCTTCATTAGAGTCTCTGAAATTCGTTAAATATAGGCCTTAAGGGCAGACACTATCGATTTAGCTCTCTCTTTATTAACTACTTTTTTGTGAGAAAGTAATTAGTTTTTGTGTACTTAGCAGGGCCGCTAGACGACTTTGAAAGTATTCGCCGTTCTGCTTTAAAAACAAACAAACAAAAAAAAAACCACAGGATCGGATGCTTATACGCGTATTTGCTATCACATTGCTTAGTGTTGCTGTCTTCATTATGATTTAAAAGGTGCTCGTCATATAGCATACGATTAGCGAGTGGTGCTAACATGGTTTATTAATTAAGGTATCTCAAATATTACTAACAGGAATGACAGCTAACCTACATTTCAAAATCTAGAACAAAACAGTCTGCAGAATTAACAAAACAACCTAGTCATACGTTAAGAAAATAACAACTTAATTAGACTTTAACTAAACGACAATATGATCAGACGTTATCCCAAACGAACGTCTCGTGTATCTCCGGCCAGTAGAACTATATGTTGTTGTTATTTTATCCTGAAACATAAGCGACCAGACAGAATAAAATATAGCAATCTTTTCGCGAACATCTGCTTTCAGACTCGGCCACAAAATGGACGAGTCTTGCTCGTATAGCCTTTATCCTAACTACCCACAATAATATCTTCCTCGCAAACTCTCCTATATGTATTTTCTACCCCGTTATGGTAGCCTGTTGTTTAAAATAAACAAACTTTCTTTGGATTTTGTTGTTGTTGCTGTTGTAAGATTGGTTTACAGCTCAGCTCACACAGATCCGCACCTAAGCAGTGGAATTCCCGTCCCTCCCATATCCGCAACATACAATCAACACAAGCATTCAAAAAGGCCCTCAAAACCCACCTCTTCAAACTGCATTATTCAGACTGATTTGTATCCTGCTGCCATTCTCTCCTCTTTTGTCTCTGTCTGATCCGTAAGTGTATACACGGCTGTAAATATTTATACTGTTTTTCCTCCTGGGCCTAACCGGGCATATAAATAGCTGTGAATAGGTTTTTGCTATTCTATTTCTGTCTTTTTTGTCATTTGTGTACATAGTTGTAAATAGTCTATTTCTGTCTTTTTTTTGTAATTTGTGTACGTAGTTGTAAATAGTTTGTACCTTTACTGTTCTGTCTTTTGGTGTATTGTAGCAAAAGCGATGTTTTATCGAGTGCATGTATTTAAATGTAATGACTATGTAAAGCGTGGTGAGTCTGGTCATAGGCTGGAGTACCCGCTATATAAAAATCCGTTATTATATTATTATTAGTAGTATTATATTATCTCTAGTTCCTCAGATCAGGTTTTGCACGTTTCAATGTTTTATCTTGCCATCTGTTATCACCATTGACACTCATCTTTATCGCCGGTCAAAAGCCATTATTTTCCCAATTGAATCTTTTCATCAACTCGTCTAAACTTATCTACCATCCTCTCTCTCTCTCTCTCTCTCTCTCTCTCTCTCTCTCTCTCTCTCTCTCTCTCTCTCCATCTCTACCGGTTCTTTTCTTTCCGCTGACTTCCTGTTCTAGACCAGTCGACAGATGGCCCCTGCATAAATAACGAACCTATATTTAACTGGAAAATGCCCCAGTATTAACATTTTAGCAGCGCGGTGAGATGTGCAGAGAACGTGAAATAATAATTGTAATATATGCACGAGAGAGATTATATCAACAAAGACAGAATGATCTGCATGCAAAGCTGTTAAGCATTGTAATATATTAATTTTTGTGATTTTATTGATATTTAACAAGAACAACTGTAGGGTATGTCGGGGCTCCTTATGGGGTAGGTTATGTCTCCCCCGGCCCCCACCCCCCACTTTCCTACTCCCCCTTACCCCCTCCAGAAAACCCCAATTAATTTGTTTTTTTCCCTCTGTTTTTGCACTATTGCTGTTTTATAGACGCCTTCAATTACATATGAGTCCATGTTTATTGCCGCCCTTACTGTGACAGCCTGCAGAAGGGAAAACAGTACACTGTTTTTGTAATGAAAGTAAATTTATGTCGTCTTGGAAAAGCTTGTTGTTTGTATATTTTTATATTTTCTCTCGAAGTTGTGTTCACTGCTGCTAAAGACAATGGCTACAGTGGAATAACATTTTCAGTGGATTCAAAGTGAGAAAGACTCCAGAGTGTTGACTGACAAGATTTTGTACCACAGCCCTTCTCCGGGCAGGTTGGGCAACGCAACCTACCCCGAAAAGATCCCCGCAGAGGTTATGTACAATGTTTATAGCCATTTACCTTTTTTCATCTTTATTTTAGGTTCACTTAAGAACATTCCAATGATTTTCAGTTATTATTTTCTTAAATATTTTACTTCTGCTTAGAAGTGCACTTAAATTATAATTTCTTTGAAAAAGTTGTATAATAAATCAATTTCTCATTTAACGACTGTTCACATATTTAGGTGATATTAGACAAGTAAAATTAAACATTTAAATCACATAAAAATACAATTATATTATAAAAGTGTACCATTAGGAGATCTAGCAACAATTTTCACAACTGTTGTAACATTTGGATGATACAGGACCTCGTCTACAGAATGTCCATTATAAATTATGTTATGTTCATATTCTTCCAATATATGATTTAAAACTGAGCATTCAAATAAAATTTGATAGGTTTGTATGACATTTACATTGAACATCTGCGGAGTATTTAGTATTCAATGCATTCATTCTTAATTTATATATTAACTTAGAACATGGTCTTGAACATGTTAGTATAGTTAGCCTTTAAATGCTACTATCACGGTGAACTGCCATTTGTAGTAATGAACACATTTCATGACTGCACATATTGAAATTAGATATAGTTAAAGAACCTGACGTCATTTGTGCTCTCTCCTTGGCTAATCTTTTACATACTTCATACCTATTAATTCCACAAAATCATCAAACCCAACAGAATTTAACATTTATTTATATGAAAGACATGCAATGTTTCATGTGCTAAATTTCATATTTAAACTCACTTCTTACTTTACAGTCCACTGTTTTCCTGCTTGGAGAGCCGCTTTTGAATCAAAACATACTAGTTTGCCAAATAATTCTAAAGGGAAAATCATAATGCAATTTAAAGCTATTAAAATTGTTTAAAGCTAGGTTCGGTTCAGTTCAAACTTCTAAATTTATCTCTGTTAACTCTAGGTGATATTACACAACAAAATAAACATAAAATAAAATTATAACAATCTACCAACTGATGATATTAAAATAACATGAAAATAATTAACAATGTCTGGATGATATACAATGTCTTCCTTTGATTGTCCGTATTTCTTGGTATTAATACGATGCTTGTCTAATTTTGACATAGTTATTAAGCATTCAAACAAAATGTGTTATACATAATTTTTTCCTGAACATGGACAAGTAACGTTCGAAGAATATTTTGTACATCAAAAATTTATTCTTAATTTAATTACTATCTTTGATACGCTTGTTTGGGCAATTAAGTGCTGCAAATTTGTTAAGGTTATAGGCATTATTCATGAACCTCTCAATTTCAGAAATCATTTCATTATATAACAAACTTAAATTAGCAACATCTATTGCTCGAGGATTATTCCTAACTCCTTCTTTGGTTAATGTATCACATAAATTATGTCATTCCAATAATAAATAAAATAAAGCTCGGCTGTAAAAATTGAAACCCCCTTTCATAAATACTATGACTTTCTTATATTTATTGCAACAATAGTTAAAGCTGATACATTATCTGAAGAATCTAACACTGACCCATCAGAAAAAATGCATAGGATTTTTAATAATTACTTTCAAATGATGTTTTACCTCAGTAACTAATAAACCAGTTTTATCATCTTTTTTTAGTTTGGCTATAACCATTATCAAATTTGCACGTCTGTGCTCCCATGGTAAAATCAATGCTGTCAGTGGAAGAATGTCACACTTTTCATAAAGGTCTTATATATTTCATCTTGTACCTAATTTGGAACAAATAAACATCTTGCCACCAATTTTTAAGTACCTAGTTGACGTTTTTGATTTAATAGTAGCCTAATATTCCAGCATCTGGGTATGTTCTGAATGTGTTTGCACGAACCGAACTGGAACTCCAAATGCAACTTTAATTGAAGAAGGTATGATTGATTTTGGAAATATTTTGCTTTTGTTTAGAATATCATTTGAGAAATTTTCTGTTGGAATTACATGTAGCATTTTCTTTAACTTTTGGAGATTTGTGTTCACTTTAGTTCGTAATTATCATTCAATTGCCAATTTATGTTAAGAATTACCAACGAAATGATTAAAAAAAATTGTTTTGAAAATATATTATTTTTACGTTGAAGTTTAAGTTCATTGAGGCGATATCAAGTATGCTGTTGCATTCTCTGTATTGTTTTGACAATTTTACTTTCGTTCTCAATTATAAATTCATTTACATCCTTTCTTTGCTTCAGTAAATATTTCATTTTAATTTTATAACCATTGCCTTGAACTGAACGGAAAATCACAGCAAATAGGTCCTTTAAATTTCATTATTTTACCAGTCTATGTACACACCCCTGTGATGAATATACAATTATGCTTTTACAATTTTTTCTGACATGTTTTGTTGTGATTATGTTATAGGTAAATCAATATCAAAGTCTATCAGTTCTTTCTTAATTTTAAGTTGTTGTTTTTTAAATTATTTACAATTTTTTTTAATAACTATGATTTAAGAAATTTGTTGATTTGCATCTGTCCTGTTCTCGACATGTGTTGCATTGTATGTAGTCTTGTAGAATTGCTGTCAATGTATATGATGTGTGAGATAATGAATTATTTTTCTTTAATTTATTAATGTTCTATACTTTTTTATTTTTTCATTTGTTTTTATTTTTATTTTGCACTTTTTTTCATATAGTTTTTTATTGGTGGTATATTTTAAAATTTTGTATTTAATTGATTTTTAAATTTTGGGTGGATTGGTTTGGGAGGGAGGGTGAGGGTGAGTTGGGGGGATGTTTAACGTCACTTTGGTGACGACATTAAATTTTGAAGAACTGAAACACACACACACACCCACACACACACACCCACACCCACACCCACACACACACACACTCTACAGCTCTAACAATCGACTCATTCAAGGAAGGGAGGGTCGGGAATGGGTAAGGAGGAATGGGAGAAGGAGGGGATGTAATGGGTAAGGAGGAATGGGAGAGGGAAGGGATGTAATGGGTAAGGAGGAATGGGAGAGGGAGGGGATGTAATGGGTAAGGAGGAATGGGAGAGGGAGGGGATGGAATGGGTAAGGAGGAATGGGAGAGGGAAGGGATGGAATGGGTAAGGAGGGAAGGGAGAGGGAGGGGATGGAATGGGTAAGGAGGGATGGGAGAGGGAAGGGATGTAATGGGTAAGGGAGTGTAGGGGGAGGGAGGGAAAGGGACAATGCAAAAACATTGCTTTCCAATTCCGATGATTTTGCAATGACTTGTATGTCGCATTTAACGCTTAGGTGAACAAAAAGCAGAGGATAACACATTTTAAACAATTGTTTGAAGAAGTGTTCCATTGTTGGAGTGAACACTGTAACTTTTGTTTTTCTTTTTACGGCGGCCTTCTAGCCGTTAGCCGCTCCGACGGCTGCAGACAGTGTTGAAGCTGGGAATTGAAATGCCAGCGTGAAATGTCAAGAAACAAAGAATGTCCATTTTATTTTATTTATATATATATTTTTATATTATTTTTACACTATTTTACATTTTATGTTCAGAATTGAATCCTACCCTTAAATATCAAGATCTAAAGACATCATATTTTTTATTTAACACTTATTCACGTTCGTAATTTTAATCAAACACGTGCAAACAATGTAATAATTGATTTCATTACCGGTTCTTTTTTTTTTTTTTTTTTTTAAATAAGAGGCTCCTCTTGTACATTTAAATTATTAGCGATCGTTTCTTTTTCTGTTGGTCAAATAAGATGGCCAAGTGGTCCATAATATTGCACATCGCGCAAGCTTGCAGCAAATGCGTACGTTAAACGAGCTATCCCAGTGGGTTCGAGCTTAGCTCTATATAGTAAACACTCTCGCACATGCTGGATTTCGGTGGTCGGGAAAACTCGAGAAGTTCAGCCGTACGCTGAATAAATAACCCATACCTCTGTATTCTGCCCTTTATCCATCTTTTGAACTCTTCAACATCCTCTCTAAAGTTAAAGTTAACAATTTCATACGTCTGTCTCTCTCTCTCTCTTTCTGTTCATTTCTGCCTCTCTCCTCCCCCACTCCCCCCCCCCCCATCTTCTCTCTTCTGACTGTTTTACCTCACCCTGTATCTCTATGTGTATTATGCATTTAAAAAAAAATTCTATCCAGTCAAGTCAACCAATATTTATTACCCTCAATAGAGAATTCATACAGCACATTGCATTTCAGCAAATAAATATTTTGAGTTTGTGTGTTAAAAAAACCCAAAACAAACAGATGCAAATAAAAGTACATACAACTACTAAAACTACATTTCCCACGACAGTTCTACATTATGCTTGCAACTAAATTTTCACATTTGCACACACACACACACACACATACACACACGCACACCTTCCCACCCCTCACACACACACAATTCAGTTTCTTCAAGCTCTTTCTCCACAAACACATACATCCACGCAATACAAAAATACAGAACATTTTATTTGACTGAGGAACCACTCATGAATATTCAATAAAAACAACAGACCCTATCTCTGGCCTATTATCACTCGGTCTACCGTTTCTTTGACTTTACCTCCTTTTCTCTGTAATCCTTCAATCTAGGCTCTTAGGTACCCAAGGATCCCCTTTTTTTGTACAAAAGGTTTAAGACCAGAGGTTCAGGATGTGACAACCGCGAAAAAAATGTTCGTGAATCTCCACAAACCTTCCAATTAAGACAGGCCATACCAGTTTTACTCTCCGTGTCTACAGAACACATTATATAAATGTTTATATATTTTACAACCTCGATCTCTTCTCTCCACCCTCTCCATCTGTAACTCTGTAATGAATTGAAAAGAAGTAAAATTCAATCTGCTTCTTCCTGACAGAGACATTTATCACGTTGTGCCCTGAAGGAAGCAACTAGTTTTTGTTTTGTTTTGTATGGAATACACTGCAATCCGCTTTTTGTCCTTCCGTTTAAACTTGGGGCGAAGAACTGATGCTCGAAAAAGCTCATTTTCTTCTGAGTGCATGGAAGACCGTGACAGAATCCTATCCTATCCTATCCTGTCCCATAACCCGAAGGTCGTAGGGGCACCACAGATGATCGTTTAACCAGCATACTCCATCTTTCTCTGTCCTCAGCAGCCCTCATGGCTTCGCTCAGTGTCAAACCAGTCCATTCTCGAATGTTGTCCTCCCACCTCTTTTTCGGTCTCCCCCTTCTTCTACCTCCTTGCACTGTGCCTTGCAGAATGGTCTTTGCAAGGCCTGATGATCTGGTGACGTGGCCATACCATCGGAGTTTCCGTTTCTTCACCACTGTGAGCAGGTCATCGTGTTGTCCAATGGCTTGTGTGATGGTCTGTCGGATTTCGTCGTTGGTGATGTGTTGGGTATAGGAAATGCACAGAAGTCTTCTGTAGCACCTCATCTCCATGCTTTGTATTCTTCGTTGGAGATCTGCTGTGAGGGTCCATGCTTCGCAAGCATATAGGAAGATGGAGATGACCAGAGAGTGCAGCAGTCTTACTTTGGAATGTAGACTGATGGTTCTGTCTTTCCAAATGGGCTTCAACCTTGTCAGGGCAGCAGTTGTTTGTGCGATCCTGGAGAGGACTTCCTGTCGAGACCCATTGTCTGACACAATGGCTCCTAAATATTTGAAGCTGTGCACTGTGTTGAGGGATTGGCCTTGTACTTTGATGTCCGTGTTGATGCCATTGGTGTTGTTGGTCATCATTTTGGTCTTCTCTGCACTTATTTCCATTCCATAAGCTCTGGAGGTGGTGTCAAGCCTCTGTACAAGCTGTTCAAGTTCTTGTTCCTCTCCAGCCAATCCATCAATATCATCCGCAAAACGAATATTGGAGATTGCTCTGCCCCCTATGCTGACTGTGCCTTCGTGATCTGCAAGAGCATCTGACATGATGCGCTCTAGGAAGATGTTGAAGAGTGTTGGAGAGAGTAGGCATCCTTGACGCACACCGATTGTTGTTCTGAACCAGTTCCCGATGACGCTGTTATGGAGGACTGCACTGGTAGCCTTGTCATACAGGCTTTTGATGACTTCTATAATTTTAGGGCTGATGTTGTACACTTTCATGGTTGCCCATAGAGCTGCATGCCAGACTCGGTCAAATGCCTTCTTGAAGTCTATGAACACATGATATAGATGTTGTTGGTGCTGTAGGTATTTCTCACAGATTATTCTGAGGTTGAAAATCTGTTCAGTGGTACTTCGCCCTGCCATGAATCCTGCTTGTTCTTCAGCTATGATTTGTTCAGCTTGTGGTTTCAACCTGTTGAGTATTATTTTCAGGAGGACCTTGCTGGGATGGCTGATGAGGCTGATGGTGCGGTAATTTTCACATTCCTGAAGGTTACCTTTTTTGGGAAGAGTGATGACAAGCGACTGGGTCCATGGTGTAGGCCATTCCCCACTCTGCCAGATCTTGTTACAGATAATGGTGAGAGCATCAGTCATCGCTTCTCCTCCTGCTTGTAGCAGTTCCGCTGGTATGTTGTCCACTCCCGCTGACTTCCCTTTCTTCAGCGATTGCACTGCTGCCTCAACTTCTTCCCGGAGAATTGGGAGGATTTCTTCTTCTTCTCTGCTCTCGGGACATGCTAGAACTGATGGGTCTCCATTTGGTGTTTGGTTGTAAAGGTCAGAGCAGTACTCTGTCCATCTGTCCAAGACTTCTTGTTCTTCTGTAAGGCAAATGCCAGACTTGCTTTGGATAGTGGAGACTTTGGGCTGTTTAACACTTGTCAGCCGCTTCACAGTCTGGTAGGCCTTCTTGCTGTTGTTCTTGTTCAGATTGTTCTCTATTTCCTGGCATTGATCTTCTATCCAGTTCTCCTTTGCTGTCTCATGCCTTTTCGGATGTCATTGTTGATTTTTCGGTAGACATCAGCTCCCTGTGAGGTGTTCTTTTTCTTTTTTAACTCTCTTCGTTTATCACACAGATCCAAAAGTTCAGGTGTGATCCACGGCTTCTTCTTTGGTCGGTGCTTGCCAAGGATCTCAGTGGCGGCATCTGTTACAGCTGAGTTGAAGGTATTGGTCATGGTGTTGACATCTACTTCGCCTGCCCCCAAAATAAGCAGTGGTGCAAATTTCCCTCCAATTGTGGCCTGAAATATTTTTGCCACCTCCGGGTCTTGCAGTTTGTCCAGGTCGAACTTCAGCCTAGTGCACTTTGCTGTATTTACTCTCTTCAAATGGAGCCGGAAAGACATCATCACGAGATCGTGGTCACTTCCAATGTCTGCTCCTGGAAAAGTGCGTGTCCTGCCAATGTTGATGCTTGATCTGAAGCGTTTCTTGACCATGATGTAGTCGATCTGGTTGTGATGTTCCCCGCCGGGACTGTGCCATGTCCATCGTCTGGATTTTTTGTGGAGACCAAGCGTGTTTGCCAGTACCAGATTGTTGTATCTGGCAAACTCCAATAGCCTCAGACCCCTGTCATTTGTCTCGTTGTTGCAGTGGGGTCCGCATGTGTCTCCCCAGTTGTGGTGCGCATCTTGGCCAACCTTGGCATTCCAGTCGCCTTGCACTATGACTATGTCCTTCTTCGGCACTTGGTCAAGGACCGCCTGTATATTTTCATAAAAATCCTCCACTTCGCTGTCTTCATAGTCTGATGTTGGGGCATAGGCCTGGATGATGGTAATGTTGAAAGGGGTTGCTCTCAGACGGATGGTAATGAGTCTACTGGAGACTGGGCGGCAACCCGTGACAGTGGCTAGAATGTTCTTGTGGACCAAGAATCCAACGCCGTGTTCGTGCCTGTCATCTCTACCGCTGAAATAGAGCTTGTGGCCTTTGTCAGTCGTTGTTTCACCTAGGCCTTTCCAGCGCAGTTCGCTGATACCTAGAACGTTCCATCGATAGTGGTCCAGCTCATGGGCCAGTTCTTCTAATTTTCCTTCCGCAGTTAGGGTCCTGACATTCCAGGTTCCTATGACGATGTTGTTTCTCGTGCGGATCTTGCTAATTTGTCCATCAGTAGCATACTTTTCACCTCCGTCCTGGTGGCCAACGGAAGGCGCGGTCCTTGTTCCGGGCGACGACCGATCCGGCATGGAATTAGTGGATAGCCTCATCATGTGTTGTGTCTTGGGCAAATAAGACCTGGCAGGGCCCAATCCTCTCCAGGCTGTTGGCCACAGCCGAAATCCACGAATACAGTGTGGCTCGCCTTGGCCCTGAGCACGTGGTCGTTGAACCTGTAGTAACGTGAGGTTCCTCCGCCCTGGCCGGTGACTTCTGTGTAGAAGACTTTCGCCCAGTGATGCCGTGCTAACATCACCCCTGTTAGTTGCCTCTTACGACACGCCGGGAAACGTTGGGTCTATTCTATTTGCCCGAACCCACAGAGCAGAATAAAAGCATTTAATGCAAAACACAGTTCTACAGGTTGCTTATTTTTTAATTTATGATCAATTCAGTTTTAATTCAATTCTTTAATTTTACGCCTGTTGGCTTCAAAGAAATATCAGACAATTAAACATTTTTTAAATACATCAATAACATACAAACAAAAAACCAGAATAAATAAAAATCATAAAAATTTTAATTTCAAATGTCAGGTGAGTGTTCTTGAATTGTGAGTTCCAGACAAAGCAAGTCATCAACCCACAGAAAGACAAAAGGTCATCAAGACATTGTCACCACACTGCAGCTTTGAAATCCATCTACGTAGTAAAATACTTTATTAACTTCTATATGCGGCGCGCGTAATGAAGATGCAATAGTTTTAATTCATTAAAAAAACATTTGAGAGGAAAAGAACACTATTCCACTATCACATCCCATTGGCACACTCGTTTACCTAGTACGAAATGATATACAATAACAGGATATACATGGCCGTAAATAGATGAGAGGATAATAAATATAATGCCACGTTTGCGATCATTGTTTTATTGTTCGTTTTTGTTGCAGCTGAATTTATATTCTTTTCGCTGATTTTGCCATTTGTTTGTCGTCGTCTTCTGCGTCGTTGTTGCTGTTGTTTTGGATGCTGCTGTTGCCGCCCTCTCTCGTGGTAATTAAATCAACTTGCTTTTGCCCCGGTCGTTGCTGCTGTTGTAGGTACTGTTGATTTCTATTTGTGAATACACGGAGAGGGATGCAATGATCCTGCGAGAGAAGAACAAATGGCACGTAGAGATGAATCTCTTTGTAATCTGTCTGGGGACAGATGCAGGCCTAGCTATGAAATATGCCCGTCTTTACATGCCAAAGACTTCACAACTCGTTCTTTTTCCGCTTAATTTGTAACTCAAAAACCTTTCTATACTAAGGATGTCTGATACGATTACTGGTTTTTGATTTAGAAATAATATAACTTGACTGAAAACAAAGAACACAAACAAACGATTTATAGAACAGAACGATAAATAGGAGATTATTATAAACTGTCGCGCCACTTTCTAATTGTCTGCCTGGGTGTGCGGAGATTACGAAGGACGAAGTAGCGAAATTCTGTTAACTTCAGTTCATTTTATTTTGTTTTAATGCTTTGTTTCATTGAGATGAAAAGTAAATAACAGTCTCATCAAAATAGACACAGAGATTAAAGAAGAAGCAGATGGAATTATGAGGAGGAGGAGGAGGAGAAGAAGAAGAAGAAGAAGAAGAAGAAGAAGAAGAAGAAGAAGGCGCTTGGAGAGTTCCGTTAAAAAAACTCTCTCCCCTGCACACACACATACAAACACACTCACACACACACAGGCAAGGTTACGCAGTAGTATCATGACTTTCCCGAAACGCCACCTACGTTGTGCTGACAATGGGTCATATTTCGTCCCCAATTTTAAGTACTTTGCAGTGTTCGAACCCTAACCCTAACCCTAACCCAGCACTAACCCTAACGGATCATTGCTCTGACGTCAAAACAAGTAGGCATGTCAATACAAGTTATGTAGATGTTCGCTGATTTGTCCAGATAATATTGTGTAAACAAGGACACAAACACACACACAGACACACACACACACACACTCATACACACACAAATGAGTTGACTCGCCGAAAAAACAGAGGCTGCAAACCGAATGACAAACAAGCAATATAAAGTACAATCCTTCAGGCGACGCAATTCTGTAAAAGGAAAGAAAAAAGTTTATTTTTTAAAAAGTTATTTCGCCAAAGATATTTAGGACCGAAGTGATGATGAAACCCCCTACGGATGTAATCTTTGTGAGACGCTACCCTCCAAGGGATGGGCAAGAGTAGGTCAAGTAGAATGTAAAACGTCTGCCAGCGCGCAGCGCCAGAAGCAACAGCAGATGTTGTCAATCATAATTTTGCAACACACACACACACACACACACACGCACCCCCCCACACACACACACCCACACACCTCCCGCCCCCACACACACACCCTCTTCATGGAATAGAGGGGCCTGAGAATATCAAGCAAGTATGAAGTTAACTGTATGTTCCACTGGTAAACACGATATGCGATCCCTTTCTCTGACTTTCAGTAATTAGTATATTGCCAAAAGATAGGAGACGTTCCGATGCCTTCTTTAATCATTTCGTTTCAGGTCTGTACACATTGTTATTTTAGACACACACACAAATAATTCATTAAAAAATAAAATAAATAAAAACAACAACAAAATATAAACAACAAACAACAATAAAATATATAACAATTATTAACAAGATAACAATCCAAACATAGGGATACTATCAGCCACAGTATGCAACCACTTTCTCACTTACTTCAACACAGGCTACATAAAGAATGCGCACATGTCAAATCGAATTCATGCATACCGGATTCAGTTCAGATGAAAAAGAATGTTCGAGACTGGCTTCCTTTATAAAACAAAAGCTCGAGCGGGCTATTTATTCTGTCCAGCTCCATCAACCAATTAGCATCCTGCTGCAGTAAGCCTAGAAGATACTCGAGTGGAACGCATGTTACGGACTGGCTTCTCATAACAAGTCAAGATCGGACTATTTTATTCTGCCATGCACCATCGCTCTATTAAAGGGCAATTATATGATGAAATAATACTTCAAATGTTTTCCTCTTAATTCAACGTGTGTGCCACATGTGTGTATTCAGTGTGAGGAGGTGGGGAAGGGGGAGAGAGAGAGAGGGAGAGAAAGAGAGAGAGATTGGAAATAAATGTGCTGAAAATGCACATGGGAATAACCCAACCGCCACAAGTTCTCGTGCTCCGACCTCATAACGTGTTATCCAGTCTGTCCATCGCAGAAATCTTAAACCAACATGGTCATCCTTCCCCACCGCTTGTGTCTATTATTCCCTCCCGATTTCACGAGGTTTATACGGTAACCAAATAACCCAGCCGCCTCCCTAAGGAAAAAAGCCAGTTTTTTTGTCGAGGGATGTTACAAACTCTGACGTGATTGGCCAATTCCTGCTTCCGCCCGCGACAAACGAGGCAGCGGTTGGTTGATGTCTGCTGATAAAAATGACAGAGCAATTCTGTCCAATGCAGCGTGAAACAAAGGTCGAAAAAACCAAGAGTTGTAGGCTGGTAGGTTAAGAAAAAAATTCTACGAGGAATTATAAAGAGAGTATGCGATACATATTGCATCTAACAAATCCATAATTTAGATTTCGATAGTTTGACAGCGTCCGGTCCTGACTGGCTGGACAGAACAACAGCAACACGCGAAATTGTATGGTATGATTGGACTTAATCAAGAATGTATATGACAGTCATCAAAGTCGAGTTAAAACATAATACTCTTGATAGTTTAGAACTCGAGAAGTTTATGATTCATTTATAGATCTGTAGACTCGCAGATCGACGTAAGAGATGTTCTAGCAAGAAACACGGAATTGCGTGTTTTTCCGGCTTGTAGATAGGGAAATGTGGATCTCATTTCGCAACACGATTTAGAAGGGAAAGAGGATACAACTTGTAGCGCCCTCTCGTGTCGATAGTCCATTGTTGAAGGAAGACAACTGACAAGTTGTATCCGATTTATTTCCCCCTGATGAGAGTTATGTATCGAGCGTGCTTGTCTCTTGTCGTCGACTTCCTGTTTCGATGACAACGGAAACCGCACACAACACTGCTAATAGATCTACTTCTGTTAAGCTCCCGGATCAAACAGGATTGTTGAAGGAGTGGCCTCTGAAAAACGTCTAGCAAAACCAGGGAGGGACCAACCTTAAACCATTATTAACAGATCAGAAAGCAAAAGGGTAAACTATGAGTTCTATCGGAAACATAAGTTTTGAGGTGAGCGTTAGGTTAACAAAAGCTTTAATTGATTCTTCAGTAGCTCGAGGTTTGATTAGATTTTTGTTGAAGTTGTTGTTTTTGTTTTGTGTGTGTGTGTGTGTGTGTGTGTGTGTGTTTGTGTGTTTGAGGTGGGAAGGGGTTAGGGAGTTGTGTGTGTGTGTGTGTGTGTGTGTGTGAGATAGAGAGAGATAGAGAGAAGTGTGTGTGTGTGCGTGTGTATGCGTGTGCGTGCGTCTTATAGTTTTGATGACGATGACGTTACAAAAAAAAACATCAGCCAGGACAAGTAATATTCTTTCAATCTATTTACTGCAATTGCTTTGCTGTTAACAAGATTCTTCTGTTCCTTCTAATCCACTCCACTCTAACGTCAACTTACGTACGTAGTACAGTTTTTCTGGACTCGGCCTCTGTTTTGTTAACTTTGAGTGGTATTAAGGCTAGGCTATATTACAACAGTCTCGCACGGTCTTCTGCAGCCTACTAAAGCTGACATTGAGAAATCGTAATGATTAAAAGAAGAGAAGCTAAGCTGATGTCCCTAGCACTGGGCAGTATGGACATTGGGAAACGTACCAATTATTATTCACTGGACTTGCTCGGAACTACACTTCCTCATAAAAGGCTGAGCAAGTGGTCGACAATTATTCTTTCCTTAAAGGGACCCACTGTGACCGCGCTCCCTCGACAGATCCTTTTAACATTCACAGTGAGTGTTGCCCCACTGAAAAATAAGCGTACAACAAAAAATAACTCTTTGGAAAGTATAACTTTTTTTTTTAAATTCCGTTGTTTTGGTGCCTATTAATAGCAACAGCCATTGGGTAGCCAGCCAACATTCTAGAGCTAACAACAGCAGCTACCGTAAGAGAAATAACCCCTAAAAACCATTGCTAGTAAGGTTTTCGTTTCACGTTGATATAATGGACACTACCCTACTCCAGACACCCAAAATGCACAAGCCAAGCCGCATAGTTCACTCAAAATCAGGGTCACAGGTCACATGTTAAAAACAGGGGAAATAACTTCCTTGTCAGAACCGAAATTGAAAATTAAATTTTAGCGGTTGGTTTAAGCAACGAAAGCCCATTTTATTACTTTATCATAGTTTATTGTAAAAAAAAAACAATGCGAATTTTATGGTTAAACCCGTTTTTGCTCAAATGTAAACAAAGCCTTTGAATTGGGACCTTTTAAGAATATCACTTTAATGAGAAAAGCGTTCTTCTTTCCATTTATTATATGCTATTAATAAGAAACAAATAGGTATATGTATATTAAACCAAAAGAATGGTTATTTGGACAAAAACAAGACAAAGCAACACTATGCAAATTTTTTTAGCTATTGCGCTCTTCGTCAGAGAACAAAACAATTTGTTGTGTTATGTTTTGTCCGCCGGACGCAGAATGCAAGGTAAAGCCCATATGGACGATGGTAGCATGCAAGGCAAACAACTAGAAAGGAAGATAAAGAAAATAAGTAAAGCCGCATTTTACAAACATTTGACATATATGATAAAGAAGAGTCTTCAACAATAAGACTAGATCAATAAAATCCACTGTATAGTTACAATAAGCCGAATAGGCCAGACAAATAATGAGTCTTCCGGTTAGTATTGACGGGAATTCGGCCAATGCGGATCACATTATTGTCTTCCGTTTGAACTGTCTTTCTGTTGTTGTAGAAAACGGTCAGTTTAAGCTCTCGTCGTAATAATGTACCTGATTTAGCGTTAGTAACCATCGGTTACCAAAATATAATGAAGATATCATCTCCATTAATTCTCAGATTTAAAGCACACTTTGTCATACTGTCCCCTAATGGCAGTCTTCACACTTCACCAAATCATTATTTTTTGTTCTATTACCGACAGAAAATTAAGAAAGATGCAGGTCTTAAGTGTTCACTTTTTAAAAGGAAGAAATCATCTACTCTAAACACAGCACCGTAATATGATTTCAGGCATACTGTGTATCGTGAATTTAATAATCAACATCAATCATACATATAACGCAGACTTAGGTTTTATATGATCGTGACAAAGAGGACCCCACATTCCGCTTATAAACAAAATCACCCGCTCTACAAAATTCCATGTTCTTAAAAGGTCAATTCTTTGTCTAAGCTCTCTTTGTCATCCTGTACCAGTTTTAAGCAAACATCAGCCATCATTCTAACCTAGCCATTATTCTGCGTAGGTCTACCATCGCGACAGCTAACTAACAAAGAGGATCCCAATGGGTCTCTATCATTCAGTGAAGAAATGAGTTCCATTAATTATCAGACGCGCAATTCCAAGCTCTCTTTGCCACATTTATCAGATTTAAGTACTCATCATGGGTCATCTTAACTTCTTCGAACCATTAGTCATATCTGATGGTACAGTAAGGATAATAGCGTCAGTAAAGTTACAATGGTTGCCCTAATTTGATTTTTTTAATGAAGAAGTAGCTATCTGTCCCTTAGAAAATTATTTTAGTTTAAGCTTTGTCTTAACTGAAAATTGATTTACCTAACCAACAACAGCCATCATACTATAGCCATTACTCTTTCGACTATACAGACAGTAAACTAACAAAAGGGGTCCCCCTAATCCCTTCTCAGACACAGTCCATCACAATAGTACTGACACGAGAGGGTCACTTCATCTTCATAAGAAACTAAATAAGCCCGATGTGTGAGGAAGTTTCAATCTTCAAAGGTGAGTAGGGAATTTACTCGATTTTGGTTCACCCTCATCCTCAACCCCAATCCCCTCATCTTGTGCTTCTTATAAACTATTCTATTCGAGACATAATTATTCAGCCATTCATGGATTATTCTTCAACTATTTGGGATAATGCTATTGACAACGTCATGAAGCCATTAGTTAGGATTCATGAACGTGCAATTAAAATGGTTACTCTTAAAAACAAAATCTCTTCGAGTGATTACGAACATACTACCTCTTGCCAACAGATTAAAATTTAATAAAGAAATTTTCAGGTACAAGATTCTTTCTGGTTATGCAACCCCTTGTATTTCTTCTCTTTTAATAGTACAACTGCCAGATTTTCAAACAAACTATCCCATTTCCAAGAATTTATCTGTTTAAAACCAGTCTGTCATAACCGAGTTTCTCTTTTTGGAATAACTTTCCAGAAGTTCTCCCGCAGTGCAGTAACTAAATACACATCCTTTAGAAAACATCTTTTACAGCACATTAAAAACTAGTTTTAAGATACTTAGTTAAATTTCTGCATTAAAACCATTCATTAGATTGTTTTAAAATACGCACGCATGTGTGTGTGTGTGTTTGTGTGTGTGTTTGTGCGTGCGTGCGTATGTATGTTGACCTGTGTGTATTTTTGTGTGCACAGATCTTACTTGTATTGTTATAATCATTATGATGTTATTGTTATACAGTTATTTTGTTAATCTAATTGTTTTTGTTACAAGCCGCTAGGGCAAGGTGTAAAAAAGCACATCCGGTGCTTACTCCTTTACCCTGGTTAAATACAATTGTTATCTTATCTTATCTTGTATTTCTTGCACTTTTTGCGCTTCTTCTTCTTGCGCTTCTTCATCATCATCATCATCATTATCATCATCATCATCATCATCATCATCATCATCATCATCATCATCATCATCATCATCATCATCATCATCATCTTCTTCTTCTTCTTCTTCTTCGTCTTCTTCTTCTTCTTCTTCTTCTTCTTCTTCTTCTTCTTCTTCTTCTTCTTCTTCTTCTTCTGTTGTTTTTAATAGAATTTGAATATTTTATATAAAAAAAAAACACTGTCAAAGACATCTACATTAAAATGAAAATTGTATTGGCGTTTACAACATTGAGGAATGGACTGGACAGAGAAGTCAGTTGTTAAGACCAGAGCCTGGCAAACACGCGCTCACGAAGATAGAATGGAATCAGAATCAGAATGCCTTTAGTCCCTATACAATACAAAGAAGTTTGGACATTGATTGGTGTACACATCATCAAGACAAGCCAGGGTAGGGAAATGCAAGCATGACAAAGCATGCCTGGGCCGATCGTGGAAAGGTCATTGAACGGTGGAAAGGCCATTGAACGGTGGTCATCTGCATGGTTTGCAGCATCTCTCAGGTCATTATAGTGACATGAGCACTTCCTGTCTTTCCCGCCACAATCGCGACCCACGGTCGCAGTATACAGACATTATTTGATCATTTGGTTATTTGACATTAGTTTCATTTAAACCCAACGACTCTAAAGAAAATAGAGAATTGAAAGGTAATCCGCAGCGGTCTAGTCAAGTGAAGTAGGCGGCTTCTTATGTGAAACAAAGGATAACGTCTTCTTTTCTTGTTCGTAATGCATGATTGGCGAATGGTTGCTCTGTTAGAGGTGTTGCGGCGATATGTTTTGTGTGTGCTGAATTAACGAAATTATGTGCGAATCCACGCTATGGCGTATTGTTAACATAACTGTCTCATGTCAAGATCTTATTCCCATATACGAAATTACGTTGCAATAAAACCTTTTTAAAGGCGGGGTAAAAAGTGGGAGGGAAACTTTTTCCTCAATGCCTAACACTGTTTTCACAACTAGACAGTGTGGCTTTCAACCGACGCGACAAAGAGTTGTCGTTCGTGGCGACTCATCAGTATGAAAATGAAGCAGAATGGCGTTCCTTACACTTGTGGGAGACACTGGCCCTCCAGGGACTGGTGGGGAAAAATGAGGCAGCCCCGAGTATGATCAGGACCGGTGTGATTAGTTTAATACTGTCGTTAACATAGGCAGCCCCTTCTGACAACCGAACACCTCACCTCACCACACCTCACCATGCTGCACAGGGTCTAGCAGCACCTCACTAACCCAAGGGGATTGCGGATGGGCGGTTCATACAATATGAAATGCAGAGACATTCTTGTACGATACACTCATGATACTTTCGGCTTTCAGAAGTTATAATCTGATAAAGAAATAGGATTGCTTCTGACACTGGTAAGGATGAGATCGTCAAGGATATTTGCAATGTAGTATAATACAGTACAGTGTATCTTTTATGTCTTGAAAACCTGTGCAAAGGTTTCACGGTTTCCAACCAAAACAAAAACAAAAAAGCCTGCAAATTATTATATATTTATCCTATCCTATCCTATCCTATCCTATCCCATAGCTCAGATGATCGTTTAACCAGCATGCTCCATATTTCCCTGTCCTCAGCAACCCTGATTGTTTCGCTCAGTGTCAAACCAGTCCATTCTCGAATGTTGTCCTCTCACCTCTTTTTCGGTCTCCCTCTTCTTCTGTCTCCCCCTTCTTCTACCTCCTTGCACTGTGCCTTGCAGGATGGTCTTTGCAAGACCTGATGATCTGGTGACGTGGCCATACCATTATATATTTAATAACTGGTAAATGAACTTCACCAGGAACAGTTCTCTTGCCAATTGGATATGACCACTCCCCCCCCCCCCCTACTTCCCCACATGCACACACACACAAAGCTTCTGTGAAAAATCCAGCTAATATTCTACGATCAATCTCTAGGCAAGAAGGCTGGTTGAAGAAATTGCAGAAGTCAACTGACCAATTGGTTTTTCGTGTAACGTGAATCACTGCAGCTACTAGCCAGCATGCAGCACTTTTCGCTCAAGGAAATTACTTATTCAATGTGCTTGATGAACAGTCTAATATTATCGCGCCACTGATTGATTATGTATTATTAATAGCTGCCAATTTGATCAACGTTGATCAAAGACATTCTGTGGGGTGTTGAGGATGGGAACAGAGATGAGGAGGGTGGAATGCGAAGAGGTTGGAAATCACGGTCCTTTGGGAACTGATAAGGAAACTTACGCAGCGGCAAGGTACAGTTTTTGTTGTTGTTAAATCTGCTGGAACATTTTTTCAGAAAATGTACAGGATGACTTTTCCCACACCCGACTTGTTAACACTGATGCGAAGTCTTTCATATGTCGTATCAGGGGTACCCTATCTCTCCTTAAGGGCAGTGTTATTAAAGCGCATCATCCGTTCTCACCCCATGTCCATGCATAGCACCCTTAATGCCCGTTGCGAGATTGTATTTAAGCACTCTGTATAGATGGGACGCCACTGAATACTTGTTAAAACATTTTTGTTTTGTACTGTGCGGCAGCATTGTAAAGGCAGAAGGTTGTTCAAGGTTGTTAGGGCATATGTTTCTGATTTGAGACTAAAGCATCGTTCAGCTCGGTTCCTAGCTTGGATAGGACTCCTCAATGGCAAAAAACATGAAAAAGCGCACAACATTCAAGTCCACCCAGCTGTAGATAGGTACCTAGCCATGGATGGGTACCAAGTTTGAGTGGTAGAAAACATGCCTCTGAAGATATGGGGGTGAGGTGGACCTTTAATGACTCTTTCCCGTGAGAGCAAAATGTAACGGGAAAACGTCTTTTGCTGGGCCTTGAGAAGCTCTCTGAGCTTATAAGCAGACTATAAAAAAACCCGGATTGTTACCTTTTATTCTCGTCTATGCTATGCTACTTCCTATTAGTATCACGTATGTCTATTCTCGTTCCATGTAAGTTTGAACAAATCCCCTTTGTATCCGCAACAGAAATCGGTGGCCTGCACAGGGAAGATTGCCCAGATAGGCTAAACATTATTTTTGTCCATAATACAAAATTCGGTTGGGGGTTAAAGCCCAAAAAACCCATACAACCTTGACACCATAATAATGGGGAAAAAACTAACAAAACATTGGTTCTCAAACAACCTTGAATCCTTGATATCATAATAATGGAAAATACTGCCGACGCTGGTTTTTTTATTTACAATTTTTTTGTTGTTGTTTTGACTGTTTCTGCCCAAAGGGCCCGCTTACGGCCGCATAATGTACTGCCTTTATGTGTACATAACCCTGCATAATGCACACGTTTGCAAATATTATTCTGCATCAGAGTTCGCTGCTCAGCCGTAGGCTATGTATTCATAGGGCGGGAAAACGCATTTAATTGAAGCTCGGTTAGGGTCCGAATACGATTGTTAAAGGGTACAAAGCAAAGAAACACTCACAGTGAGACATATCCCAACACTGCGAGCGTCTCAGTAAGCTGCCGCATTTTGGCGTTATTCCAACATATGGACACACCACTTTAGGCTAGGCACATAATTATGATGCTGTTGCAATCGATCTGAGATCGTAGTGCAAAAACGTAAATATTTATTTATTTATTTATTTATTTATTTATTTATGTATTTATTTATTTTTTATTTATTATTACTTTTAATAAAAGACGGACATGCCGTTTCGTTGAAGTGGCAATTACGCAAAGCATTGAGTCACCTCCGTTCAAGGCATATGCAATCTTCTATTACACGATTGCAGGCATGCAGTCAATAAGCTGAATAGAGGCGAACATCGATAAATCAACCTTTTTGATATTTAGGTGCGAGGGCTAGTGGTGTGTGCTTGTGTATATAGCCATCCATATTTCATGAGTCTGGAGTCCAGGGCTGCTCGCCGGATCCTGGGTAGTTGAGGGTGCTTGGCACACTGTCACGCAAACACTTGTCACGTGGCTATCAGTTTTCCGCAGTCAATTGCGTCTATTACACTATGCATTAGTTTCTTCTTCTTCTTCTTCTTCTTCTTCTTCTTCTTCTTCTTCTTCTTCTTCTTCTTCTTCTTCTTCATCAGCTTCTCTATACAATCATTTGATCTCATCTAGCGCTACTACGATATCTTCTTTTTCCTCCATAGTCATTTAGCTTCATGCACATCGCCCAATCAGTTAGCACTGTACACGATTGTACAAAGTTTCATCACTGTCCGTTCCCCCTGAATTAATATAAGCTTCATGCTGTAATCAAACATGAATGTTTGTGACGAGGCTTTAAATGCTGCTCTTGGCCAAGCGTGAGACTTGTATCATCCCATGCAGCCAGCCAGCACCCATGAAGCTCTCTCCTCTTCCGTGGAATGACTTATTCATGCGCTTGATTGGTCATCTAATGATATCCCATCACTGATTGGCCATCTATTTATAGCTGGGCAAACAAGTAACTGTTATTGATAGGCTGATGCTGCCTGCGACAAAGGCAATTAATTATTGGGTTGTCTACCTTGTGTGTAAACAATACGTTGTTGGTACTCAACGGGATCTGGGCTTTGGCAATCATTCTGCCTCGCTGAGTGCTCTTTCTCTGCCCATCCAGCTACAATAATGGTAAACAATGTGAGTTCATGGGTGTTATTGCTGCCAAATCGTCCGTCGGCAACGAGATACCGATTGTTCTTTCATAGTATTTACACACATGAACACAAAACCAGGGACGTGCTTGGTATGAGTTGAGAGAATATAAAAAAAAGTTAATGCATACCGGAGTTAAAGAGCCTTACGCCTTTAGAACGCTCGCACTCATTTCATGTTCCTCACGAGTCGATGTCCTATCCGAGAGCTACTTCGAGCTCTAAGAATCAGATTGATTCGTAGTATACTCATCATGTTAAAGATTGTTTTGATATTTTTTTTAACCAGCATTTTTCTACTCGACCAGAATGTTGATCATATGGATGATAATTTGTTTTTGTATGTTCGCCTTTCCCTTGAGAAGTTATCGGATGTCATCTGCAGGGCAGAAAGCACGTGTTCGCAGATGACTGGTAAGACCGATCCGAGCCCTGATATGTCTCTCGCCTAGTGGGCAGATCAGATGAGCTGGGTTGCTCCCTGCCATGTAGCTGTTGCTTGCTCATGTTTTGGATGAACAATACAAATGAATATTCACAGTATGTGCTTCGATAGTTCTAGTGGTTTGGACGCGGCACGCTATCGGGACTAACATTGCATTTAGTTAGATTTTTTTTTCTATGGTGCCAGATCGTAGACCATGTAGGCTAGATCAACAAGACAAGGAAGTGTCAATACCTTTACCTCCGTTAACTGCCTCGATAATTATGACTAGTGCTTTTGGACACGCTATCGGGCTAATATTAAATCTAGTTAGATTTTTAAAAAAAAATCTCTAGATCAAGAACGTAGGCCATTAGATGCGAGTCGACGAATCTAAATAATCAGCTGATGAGAGGTATGCAATTTACACTTGCTGTAGGTGGCATCATTCGAACCAGAACACGCCTGAACATACAGCTATTTAGATTTAGCTTTGAAGTCCTTGGTTTGTATTTTAAAAAGATTTGTAAGACAACAAGACGAGACACAGAGAGAGAGAGAGAGAGAGAGAGAGAGAGAGAGAGAGAGAGAGAGAGAGAGAGAGAGAGAGAGAGAGCTAAAAGCCACGGGAGATAAAATACCATATTGAAAGATTCTCTACACGCATTTCGCTAAAAAGCTTCGTCAGAGGTTAAAAGCCAACTGAAATCTATTAATGAATATATTGAAATACCGTTCCTTTACATCAGCGTTTGGATTTTTCATGTTGAAATCTTACTGTCTGATATACAGAATTGTAGAAAATGGCGCGGTGGGAAGGTGGGTAGGGTATGTCCAAAATAAGCGTGGGGGAAAAAACCCACAAGGGGTTAAGTTGTTATGTGTGAAGAAAGAGGGCAAGATTTTTAAAAACCCACTAAAGGCGATAGTGCTACTATACCCATACAATTTTTTATATTCTGAATAGCGGCACTGTAGACATTGCAGTTTCTTAATACAATGCCAAGCAAAACAGCAGAAAAGTAGGAGAAAAAAAAACATACTGAGAAGGCGGAGAGTTTTAAGAGAACCAGTCTTAGGGGGAAAACGTTTGTAATAAAATTGCCAGTAACATTTCTTCTGTTTTTAATAATGACGGTCCTGAAGCTGAATATAATGTCAAGTTTAAAAAGCAGCATTGAAGCCCAATATAACAAGTTTTAAAATCAGAAAACAGCAACATAATAAAGAAATGGAGAGCCATAGAATCATCCTTAAAGAACAATTTGACCCGGTCATGCCCTAGGGCATTTAAGTTTAGCATGCCATCGATAGCGTTAGCCATACAGGCCTTTGAGCGCCTTAACTAGTCATGTATTGATCTCATCTGTTGCAGAAGGCTTAAACTTAACGAGATTCTTGTTCCGTACGGCCCCGCTCGGAAAAGAACAGAAAATGTACTGCCAGAAACTTGAAATACAAAAGCTGAGAAATTCAGAAAGACGGGGCCATCCGATACTCGAGTTTTAAACAAAATATTTGTCCCAATGTTTTTTGAAACTCCATTTTCACTGGGACATTAGTGCATTGGCTAGTGGTCGCCCTGTCAAGTCTACCCCGTTCAGTGCTTTCCAAACAATAAAAAAGGAAATCCATCGCTGGCCAGGCAGCACGCGCAATAGAATACCTATTATCTGACACCGTGGCCTGCAACTACTAAAAGCACACCGCGATAAAATTACACTCAATCACAATAAACCCGCATTACTACAACTTCTGATCAAAGGATAGCCATAAATACACAGACAGGCGCGAGTGCAGGCACGCACACCCCCTCCTCCCTCCGCTCTCTCTCTCTCTCTCTCTCTCTCTCTCTCTCTCTCTCTCTCTGTCCTATGGAACAGTTAGGTATTAATAATCCTGCTTGTCGCGTTAGGACTAGTTTAAACTCTGCCTATCGACTATTTGGCATGTGTAGTATTTGTAACAGTAGAGAGTTAGTATAGTACACAGCAGCAATTAAATTACAGCACACTGCGAGCCTGAGCCACACACACAGCGCAGTGACGTCAGCACTTGAGTTTTGAATCGGACCGTTGGAACCAATGGGAGAGCTTAGGCAAAGTGGTTGGTGCCAGTTTGACTGGGTCCAAACCACGCACAGTTTTGGTCAGTTGGGAGGAATACACCGAAGTGTTAACAGCTAGAAAGCTGGCAGAGAAATCTCTACACACTTAGACCAGGAAGCAGGACTTAGAATCTTAGAATTCTATCAAGTCACAACGGGCCTGAACTTGTCAGACAGGTAAATGAACACCCTTCTGTTTCATCGTGATATATTTATATTATTGTTGAAATTATGTTTGAAGAATTTGCTATGCATAAATGTGAATTGTTAATCCGAATTTGCGTGACCATGTGGAAACGCCGAACACGTGGTAAAACACGACCGGTTGCGCCCGCCATGTTGTATCCCGTACGGAACCACTGTTGTTTAACTTATATGTATGTTTGCAGACCAGTGGCTGTACCACTGAATGTTTATATTATTATTAATTCTGTATGTGTATAGTTAGACACGATTGATATTTATGTATGTATAGGAATTTAGAGTGAGATTCCAGTGGAACCCGGAAGTAGCAGAATGTTCGTCGCTTATGTATAGAGATGTGGAGCTATCACTGAGGGCTACTTGGCTTTCAGTGAGACGCTCTGCACAAACCGATTATTCAGGGTTGTGCAGAATTTCGTCTCTTATATTACAGACGGGCAGGCGAGCTATCCCGAGCTATCCCGAGCTATCCTGTGCACCCCACTCCACAGAAACGACTAGTTGGTCGAGGAGACTCTACCGCACAAGACGGAAAGAGCTGCCTTGAAAGACACCCTGTCAGACCCCACAGCGTGGCAAGGGAACCCAACTACACAACGACACAGGTGGACCAGAAGCTACCTCACAGAAGGACTTCGACCGCACCACCCGCCAGTTAAGTGTGATCTTCAACGTGCACTTAAACTGATCAAACCAGGACCACAGTAGTCCAACTATTCAGAAACTATAAAACGGACCACAGTAGTCCAAATCTACATGAAATATAAGAGCAAGTGCCCGAGGAAGAAAAACAGCTGCATAGACTATCAGCGATCGAACTATTAGCATTGAAAGAGACTTTTTAAGTTAGATTAGTACTTAGAGAATCTTGTATAGAGTAGAAGAAATAAATGTGTGATTTTAACTGTTATCAAGTGGCTGGTCTACATATGATTCATAGCCGTGTGAAAGCTAGTGTGACAGTAATCTCTTACCATTTTTCTATCTATTTCTGTACCCCAACCTTAACACAGAACGAGCTAAACAAATAAATTTATTAAAGTAATTCATAGGGTGACTTACTAGCAGTTCCCACCGAATAAACGTGAGGGTCCATAATTCCATTGTGCAGAGCCCATAAACCCCACGTGACACTTTAATTGGCGAGCCTAGCCAGGATCTGTGTATAATAGGAATTGGGTAGAACCGGACCTAAGTACAATAAAATTAGATAACAGCAGCAGTAGTAGAATAACTTAGAATAGTTGTAACAGGGACTGATCAGTTGGGTGCACTATTCTTTAGTTAAAAACTTTTTTGCTTCAAATATTTTTGTGCCTGTATGTTGCATTGTTCTTTTGCAGGTTTTGCTTAAATAACTGTTGTATGCCATTTGACTCTTGTTTTATTCTATTATTGATTGCGAATTTTATGGTCTTTGCATTGTTTTTATTGAATTGCAATATTGCTAGTGTTTTGGTATTCCACGTGATTCAGAGGTTGTTCATAGACACGTTTGACAATGTCGGACCCAGTGGCCTTGAGATTGCGTTTCAAGGAACTAGGAGAAGCTTTACACTTAGCAGGGGCAGACCTAATTGCGTATATAAATGCAGAGGTAGAGAAACAGGAGGCTAAGGCAGAGAGAGCAGCCGAGAGAGAACAGAAGAAACTCGAAGCAGAACAGAGAAAAGCAGAACTAGAAGCAGAGCAGAAGAAACTAGCATTAGAAGCAGAACAGAAGAAGCTCGAAGCAGAACAGAGAAAAGCAGAGTTAGAAGCAGAGCAAAAGAAAGCAGAGTTAGAAGCAGCAAGAGAACAGAAGAAATTAGAATTAGAAGGAGAACAGAAGAAGGCAGCATTAGCAGCAGAGAGAGAAGCAGAAGTTAGGAGATGGGAGTATGAGAGGGCAGAAAAAGAAAAAGAGAGGGCAGAAAAAGAAAAAGAGAGGGAAGAAAAGGAAAAAGAAAGACAGCATGAGTTAGAGCTAAGAAGATTGGGATCAGGAGCTTCAAGTTCTTCCTCAACCCCTCCCCACTCAGATCAGCTAGAGGTAGCATCCAGCCCTGTACAAGGAATGTCATTTCCACTGGGAACATTCAATGAGAGAGAGGAAGGTCTAGATCTCTATCTGACTAGGTTTGAGCGTCTAGCAACAGAGTACAAACTAGATCCCACTCATTGGTCTTTCAAGCTTAGTCAAGGGCTTAGAGGAAAGGCTTATGACATCTACAGTAAGCTACCGACTGACAGAGTGACTGACTATCACAAAGTAAAAGAGGCACTCCTAACGGGATTCGAACTAACAGGAGAATGCTACCGGCAAAAGTTCCGCACCAATCGGAGAGTGAAAGGAGAGAGCTATGCGCAGTTCGCGGATCGGTTGTCCACAATGCTGGATAAGTGGATTAGCCAGTCAGCCACGGCTAAGACGTATGATGGACTGACAGAACTGTTAGTATGGGAACAGCTACGGGAAACCATGACCCCCGAGCTGAGAACATTCTCAGTAGAGCAGGGCGCGGAAAGACTAGACGATCTGGTCAAGGTCGCAGATAGGTACGTGGCCGCACACGGAGAAGCCAAGAGCTTCAGGCGAGACCTAAAGCCTAACGGGAAAGAGGCACAGAAACGAAGCCCTAACCGGGAAGAGCGCACCGCGAATAAGCCGAATAACCCCAGACCGGGGCAAAATAAAGGACCCAACACGGAATTCGGGAAAAGAGGTCCCGCAGAACAGAGACGGTATTGTTCGTTCTGCAACAGAAACAATCACTCCACCGCAGAATGTTTCAAGTTGGCCGCACAACGTAGGGAAGAGCGCGAAAGCCGGCCAGCGCACAGAGTTCTAACTCAAAGTAGCGGTAACAAGCCACACACGATCGGAGATCACCCATCGGTGACAGACACGGTCAAGGTCAACGGAAAAGAAGCGAACTGTCTGTATGACACAGGTCTATCATACGACGCGATAGTCAGCGAATCTCTTGTATCGCGCGCGGACTTGACAGACAAGACAGTCGACTTACAAGGAGCAGACTTGACGAAACCGACGACTACTTGCCCAATAGCATGGATAGAAGTAGAGAGTAGGTACGTCACAGGACGAATCCAAGCAGCTGTTTTACAGAAACCCCTGTATGATCTAGTGCTAGGTTGTAGGTATGTGTTCTTAGGCACGCCCCCTAAAACTGTAGAGATAGCTGCAGTGCAAACCAGGGCCCAAGCTAAAACCCAACCACCCCAGCCCGAGTTCGCTCCGAATCCAGGACTCGAAGAGATCAAAACAGCACAGAAAGAAGACACCTCGATAGCGAAGTGCTTCCAGAAGCTACCCAAGGCGCACACACCCCCGCACAAGGGAGACTTCTACATGGAAGAGGGAGTTCTACATCGACAAGGAGATGGAGATCACACCCAACTAGTACTACCAGCCACCCTTCGAGCCCAAGTACTAGAACTAGGCCACAGCATGCCACTCAGCGGACACATGGGAATTGGAGCCACAGTGCAGAGAATCAGCGCACACTACTATTGGCCAGGAATCACGGAGGATGTCAAGCGCTACGTGAAATCTTGCCACCAATGTCAACGATATTCCCCGCGACATCACACCGTACCAGTTACCTTAGGACCATCAGTAGTAGTCGGCGTGCCATTCCAGCAAGTCTCAGTAGACATAGTAGGACCACTGCCCATGACCAAGAAGAGGAACAGATTTCTACTCACACTCGTCGACGCATGTACGATGTGGTGCGAAGCAGTCCCGTTGCCAGCGATCGACACCAAGAAGATTGCAGATGCACTCATCGCCATCTTTACCAGAGTCGGATTCCCGGACAGCATTAGAACGGACAACGGATCTCAGTTCACCGGCCGCCTGATGCAAGACGTGTTCGAGTTGATACAAGTCCATCACATTCGCACACCACCATACCACCCAGCCAGCAACGGACAAGTAGAAAGACTGAATGGAACACTTCTCACCATACTCAGGAAAGTCGCCGACGACAATCCAGAAGCGTGGGACACCTACGTGAATGCGGCACTGTTCGCATACCGAGAAACGGCCCATGCAGCCACAGGCTACACCCCGTCAACATTGCTATTCGGCAGACCTCTAGCAGGACCGCTAGAAGCCCTACGCAGAAGTTGGACGGAGGCCAAGATAGACGACACACCAAGAGGTGCCACCAAGTACGTCGCAGACCTGCAGGAAACCCTCAAAGCAACGTGGAAGAAAGCTGGTGAAGCACTGAAGAAGGCAAGAGCCCGTCAGGCGAAGTACTACAACCGCCACGCGAAGGACAGAGAACTGCAAGTCGGCGATCAAGTGCTACTCTTACTTCCAAGTGGAACCACCAAGCTGGACATCGCTTGGAGAGGACCGTACCGGGTAACTGCCAAGAAATCCAAGACAGTCTACCAAGTAGAGGTGAACGGGAGAGCCCGATACCACCACATCAATCTCCTTAAGAAGTATACGGACAGACCAGCGACCCCCAGCACTCACAACTTGCTAGCCATCGCCATCGCGGAAGAAGGAGAAAGCATGGAGACCAATGCAGTAGAGTATCCCCTGCACTCCAAAGAAACCTACAAAGACGTGATACTCAACGGAGACCTAGCCGCTAAACAGCAACAGCAAGTACGACAGATCATTCGCCAACATCAGACTGTGCTAACAGACCGACCCGGGAGGACAGACCTCGTCGAAGTAACCTTAACGGTGACCGACCCAACACCCGTCCGCCAGAAGCTCTACCCGATGCCACTGTCGCAGCAGCGAGCCATCAAGGAAGAGATAGACACCTTACTGGCAGCCGGAATCATCTCAGAGTCTACTTCACCCTACAGCGCAGGCACGGTATTGTTGCGAAAACCCAACGGAGAGCATCGACTGTGCATCGACTTCAGACTCCTGAATGCGGTAACGCAGTTCCAGCCAGAGCCACTCCCGGACCAGACAGACCTATTTGCCAAGCTACAGCGAGCGAAGTATTTCTCACGTATTGACCTCAGCAAAGGATACTACCAGATACCAGTACAACCACAAGTCCGAAAGTACCTAGCTTTCAGCACTATGGAAGGACACTTCGAGTTCAACGTACTTCCATTCGGACTCCACAACGCACCCAGCATCTTCAGCGCAATGATGCGAAAACTCCTGGCACCCCTGAGCAGCGAGCACCTACATTCGTTTATGGACGACATCCTCATCGCAACACCTACGTGGGAGGAACATGTCACGCTCCTACAGCAACTACTCGCCCGCCTCAGAGACACGGGATTGACGGCAAGACCCACCAAATGTCAGATTGGATTCACGGAACTAGAATTTCTGGGACACACCATCAGTCAAGGAAGCCTGCGACCGGTAGAAAAGACCGTGAAACGCCTACTCGACGCTCCTAGGCCCAAGACCAAAAAGGAAGTACAGTCGTTTCTAGGACTCTGCGGCTTCTACCAGAAGTTCATCCCCAACTACAACAGCATCGCCGTACCACTGACAAATGGAACCCGGAAAATCGCCCCGGACAAAGTAGTTTGGACAGCGGAATGTGAGACAGCATTCCAAACACTCAAGGACAGACTGACATCGGCGCCAGTACTCCACCTACCCGATTTGACTCAGCCATTCGTTCTACGCACCGACGCAAGCGACTTAGGCCTCGGAGCAGTACTGCTACAGCGCGACCCCAAGAATGCAGAGACGCTATTCCCTGTCGCCTACGCCAGCAGAAAATTGAGACCCGCCGAGACCCACTACGCCACGTCGGAGAAAGAATGCCTTGGACTAGTCTGGGCCATACAGAAGTTTCAACTCTACCTGTATGGGACCCACTTCACAGTTCAGGTGGACCACCAACCACTATCGTTCCTGGCAGCCTCCAAGTCTTTGAACTCTCGCCTGATGAGATGGGCACTCACCCTTCAGGCATACTCATTCCAAATCGAGTACATCCCCGGCAAAGAGAACCACGGAGCCGACTACCTCAGTCGCCATCTCGTGGAGGACACAGCAGCTGTCGCCCACCCAACACAACTAAGGGCCACAGCACCAGAATTCGTCCCCGCCCAGTAATACCCTGTCACTAGAGTCCATAGCTACCTGGCACAGCATTGCAGCTCAGGTAGAGCAACTTACTTAGCTTGTAAATAGGACCCTAGGATAGTGCAGCGTTAAACTAGGCTCTGTAGTAGAAAAAGGTCGAATCCAGTAGTCATCGCCTTTTTTCAGTTGAGGGAGCCTGTCGCGTTAGGACTAGTTTAAACTCTGCCTATCGACTATTTGGCATGTGTAGTATTTGTAACAGTAGAGAGTTAGTATAGTACACAGCAGCAATTAAATTACAGCACACTGCGAGCCTGAGCCACACACACAGCGCAGTGACGTCAGCACTTGAGTTTTGAATCGGACCGTTGGAACCAATGGGAGAGCTTAGGCAAAGTGGTTGGAGCCAGTTTGACTGGGTCCAAACCACGCACAGTTTTGGTCAGTTGGGAGGAATACACCGAAGTGTTAACAGCTAGAAAGCTGGCAGAGAAATCTCTACACACTTAGACCAGGAAGCAGGACTTAGAATCTTAGAATTCTATCAAGTCACAACGGGCCTGAACTTGTCAGACAGGTAAATGAACACCCTTCTGTTTCATCGTGATATATTTATATTATTGTTGAAATTATGTTTGAAGAATTTGCTATGCATAAATGTGAATTGTTAATCCGAATTTGCGTGACCATGTGGAAACGCCGAACACGTGGTAAAACACGACCGGTTGCGCCGCCATGTTGTATCCCGTACGGAACCACTGTTGTTTAACTTATATGTATGTTTGCAGACCAGTGGCTGTACCACTGAATGTTTATATTATTATTAATTCTGTATGTGTATAGTTAGACACGATTGATATTTATGTATGTATAGGAATTTAGAGTGAGATTCCAGTGGAACCCGGAAGTAGCAGAATGTTCGTCGCTTATGTATAGAGATGTGGAGCTATCACTGAGGGCTACTTGGCTTTCAGTGAGACGCTCTGCACAAACCGATTATTCAGGGTTGTGCAGAATTTCGTCTCTTATATTACAGACGGGCAGGCGAGCTATCCCGAGCTATCCCGAGCTATCCTGTGCACCCCACTCCACAGAAACGACTAGTTGGTCGAGGAGACTCTACCGCACAAGACGGAAAGAGCTGCCTTGAAAGACACCCTGTCAGACCCCACAGCGTGGCAAGGGAACCCAACTACACAACGACACAGGTGGACCAGAAGCTACCTCACAGAAGGACTTCGACCGCACCACCCGCCAGTTAAGTGTGATCTTCAACGTGCACTTAAACTGATCAAACCAGGACCACAGTAGTCCAACTATTCAGAAACTATAAAACGGACCACAGTAGTCCAAATCTACATGAAATATAAGAGCAAGTGCCCGAGGAAGAAAAACAGCTGCATAGACTATCAGCGATCGAACTATTAGCATTGAAAGAGACTTTTTAAGTTAGATTAGTACTTAGAGAATCTTGTATAGAGTAGAAGAAATAAATGTGTGATTTTAACTGTTATCAAGTGGCTGGTCTACATATGATTCATAGCCGTGTGAAAGCTAGTGTGACAGTAATCTCTTACCATTTTTCTATCTATTTCTGTACCCCAACCTTAACACAGAACGAGCTAAACAAATAAATTTATTAAAGTAATTCATAGGGTGACTTACTAGCAGTTCCCACCGAATAAACGTGAGGGTCCATAATTCCATTGTGCAGAGCCCATAAACCCCACGTGACACTGCTAGACTACATTCAATTCAGGACAAACAGGTACGCATTGTTTTAAACAAATTGATTTCGGAAGCACATAGTTTTATGTAACGTTTTTTTAAATGCCGTTTTAAAATGGAATCACCCTTATGTACATTCTCTTTTCGTGTAATCTTATTGTGCTGTTGAATGTATCGAAAGTCTTTTAATGTTCTGTATTTTTGAGTGCAAGGGATGGAGAGGGGGGGGGGTATGGGGGGAAGATTTTTAAAAATGACGGGGGAATAGGGCGACAGAGAAAGTGTTATGTAACAGCTGTGTATTTTGTTTCTTTTAAAAAGTGTATATATTGCATTGTTTTCGTTTTGAGATTGAAATAAAATATGACTCATTCACACTCATTAAAGATCAGGGTAGGTTTAGATATCCTTTCATGACATGTTTTAAAGTACTGCAGCTGTACATCCCATCTTTGAGCGATACAAATCAACACATCAAAGAACAAATTGATTGATACAAGCGTAGACCATTTACAATAAAAAGAGAAAAAAAAGAAATGTGGTCTGACGCTTGCTTGGTCGTTCCTTAGTAGCCACCCTAATGGCCTGTCTTAATTGGAAGGTTCTTGGAGGTTCCTATCCTATCCTATCCCGTAACTCGAAAGTCGTTGGGGCACCATAGATGATCATTTAACCAGCGTACTCCATCTTTCTCTGTCTTCAGCAACCCTCATGGCTTCGCTCAGTGTCAAGCCAGTCCACTCTCGAATGCTGTCATCCACCTCTTTTTCTGTCTCCCTCTTCTTCTGCCTCATTGCACTGTGCCTTGCAGGGTGGTCTTTGCAAGGCCTGATGCTCTGGTGACGTGGCCATATCATCGGAGTTTCCGTTTCTTCACCACTGTGAGCATGTCATCGTGTTGTTCAAAGGATTGTATGATGGTCTGTCAGACTTCGTCGTTGGTGTTGTCTGGGTATAGGAAATCCCCAGAAGTCTTCTGTAGCACCCCATCTTCAAGCATTGTATTATTCGTTGTAGGTCTGATGTGAGGGTCCATGTTTCGCAAGCGTATAGGGAAATGAAGACGACAAGGGAGCGCAACCTTACCTTGGAGTGTAGACTGATGGTCCTATCTTTCCAAATGGACTTCAACCTTTTTAGGGCAGCAGTTGTTTGTGCAATCCTGGAGAGGACTTCCTGTCGGGATCCATTGTCTGATACAATGGCTCCTAAATGTTTGAAGCTATCCACCGTGTTGAATCATTGGCCTTGGACTTTGATGTCCGTGTTGTTGCCATTGATGTTTTTGGTCATCATTTTGGTTTTCTCTGCACTTATTTCCATTCCAAAGGCTCTTGAGGTGGTGTCAAATCTCTGTACAAGCTGTTCAAGTTCTTGTTCGTATCCAACCAATCCATCAATGTCATCTGCAAAACGGAGGTTGGAGATTGCTGTGCCCTCTATGGTGACTGTGACTTCGTGATCTGCAAGGGCATTCTGACATGATGCGCTCCAGGAAGAAGTTGAAGAGTGTTGGAAAGAGTAGGCATTCTTGACGCACGCCGATTGTTGTTATGAACCAGTTCCCGATGGCGCTGTTGTGGAGGACTGCACTGGTAGCCTTGTCATACAAGCTTTTGATGACTTCAATAATTTTAGGGTTTATGTTGTACACTGTCATGGTTGCCCTCAATGTTTTCATGAAGTCTACTAGCACATGATATAGATGTTGTTGCTGTAGGTATTTCTCGCAGATTATTCTGAGATTGAAAATCTATTCAGTGGTAATTCGCTCTGCCCTGAATCTTGCTTTTTCTTCAGCTATGATTTGTTCAGCTTGGGGTTTCAACCCGTTGAGTATTATTTTCAGGAGGACTTTGCTTGGGATGGCTGATGAGGTTCTTGGTGCGGTAATTTTCACACTCCTGAAGGTTACCCTTTTTGGGAAGAGTGGTGAAAATCAACTGGGTCCATGGCGTAGGCCACTCCTCACTCTGCCAGAACTTGCTACAGATAATGGTAAAGGCGTCAATCATCGCTTCTCATCATGCTTGACGCAATTCTGACCACTTTCCCTAAATTCCCATTCTTCAGCGATTCCACTGCTGCCTCAACTTCTTCTCGGAGAATTGGGAGGATTTATTCTTCTTCTCTGTTCTCG
>CM072511.1:62567517-62620017 GCA_036898135.1 Oncomelania hupensis | reverse complement strand
AACAAGAAAGAGAGGCTGAGGAAGAGAAAAAGGGTGAGGAGAATTTCGCCCTGAACTTTTATTCTCCCAGCAAATTCAAATCACACCTTTGTCTACAGAGGATTATAGCCCTAGCTATAACTGCAAAGAACGATGCCAAGAACACACAAAAAGAGGGGCCGGGTAGCTCAGTTGGTAAGAGCGTCTTGCTAGTAACCGAAAGGTCGCTGGTTCGAATCCCGGATTGGTCAACGTGTGATCATATTATTTTCCCCTTTACCAACAACTGGCCCGCTGGTGTCAGTATAAATCGGTCCAATAGTCACCTATATGCGAAAGTGTCGTGTGACTATAATCTACAAACAAGAACACATACAGCAACGTATGGAAACACGTTGACATTAAATTACTTTGAAGTGGTGCTTCACGCTCAGCGGACCACAGAACGTTCTTTGATCCATTTCGAGACAAGAAGCAAAATCCTCTAGACCGAACCTCAAGAGGTTTGAATCCTTCGTGTGATAACGATTTTACAAACGTTACAATTGTTTCGCCTCAATAGGCGGAGTTTCTTTGACCTCTTCTAATTTGGAACACGAAAGAAACACGCTTGTGGATGAGCTCTTTAATCTAATCTAATTTTTGAAGAACGCAACATCCTTTTTATATTGACAATAAAAATGCTGTTACGTTTTTGTAAAATAACTTACCAAACAAAGTTGTTCCAGATGCATTGCACATGAATTATTGAAGTCAATCTGGTTTTCATACACGATACAAGATGCAAGATGAGAGAACATGATAACAACATATTTAATAACAAAAGCAATTAGTTGTTTGCCCCGTATATATATAACGGTTTAAACAATGTGCATTGTCTAGGCTTCTGCATGCATTTGTGCTTTGATTTTATCAGCAGTGAGCTTGAAACCCGAGATGCAATTTTTCTTTGATTTAATAACACAATGTTCTTTTATTTAAATAACTATACGCATATTACACGATTCTTCTGTGTGCATTGGTTCTTTAATCAATCTGATGTCGAAACGCGAGACAGAAACTCTTCTTGAATTTTAGTGTTTACTCTTTATATGAGATGGCCACTGAGCAAATTCTACGATTGTTTCTGCATTCGTTCTTTTAAAACAATCTAAAACTGAAACGACAGAGAGACTTTACAAGAACTCTAATGTGCGATATATATTGTAACTTTTCTGTGATCCAACTGAATTTGAAACAGAAGACAAAATAGTGTTAAATAGTGTTTCTGTTTTGTTTTTTTAAAACGTTCGTCCTCGGCTAAACACAAATTTTTGCACAGATATCATGACAATCTTGCGTTAGCATGTAGTCTTTGTTCTACATCAAACTGCAAAAAAAAAACAAAACCGCAATGATGATGTACATTCCGAGCTAAATGCAATATAGGGACTAACAATAATCATGAGTGCCTTTGTTTTCTTTGCCCAAACTGAATTTCAAACAGAACGCACAAATAAAGTTTGTTCCATTTTGCATCAAAGGCATTTCCTTATCTGTCCACAACATTTTACGCTAAGTCTGTGTGCTTATACTCGTATTATTTGTTCATTTGATCAATAAGACTCCGAAGCGAAAGTCGAGACAAAATGTTTTATTTAGCATTTTATATCAAAGGAACCTTTTTGTTTGTATGTCTGCGGCTTAGCAAAACAATTGCGCCCATTTTATGCATCCAAAGAAGTGATTGTTTTTTTGTTTCTTTGTTTAATGTTTCCATGTTTGGTCATAGCTATCGTTGCAATCTCATGTATTTGACAAAGGTTTGGTAGCTTTTTCTTTTATTTGATATCAATAGCCACAGCACGTTTTATTGTTGCACTCTCACACCTATAAAACCTATATGAATCTTGCTCGGAAAAGCACTATACAAAAAGCCTTAACTTTTGGGGGTGACTCAATCACAGTGATTCTATTGGGGGCTATGGAGTGGCACACCAATGTAGTAGTGCGGGCATAAGCTACCGGTGTTTCATGTGAAGCAACGTCGGAGGGGTTAGTACTTGGATGGGTGACCAGGATGGGAAGACAACCACTAAACCATACAACAAGAATTGGAATGAAACGAGCGCACGATCTTCCCCCACTCCCATCCACCCCACCAAGCGGCGAATGGGTACCTGGACCTGCATGTTTAGAACCGGGGAAGGTAAAACAGCAAGGGAGAAGAGAAAGGCACCGTCCTCTTTAAGCTGGCCTAGAGGAAAGGTAAGTCCCCAAGGTTTCCCTCCCCAGGGAGATTTGTTCTCACAAGGAGTCGACGTTTTTGTAATGACCCAGTTTATTCTATCGAAACAGACGCAAGTGACAGGCTGAAAATAAACACACATACACACACCTAATTCGTTAGGGTCGCTCAGCTCAGTTGTCCGGGTCGTATATAAAAGTGCGCATCAAGCAACTTAGCGCCCCGGGTGGCTTTCTAGGGAGGGATCCTATTTCCGACAGCTCCTTGAGCTGCTCTTTGAGCTGGGAAGTGTATAATGCCAGAATATTTTATTTAATTTCTTTTCTAATGTATCGATTCTTGAACCAGGAAAGACCGCATTCGATCCGGCGTGACAAGGAAAGGAAAAAAGAAGTTGCACAAACGTGGGGATCAAGGGTCACTCTGCTTCACTGCTCAAAAGCCAGAAAAGGAAAGGGAAAAGCTGGCAGCACTGATAAGTGGCTCGATAAGAATCAACTTTACGTACCAGGGAGACAGGGCGGGAAGAGTAAGAGGGGGGGGGGAGGGAGAGAGCAAGAGGAAAGACAGACAGACATAGGTTAATGGGAGAGAGAGAAAGAAAGAAAAAGAGAAAGAGAGAGAGGTCGAAGTCGAAACCTTTAATAGGCTAATAGCATTAGGTCTTATGAACTTGTCTTACAGCTAGTCCTTAATAAACAATTAAGAACAAAAGAAGTAGCATAAAATTAAATTGAAACCTAAATACCTAAATACGCATACTACTCCCTTCATTCCTTTTTCCCCCTCCCCCATACCCTTTTCCTCCACCCGCTCCCACATACACGCACATACAAACACACGCACATACACATACACGCACATACAAACACACATATACACGCACACGCACATACACACACGCACATTCACACAATCTCAAAAACTTAAATTGTCGCAGGGTAGGAAAGAACAAAAGGTATATAATCTTAAATAATAATATTAATAATAATAATAATAATACAGGATGCTATATACGCGCCTTTCCCCAAATCAATCAAGCTCAAAGCGCGGCGATCTATACCAACATACACGCTCACCTGTCTCATCCACCCTCACACACACCAAATACACATCAATCACTCAAACAGGTGGTGTAAAGGCAGGGAGATCGCTATTGGAAGACGGAAAGAAACTCGAATGTTTATTTTTAGAAATTTGCATATTGACTGCGTCCTGTACCATTATTGAAGGGAGGGAGGAAACCGGAGTGCCCGGAGAAAACCCTCGGTGACCTCAACAGTCTCGTACCTAAGTCACATACGTTCGCCCCTTGCGGGAATCGAACCCGCGACCTTCGGCATAGGAAACCGGCGACTTATCCACTGCGCCACGAGGTCACCCCAATATTAAGAGCAAAGGGAGAGTAGAAATGTGTGGTGTCTAGTTTTAAACGATGTTAATGATTTACTATCCTTGACCTCTTGTGGTAGAGAATTCTACAGGTTTGGACCAGAATAGGACACAGAGGTTTTAAATATGTCCAAGGGTGGTTGTGAAAATGTTAAATTGTGCCTGGAAGATGAATACCGAGATGACGATTTGGTAAAAAGTGCTTTTAAATAAGCAAGAGCTTTAACGTTCAGTAGTTCATACATTAAAACGGCTTTATTGTAAGTTTGATAATTGTTAAGAGGGAGCATGCCAGCAATTTTTAATTTTGAATCAGTTGTGATGTAAGTATTGATGATAACTAATTTTGCAGCCCTGCGATGAATAGAACTAATCTTTTTAAACAAGGCATCACTGCAGCCGTCCCATATTCTTGAAGCTTAATCAATGTGAGGTTTGATATGAGCAATATAAAAACTTGTTTAGCATCTGCGGTTATGATAGATTGAAGCTTAGACAGCATACATAATTTTGTTGAGAGAGTTTTACAAAGACTTTCAATATGTGGATGCCAACTGATTTTGTTGTCTACGATTACGCCTAAAAGTTTATGACTTTCAATGTTCGATATTTTTTCCATTCACGACTAAATCAAGAGAAAGTGGAGCCCGCTGACGCTTTTGTCTAGTTGCAGTTAACATAGCTTTTGATTTAGCCGGATTCAGAGACATATGGTTTAAACTGCACCAGTCAGCAACATTGTTAAGGGCACCTTGTAGAGATTGCTGAACTTTACCTATGTTCCTTCCCTGATTTTCGTGTCATCAGCTAATATATGGCATTCAACAGAATTATCTGGAGATGTAATGCTAAATCATTAATATAAATACAAAATAAGATAGGGCCTAGAACAGATCATTGCATCACATGGCCTACAGAGGAAGTTATTCCATGAATGTGTACAAATTGATTTCGTTGATTAAGATAGGAACGAAACATTTTTTAAAGCAACAGAGCCATTGGGGTACAGTTCTAGTTTCTGAAGCAGTATGTTGTGATTGACGAAGTCAAAAGCTTTGCAATGATCTAGAAAGACAGCTGCTGACAAATTAGATTTATTCACAGCGGAGGGCCATTTCTCAGTTAAAAGAGCGAGGGCAGTAGCGCAAGAATGGTGACTACAGAAACCAGATTGCAGATGATTAAAAAGACCAAGATCATCCATGTATTTTGTTAGGTGAATTTGAATATGTCGTTCTAGAATATTTGAAAGTGTAGACAGCAGTGAAATTGGCCGATAGTTATTAAGATCAGAACTGAATTGTGATTTAGGAAGGGGAATAACTTTAGATTGTTTACATGTATTTGGAAATACATTTTTAATAATGCAGTAATTGACGATGTATATAAGGGAATTAATAATATAAGGCTGTGATAAGAGACTAGATTTACCCAGCACTATAGCTTCTCGCCTTACTTAGTCAGCTGTAACCTTAGTAAAGTAATGTTACTCTGCAGCAGACGACAGAAGTCTACTGTGGGCTACACTTTTGTATGCTGACGCTAGCTCGGTTAGGCAATGACTTCAAGCAGTGACGTATACACCCCCACGCCAGAGAGATATACTAGTTCTACCCGGTTTAGGCGGACAACAGTAGAGGGTCATTCTGCCTTCAACTTGCATCGAGTAAAGAGCTAGGCTCTAAGAGATCTCTCCATTGAAGACTAACAAAAGGAACTGGTGAAATTCTATTCAACCTAGTTAGCAACAGCCTGACATTGTCAAAAAGAGACGAGCAGGCATCGTGGGCCTGAACAGAAGCAAGACAAGTAAAAGTCTTCACTGACATTCGGCCTGTAACGGAATCTCAAGCACTGCGCAACGAGAGCCCACCAGTCTGTCAACAAGGAGAAGAATCCACAACAACACAGCTCCTCCAAGAATCAACCACAACACAGCTCATCGAATTTAAAGTTAAGTGCACCCAACCTGTTAGCAAAAGGACATCACTAGTCCACCTTTCCAGAAGACTGACCCGTTGGGCAGAACGCAACAGTAGCCCGATGAAGAAACAGTAGCTTCATAGAATTATCAAGGAGCGAACCATTCAAAGAGACTTTCGAACTTTTAAGTTAGTATCGCAATTAGCAGATCTTGTATAGAGTAGAGGAAATAAATGTGTGATATTTACTGTTAACAAGTGGCTGGATTACCTATGTTTCATAGCCGTGTGAGAGCTAGTGTGACAGTGATCTTTTACCATTTTCTTTCTATCTCTGTACCCCAGCCTAAACACAGACCGAGCTAAACTTATAAATGTATTAAGTTGAGTCACAGGGAGATTTACTAGCGATCCCCATCGACCAAAGACGAGTGGGTAATAGCATTCCATTGTGCAGAGCCCAGCAACAATAGACCCACCGTCACAAAGGCAAAGAAATTAACAACATCTGCGTCCCGCTGTAACATTGCATCTATGATTTCTGGAGTCAGCAATGATGTGAGTTTGGAATGTTTTACTCTTTTCTTTTTAAGTGGTGCATGCTTGTTGACTATTGATAGATAAATAGTATACCAATACTCAAGAGCAACATTAGGGTCATTATAATTATATACATAATCAAATGATGCATAACATAGATCGCTCAGAAAAGCTCCACAATCAAAGAGTTTAAAGGACCGATATGTAATAAGAGTATGACCTTTAATGCTTGATTTGGGTAGTTTAATCAATTTTATGCAGTTTATTGGGGAATGGTCACTTATGCTCCTAGAAGAAATGGAAGCATGATTAATTGTTGCCGGTGCGTTGGTGTATATGTGGTTGATTCAAGATGATGTTGATGAGGTTAACCTCATGTGTGATATTTACTGTTAATGAGGTTAACCTCATGTGTGATATTTACTGTTAACAACCTAGTAGGTAAAGTTATCAACTGACTAAGACCCAAAAAAGGATATTAGGCAGTCTCATCTAACTTCTGGTTTTAAAAGATCAATGTTAAAATCACCAAGGAGTACATCAGCACTAGGCTTAGATTTATAAATATGGTTCATCATGTCATAAAACAAATCAAATGAGTCGGCAGTGGCAGCTGGATTCCTGTACAGGATACACACGAAGACAGCTATGACTACAAAGAAGACGAAAATGACCCAAAGTGGACATTTCTAAATCTTATTCTTTCCATCCAAGCATAATTTCTTGCGTTCCCATGTTTATATGGGGTTGTCTTACAGTGCGGATAGCTGAACATGCATACATGGACAATAGGGAGTGGGCTAAAATGATACCAGCATAACATCGGATGCTGGCAGAAGGCGGTCAAAGCGATGAACAGGTTCTAAATCAGGAGCACTCCCACATACTTACACGCCTTTACATGATTATCACGCTGACCATCAGCTAACACTTCAAGTCTTTCAAACTATTGGCACGGCCATCGCTCATTCGTTCCTCCCACCGTAAAAAGAATTTAACTCTCACTCCCGAAACAAGTTCACCCGAATCAATAGCGGACATTTAATACTTTTCTATTGGTGTCTGAACGTTTTGTACGTCCACGTCCGAGTAAAAAAAGGGAAAAAGTCCACGAGATTTAAGGAAACCCATTTACAAAGAAAGGAGATTTACAAACGAACCACAAAGATGAGATTACAAAGGAAAACGCTGTACAGTACAAAAGATACGAGATTTCGCGAAGACGTTGTACAAATAGAGGAGATTACAAAAGAAAAGGTCGCACAAAGAGAAGAGATTTACAGAAAACGCTGGGCATAAAACAGGACAGATTATATGCGAGGATGTCATAGTGTCGCGGCCAAAGTTAAAGTTCAATCAAACTGTGTTCAGAGCTTCGAACCACACAGGGCCGCCATATTAACCTTAAGACCCTGACAAGGGAGCAAAAGAAAGAACTAGCAAGCATAGTTGTATCGACGTTAAAACCCACAGAGGGGACGAGCATAAAGGGATGGCATAATTGAACACAAATCCATGCCAGAAACGAAACTATCCTTTGGAAAACCGGAGAGTACAAGGACGATGATAATGCTGCTGCTGCTGCTGCTGCTGGTGATGATAATGAAGATGATGATGATGTAGACTTGTAAGGCGGACAAATCCACGCTTGCTACATGCTCAAGGACTAAAGCTTCCGTTTGATGATAAAGCACGTGAGAGAAAGAGAGAGAGAGGGAGAGAGAGAGAGAAAGAAGGGGGTGGGGGGTAGGGGGTGGGGACAGAGACAGAGATGGCAAGGGTTCCAAGCAGCCATCCAGGGTTGGGGTGAAATCTTGGGGGAAATCTGGTCTTGAATCAACACCAGGGACTCAGCGCTTCAGCTGAACGTCGCTGATTCTATTTTCCTATTTTTCATCAATACCTCAGGCCGGACTTTATAGAGACCTAGATCAACAGTGACCCTATATAGGGAGACTTTGCCTAGCTCCAATACTTAAAGATTTTGAACGAGTATCATATGATTGTAGACTCTAACCATCTCGTCTGTACCATGCCGAAGGCATTTAAGATTTACCTTTAGTGATTTTTCTGTTACACGTAAGGTACAGGGGTCTGTACTGAACTTCTGCCATGTTGCTCCACTACATTTGTCTTTACTCTTTCTCCATTTAATAAGTTAAAATGTTACAATGTTAAAATGTTAAGAGTTTTGCTTTTTTTGTTCCCGAATTTTGTACAGTTAATCTGGGCTTATCATTTTTTTTGTTGGAGAATCAGTATATTCACAAGACGTCGTTAGAAGCTTCTGTTTAATAATGTATTAACCTTTGCAAGAGATTGTGCAAAGTTTATAGGCCCCATTCATCTGGCTTCACTTTGACTTCGTACATTACAAAACTAATACAAGAAAATTTGTGTGTTTTTTTGGGATAATGAGCCTTGTATCTTTGACTCAGTTCATTCTGTTTTATACGTTTCCCCACCACACATGCAGTCGAATTTATTTTTTATAGACTAATTGCTTTTGTAGTCAGAATTCGATTGGATCTTAAACAATTCAACTCATAGGTCTACATGCAGCCTCCTTTATTTTAACTCCTGCATACGACGTTCTTGTCGTCCGCACAATTGCTTCGGCGTCCTCGCAAAACTGCGTTTCCTAAGCACGTCCTGGATTCTGATTGGTCGCGGTCTTCTCTGGTATCTTAGCAACGCTCACCACGGAAACGTCTATTCAAATTTTGCTCCAGGCATAGCGCTTTCGATGTTCTTTATCAGATTATTTTAGTTCTTATTCTTCTATCAACATTTTCAAAGAGGCATATTGGAAAGCATCCTTGCAAATATGTAGAAAGTTAGCTCTGAAAAAGAACACGACGGCAAGCCATTCCATTCTAATATCATCTCTCTACCTACCTCCCTCCCTATCTCTCTCCCTCACTCCTTCTCTCCCTCCCTATATATATCTCTCCCTCCCTCTCTCTTAAAAAAGCAACAGGCAAAAAATGTTTCTTATTTCATGATACAATACATACAATTACAGCAAAATAAACAATGAAGTTTAAAAGTTTTACATTTATTACTAAATGTCAGCAAGTTTATTTTCCGAATACTCTTGTGTCATTGCTTCTCATGCTAACAGACTGAAATTCAAACAAACTTTGCAAACGGTAGATATAATCCGATTAGATCAAGTTTTTTTGGACAAAGATGAGACGAAGCCCAGCGACAGAATTTAAAACAAGAATTATTAGTTTAAAAACAACAACAACAACAACAACAACAACAACAGACGATTAAAAAAAAAGAATTGTGAAATTTTCAACAAAAAAAGTGATGACATTTTCTTGTATTTGTTTTGGATAAAATTAAAAAGCATCTCCGCATGAGAAGAAAATAAAACGAAATGGAGAAGAAATCGAAATGAAAAGTAGTTTTGAAGAAGGGATTTCGGACAAGGTCGGCTGGAATAAGGGATAACTTTAAAACACACATTGTTTGATTGTGTTCACATTCAGCCCTTTTCGCCAGCTGAAGTAAATACTATAACATCAGGTAACAACATTAACAATGATTTAGGTGTGGGAGCAAAAGCTTTAATTAATTCTCCAGTCGCTCGTTTGATTTTAATGATATTGTTACTGATGTTTTAATGCGGTTATAAATTATATTTGTGTATATGTGCGAGAGATAAAGATAGTGCGTGTGCCTATGTGTGTGTACATGTGTGCCTGTTTAAATGCGCGTGTGTGAATGCGTGTGTGTGTGGTCTTCATCATCTTGATGAGAGAATAAAAACGCTAATAAAACAACCAACCAAGGAATAACAATGTTGGAAGAAAGCTGTACCTGCTTGTTGTGTCTGTTGTAGGTCTATATATATATATGTTTCCCTGTCGGACTTTCTGTCTCTGCCCATCTTTCTCTTTGTCATTCTTTCTTTTCTTTATCTCTCGCTCAATCAAGGACTCTCTCTCTACCTCTCTCTCTCCCCCCCTCCATTCCTTTCGTTTGAAAAGTAAGCGGCTATATTGGATATGCAACAATTGCTTGATCTGAAAATACTGTGAATATTACAATTGTTGTTGTTGTTGCAAAGTTGTTACGTGTTATTGTTTCCATTTTATTTATTTTATTTTTGTTATTGTATGTCTTTTCCATCAAAATGATACGACAATAAAACCACACACACACACACACACATACACACACACACACACACGCACACTAACAAACACACTGTCACGGACCGGTTTTATAGTATTTGTATCCGATGACTTTATATTATTGTAAGTCTGTTTCGCGTGAGAAGATATTGGTTCATGTTTATGGTTTAATAGAGGGTGTGACAACATAGTTTATTGTTACGAGTTAGAGAAGCTGTGAGACGGCAGAACACGCAGATTGTTTACGCATGAATACACATAATTCTTGAAATATTCTTTTTGTTACACACATACACACACACACACGCACACACACACAAACACACACACACTCCACAAAGATCGAAAAAGAGTATTACAGGACCATAGGATTAAAGAAAGGAGAATCAGAAGGAAAATCGAAGATGGACTATTGTGATGAGAGTTCTAAAGATAGAGTAGAAGATGGTTTGGGGAAGGTGGTTCACAGAAAATAGAGACTCCTCTTTCACCGGAAAAAAAAGAAGAAGAGGAAATGTGATGTCCTTGCCGCTACTGCGGCTGCTGGGTCTTTTCTTTTCATGGGCGTAGACACACCGGGAGCATCTTACTTCATGGGCAGTCACCCACACTGGCACTATTGACACCGCATAAAGAACAGCCTGTTGCCATCCCTATAAAGGTTAATAAGAAAAGCGGAAACCGAGAGAAGGAAAGGGGCTCATGCGAAAGAACCAGGTCAGCACTAAATTGTAGCTACAGGAAAAAAAATGTTTTTGATCCAAACTCACGCCATGAGCCGTTCTTTTGAGCTGGTAACTATGCGCTATTTAAGGCCATTGTAGATAGCAAATGAATGGTCGATTTATCATTTCAATCAGTTATTTTAAAGTCTGTTCACATACATGTCATTTTAGACCACAGGCATTCTCACGCATGGACACACAATAAACATATAACCAAAGCTAGCAATTTAAAGTTTTGAGCTCTAACCATAACAATGAACATTACCACAAAAGTTTACGAACTGCATCCGAACATGTATCCTATATGGGCAATATCTATTATTATTATTATTATTATTATTATTATTATTATTATTATTATTATTATTATTATTATATTATTATTATTATTATTATTATTATTATTATTATTATTATTATTATTGTTATTATTATTATTATTATTATTATTATTATATTTTTATTTTTAAAAATTATTCTTATTTTTGTTATTATTTGTTTTAAAAATTTATTATTATTATTAGTAGTATTAGTAGTAGTAGTAGTAGTAGTAGTAGTAGTAGTAATTTATATTTATTATTATTATTATTAGTAGTAGTAGTAGTAGTAGTAGTAGTAGTAGTAGTAGTAGTAGTAGTAGTAGTAGTAGTAGTAATAATATTTATTTATGTATTTATTATTATTATTATTATTATTGTTATTGTTATCATTATTATTATTATTATTATTATTATTATTATTATTATTATTATTATTATTATGGACCGTAGGCGAAAACCAGGTTACCACTCAAAGAACAAGAAAAACTGTTTTGCACGACAGCAATCTCAGTGCCCGGAAAGTTTCTTAGCTGCCAAATGCGCTATTTAAAACATCGAGAGAGAAAGAGAAAGAGAGAGAGAGAGAGAGAGAGAGAGAGAGAGAGAGAGAGAGAGATATGAATGAGGAATCAGGTCAGCTATCTACCACTCGAAGAACAAGAAAAAGTGTTTTTTGCACAACAATCTCAGCGCCTGCAACTTTTCTTAGCTGCCAAATGCGCTATTTAAAACATCGAGAGAGAGAGAGAGAGAGAGAGAGAGAGAACGAACGAACGAGCGAACGAGCGAGTTTGTTCTATATAAGGCCATAGACCCTCTTGGAAGGGGTTTGTAAACAAATACAAACAAAACAGCACATTAATGAGCGGAAAGAAGGCATAAAAACATGAAGACCTGACGTAATTTAAAGGCTTTGTATATTTTTTTTAAAAAGCATAATTTTCGTACAATAACATCATTAGTAGTACTGAACAGTAAAGACAGATGAAAAGTGTTTGGTGTTCTATAATATTTAGGTGGAATAAATTCTTTTCTCAAATCATCCAAATTTGGGCGGCAAAATACAAAGTGTAATTCATTATCTTTCCCCCTGTTTTGCACAAAGAACATAGACGATTATTTGGTGTATAAGACCAGTATCAATAAAAGTGCTGAAATAAATCAGATATACCAAACCTAAATAGTGTCATAATAAAGGTTAAATGTTTTTCTATACTAATACTAATGCAAATAGCTAGGAACACAATATGTGGAAGTACAAAACCTAGTGTACATACTACTGCGATCACGTTCACTTACATGCTCATTCCAATTTTGCCATCTACAATCAATCAAACTATCTTTCAACACACGTATTGAAATATTCACGGTTCCAACACCTTGATTATACCATACAACACCAAAACCGTTTTGTAACAAAAATAAACGCATATTTGATACCCATTTTATTTTTCCTGTACTATCTAGACTATGTAACATCAAATAGGCTTTATTAGAAAGTCTTCTATTGTCCATCTGTAAAAACGTAAACCAACAACGAATGTAATTAACACATTAATTAATAATTATTGGGTACCTTTCTATAAATTGGGGGTACGCAAATCAACCCATAAAAACTTTGTCAAAGCGAATAAATGTGTTTTTTTCACAATAATTTAATAATAAACGTGTGCTGTCATTAGAGTATTTTGTGTGTGGGTGTGTGTGCGTGTGTGTGTGTGTGCGTGTGTGTGTGTGCTTTCTCTGCGTGAATGTAACATTATTAGTTATTATTGATGTGGGGTTTAGATTGTGAATGTCTGTATTTGATTGGAATTTAAGGTTGCTGCTGTGCCATTAGAAATGAATGTGTCTCTGCTGTTTGTGTATATAAAATGGATATATTGCATGCTTCTTGCAGACGACGAGCCAAAGGCAAATTTCTGTATGTGATGAACGTCAGACAATAAAGTTGTATTGTATTGTATAATTTGCAGCTGTGCCATTAGAAATGAATGTGTCTCTGCTGTTTGTGTATATAAAATGGATATATTGCATGCTTCTTGCGGACGAAGAGCCAAAGGCAAATTTCTGTATGTGATGGATATCAAACAATAAAGTTATATTGTATTCATTGTATTGTATTGTATTGTATTGTATTGTATTGTATAATTTGCAGCTTTATCTAATCCCCAGATTTCAGACCCATATAGCATGATAGATTGTATCTGAGCATAAAGCAATTTAGGAAAAAAACATCAATAGAATGATTATTAAAAACCCTTAGTCTGGACATGATAGATAATAAAGCTCTTTTGCTTTTACGAGCTAAATCACGGCACGCTGAAACAAAACTAAGTCGGCTTGAAAGGTTATATTTATTTATTTTATTATTAATTTATTTATTCGTTCTTATATAGCGCTTTTCCAGCTCAAGAGCTGCTTAAGGCGTTGGCCGATACAGGATCTAACTCAAGCAGCCCGAGGCGCCAACTTGCAGCCTTTGGGCGCATCGTAATAACGCTCCAGACAATTGAGCACTATCTTGGGCAGCCAGGGATAGGGGAGAAGGACCTAGGTGCATGCTGGGTGTGTTCTTGTCACCGGCACTCACCCGTCTAGGACATGAGCGTCAGGATCTTTAAAGTCCGTTATGATGGAATGTATGCGATGCGCGACACGGACTAGACCTCGGTTTATACTCTCATCCGAAGGAGTAGGAAACGGGAGTAAAGTGTCTTTCCCAAGGACACAATACAATGCCCCGTCCTGGGCTCGAACCCGGGACCTTCAGATTCGCAAGCCAAAGCTCTACCATTAGGCCACCCTGCCTCCACAGGTTGCGAGTTTCATTCCCGGTGGCCCAGATACAAAAATCGGCTGTGAGCACTGGCCATCTTACTGTTTCTATTAGTCTGATGGTTGTTTCAGTGTATATAGTTTTTCCTTCTTCCTTATAATCGGTCGCCTACGATTGTGCTCAGTCGTCTGAGCGTCAAACTGAGCGCCCAAGGCAAGTGGCCGCTTTTTGGGCGGCTTGAGTTAGATGCTGTATCGGGCAGCGCCTTGAGCAGCTCTTAAGCTGAAAAAGCGCTATATATAAGACTGATTTAAAAAATGAAATGAATGAAAACAAGAGAGAAGGGATAGGCCTATGGCCAACCAGGTCTGGTATTGATGTAAGTTTTGTACGGTACAAAAAAAAATCAACAACTATAACAACACAGATTATTACTTGCAGAAATAAGAATTCTGTCATCTTTATGACTCAAGATGAACTCAGCGCCTTGAGTCGAGTCGATCTTTGAGCTGGTATGGGCGCTATTTAAGAACGACTTATTTTGACTATATTCAACGATTCACCATGACAACGACATGGCCGTTTAAAAGTTTAGGATTTTGCTATTTTACTTAAGTCAACACACGTCTTGAACAATAGGGACAATCGATTGGGATAGAAAGTTAAGTATAATTTATATTAAAAATACTATATCTATGCGAAGTTTAACATTTCTAAATTTAGGTCACATTTTTCCATCGTGTCCTGTCCATTTGCGGGAAGAGAGGGAGAGGGACAGGGAGGGAGAGAGAAGAGAGAAAGAGAGAAAGAAAAGAGAGAGGTAGAGAGAGACAGAGAGGAGTATTTAATTTAAACCTGCATTTAATTGTACCTAGTGGAACCGGGTAGCTCAGTTGGTAGAGCGGCTTACTAGTAACCGAAAGGTACCTGGTTCGAATCCCGGATTGGCCAATGTGTGACCATATTATTTTCCCCTTACCATCAACTGGTTCGCTGGTGTCAGAATAATGTGACCAGTAGTCGCCTATACGCTCCGGTGTCGTGTGACTATAATCTACAATTACCCTTATTATTACCTCGTCTACAGCCGGAAAGCGATTGTGATTGCATATATATATTATATGAGGGATATTGGGTGGGAGTGGGGTGGGTATATATATATATATATATATATATATATATATATATATATATATATATATATATATATATATATATATATATATATATATATATATATACCCACCCCACTCCCACCCAATATCCCTATTTGGCTACACTCCTCTCCTTCCCTTGTCCCTTCCCTCCCTGGTCGTATAGCCTTTTGCTTAAATGTATGATTTATTAGTATGTGTTCTGTTCGGAAATAAAAGGACAAAACAAAACAAAAAGATCCAAAGCAAACTAAAGATTATCTGTACCTTAAGCAGCTTTTTTTCGGTTTAAAAACAATTAATTTTTTTAAAAGTAACATTAGGCGAAAAGTAACGTTAGGCGAATAACGATGAATTTGAGGACAACACACTTACAAAAGTAGTTAAATCCCCTTTATCTCCCCTCCTTGAACTGCCCATTCCTCCCCCCCTACCAAATCCCTCTTCCTCCCAACCATTCCTGCGTGCATTACTCGCGCTATCCTATTGTATTGAGTAAAAATCCCAGCATGCAAACTTAGGTCTATATGTATGCTGGTCAGGTTCCTGCTTCTCCCAGCAGTAAGATCACGGAAGCCAGGGTGACACTGAAGCCTCCATTCCCTCATTCAATCAGACTTGTAGAAGGATCTCATAGAAAACTCGCTGGCAATAAACCTCCGCGTTCGACACTAAGAGGAGCGTTCCACGATGGACACTAAACATTTACAAGACGCGCAGCGCTTTACAAAGCAATGCAGGAAGCAATTCTGCTGATGAAAGTTAAGCTAGGGTGACATAAAAACGACTGTTTTGTATGTATGTATTAGCGCAGCAAATGATAAATAAGCGTAAAGCACTTTGGCATGCATTGTAGAAAATGAGACATACATACATCCTGAGTGTTGGAGGCTGATAAGGTATACTGTCATTTACTGATGTACGGAGTATGGATCAAAAGGTTCAGACACTCTGTATGCGAGACACGCGCAATATCTTTATGAAACACAAATCTGGCGAATTAATTTGTTTTGTTTGTTTAGCTTTAGGCCAAAGATTTCGATTTAAATTGAGGCAAAAGTCGTCTTTGAATTTGTGAGAACCGACAACCCCTCCCTCCTCCCTCCTGCCCCCCCCCCTCCCCAATAAGAACGCCCAAAATTCTTTTGATTAAATTTCTCAAAGCAATTTTAACAAAATCATTCCAATTTCCATATTACATCACACAAATGTTCTGACTGATACAGAATGAATGTGTTTCCTATGAAGCCCGCGAGGGGTTTAAAAATCTTAAGAATATGTACGTATTTCGTGACCATTTTATTACGCCTCATTGCATTATTCCTAGTTCCATCTTTCTGCAAAAACGGATCTTTTTCTCGGAAGAAGAAGAAGAAGAAAAAGAGTCCTCGAGATTTAAAGCGCTCTCCCCTTTTCGCTCGAAGTCACTTTTCTCACGTCCTTACCCTTCTCCCTTTCGGCAACCGTAATGTAGACTGGCTTACTCGTTCTTTTGAAATCCCTGGAACATGATTTCATTTCGTTTGTGAGGGAGGCAACTTTCTCCCCTTCCTTTTTTTTTCTTTGGCATTGCAGTGCCTATTGCAACTTTATTCTTTACCTTCAAACTGCATTTTTTTGATGATATCCAAATACATGACGCTAGTTTATGTGCTCGATCCAAACTGTTTATGTTATAGTGTGTGCTGATGTTCCAATATATAGTCCAATTTTCTGCGACGCTTAAAGACATATGATATATCCATATACTTTATTCGGCATTCGCTTTCTTCGACCCCCCCCCCTCCTTCCTCTTTTCCTTACTCTCGTTATTTATAAATTTAGTTTCTAACTATAACAAAAAAAATCCTGAAATATATGCAACGTTTCCATAACGGCCTTGGCAGGAAAACAACGTAACTATTCTATCAACGAACTCTGATCCGTGGTTTTTGAGTCTGCTCAGGCCAAACTTACTCATTATTTCAAAAACATGCCACACTGATCAACCCCAAAATTCCCTTCAACTTCTTGCGTTAGCTCAGCAACCACATTTACAGGCGTAAAAGTGCCAACCCCCTTTCACCCTTTCTGACAAATTAAGTCTCGATATCTCGACCTAGAAACTACATTTACACCATTTTAAAATCGTTTTGGGGTCGATACTCAGACTAAGACTGTTGATGTAGATTTTCTGCTTCACGTGGAGCGTCCAGAAAAGACGTTTATATTTTTGTAATAGATCGATTCTTGCTGTTAGTGTAGATTTTTCCATTAAAATTGAACGTAGACCAGAGTTACGATGAACTTAAATATTAGAGACCAGTCGATGCCAAAATATCCAGATTGTTTTGTTTGTTAATGTAAGCGTATGAGTAGCTGAAGAGAGGCATCGTAATAATTGTTATAAAGCCTCCTCCAACGCCCCCTCCAAAACAACAACAACTACAACAACAACACGAGATTCGAACCCGGATCGTCTGACATCTAGTCATTTAGCGGTCTATGGTCTCTGATGCTGTTTGTGACTCACACCCTATCCTACGTTATTGATAAGGCATCGCTTCCACCGGACTGACTGAACTTTCTAACCAGAAAGAAGCCCGCCCTCTGCTCTCCACTCCACGCTGTCTCCAGTTGCTTCCCCTAACTACTTCTTTTTTTCACAGTCTTGTGACTTTTTAAAATTGATTCCTTCCAAAGCAGACTCCGACCCATTTTTCACGTTTTCTAAGAATGTCCGCTTTAGAGTTCTAAAATGAATAAACCCCCACCGTTCTACGACGCTTTTCTATCTTTCTTTCTTGCTTTCTCTCTCTCTCTCTCTCTCTCTCTCTCTCTCTCTCTCTCTCTCTCTCTCTCTCTCTCTCTCTCTCTCTCTCTCTCTTCTCTCTCTCTATCTCTAACACACACACACACCCACTCACACAATCTCTCGTGTGCGTGTCCTACCACATGAAATCAAAAGACAAAAAAAAGCTTTATAATAGCCCTGATTTTTCATTGTAATTTGTAATTAATATTTTTAATAACACACTAAATCGCCATCATAATTATTGTAATTTCCAAGGAGGGGGCTTTCTAAAAAGACAAGCGATATTAAAACCGTCATGCTGTCACTTTGAACAAGACAGTCCACATCTCTGTGACAAGATCAAGAGCCCGTCGTGTCAAAGCAAGTGATAGGTTATTTAAAGCTGTATGAAGCCAAACTCGTTTCTTTTTTTCATAGGGAAGACGATATTAAGAGATGAAGGGGATACTAATAAAAGAAGAAAAAAGTGGTGTAACAATGCAAATGATCGGTTATTTAAAGTTGACACCAACTTTTAAACACATTGTCTTCTTTTGATAAGAATATTAATCTAAAAGAACGATGAAAAAGGAGACAGAACTCGCCAGATAAAAAAAAATGTTTGTTTTTCTTTTAAACAGAAGAATGACATAGCAAATGATTGATTATTTAGACTTAGAGCCAAGTTCTTAAATCATATTCTTCTTTTAATAGGAAGATTGTTTTTTAAAAGGACTAAGGAGATATAACGCTTTAGATTTAAATTATGGTCTAATAATTTGTCCGCAGCGAAATCGCTAAAGTTGTGTCCGTCAATTGCAAAGCAAAAACCAACGGTTTATTAAATTGTGAATGGCGAGAGAGAGAGAGAGAGAGAGAGAGAGAGAGAGAGAGAGAGAGAGAGAGAGAGAGAGAGAGAGAGAGAGAGAGAGAGAGAGAGAGAGAGAGAATGGAGAGGGTAAAGACAGTTTTATGAGGGACGAGTAGGAAAATTAAAGTGAATCTCATCTATTTTTTTGAAGCAAATTTAACAGTAGTAACGTTTGTGGTACCTGTCAGTGAAAGAATTTGTACGGTCATGGTGGCTGACAACCATTTCTATAACGCCGTTAGCGAGACCCGAATGTAAGAGCCTGTGATAAAACGCTAAATCGGAAGCGACAGTGAAATACGGGGTTTTCCCGTTCGTAATGTAGAAAATAAGTACAAGACGGGTGGAATATGTACTGTCTGTGGTGTGGATTTTCATCCAGTCACTAGATATAGTATTATGCACTGACAGCTATTACAAAAGGCAATAGAACAATTTCTATCACGATTTCCAGCGTTTGTGACGTAAGCATCCGTAACTTACATTAAAAATTCATTTTAAAGGTACAGTATCATATATACACATAAACACACACACAGATAGCTGGTTATAATCTAAAACTTAAAATAGGCCTAAAACAAGTAGATGAATAAGACATTTTATGATCAAAGTGGGCTAAAGGCGGGACTAACTTGCCTTGTCCACAGGCCAGAAACCAATGGCGCCTGACAGGTGTGGGATCAATCCAGCATCTGGGCGTTATGTTTCTCTGAATATTATTTACCTTAGATTCGGGCAACGTCTCGGGGGTTTTCTCCAGGTACTCCGGTTTGCTCCCCCAGCAAAATTTCAAAAACACAACTAATATTAGATAGGTTGGGTTTGGGTGCGCCACGGGCTGCGACTACGCCTTCCCCAGGAGAAGCGGCCCAGAATTTCTCGATAAAAGGGACAACAAAGCATTACCCAAAAAAATCAAGGCTATTTACAAATAACATTCGGGTCCCTAAACGCCTAAATAGTAATATTTGATGTTATATCTCAGTACTACTGGCTATCACGTGGTATCAACAAATTAAAACATGACGCCTTCTCTCTCTCATATACATAACTAAACTACACCCAATCACTCATTCACACTTCAGGTGCTCCCACACACATCATTTATTAAGTAGAGATACAGACTTTGGTATTAAACTGTTTTTTGTTCTCATTGTTCTAAATTTCGGAGTACGATAGCGTCTTCCTGAAGGCAGACGCTGGAAGTGGTGCGCAAGCACGTTTGTACTGTTCAGACAATACATCTGGCCTTATGCACAACTGGCCTTTCTTATAGCACATGCGGACCTTCTTGTTTCACACCCACAACCTTCCCACAGACAGTCACCACTCGATCCAACACACTTCTATTCTTCTCCTATTCGTTCTTAATATCCTTTCATACAACTGCCCCATGCACATCATTTATAGCTACTTTTTTCCGCAACGAGAATCTAAGAAAACCTGGAATAATCCTTCGTTATGTATTTTGGATGAGAATTGTTTTGTATATGGGATTAGATAATAGTATTCACTTATCCATTCTGGGGAAATTCGGGAGAAGAAAGCAGCTAAAATGTCCGCAGGTATTCGAAATTGTTGATTTAACGTTTCGAGGTTATTGCTGTCCCTAAACCAGTTTGAATGACGAGAAAGTAAGCAGAAGCAACAAGAAAAGTTGATTCAATATTTGAGGTTTATTTTTAGACTATCAAGTGGAAATCGCTGACACAAAGACAGTTTACATTATTGCTAGTTGTAACATAACATCGGACGTGAGAGCCAATCTTGACTGAGCGGGAAGAATGGACACTCAACGTTGATAGAAATGTAATACTTTGATAAGTGTGGTGGAAATGTTGTTGTTGTTGTTGTTGTTGTTGTTGTTGTTGTTGTTGCTGTTGATGATGATGATGATGATGATGATGATGATGATGATGACGACGACGACAATGATGACGGTGGTGATGATGATGATGGTGACGACGAAGGCAATGGGCAGTTATATTGTGCTATATACCCCAAGCCCGTGGATTATAGATCATGCTTATTAAGCATACTTTAAAAAAAATTCATTCATTTACGCAATATTAATCCAATATTGATCTATACAATAGATTTGCGAGTTAATGATTGGCTTATTTTTCCACTTCCGGTGGGTATGAGGAACTGTTAATAGTCGGACAACGCTTGGGCCACTTTGCAGTCTGACAGCGAGTCGACGCTAAATCTACTCGGAGTAAAGTCTCCATTGACTTTCTTCTTCTCAGACACCAACAAATGACTTCCGTCAAGCCCAGTCTGAGTTATATTGGCTCGCCTTATCGACTCAATGATGATGGATGGGTTGAAGAAAACTGTTGGTTTGACTTCCCAAAACTAGGACCAAATCAATATTCTGGAGTCCGAGTGTGGACTTCGGCTAAGGACCGACCGCAAACAGTTTTCGAACATTGAAATCGAGTAGCTGGCTTAAATTAAGGATTACCTTACGATCAATACAAGTAATGTCCATTCCCCAAAACTTTCAGCAAAGACTTACGAACGTGCCTTCAGGATCGATGGAGCAGAAGAGAGGAAAATTGGCTCGGAGTGAAGGACTTAAGACAGTGAATAATTGAGTGCAAATTGTTTGGGTAGGCGCCAAAGGAAGCGGTTTCACGGTCCACGGAGTTAAATAAAATTGTACATTCGGTAGGGCTGGATTATTGGACTAATGAATAAACTGAAGAAAAAAAATCAAAACGGAAAGCCATTCAGAGATGTATTTCCAGACACACATACATAGCCGATAAAGTAAGCATTTTCACATTCTTGGCAGTGTTGTGACTCGGTTTATAGGGAAAAAAATGGAAATGATAGGTCACGACCTGAATTATCTGGAAGCAAACAGTTATCCAAATCGAATCAGCCAACTTTTGGATACAAAGCAGAACGTGTTTAGAAACGGTGAAGCACAATGACCTTGAGCTTCGAGAAAGAACAAATACGAATGATCCAAAATGCTTGGCAGTAGATAGCGTATGCACAAAGTACAACAATTATAAGTTTCGGTTAAGGTCAAAAGGGTGTTTTGAACCAAAAAGTTGAATTTGAACCGGATTACTACTGAAGGATTGGCCCATGATATGACGTACATCCAAACTCCAAATTGCTTTAGCCGTTTTTAAGACATTGAGCAAAACGTGTTTAGCAACAAAAGGATTTCAATGACCTTGACCTTTGCAGTAGGGCAAATCTGTCCAAAGGGCACAACAGGCAGGCAGACCTAAGTAATGTTCGTATGAAGTGTGGTCAAAATCCGTTCAGTGGTCCTTGAGATATGGCTTCCACCGGACCGATGGACGAACGGATAGTCCGACATTTGGCTCGCTCTGACCCCCCTTCCCCCCTCCCTCTCGACTATTTGAAAGTATTTCCAGATTCAATCTCCTCCTTCAAAGTGTTGTTTAGAATAAACATAATTTAAAAAATATGTATTTTTGTGCGCCTGTGTCTTTGGTCTCGAAGGGCACAGTGCAGCCAGAAATAAAAAGTTGACTTGAGAAATAATATTGTGAGTAATGTTCTAATTAGTGAATTTGGCTATTAGTATTAGTATTTCTTTGCATTGACAGAACAGCGCTTGTGCTCGCAACAGTAGCGGCAGCTTACGTTCCGATTTTTTTATGTACATTGTTTAAGAGAACAGCGCTTGTGCTCGCAACAGTAGCGGCAGCTTACGTTCCGATTTTGGAGCTTACGTTCTGGTTTTCTGTTAGTGTCACGAAGATGTCTGTACATTTTCACTTTGAAGAGTGGTGCAAGCAGGTGCCTGCGGCTGCCGTTGTTGTGCTAGTGGACAATGGGTTTGATAACTATCAGGTGTTAATCAACACCTCAGAAGAAGACTTGACAGCGCTTGACCTAAAACGGGGGCACCTGGTCTCTGTGCGCACCGCCATCTTGGAACTCAAGCGTCAATCCACACCATCATTGGCGACGACGGCATCGCTGTCCGGTCCACATCTCTCTAGTCATGGTTTGACTACTAGACCTGAGTGCTCGCTTCAAGACTTGCTGCGGATGTCTGACGCTCCTACGGCGAGTGGCAGTGGTCGCGTTGACCTCGACCCTACCTCTTTCCTTCAGACCAGGCGCCCAGGTGAGCCTGCTTTGCGGATCATAGATTTTATTAACATGAACAACTGGCAGCAGGAGCAGGAAGTGGAACTGGGTGCGGGTGTGACCATTCGCCTCCCACGCCAGAGGCCTCGACTGGAAGTTGTGTCGCCAGCGCAGTGGATTGCTGCAAATGCCAGGATCATGGCCACGTTGCTGGAGACGGGCCGTCTCTCTGCGGACGACACGATGGATTACCTGGCGTATACGGTCAAGATTGGGGAAATGGCGGCCCGATACACGTGGTCCTCAGTCCTGATATACGATGATCAGTATCGTCAGAACCAGGCAGCTTACAAGTTTCGCTGGGGCAGCGATTCACAGCACTTGGCGTTGGTGTCTTTAAAGGAGCGTTCCGTGGAGGAGCGGAAGAAGCCGACGATCGCGGCGCGTCCCAAGACTTCGGGGAGCACGGGCGTGTTGGGCGGGTCGGGAAAGCCCATCTGTCAGCAGTGGAATAGGGGCCGTTGCACGTTCGAACCCAATTGTCAGTTTGAACACGCTTGCATTGTCTGTCTTCGCTCGGACCACCCTGCTACGAACCACCCTCGCCATGCCCCCGCCAGTGTGACAGTGGGCCATTCTAGCTAGGACAGTGCGCGGTCAACTGCATCTAGGCGATTGGACTCGTACCCCGACATTTGGCTCGCTCTGACCCCCCTTCCCCCCTCCCTCTCGACTATTTGAAAGTATTTCCAGATTCAATCTCCTCCTTCAAACAACCTAAAAACTCGTCTCTTCTCGTCTTTCTTCGCTCATTAAACAATTCCAAACAATGGTCTGTTCCGCATGTTTTCTACCAATTATATATATATTTTTTTCCCCCTCTATATATATATATTTTTTTTCCCCCTCTACCCTTTCCCATCCCAACCCCCCACTTTGTGATTTTTTGTTTGGGGTGTATGAATACGTGAGAATTGGGCTTTAAACCGATTTTTAATAGGAGACAGCGCTGTATTATTATTATTATTATTATTATTATTATTATTATTATTATTATTATTATTATTATTATTATTATTTTTAGTGGATGAGTAATGCTCCACAGCTAGGACTCGGGGACTGGGACGGAGAAAAATGACGTGGCCGCCCTCGCAAAAAAAAAAAAAAAAAGCAAACCGTACTTCAAATAGTGTGCTAAATATAGACGTGAAACCAATCGCTCATTTGGGCTACTGCGGTCTCTTTTACCAGAAAGATTAGGCGCGTGCTAAGGATTATGGGTACTGTCGGGAATCATCTTTTGTTTGTGGGTACGAGGCTATTAATTGCAATATTTCTTTTAATGAAAAAATAGTAACTAAATAAATAAAGTTTGAATGCCAAATTCGAGATGATTACCATTATAGGCTTAAAATCTATCTATCTTTGTACTCTTTGCTCTTGTTTTCCTTATTAGTGATGCAAAAATGTCAGATAACCCATTCTCCAAAACCAGGTTTGCAGAATAAGGCTACTGTGTGACGGTTTTACACTGATCATGTATAATTAATTATTTTGTAAGGATTTTGCATTTATCAAGCATATAATTAATTCGACGATGTTGCACTGATCAAGCTTATCATACGTTGTTTAAGCATTTTTCGAGAATATAAAAGGATATTTTGTTTAGCACTTTTGAAACATACTGTGCGACGTTATACGATTCTTTTGAAAGTCAGAAAGTCAAGTAAATTCAAGAAATCTGTTTCCACCAAATAACTGAAAATTTAGCAAAAAAAGAACTTATCAAGCACACCATGTGACTTTCTCGCACTTATTAAACATGTAGCAACTTTTGTTTTCTGCTTGTCAAGCACCCAATCTAGGTCGTCGTAACTACAACCTACGTTGCGTAACAATGTAAATTGAAGCCAGTGACCTCTATAGATACCCAATACATAAATCAGGAATAGTGTCAACTTCTGCGCCAATGCCAAACAACAGTCTGTTGACAAACTGAATAGTGGGAAGAAAACTAAGATAAAGAAGTTAGAGGAGGAGGAAGAAGATAATGAAAATGGAAGAAGCTGACTGAGGAGAAGAAGAAGAACAAAAGAGGAAGAAGAAGAAGAAGAAGAAGAAGAAGAAGAAGAAGAAGAAGAAGAATGAATGAAGGATAAAGAGATGGAGAAGGAAGAAGAAGGAAGGAGGAGGAGAATGATGACGAAGAAGAAGAAGAAGAAGAAGAAGAAGAAGAAGAAGAAGAAGAAGAAGAAGGAGAAGAAGAAAAAGAAGAAGAAGAAAGAATGAAGGATAAAGAGATGGAGAAGTAAGAAGAAGGAAGGAGGAGGAGAATGATGACGAAGAAGAAGAAGAAGAAGAAGAAGAAGAAGAAGAAGAAGAAGAAGAAGAAGAAGAAGAAGAAGAAAGAATGAAGGATAAAGAGATGGAGAAGGAAGAAGAAGGAAGGAGGAGAATGATGACGAAGAAGAAGATGAATGAAGACGATAACAAATGACGAAGAAGAAGAAGAAGAAGAAGAAGAAGAAGAAGAAGAAGAAGATGATGAAGAAGAAGAAGAAGAAGAAGAAGAAGAAGAAGAAGAAGAAGAAGAAGAAGAAGAAGAAGAAGAAGAAGAAAAGAAGATGAAGATGATGAAGAAACAGGAAAAAAAGAAGATAAGTAGGTGTCCGATATTTTAAAAAAATTGTTTAATTGAAAACAAAGTTTAAGAGAAAATACAACGATAACAATAAAGAATGATCCGAAAGACCAGGAGGAAGAAGAATACAGAAGAAAATGAGAAGAGGAGATGAAGAGTGAGGGAGAAGTGAACTAGAGGAAATCGAAAAGGAAGAAGCTGAAACCTAAGAAGAAAGCTAATATTAACAATTACTCCCCTCTGAGTGTGGTTGGCGAGGACCTTTCCCTTGAGACAATCCACCCCATATCCATCATGCTGTGTGGACTCAGCAGAGACGGCGGGATAAATATTCTTTGCACGGACAAATTTGCCTCCCATTTTGCCTCTCATTTGCCTCGCTCCAAGAGCGCAATCAGCAGCGGGCGTAAGAATACAACCGACTGCTTCTCTCTATTTCCGGCCTGTTTACCGCAAGCTGTCACCGCCCCCGCAAGAAACCTCACCAGGACATAGTCCAAACTCAAATTTGCCGCTCAGACGTCAAAATCACGTCGTGCTAATTGACTTTGTTGTGCCTAGTTTTTATTTGAAAGGGCCCACCGGGAATGGATCTGAGAATAAGGGTGGTTTTGTGTAAATAACAACAGCTCTGCTTCAAAAGTCTGTTGTTGTTGTTGTTGTTGTTGTTGTTGTTGTTGTTGTTGTTGTTGTTGTTGTTGTTTTCTTGTTGTTTTTTCCCGTGCTTTAGGAAAATGTGGTTCCATTAAAAAAGGAGCTGTTTATTTTACATTAAGTAAAACACAGTGAACGACCTAAAGGATCACTTACCGGAGATGTGGGAGTGGGTGGGAATTAGCATCGTCACGTTAATTCTGCTCGGTGGTCATGAGGTGGGGTTGAGGGTAGGGTGTCGTTTTACTACTACTACTGCTGCTGCTGCTACTACTGTAATTTCATTTATAAAGCGCATTTCCAAACAAAAGTCTGCATAGGCACGCGCACCGCTCAAAAGATTACAATCAATAAATAAACAAGCAATTGCATTAAAAACGGACATTCCCAAGCGCATGCCTGACGACATAAAAATCTACAATATTCTTTAAGGTACCAGTGAACACGCAGCAACTCGCATTAATTTGTTGCAGCCTGATTAGCCGAACCAGATCCGCAGTTTAGATCTGTTGAGGTTTAACGTCTACACTATTGGTGATATGGCAGACGGGGATAACCATCCCAGGGAACAGAACAAGGGATAGGAACCTAAATCAACATCAAACCACCAGAGCAATCCCACTGCTAAAATGGACAGTGAAAAATGGCCACTTTTGGTTTCTCCCACCAGGGGCATCGGTGTGACATGCCAACGCTCTACCACTTGAGCGGCAGTTCAGTGAAACCAAACTGTAGAGAAAGAGACTACTGATATTAGCCTGACACTAGGAAGAGCTATTTTACTATTAAGAGTGTACCAAGTACCCGGTCTCCTCCTACCTTTACCAACCCACCCCCATTTTCCTCCACTTCCTTCCACCTCCCCTCACCCCCCGAATTAAAATCTATACATATTATAATAATATACTCTTAAAGTACCATCACGACATTCAACGCCAGCTTGACAGCTTATATTAAAACTAGGTCATGGTCCAGTACAACAAAGTAGAAAAGACAATTTACTCTGACACATGAGGGAAGGCTGTTACACTATACAACGTGTCCGAAGTCTCCTGATAAATGGGAGGAAGTGCCAAAGTGCTTTCCAAACGACTGCCCTCATCATGATCAAAAAGGCTGCCATCTACCCTCGGAGTCCATCAAAGCAGAAAACGACAGGCATCGTCGTTATCTTTCTGGGAAGAGGAGAACTGAAGCGAAAAGACACTCTGTGCAAAGTAAAAAGTGTCCAATATTTTATGATAAAGCAAAAGCTCCCTTGTAGGTAAACTTAGTCCAACAGTTTCTGTCAAAGCGAAGATCACTCTTTGTGAGAGTATAAAAAAGGGCAACATTAATTTTAATGGCGGACTCTCTTTTTAAGTCAAAAATTGTCCGATATTTTCTGTAAAAGCAAAGACTCTTAGTGCACCCCTCCCTTCCCCCCCCCTCCTAAAAAAAATAAAATAAATATCCTCCGACATTTTCTGTCAAAGCGAAGATTCTCCGTGCAAGTAAAAGATAGTTCAACATTTTCGATTACAGTGAAGACTCTTTGTATGTAAACTGAGTCCAACATTTTCAGTTACAGCGAATTCTGTCGGTGGAAACAAAATATCGTCCAACATTTTCTGTTACAACGGAGATTCCCTTGTGAGTAAACTCAACTCAGTCCAATATTTTCTGTCAAAGCGAAGATCACTCTTTTGTGCAAGTAAAAGATAGTCTAACATTTTCTATTACAGGGAAGACTCTCTGTGCGAGTAAAAGATAAAAGAAAGGGAAACGTTTTCTCTGAGAGTGAAGCCTCTCTTGTTAAGTAAAAGATCGTCAAACATTTTCTGTCAAAGCGAAGACTGCGAGAAGTAAACCAAAAATGCATTGTGTAGGAATTAATGACATTCGTGAAACCAAATGACGTGTATTACCCTCCACATATTCCCTCCTAGATCTTACTTACACATAACCCCTCCTTGATCCCACTTACACATACCCCCTCCTAGATCCCACTTCCACATACCTTCTCCTAGGTCCTCCATTCCCACCCCAAACCCCTCCCCACCCTCACCCCCTCTCTATTAGCAATCAGAAACCTTTCATGCTAAGTGAGGAAAATGCTTGGAAACTTCTACCCTTGGAGGGAAGAGATTCCTTGGTCCCCAGGGCCGTGGAAATCTTTCTCTATATCTCTGTCCATACCACCACAACCAATAGCATGTGCCCCTAAGGCTTTAGCTGGTGTATATTTTATCTCAAATACCGACAATTTTCATCAATTAAGAACTTCTCGACTCTAATTGGAAACTTCCCAAATCCCTAATAATTCCTCGTAACTTTGCTCTCTCTCTCTCTCTCTCTCTCTCTCTCTCTCTCTCTCTCTCTCTCTCTCTCTCTCTCTCTCTCTCTCTCTCTCCCTCTCCTTGAGCAGCTCTTGAGCTTAAAAAGCGCTATATAAGAATAATATTGTAAAAAAAAATTTAATCGGAGCTTGCCGGAGAAGGGGTTAGATATCTAGTTTCGCTGGGGAAAGGCTGGAGAGGGAAAAAGAGGGAGGGAGAGAGGAAGATTTCGGATGTCTAGTTTTGCTGGGGAAAGGCTGGAGAGGGAAACAGAGAAAGAGGGGGAGGGAGAGAGGAAGATTTCGGATGTCTAGTTCGATGGGGTTGGTGAATCGTGAGAGGTTGGAGACTTGATTAGGTCCGGCCAGTGGACAATATTCACTAATGCCCGCTGGCTGTGATCCTGAAACCTCGTGCCAGGCTCGGTCACCTTCACCGTCCACGGAGACAGCGCGATATTTTTACCAAGTGCGGAGGTGGGGAAGATAGCAGAGAAAAGTATTATTAGGCAAAGAGCACTGTACACAAATGGTAGGTTAGGGTAGGTGGAGAGAGGGCGGGGGGAAGTTGGAAGGGGGAGCGGAGTGTGATGATGAGGATAGACAAAACTGGGATATACAGTTTTGCACTCCTCCCCACCCCCTTTACCCTCAACCCCCCCCCCACCCCTCTCCAAAACCCACTGATCTTTTTGAGTTTAGGAAGACAATAGGAGTACTTCCTAAATAGCTGTCAACATGTATTTTGACCGCTTTTCAGGGGAAGCAACTCTCATTGACCTACTTTACCTACTTTCGGTTTATGCTGTCAACATGTATTGTGTAACCGCATTTCAGGGGAAGCAACCTACTTTCGGTTTATTTAGGGATAATGCCTATTGAAACCGTTGAAATATGTAAAGCACACCAGATTCAAAGATTCTCTATGCATGCATTTCGCTAAAACGCTTCGTCAGGAGTTACAAGCCAACAGGCCAGGTTAGTAATGGTTGTGTTCGTTGAGACGTGTGATACTACTGGGTCCAAATAGCCGCCTTAGTGAGAAAAGTTAGCTAGGCAAACGAGGGGAATAAACCTTTACTTTTCTCCCTTTTTCAACACTTACAAAGGTTGCTTCAGGGTTGCGTTAAGGAGGTAGACCCCGAATCACATAAAATGACACTTTTCTCCCAAAACTTCACTCGAATTTCTCTGTGAACTTAAAAGTACTGATAGGTTTGATGGTGATAAAGATCTGATATCAGGAGGGGAAAAAAATCCTCTCATCGAAGACTTACGGGAATTAACCATTCATGGAGAAGCCTTACGAACAGCCCATCAAACCACTGTGAAAGCTGAAATTCTCTCTCTCTCTCTCTGTCTCTCCCCCCTCTCTCTCTCTCTCTCTCTCCTTCTCTCTTTTCAAGCACACACTGTGAGAGCTGCTGAGGCAGAATGTGTGGGAGCGTCGGGATGTGTGGCTAGCCGGATGTCCAGTTGCCAGCAGCACCAATCAAACATCCAACCCCAACCCCTTCCGTTCTGTTATTTCTTCCACAAAGCAGCAGCTGCAGTTCTCTGACCACAAACCAACCCCCCGACAGTAAAGTGAGACACAAAAAAGGGAGGTAACGTAAAACAGACACAAACAGCCAGGCACTGACAGACAAGAGGCCGATGGACGCGCGCGCGCACACACACCCACACACACACACGTCCATCGTTGGACCGACGTGGATCGACGCCCATGTATCCACTCACAGGCCAGTGTTCACACAACGCCTAACCTAAGCTCTCCCAACCCACCCCCCGCCTCCTACCCCTAATTCTCAAACTGAAGCGCACTGAAGTGGGGTGGTCTGGTAGCACAGTTGATAGTAAGCTGGTTTCCTATGCCGAGGGTCGCGGGTGCGAACCCCGCAGGGGACGAACTTGCGTGACTTAGGTACGAGAATTTTCAGGTCACCTAGGGTTTTCTCCGGTACTCCGGTTTCCTACCTCCTTCGCAGTGAGCCATCTCCGTATTCCACGACCCTCCAGGCGCGCACCAACACCACAGAGCATAGATCAAATGTAAATAACCATCCAGACATCTTCATAATACCTCCCCGCAATCAGTACACTCAGAATATGGTTATAAAACCACGGCGTTGTTGTTATATCAATAGCTATAAAAACGGGAGTTTTAGCGCGGAGGTTGTAAATGTCTGTGCACACAAGGCACCAATGGCCACCACTCAGCAGAAATATAAACTGTATCTATTCCAAGATTCAGCGGGTATGGCTCTTTCTTTTTCTTTTGGTAATATCCCCCCATATTATTCTGATTCACTCAGACCGTCTTTTTTCTTTATTTCTCTAGCTCTCAATCACGTACCCTCCACTTCTTCTTTACTTATGTCTGTCCACTCTTGATGAATGTACTGCCCCATCCTTCTTCTTCTTCTTCTTCTTCTTCTTCTTCTTCTTCTCCTCCTCTCTCTCTCTCTCTCTCTCTCTCTCTCTCTCTCTCTCTCTCTCTCTCTCTAATCCTCTTCCCATCCCACCATCTCTCTCTCTCTCTCTCTCTCTCTGCCTTCCATAATACACCACTCTCTTTCTCCATACATTTCCTCAAACCCTTTCACTCAGAACATACCACCCGCTCTAGTTGGATGGCAAACCCAACGTACCGACATTACGATCCTGATGCTCAGGCAGCGCAGTGCTCACTGCTCTTTCGGATAAAAGTATAAACCGAGATCTAATCTGTCTGTGGACAGATGCCTTGCATTCCATCGCACGTGACTTAAGAGATCCTGATGCTCGTGTCCTAGTCGGGGGAATAACAGATACATAAACGCGCCAAGTATGCATTATGTCCTATTCTTGTTCGGTAGTTGAGTATCTCCAACTGGTTTGTGGCGTTAGACCATGCGTCTTGAGCAACACTTTGAGCTGGTAAAGCACTATAATCATAAGAACAGATTAAATCCATGGCACTTAGAAGATTCCTTCATCACAAAGGGCGCCCAAAATAATACGTATAGTTCATGCCTGACCCTCATTGTTAAAGGGTTCGAAGATAACACACATTTCAGCGTCATAGATCCATTTTAAATTCACAGTGAGTGTTGGCCCATCGGAGAAAAATAATTAAGCCCAAACGCAACTTCTTTCGAAAGTACGGTCTCGATGTACTTTGATACATTCAATCAGTTTTGTGCGTTTCTACATGGCATCAAGGATGATTCTAAATGTAGAACCGCTGCGAAAATGTGTTTAGTTGGTTGTTTCTTTAAAATCTTCTTCATCAAAAATGATAAGACGCACGCACGCACACACACATACACCCTCTCTCTCTCTGATTACAGACAAACAAATAAGAACAACAACAAAAGCACTAATGGTATAAACCGAGCTACTGGAGAATCAATAAAGTGTGCTTAGTAGGCATAGTTAGTTTTTCATTTACTTCCAGCAAAGAAGAAGCTTAGCGTTTGGTTTGAGTGACAATAACACAATCATAATTCTATCGTTTATTGTGACAACAAGGGCGTCAACCAACCAACCAACCAACCATCATTGTTATAAAAACATATTTATAAACAAACAAACAAAACACCATACTTGATGCTTAAGAATTAAGGTAGGTACAATCATCAGGGTTGGCAACTTTTCTATGGAGAGTGCAAGTAAACAGAACTGTTGACAGGCACCAAGTCTATGGAGTGAGCATCACTCTCAGTAACGATCGTCTTGGCAAAGCTTCAGTTATGTCATCCGAACATTATAATCAAAGAGTTTAATGATAATCATCATAGTCGTCGTCCCCATCATCATCATCATCATCATCATCATCATCATCATCGTCATCGTCATTATCATCATCATCATCATCATCATCATCATCATCATCATCATCATCATCATCATCATCATCATCATCAACGCCCCCCCCCTCCCTTCCCTTCATCCCCCCCTCTCTCTCTCACTCTTTCACTACCTCATAACCCTCTCCATCTCTCTTCACTCTATATTATTCTGCGTCTTCCTCTCTGTGTGTAAAGTAAATCAGGTCTGCTGCACTTCCCCTGCAAGTAAATAGAGCATTGATAGGTGCCAGCCCTGAGCCCCGGGGCCAGTCCGCTTCTCAAACACCATGTCACAGTGGTCTATGGAAGCTTTCAGGTCCTGGCCACACTACAAGTTCCAGCCCTAAGTAAGAGAGGCGTGAGGACATACAGCAAACCCTCTGGGATAGGGCATTTGTTGCTAATGAATGCCTACATTTGCACTGACAAGGATTTGGATTTGAGGGAGTGGTGGAGTGAGAGGACGCGGGAGTGGTAGAATAGGGGGGGTATTATTTGCTTTTAACAATGTCTTGATTTTAGGCCAGTTAGAAGTACTTGTTTGGCAAATCCCTCACATTCAACTTTGTTGAGAGAGCATAATTTAATGGGTTCAAGATTGAACGTGGTATTGTGCGCTGTTTCGAGTGAAGTTACGAGTGCTTGTTTTCTAATCCATCGAAGCTATAAGGTATTTGTTCCGAATGCCTTAAAAGTGCAAAATCGACTTTAGAATTTTTCAAAAATTGTAGTTTATTTTATTTTTACCATTTTTTTGGGTGTGTGGGTAACCTCGATTCCTTTGAATTGAGTCCAGTTAAACGTGTATCGTTTTGAAGTCTTTAACATATTTTGGTAAACACTTGAAAAGCAGGAGGAAGACCTGATTATGTTTTGGGGGCAACGTTAGTCAGCTTGATTTTAGGATAGTTAAAAGTGTTGTTGGCAATAATAATAATAATAATAATAATAATAATAATAATAATAATAATAATAATAATAATAATAATAATAATAATAATAATAATAGTATAATACTACTACTACTACTACTACTACTACTACTACTACTACTACTACTACTACTACTACTACTACTACTACTACTACTACTACTAATAATAATAATAATATTATTATTATTATTATTATTATTATTATTATTATTATTATTATTATTATTATTATTATTATTATTATTATTATTAACAATACCCCAACTTCTATGGCGAATCCCACGAACCGGAGTTCGAATTTTCATTTTTATGATGCAATGACTGCCTAATTCATCATAGACAAGATTTGAGTGCTGTGTTTTAGCATCCGTTCTTCTTACCTTGTTTTCATAACTGTCACATTTCTTTTCTGGAATGACAAAGCGGAAAGCTTGTGAACTTGTGGATTGGAGCAAAGCGCCATATTATAGAGGTTTCACAGTCACGGATTGCAGTTTTGAGTAAGTTGGTACTACTCTTTTATAGCCCCATTCCTGCCTTCGATTGATACTTAAGGCGATTCTAATAAAAACAATAACAACAAAAAAGCAACAACAAAAAACAACAAAAAGTTTTGATGTAGAATGGTGTAGATTAAGAACACTGAAAGCATCAACGGAACGAGAAAGAAGAAGAAGAAGAAGAAGAAGAAGAAGAAGAAGAAGAAGAAGAAGAAGAAGAAGAAGAACAACAACAACAACAACAACAACAACAACTAGAGGAGGAGAAGGAAATGAAAGACTAAAAAGAGGGACAATGATAATGATCGTAGTACAGGCTGAGGAGAAGAATAAGGAATCGACATACCACTCAAACAACTATCGTATACAAACTTTGTACCTCGATATTCCCGTAATGCTTTACATTTACCAATGGACACAAATGGCATCTTTGTGGTATATTTTATGACCCTCAAGACACTTTATAATGATCCACTCTGGTTCCCATCCAGATACTGGCTCATGACTTCCTTGTATCGCTTATCGGGAAAGTCAGTTTGGTAGACATTTTGCACTTGGTGACTTTCTCTAACTCGGGTCGGAACATCCTAGCTAACAATAACTTCTGTTGATGAAGTTTCAGCTGAAGGGGGGCGTACAGTAATGAAAAGGGCACATACATCGTATAGGATAGATAACACGTACAGATAGTTTTAAGTCCCCATCTTTAAAATATAAAGTGTCAAATCTATGGACATTTATCTTTTTGTGAAGACCGACGCCGCATACTTCTAGAATTCTATGACCCACGCTGATAAAATGATACAGCATTATTCGATCACACAGATGGTAAAGATAATGTCTACAGACAGTCTGAGTGACCATTCAGGCTAACATTGGCGTAGACGTATTATTTTGGTTCTACAGATGTTAAGTTTAAGGTCAACGGGCAGTCTAGTGATTGACAGTCTCAGACAGAGAAATCTGCATCCCAGAGACTGTTCACGTTGAAGTAGTGATGGTGGTCACACAGATTTTGGAGATAACTTCTAAAGTTTGAATGATCATGCAGTTAACTCACATTAAATGAGGATTTGCTGGGAAAGCTCAATTTACTATTACGCTTAATGGTCCCAATATATATTTTAAAGGTTATTCAAACATGATATTCTTGAAAGACACGCTCAGACCAAGTTGTTAGAGAAAATTACTTTATACAGAAGGTATTGGTCCCAACAACCTTTAGAGAAATCTGATAGTTTTAGTGACCAGTCGTCAGTGGTACACAGTACAGTATTAGACACTTTGTGAGATAGAGGTTTGTTGATGGTGGTGTTTAACGGGCACGTTTATATAGAACGTATTGGCCCCACATAAGTTAGGAATAACTTTAACGGGCTAGGGACTACCCCTCAGTGGACAGTCTCACACAGAGAATTCCTTGGAAGGCTTGCGCTCAAAACGTTAATGCATCACTATTTGGTCGTACCGAGTATATTTAGGGTTTACCTTAAACATACATTTTGAGTGACAATCCATCTCAGTCTCATTGGGACCATGTGGTCTGAGTGGTTTCGGCCCGAGATATTTGAAGATGGCTGATGTTGACGCAATATAGCTGTTTAGACTGTCCTCTGAGTCCAAAGTTCCTAACTCGATTCTCTGAACCCTGTCCTATCTTTGAAACTATTGGCACAGCATATGTACAGTCTAGAGAAGTTTTATTGCATTTATTCCATAGGTTGAAATACCACTTTTTTAAATCTCGTGTTCGCGCAAATAAGGCTGAGGTAGATAATACTCGTCCAATACACCAGAGCCATTGAGACGCTGGCCGTCTACGACCAACAAACCCGTCTCTCTTTGCTGATAGAAATCTGTGAATTGCATTCCCCCGTGACAAGTAAGAATTTGTCAATGTTAGTGCATTGGTTTCAGTCTGCTGACCACCTTGTATTTTGGACAAGCTTGGTACGATGAGTATCATACTTACACGGGGGAGAGAGGAAAAGAGAGAGAAAAGAGAGAGATAGCGAGAGAGAGATAGAGAGAGAAAGAGAGAGAGAGAGATAAAGAGAGAGAGCGAGAGAAAGAGAGAGAGAAAGAGAGATAAAGAGAGAGAGAGCGAGAGAAAGAGAGAGAAAGAGAGAGAGAGAGAGAAACTCAGACTCACTCTATTTCACAACAAGGATACAGCTTTTAAGGGGAAGCATAATCTTACATTCGTTCCTCGTATTATTTATACTCACATTCTTCGATACTCACTCATGCGTGCCAATTACATTACATTACATGATTATTGCTTTAGGTCCAGCGGACTCTTCCATAACAAAACAATAATTATAATAACTCGAAAAAACAAATAACTATAATAACTATCATGCAGAAAGAGAGAGAGAGAGAGAGAGAGAGAGAGAGAGAGAGAGAGAGAAAAGGTGAGTGAGTGAGTGAGTGAGTGAGTGAGAGAGATGGAAGGAGCAAGAGAGAAAGAAGAACTGAGATAGAATCGCATGAATCCGTCTTGACATATTGATAGTACATTCACTTGTAAGTGAGAAAATGTTTTGTGTTCAAGACTGACAAAATTGTTACGCTGTTAATGTTAAACCTTTTTTTTCCATTTGTGGTTGTTGTTTTTGATGGTCTAAGATCAATGTTTAGAACATACCTTAAATCACAATAATGAAATGAAGAGAGAGAGAGAGAGAGAGAGAGAGAGAGAGAGTTATAGGGAGATAAAGGAAGACATATGATGTGATGAAAAGGCAGGTAGTGGAGTAGCCAACAGGTGGTGATGATGGTGGTGGGTGGGGGTGGGAAGTGACAGGGAAGAGAGAAGAGAAGTCCAGCCAAGTCAGGATCATTCCATTAAATACTCCATCGACCTTGACTATACTGGCTGCCCCAAAACTTCCTGTGGTCAAAAGAGCGCAACTTTGGCCAACGGGGCGAAGGAATCAATTGACGGGTGTCCCAAGGGTGCCACTGAGCAGATAACATGTTTGGTTGGCCAGTCTCATCTGACCGATATATCTATGTTTTGGGAAAAACGATCCTAGCCAAAACCTCTAGCTCTCTGTAACAGTAGGGCCAATATCACTGATGAACTATTCTTCTACAAGACGACATGAGATGAGGACACTGCCAGCAAAAGTGAACAGTACATGTAAATACGGTTTGGTTACTTTGTAGTCCCAGAACTCAATGTAAGTGGTCTCAAAATCAATACTACTAAAATGATAAAATATAGTTCGAAAAAAAAGTCGGTAAATAAATTTAGAACGGCTAGAGCTAAATCTCTTCCAGGTCTGCAAATATGATTTCAGTTAAAGAGACTCGTGCCCTGTGGAAAAGGTGCTTAAACTCGGTGTTCGTAATGACGATTTCATAGAGTTTTAAGTTCCAGTGCATCATGCCATTCAGCGTTCAGTAACGAATATTTTCCTACATCATGGCATGTTTTTTTGTTTGTGTGTGTGTTGTTTTTGTTGTAGGTGTTGTTGATTCGCAATCTCGGGCCTGATTTCAAGCCGTTATTAAGCCCACTACTACTACTACTACTACTACTACTACTACTACTACTACTACTACTACTACTACTACTACTATTACTACTACTACTACTACTACTACTACTACTTCTACTACTACTACTACTACTACTACTACTACTACTATTACTACTACTATTACTACTACTACTACTACTACTACTACGACTACGACTACTACTACTGTAGAGGTGGCTTACAGCAGTCTTCAAGGCTATAAGTCACCACGCCAAACCGAATAAACACTACTCAAACTGTAATATTTCAAGATGATGTTTCATAGTCGACAAGCAAATATATTTTAAGAAGATACATCAAAGTACTACAGCTAGTCTCCCTCAGCCACCCACTCTAAATAACTCGTTCAAACCAAAATCAAATCAACAAAATCTAAGTAGTAATCGTTAAAGAAAATAAACAGTGGTCAATACACACATATGCGTTAAGGAGATATGTCCAAATTCTACAGCCAGCCTCAGCCATCCACTCTCAATAACTCTCAATTCAAACTTTCGAACCAAAACTCAAATCAACGCAATCAAAGAAGAAATTGTTCAAGAGAAACAAACAGTTGTCGATAAACAAATATGTATTAAGGAGATATGGCTGGCCTCGTTCATCTTAAGTGATTCACACTCCCAATGACTCCTATAATCCTATATACAGCTTTCAACCCCAAGACCAAGTGCACTGACTACTGCAATATCTTCCCATGGACTTTTTTCTGGTCTGTCAACACCTTTCATCTTTAGCTAGCAATAAGAAAACTTACAACTGTCTTGACAGCTGGTCAACACTTCTGATGAAGTATTCTGTTAAGAACTTCTCTTTGCTTGACACAGACATTCACCCACATTCTATGACGTTCAAAACACTCACACACATCCAAAGACTTTGAAACCTCGGCCCTGCAAAGTAGGCTAGGTGACTGACGATACAGTTAGATTAGGTGACTGACGATGCAATCTTACTGTGTTGACAATTGTGAAAGTTTTTGAATTGTTCTGAGGCCTATTCTAAAAGCAGTTTGGAACTGCGCAGTTTTCTAAACTTTCTACTCCTGTTCAGCACTATTTGACCAACAGAAAAGAAAAGATGGTAGATATGGACACTCAAAGAAGTTTTTTTCTTCATTTGTCTGTTGACATTTTACAAAAAAAACCTTCTCCAACTATAGGCAAAGTTGTTCCATAGAGTGGGTTTAATTTGGAAGTTACAGAAGTTGTTCTAAACTGTTAATTGTAAGTATGTATACTTCTATTCATGTCCAACAGAACGTCAGGCAAGAGGGATAAGTGGAGAAGTTGTTTTGAACATCAAGTTTAAATAGGTATTTCTACATTTAGAAATGGTTTAACGTTTAACCCCGAGGAAGACTTTACTAATAAAGGCTAAGGTTTGGAAACCTTTTTCCGACGTGTGTGGCTTTCATTTTTTCCTTTCATTTGCTAGCACTTTTACATGTCTTGCAAAACGTTCTGAGTAATGTGGAAAATGTACTGTTCGAAGTTAAAAACGTTTAAAATTGCCGTTTTCATATGGTTTCTAGATGCTTCTGCACATGTCTTACAAAGCGTGGTAAGTAGTTGGCAAGTAATGTTAAAACTTGAGAAAGTTTGTTTTGAATCGCAATTTCTGTTAACGCTTCTGGGCGCTACATATTATGTTTTAGCAAAACGTTGTCAGGGCATAATCTTTACGGGGTGTGGAGAGAGTTAATTTTGGTTTGGGACGAAAGCATGTATAAAAAAAAGTCTGTATTCTAAAAACATAACTGATCATTTATAGTGCCATTTATCCAATTCGACAAACCTTTAGTACCTCCTCAAAGATTTAGAATGAAGAATTAGGAAAGTAAACTCTTGTTAGTCGGTAAACACTGGAGTCTGGTGCTAGAACCCGCAGAACAGTGACAGGAAAGACAATATACTTGGTGAAACATAAAGATGAGAGAACAAGTCCATAGGGAAATGGAGGAGGGAGGTGGAGCGGGCGGAGGGGGAGCAATAGATCTGCATGGGGGAACAAATAGAGTTGGTTGAGCGAGATGGTGATTGGAAATAGTCTTGGAAGAACATAGAGATGACCTGGCCACGAAACTAGGGACAACGGAGTATGGGGAACATAGATATGTAGGCCTCTATGGTAAACCTGAGGGAATATATCGATGACTCCAAGGGACTCCCACTTGAATCATTAACACGTCCAACACGCCGGTTCAAGGGGCTGTAGGCGTCGAGATTGGCAGAAGTTGTCAGACGTACTTTGCACTAGTTAGCGAAGTGCAGTGATTAGTACACCCCAGTTAGCACTTTTAAATGACGGTAAGGATGGCAGATAAGACCAGACAAGGCAAGACTATTTCACAGTAATAAAAGGAAAAGACAATTTCAGACAAAACCCTATAATGGCGTGGTAGTGCAAGAGGTTAGGGGTGAGATGAAGTGAGGTGAGGAAACTGTTGCGGCTAAGACGTAAGTAACAATTTTGAAGATTGTTTGTGAATATAGGAGTTTGGGGGAAGGATGGGAGATGATGAAGACTAATGTTGCGAAAGGTAGAGTACTAAAGTTGCGAAAGGTAGAATACTAATGTTGCGAAAGGTAGAGTACTAATGTTGCGAAATGTAGAGTACTAATGTTGCGAAATGGAGAATACTAATGTTGCGAAAGGTAGAGTAGTCTACTAATGTTGAGAAGGGAGAGTGCGAGTACTTTTTTTCAGAAGAGACTACGCCGAAGGAGGAAAGTTATTAACACGGTATGTCTGAAGACTATTAGACACAATTGCTAGGGACTCTTGAGTTGTTAATCACTTTCGTCTGCCACTGTGGCTTGCTTCCTTGAGCGCGCACGCAACCAACCCCCCCCCCCCCTCTTTCTCTTTTCTCTCTTTCTCTCTCTCTCTTTAAGAAAGTGGGAACTGATTGCCAAATAGAAGAACAATGCTAACACCTTGCAGCTGCTAATGGAGGGGACGTCCGCCAAGTCTATTTTTAATCGAGGAACTCTAATAAACTACTATTACAATCCATCACCCCAGGGACTGAAAAGGAACAAAAATAATAATGATCATCACCTTCATTTTACCCCGGTGAATTTAGGCGCGTTAAGCGGGAAGTGGAAAACAGTCTACAAAGTCATTACAGAAAGTGAACTTCTGCGATAAAAATATACCATTTCCAGGATTTGAAGTGATATTCATGGGTATAGTAGACGTTATCTTTTTTTTTTGAGCCACAGAGAAGAAGGAGTAGAAGAAGAAGTAGAAGAAGAAGAAGAAGAAGAGGAATAAGAAGAAGAAGAAGAAGAAGAAGAAGAAGAAGAAGAAGAAGAAGAAGAAGAAGAAGAAGAAGAAGAAGAAGAAGAAGAATGAAAACAATTGATATTTATTTAAAGAAAGACAAGTAAAAAGTTAAAGAAGTTTTATTAAAGAAGAAGAAGAAGAAGAAGAAGAAGAAGAAGATGAAGAAGAAAACAATGCTATGAGACAAACAAGGCTCATTCAAAGACAAACAGAGAGAGGTGGCTTTCCCATTATTCCTTCCTAACGACAAGATCATGACGCATTATTTTATTTGTTGAATTTAATTACAGGACCGCCCTCCAATGTTCCAATTCTCTTTTCATTAATCGTAGCTGAGGTGAAAAATGGTTCAGACCATCTGAAAAGAAGAAAGAAAACACAAATCCCAAATCCAGCTCATATTCCTTATTTTTTTCCTTTGGGAGCAGTATTTTGTTTTCTATAGTTCTTTCTTCTATTTCCTTCAAGAAATTCTTTTCTTTTGCTTCTTCTTCGATTTACTGCAAGATTTGTTTTCTTGCCCGATTGTAAAATCGTCCTGAGGGAAAAATAAAATAAAAAAACGTTAATTTCGTGGAAAGGAGAGAAACAAGCAAAATTAAATAAAACAAAAATAATGAAAATGGCATTTTCAAGGGCTTCAGAAGGACAAGTCCAATTGCTTTCATTTGTCTTCCATCCCCTGTCCAAATGAGAGGTTTCTACTCTCTCTCCTTCTCTCTCTCTCCCTCCCTCTCTCTCTCTCTCTCCCGTCCCCCCCTCTCTTCTCTGTTCAATGTATACAGTAAAAGCTCATTTTCTAGCTCAATTGTAAACACGCACGTATTCGCTCATTTAACCTTTCCCTTGTATCTCGGACCATTTTTGTTTATTTGTTTTTTACTTGGTCGGTGTATGGCCTGAGGCCTCTAGAAATATACTGTGATGGATATGTTTACGTGGACTTTCTTTCACTGGCTGTGCGTAGGATCGATGGAGAGCGCACATTCAAACAAACACACACGTTCTCTCTCCCATTAACGGATTCAGTTGCTGACGAGCACAAAAATATAGAAATCCGGACATCAGCATAATGTTTAACGAAATATACTTTAGAGCAAAGAAACGCGATCACATCACATCTCTACTACATTCCCTTCACTGGCTTCCTGTGCAAGCACGCATAGAGTACAAACTTTCTGTTCTCTGTCACAACTTCTTCACAGATTCTTGTCCTTCCTACCTTGCTGATCTACTGTCTGTCTACTCTCCTTCACGCACTTTAAGATCTTCTGCTGACACTCTCACACTCAAGGTTCCCGTAACCCGCACTAAGACATACGGCCAACGTGCATTCGCTTACTCCGCACCCAAGCAGTGGAATTCCCTTCCCTCCAATATCCGCAACATACAATCAACACAGGCATTCAAAAAGGCCCTCAAAACTCACCTCTTCAAACTGCATTATTCAGACTGATTTGTATCCCGCTGCCATTCTCTCCTCTCTTGTCTCTGTCTGATCCGTAAGTGTGTACACGGCTGTAAATATTTATACTGTTTTCCTTCCTAGGTCTAAACGGGCATATAAACAGCTGTGAATAGGTTTTTGCTATTCTATTTTTGTCTTTTTGGTCATTTGTGTACATAGTTGTAAATAGATTTTACTTTTACTGTTCCGTCTTTTGGTGTATCGTAGCAAAAGCGATGTTTGATCGAGTGCATGTATTTTTATGTAATGACTATGTAAAGCGCGGTGAGTCTGGTCGTAAGCTGGAGTACCCGCTATATAAAAATCCGTTATTATTATTATTATTATTATTATTATTATTATTATTATTATTATTATTATTATTATTATTATTATTATTAGAACGAAAGAAGAATACCATAGAATGAACATGAACCGGTAGACAGACAAACGTACTGTGGAAAACAACAAACAACAACAACAAGAACAACAACAACAACAACAACAACAAGACATACAGGAACATTCACTCATCGTGTTCGCAAAAGAAAGAAGGAAGCGAAAGAGGGATGGCAGGGGAGTGAACTGTAAAGGACGAGGAGAAGAATAATGTCGCTAATAACGTCAACTGCAGACCACTGAATTGCTTCCCTTTACGCCTGCGTGACCTTGCCCAGAAAATATATTTTTCCCTCCTTCCTTTTCTACTCACCCCTACCCTCACCATTCCTTTTCCTCCCACCCTGCCTCCCAGAATCCACCACGTGACACCAGAACCATTAGCCGGGCATGCGAGTATGCCATATCTCAGAATCTTCTTTAAAAACATTTCTGCTTCAGACCATCCAAAAACCGGTTCCTTGAAGCTAAATAATGGCAAATGACATTTGTCCCTGCGTTGGAGAGCGATAGATTAGTACTATTTTAAAAGGAGCTGACAGTTCCGTGACATAACGAAGTTTTTCTATAAGAAAGAAAACAAATCATCATTAACTCTTTGCCTTCATTTTTTTGATGGGACCGTTACCTACCTTAAAACCAAATGACTTAGTTTTGTAGGATGATTTTGTTTTCTCGCAATAACACTCAGTAATAAGTAAGTTTACCTAACATACAAGTTTCCTATTTTAGTTTATTAATCCAATTGTTTCTCATTATTCTCAAATACAAGGTCTGACAGTTCACAAAATCTGATTATCATACACATCACGAACAAGTTGTCATGAGAGTAGACGATAAAGTTCACTGGATTCAGTTTTAGTCCCTGTTTAGTACCATTGTGCCATTGCTTAACACGACGGGAGTCGTTCTGCAAAAAGAATATAAAACTACATTTATAGTAAATACTAAATAAACACAATCATATCATCAAAATGGAATAGATCAAGCGGGATGCGGAAACCTAACTGGCTCCAATGCAAGTAGTAGGCTGAGTGGTGCTTTGGCACCGAGTGGGTTGAATGGAGCTTGTATACCAAGTAGTCTGAGTAGTGCTCACGTACCGTCGCCATGTTCAGTGGTCCGCATGATGCAGCTCAATTTATTGGCTGGACAAGATTCCCGTGAAGATCAAATGCATAGAACGAGCTGAAAATGCCACCGTTTTATTTTCTTTCGATTTTGTTCATCTCCTCTTTTTAAAGTTTTTGTCTTCTTCAGATTCATCCTGCACATAGGTCGATTGGTCTAGGCTTTTTCGATCTCTGAAAATCAAAATGCTATATATTCAAGGCAGCTTACATGCTGCAGCGCACGTTGCACGTACTGTAAAACGTTCGGTCCTCTTTCTCCAAATAACAATTTAATGATTTGCACTATGGGCGTGTTAGATACATAATTCAGGTGCCCGAATAAGGGCTTGGAAATCTTGGTCAAAAGATTACTTACATTTAAAAAAAAAAGTATAATAGTGATGTATTTATTCTATTTTAAAGCGCGCTTAGTCGCTGAAGAGGCCAATTTGCTGCATCCTGCGCGCGATCAATCACCATTGATTACTGAGCCACAGTTCCTCCTGTATGTATTTACATGTTTACTGGAGTCTGTCACTAGTATATTTAGTTGAATGACCGTATTTTTTCACGTGCCGCTGAGCGGACACGGGAAAAGAGGGTCGTGAGGTGCTGCTGAGGGAGGGGGGAATTTAAAGAAATACACCGTACAAAAAGCAATTACACCCCAAAAACAGTCGACTCTTATGAGAAGTTAACCCGATACTATCAAGAATCGAACTCCGGTCGGATGAAGTTTACCGCGTTAGCCAGTCCACAAAGAGTAAGATGCCCTTGAGAAGATTTAAGGGCGCAGGCTGAGAGTGTTATAGTCCAGTGGACAAGGAATCCCTTTACCAGCCTCCCGCACGGCATCTTCGCATTGAGCACTCTCCTTCTCACACACCCGGCTGAAGATGCAGCTCTTCTAACCTGGCGCACAGATCCATTATCCACAGATCCGTTATCTTGGTATAGTCTAGTTTCTTGCATACAGTTGCTCTGCCAAAACCCTCATTAACAGACTGGAATCTACTGGGTGACATTTAAACACAGGTTGTTCTCCTTCCATGCTTAAGATTATATTCTAGTTTCTTGCAAAATATCCGCATTGTATGTACAAAAAGGAACTTTTACTTAGAGTTCCAATGAACATTTTTCTACTCATTGTTGAACATTTTTTCTTGCACACATAGCTGATGTTGCAGCTCTCCAAACTGATAAACTGCTGAGTCCTGAACGCCCTTTACTAGAAAAAAATGGCAATGGCGGTGGAAAAAAGAGTTCCTGTGAAGATACCTTTTTTGCATCTTCTACTAGCAAGCACACACTGGCAAAACCCTTAGCTACAATGGACCCATCTGTACCAGGTGTGCAGATCCTGTAGCTCCTGCGGATCTTGTGGGTTTTGTGACGCGTTTAAATCCTGTCAGTTGTTTATCCCTCGTTGCTCTCTTGCCCAAGCCGCTCAGATTTCCCCAATCTCTCCCCAGAAAATTCATCTTCTCTTACTCCGGTTTAATCAATCCTTCGATACCCAATCTGCTCTAGCAGCTTTCACCTTGTGGAGGGGCCCAGTGAAATTTCTCCTCAAAGTGTCCTCTCAGCTGTAGACTTCAAGTCGGAAGAAAATGTAGTTAACACCCGCTAGAAATGAATTGCGCAAGACTTGAATGGAGAAAGCCAATGAGAGGGCGGTGAGGGGAGGGAGGAGCAGAGAGAGAGAGAGAGAGAATTATGGCGGCGAGGGGTGGAGGGTAGGGACAATGCGAGTGTGTGCCTGGATGGATGAAATTAACAAGCAGTTAACTGGTGTGAGTGCAGCGTGCAAGCCTTGTGCGAGACAGAAAAAAGCTTGCATTACGGAGTACGCTTAACAGAGAACAATTAATTTATATAGTAGTAGTAGTAGTAGTAGTAGTAGTAATAATAATAATAATAATAATAATAATAATAATAATAATAATAATAATAATAATAATAATATTTTTTTTTATTTAATCGTTCTTATATAGCGCTTTTCCAGCTCAAGAGCTGCTCAAGGCGCTGGCCGATACAGGATCTAACACAAGCCGCCCGAGACGCCCACCCGCAGCCTTTGGGCGCCTGGTCTGACGCCCGGGCAACTGAGCACAATCCTGGGCAGCCAGGGATGGGGGAGAAGGACCTAGGTGCATGCTGGATGTTTTCTTGTCACCGGCACTCACCCGTCTAGGACATGAGCGTCAGGATCTTTAAAGTCCGTTATGATGGAATGTATGCGACACAGACTAGACCTCGGTTTATACTCTCATCCGAAGGAGTAGGAAAACAGGAGTAAAGTGTCTTTCCCAGGGACACAACACAATGGCCCGGCCAGGGCTCGATCCCGGGACCTTCCGATCCGCAAGCCCAAGTACTACCATTAGACCACAGTGCCTCCTATATAATAATAATAATAATAATAATAATAATAATAATAATAATAATAATAATAGTAGTAGTAGTAGTAGTAGTAGTAGTAGTAGTAGTAGTAGTAGTAGTAGTAGTAGTAGTAGTAGTAGTAGTAGTAGTAGTAGTTTAAGGACGAAACAAGCCGTGCAGCTTTTATGAACGTCACATCTCATTCACACTTTGCTTTGGATCTATAAGCAAGCAAATTTCCTATTGGTATTACTCATCAAAGCAATAGAATACATCTCTAAATGTTGGTATTGCGCCCAATTGGTTTTTAAGACAATTAATACTCTGTGCAGTTTTTATAGTTAGTGGTAAACTGTCCCAGTGTGTAGAAACTCTGTTAGTACTATGTATGTATGTATGTACTGTATGTATGTACTGTATGTATGTATGTATGTATGTATGTATGTATGTATGTATGTATGTATGTATGTATGTATGTATGTATGTATGTATGTATGTATCTGGTGTAAATGTACGTGAATGCGTGCGTACATCTTATCATCTCGATGAAGAAGACGTTAATAAAACAACCAACCAACCATCTGTTAGTACAGAAAAATGTTGTGATGTTAGTATGAGAATGCTGTTTAAGAAACCATACCTTCTGGGTTCGTAGTTTTGTTGTGAGGAGGCATTAGGAAAAGAATCTGACCATTATAAATCATCAATGGTATTATATATTTTTTTAAAGCTTGAATTAAATCGCCTATAAATCTACGTTAATATAAAGATTGCCGTTTGAGATACTTCAATCTCTCTCTGTGTGTGTAAGACATAGAATAACATTCTCTCAGAAACTTGGTGACTCGTCTCTGAACTCTTTCTATCATTAGAAATTGCCTCTGGAGCATTTGACACCGCACGACATACGCATACTCTAAGTGAGGTCGAATTAATGCCTTATATAACTTGCCAAATGTATCCTTTTATCAACGAAATTAAAAGTTCTCTTTACTAATCCAATAACTTGGTTCGTTTCGTCTATTCTTAGTTCTCCAGAAAACAAGCAGAGAGAGAGAGAGAGAGAGAGAGAGAGAGAGAGAGAGAGAGAGAGAGAGAGGGAGAGGGAGAGAGAGAGAGAGAGAGAGAGAGAGAATGAGAGAGAGAGAGGGAGAAGGAGAGAGAGAGACAGAAAGAGAGAGAAAGAGAGAGAGAGAGAGAGAGAGAGAGAGAGGATGTTTTGGGTGGCGGCCTAGTGACGCAACTGGTTAGGTGCCAGTGTCCTAGGCCGAAAGTCGCGAGTTCGAATCCTGCAGGAAACAAACTTACGCGACTTCGGTACGAGACTTTTCAGGACTCTGAAGGCTTTCTCAGGGTACTCTGGTTTTCTCCCTCCATTCCATAATGGTATTGGATGCTGTCAATCGAAAATGTTAAAATATAAACTTTGGTTTCCTTCCCGTCTTCCACCAGCGATCATCCTGCCTTTACACCGCATGTTTGAGTTATAAAAGTGTTGTTGGTATGTCAGAGTGTCAGAGTGTGTTTGATTGTACAGATCACCGAGCTTTCAGCCTGATTAGTGAAGAACCGAAAAGCGCTTAAACAGCATCCATTATTATTATTATTATTATTATTATTATTATTATTATTATTATTATTATTATTATTATTATTATTATTATTATTATTATTATTGTTGTTGTTGTTGTTGTTGTTACTGTTATTATTATTATTATTATTATTATTATTATTATTATTATTATTATTATTGTTATTATTATTATTACCTTCACAAAGATTTCAGCTTACCTTTGGTAGATCTTATTCCAATATAGAATACAATAGCCAAAATTATGCAGATTTGATACAAGAAAAGTATAACAGCCTATACTGCAAAGCTCAACACGACAAGCGTAATAAATTAGGAGTAAAATGGCAGTCGTGTAATGGAATGGACGTTCGCGAGCAGATACTATCACCTAAGTTAATCTGATGAAATTCAAGGTGGAAAACCATTCAAATGTATTTCCAGACATTCGTATACACACACACATACATATACACACACACACAACCACACACCGAGAGAGAGAAAGAGAGAGAGAAAGAGAGAAGAGAGAGAGAGAGAGAGAGAGAGAGAGAGAGAGAGAGAGAGAGAGAGAGAGAGAGAGAGTTCAAAATCAGGCATTTTCTCAATTATTAATTCGTGGGGCCGGTTGTCCTCAGAACTATTTGGCCACCAGACCTAAACTATCAGCAAGCTGAAATATTATTAGACGTTTGGACATTTTGAGATGCAGCGCAAAAAGAGTACGAAAAATGGTGGCGACCTTGACCTTTGAGAAAGTGAAAATAGGAATGATATAAAAGGCTGATCAGTGGTTTAAGTATTGGCTTGGAAAAAAATAATCAAAATCGGTCGTCATTATGAGAAAATCCTATACAAGTTGCAGGGTGTGTTTTCTGTGTGTTTTTTTTTCAACCAAACGTTCAATACCGACCGACAGTATAACTGACTCCGACTGACTGACAAGCGGTCTCTCACTGAATGATTTGCAATGAGTTGAAGTATTTGTATACCAAAAATCAAGACTGGTTCAGCCGTTCTTAAAATATGAAGGGAATCGTGGTTAGCAAAGAATTGACCCTGGCGACATTGATCTTTTAGGTAGAGCAAATGCGATTAAAAAGATTACCAGAATAAAATGAATACAAAACCTACTAAATGCAGAATAAAGGAAATTTTATGAGGACGCAGATTTAAAAAAAAAAAAAGAGACTATATTTGGACTCGATTTTGACATTTGTAAATCTCTTACGCGTGCGGTTTTTTTCTTCAACATGAATAAATGGAGCTTGTAAGGCTTTCACTCAAACGGAACTAGGCAGTATTTAAACGTTAACGAATCAAAATGTTCCAGTGTCGTTGTGTGTGTGTATGTGAGTGTGTGTGTGAGAGAGAGAGATAAAGAGAGAGATGAGAGAGACGGTGGGGGTTGGGAGAGAGGGGGGTCAAAAGATAGTGGGGCTATTGCGTGGGTGGGCGAGAAAATATTTATTTTAAATCTCCTGGACTAAAGGAAACACTAGTTAAACAATTAGACACCGTAGTACCATTAATTGGAGATCCGGCTTGCCGCTGTTTTCCACTTTCAATACCAACGGCGGCTGGAATTTGCACGTAAGAGTGGATGATGCTGTTAGAGGAAGGACTGGATTCCCTCTCTTTAGTGACGACGAACTTTGTAAAGTGTTTTGCGATTACGACAGGAGAGAGAGAGAGAGAGAGAGAGAGAGAGAGAGAGAGAGAGAGAGAGAGAGAGAGAGAGAGAGAGAGAGAGAGAGAGAGAGAGAGAGAGAGAGAGAGAGAGAGAGAGAGAGAGAGAGAGAGAGACAGAGACAGAGACAGAGACAGAGACAGAGACAGAGAGACAGAGAGAGATAGAGACAGAGACAGAGAGACAGAGAGAGACAAAGAGAGACAGAAACAGAGACACAGAGAGACAGAAACAGAGACACAGAGACAGACAGAGACAGAGAGAGAGAGAGAGTTCGTTAGTTATTCATTGCTTACAATGTCCAGCGGACTGCAAAGAGCCAAATCAGGACCACAAAATCAGGACTACAGCCTGGTTGAAAGAAGACTCACCCCCGATCCGTACAAAGGTCTGCTGAAACAACCCTAGTGGAAACAATGAAGTCACTCCACCAGCCGGTCACCCCACAACAAAAGCATCTTACACAGAGGCTATACTTCTAATTTATCGAACCCCAGTTTACAAAATCAAAAGAGAATATAAACGTCATTATAAAAATATCAACAAAATGCATACATATAAAATGCCAACATTGCAAAATAATAATACCATAGGAAACCCTAGTGACCATTTGGCAGAAAGCGTCCAATATTCTCAAGCGGACCCAACGGACTCCATAAACAAATGAGGAGTTTGGGAAGAGTTTTCAAGAAAAAAGGTCTAGCGAAAAAGATAATATAGTAGATTGATAGAACAGAATAGAATGAGACAGAACAAAGGAGAAAGACAGCAACAGTGGGAATTTAAAGCACTAAATTTCCAGAAAATGGGGATACTATTTATACAGAACCCCCGGCCCCCCCCCCCCCCCACCATGGAGAGAGAGAGAGAGAGAGAGGGGGGGGGTAGAGAGAGAGAGGGAGAGAGAGACTCATATCAGCCCTCGTCAGCTTTTCGCATTAATTTGTTTCAAATGACAACATTGGTCTTGTTTGTTTGTTTGGGTGTTTTTCATCTTCCACAGGGAAGTGATAAGACCGTGACCAAATTATTACACTACCAACGTTGAACTCTATTTTGTACGACGAAGATGTTAGTAAAACTAATTTCACCAAAATATATCAACTGTATCAATGTCGCGTTATTCTTGTCAACCATCGCTAAGGTTTTCCTTAACGGGATGTAGGTAGTTTTGTTTGAGGTCTTGAATGTGAATAATGATGTTAAGATACTGTGGAAAGGACTAGTCACAGAGTTTTTATCAACAATAAGCAAAAATGGCGACCTTAAAGATTGTAGATGTTTTCCAAAGGATGTATAACGGGCTTTGAACATGTCTTCTTCGAGTTTGAAAGTGCGCTATGATCAATCCACACTGAATCCGATCCGTTAGACTGTGATAAATGTCGCTACGGTGCTGCCGAAGACGAGCGGTGTTTCGGAACTTTGCGAGCTATGGTTGTTTTGCACAGTTGGAAGAAAGGAGCGATGTTTTCGGTGGGGAGTGGGAGTGGAGAGGGTAAGATGGACGACTTGCTATATAATACGGGCGAGGTTTGAGAGCAGTGATTGATTGATATTGATATTTCGATTTTCCTGTCCTACCCTATTCATTTTTTCTCGTACTCCTTGCACTTGCTTCAGAGTCTCCAGATAGGCCTTTACGCGTGTTGTGTTCTCTTTCAACCGGCAGTACACACAAACCAGCCCACTTTGATTTGTTTACACCCGGAATGGGAAGCTATAAGAGTAGAGTAAACGATTTGGGGATTATTTTGCATTTTAGGTAGAAGAGGAGGTAGTGGGGGAGGGTCCTGAAGGGGGGATGCAACAGTTGGATGGGGAATAGAACATAGCGAAAATGTCATACTTTGTTTTAGGAGAGACTGGAATCTTCGCAATTCTGTGTCTGCATTTGGATCGTACACATAAGCAGGGTGAATTGACCTGCTGTCACCCAAAAGGGGCTCCTTTCGGATACGGACTGGGGATGCAAAAAGGTGGATAGGAAATAGATCATAGCAAAAATGTCATAACTTCAGGAGAGCCCGGCACACGCCAAGATCATCATAATTCTTTGTGCGTACTTTGAATCGTACACCAAAATAGGATGCATTGAATGTTTACATCCAAAATGGGATTCTGCGCGAAGCGGAATGGGGATACAAAAGCAAACAGATCGAAGCAGAATTGTCAGAAAACTGTTGGCAAACCTGTCAAAGAGGGGGATTCTAACACTTCTTGCGTGGGCGTAAATCTTCTTGTCATTCTTATATAGGTATGGTAAAGGTGACCGTGTAACCTTTCAGTCTTTGGAAAGGGAAGCGTTTTGGGACCTCCCTTTTCTCTAGACCAGCTTAATGAATTCGCTGCCTATATCCTTTCCCTTGCTGCATTACCTTCTCCCATTCACGGCTGGCTGGACTGGAGTGTGTGGTGCGCTTATTTCAATCTTTCTGTGACGTTTGGTGGTTCTATTCCAAGCACAATCATTAAGTCAAGTACTAACACCTCACGACGTTGCTTAATTTACAGCGCTTATTTCAATCTTTCTGTGACGTTTGGTGGTTCTATTCCAAGCACAATCATTAAGTCAAGTACTAACACCTCCCGACGTTGCTTAATTTACAGCGCTTATTTCAATCTTTCTGTGACGTTTGGTGGTTCTATTCCAAGCACAATCATTAAGTCAAGTACTAACACCTCACGACGTTGCTTAATTTACAGCGCTTATTTCAATCTTTCTGTGACGTTTGGTGGTTCTATTCCAAGCACAATCATTAAGTCAAGTACTAACACCTCCCGACGTTGCTTAATTTACAGCGCTTATTTCAATCTTTCTGTGACGTTTGGTGGTTCTATTCCAAGCACAATCATTAAGTCAAGTACTAACACCTCCGACGTTGCTTAATTTACAGCGCTTATTTCAATCTTTCTGTGACGTTTGGTGGTTCTATTCCAAGCACAATCATTAAGTCAAGTACTAACACCTCCCGACGTTGCTTAATTTACAGCGCTTATTTCAATCTTTCTGTGACGTTTGGTGGTTCTATTCCAAGCACAATCATTAAGTCAAGTACTAACACCTCCCGACGTTGCTTAATTTACAGCGCTTATTCAATCTTTCTGTGACGTTTGGTGGTTCTATTCCAAGCATAATCACCCATTCAAGTACTGACACCTCTCGTCGTTGCTTAAGTAACATACAACACTGCTAGCGTGTGCCCAAACGACTACACTATAGCACCACTCCATTAATTTTACGTAATTCTTATAGGAACAAGAAAGT